>CAKMXJ010000042.1:0-676515 GCA_928724745.1 Anthracocystis setariae | reverse complement strand
ACGGTAACACCAGCACCTAACCCTAACCCTAACCCTAACCCTAACCCTAACCCTAACCCTAACCCTAACCCTAACCCTAACCCTAACCCTAACCCTAACCCTAACCCTAACCCTAACCCTAACCCTAACCCTAACCCTAACCCTAACCCTAACCCTAACCCTAACCCTAACCCTAAGCACACCCCCTTGTAAGTCTTCCAGAGCTGCCTAACTGGGGATAAGCATTAGAACCCTAACCCTAAGTTGGACGCGTCCGGTCTAATTTGTATTGGACCGTCTTAATTTGTATTGGACCGTCTTCCAATTTGAATACAGACACGTCTTCCAATTTTCAAATGGACCGTCTTCCAGAGCTGCCTAGCTGGGGATAAGCATTAGAACCCTAACCCCCTACTCAGTTACCTGTACTTTGCCTAGGTTGATCATACCTGCCCGCACTTCCCTGCCGTATGTAGGTACTATGCTCCAGCCCACTTTGGCTGGCCAACTTTGAACCGCCATATCTCTGCCACCTGACATGGCACAGCACTGATACTTTGCACACACACTCTCTATACACGTCCTAACACCTTTACTTAGTGGTCCAGCATCATTGGAGGTGATCCAAAAAAATATTTTTTCTCCCCGGGTGAATGACCCCATCAACTTTGACCGCCAATATCTCGGCAACTGGGTTAAACGGTAACCCAGGACTTGGCGTGTGGGTAGTCCATATGTACCCCTATAACTCTCATTAGTACAGATTTGCAGTTGTAAAGCGGTTCAAAATAGACACCCTTGTAACCCACCTGGGGATAAGCATTAGAACCAAACCTAAAATTAAATAGCCAAAAATTCCGGCTCTAAAATAAAGCAATTAATAAACACTGTTAGATTATGCCAGTCAACACAATCTCACATTGCAAAAAAGGAAGAATTATTCTGCCGTGTTAGATCAGCAGTGTCTGACATGGGAGGTGACCAACTTTGAACCACTCCTGAGCCGTGACAAGACATAATGACGCACTGCAATGCTGGGAACATCACCGTATAACACCCCTCTACACATCCCATTAAAGCGTCAGCACCATCAGAGGTGATCAAAAACTTTTTTTTTTCTTCCCCGCGTGAGCACTCCCCCCACACCTTCAACGCTAAATATCTCGGAATTGGCGTTAATCGGTTACGCCAAAGTTTGCATACACCCTCCGTTTGGGTCCCTCTACAAGTTTCATTAGTACAGATTTCACGGTGTGAACGGCCTCCGTGGGAATCACCTTGTAACCCAAACCTAACAATTAAATAGCCAAAAATTCCGGCTCTAAAATAAAGCAATTAATAAACAATGTTAGATTATGCCAGTCAACACAATCTCACATTGCAAAAAAGCGAGAATTATTCTGCCGTGTTAGATCAGAAGTGTCTGACACGGGAAGTGACCAACTTTGAACCACTCCTGAGCCGTGACAAGACATAATGACGCACTGCAATGCTGGGACCATCACCGTATAACACCCCTCTACACATCCCATTAAAGCGTCAGCACCATCAGAGGTGATCCAAAAAAAAAATTTCTTCCCCGGGTGATCACTCTAACCCAGGTTCAACGTCAAATATCTCAGAATTGGCGTTGATCGGTTACGCCAAAGTTTGCATACACCCTCCGTTTGGGTCCCTCTACAAGTTCTATTAGTACAGATTTCACGGTGTGAAGCACCTCCGTGGGAGAGCCCTTGTAACCCTAACCCTAACCCTAACCACTTTGCGCCCTTCCATGGGAGTTTCAGGGTGTTCATTTGGGCCTATTTGAGCCATAGTTTACTATGGGTGCGTCCCTGAAAAGTGAAATTTTTGCCAACCCGAGTCGAGTCGGCCCAATATTGACGGAGCCGTACAGCAACATTTTATTATGCAACTTGCGTAGGGTTAAGTAATCAAATATACCTATTTTGGGTAGATGAACAACTTTTATTAAGCAACCCTACCCTGTTTGTAATTCAGACCCCCTTGTAAGTGACAAGACATAATGACGCACTGCAATGCTGGGAACATCACCGTATAACACCCCTCTACACATCCCATTAAAGCGTCAGCACCATCAGAGGTGATCCAAAAAAAAATTTTCTTCCCCGGGTGATCACTCCCCCACAGGTTCAACGTCAAATATCTCGGAATTGGCGTTGATCGGTTACGCCAAAGTTTGCATACACCCTCCGTTTGGGTCCCTCTACAAGTTTCATTAGTACAGATTTCACGGTGTGAAGCACCTCCGTGGGAGAGCCCTTGTAAGTGACAAGACATAATGACGCACTGCAATGCTGGGAACATCACCGTATAACACCCCTCTACACATCCCATTAAAGCGTCAGCACCATCAGAGGTGATCCAAAAAAAAATTTTCTTCCCCGGGTGATCACTCCCCCACAGGTTCAACGTCAAATATCTCGGAATTGGCGTTGATCGGTTACGCCAAAGTTTGCATACACCCTCCGTTTGGGTCCCTCTACAAGTTTCATTAGTACAGATTTCACGGTGTGAAGCACCTCCGTGGGAGAGCCCTTGTAACCCTAAGCACACCCCCTTGTAAGTCTTCCAGAGCTGCCTAACTGGGGATAAGCATTAGAACCCTAACCCTAAGTTGGACGCGTCCGGTCTAATTTGTATTGGACCGTCTTAATTTGTATTGGACCGTCTTCCAATTTGAATACAGACACGTCTTCCAATTTTCAAATGGACCGTCTTCCAGAGCTGCCTAGCTGGGGATAAGCATTAGAACCCTAACCCCCTACTCAGTTACCTGTACTTTGCCTAGGTTGATCATACCTGCCCGCACTTCCCTGCCGTATGTAGGTACTATGCTCCAGCCCACTTTGGCTGGCCAACTTTGAACCGCCATATCTCTGCCACCTGACATGGCACAGCACTGATACTTTGCACACACACTCTCTATACACGTCCTAACACCTTTACTTAGTGGTCCAGCATCATTGGAGGTGATCCAAAAAAATATTTTTTCTCCCCGGGTGAATGACCCCATCAACTTTGACCGCCAATATCTCGGCAACTGGGTTAAACGGTAACCCAGGACTTGGCGTGTGGGTAGTCCATATGTACCCCTATAACTCTCATTAGTACAGATTTGCAGTTGTAAAGCGGTTCAAAATAGACACCCTTGTAACCCACCTGGGGATAAGCATTAGAACCAAACCTAAAATTAAATAGCCAAAAATTCCGGCTCTAAAATAAAGCAATTAATAAACACTGTTAGATTATGCCAGTCAACACAATCTCACATTGCAAAAAAGGAAGAATTATTCTGCCGTGTTAGATCAGCAGTGTCTGACATGGGAGGTGACCAACTTTGAACCACTCCTGAGCCGTGACAAGACATAATGACGCACTGCAATGCTGGGAACATCACCGTATAACACCCCTCTACACATCCCATTAAAGCGTCAGCACCATCAGAGGTGATCAAAAACTTTTTTTTTCTTCCCCGCGTGAGCACTCCCCCACACCTTCAACGCTAAATATCTCGGAATTGGCGTTAATCGGTTACGCCAAAGTTTGCATACACCCTCCGTTTGGGTCCCTCTACAAGTTTCATTAGTACAGATTTCACGGTGTGAACGGCCTCCGTGGGAATCACCTTGTAACCCAAACCTAACAATTAAATAGCCAAAAATTCCGGCTCTAAAATAAAGCAATTAATAAACAATGTTAGATTATGCCAGTCAACACAATCTCACATTGCAAAAAAGCGAGAATTATTCTGCCGTGTTAGATCAGAAGTGTCTGACACGGGAAGTGACCAACTTTGAACCACTCCTGAGCCGTGACAAGACATAATGACGCACTGCAATGCTGGGACCATCACCGTATAACACCCCTCTACACATCCCATTAAAGCGTCAGCACCATCAGAGGTGATCCAAAAAAAAAATTTCTTCCCCGGGTGATCACTCTAACCCAGGTTCAACGTCAAATATCTCAGAATTGGCGTTGATCGGTTACGCCAAAGTTTGCATACACCCTCCGTTTGGGTCCCTCTACAAGTTCTATTAGTACAGATTTCACGGTGTGAAGCACCTCCGTGGGAGAGCCCTTGTAACCCTAACCCTAACCCTAACCACTTTGCGCCCTTCCATGGGAGTTTCAGGGTGTTCATTTGGGCCTATTTGAGCCATAGTTTACTATGGGTGCGTCCCTGAAAAGTGAAATTTTTGCCAACCCGAGTCGAGTCGGCCCAATATTGACGGAGCCGTACAGCAACATTTTATTATGCAACTTGCGTAGGGTTAAGTAATCAAATATACCTATTTTGGGTAGATGAACAACTTTTATTAAGCAACCCTACCCTGTTTGTAATTCAGACCCCCTTGTAAGTGACAAGACATAATGACGCACTGCAATGCTGGGAACATCACCGTATAACACCCCTCTACACATCCCATTAAAGCGTCAGCACCATCAGAGGTGATCCAAAAAAAAATTTTCTTCCCCGGGTGATCACTCCCCCACAGGTTCAACGTCAAATATCTCGGAATTGGCGTTGATCGGTTACGCCAAAGTTTGCATACACCCTCCGTTTGGGTCCCTCTACAAGTTTCATTAGTACAGATTTCACGGTGTGAAGCACCTCCGTGGGAGAGCCCTTGTAAGTGACAAGACATAATGACGCACTGCAATGCTGGGAACATCACCGTATAACACCCCTCTACACATCCCATTAAAGCGTCAGCACCATCAGAGGTGATCCAAAAAAAAATTTTCTTCCCCGGGTGATCACTCCCCCACAGGTTCAACGTCAAATATCTCGGAATTGGCGTTGATCGGTTACGCCAAAGTTTGCATACACCCTCCGTTTGGGTCCCTCTACAAGTTTCATTAGTACAGATTTCACGGTGTGAAGCACCTCCGTGGGAGAGCCCTTGTAACCCTAAGCACACCCCCTTGTAAGTCTTCCAGAGCTGCCTAACTGGGGATAAGCATTAGAACCCTAACCCTAAGTTGGACGCGTCCGGTCTAATTTGTATTGGACCGTCTTAATTTGTATTGGACCGTCTTCCAATTTGAATACAGACACGTCTTCCAATTTTCAAATGGACCGTCTTCCAGAGCTGCCTAGCTGGGGATAAGCATTAGAACCCTAACCCCCTACTCAGTTACCTGTACTTTGCCTAGGTTGATCATACCTGCCCGCACTTCCCTGCCGTATGTAGGTACTATGCTCCAGCCCACTTTGGCTGGCCAACTTTGAACCGCCATATCTCTGCCACCTGACATGGCACAGCACTGATACTTTGCACACACACTCTCTATACACGTCCTAACACCTTTACTTAGTGGTCCAGCATCATTGGAGGTGATCCAAAAAAATATTTTTTTCCCCCCGGGTGAATGACCCCATCAACTTTGACCGCCAATATCTCGGCAACTGGGTTAAACGGTAACCCAGGACTTGGCGTGTGGGTAGTCCATATGTACCCCTATAACTCTCATTAGTACAGATTTGCAGTTGTAAAGCGGTTCAAAATAGACACCCTTGTAACCCACCTGGGGATAAGCATTAGAACCAAACCTAAAATTAAATAGCCAAAAATTCCGGCTCTAAAATAAAGCAATTAATAAACACTGTTAGATTATGCCAGTCAACACAATCTCACATTGCAAAAAAGGAAGAATTATTCTGCCGTGTTAGATCAGCAGTGTCTGACATGGGAGGTGACCAACTTTGAACCACTCCTGAGCCGTGACAAGACATAATGACGCACTGCAATGCTGGGAACATCACCGTATAACACCCCCTCTACACATCCCATTAAAGCGTCAGCACCATCAGAGGTGATCAAAAACTTTTTTTTTCTTCCCCGCGTGAGCACTCCCCCACACCTTCAACGCTAAATATCTCGGAATTGGCGTTAATCGGTTACGCCAAAGTTTGCATACACCCTCCGTTTGGGTCCCTCTACAAGTTTCATTAGTACAGATTTCACGGTGTGAACGGCCTCCGTGGGAATCACCTTGTAACCCTAACCCTAACCCTAACCCTAACCCTAACCCTAACCTAACCCCTATACCGAGGGAATTAATTCATTCGGAATGCAGCCCGAGGCAATCGGTGAGATCGGAAATTGTATCGAGAGGATCGGTGAGAACCCAAAAATTAAAAAATTGCGCCCGAGGGAATCGGAAAGATCGGGATTTTTCTAATCGCGCCCGAGGCAATTCAATTGATCGGGATTTTCAAAGCTGCGCCGAGGGGGTCGGAATGACTGAATTGATCACGGGAAGAGAGGTCACGCACGGAAATCATACCGAGGGAATTAATTCATTCGGAATGCAGCCCGAGGCAATCGGTGAGATTCGAAAAATTAAAAAATTGCGCCCGAGGGGATCGGAAAGATCGGGATTTTTCAAATCGCGCCCGAGGCAATTCAATTGATCGGGATTTTCAAAGCTGCGCCCGAGGGGGTCGGAATGACTGAATTGATCACGGGAAGAGAGGTCACGCACGAAAATCATACCGAGGGAATTAATTCATTCGGAATGCAGCCCGAGGCAATCGGTGAGATCGGAAATTGTATCGAGAGGATCGGTGAGATCGGAAAAATTAAAAAATTGCGCCCGAGGGGATCAGGAAAGATCGGGATTTTTCAAATCGCGCCCGAGAGGATCGGAATGATTACATGATCACGGAAAGTAAAGGTCACACACGGAATTTTTTCTAAGTCACTCGGGCACACACAGAAAATTCAAAGGGAAAAATTTTTGATTCGGATTTTTAGTCGCCCTCGCCGGAAAGCTCGGATTCCGACTGACTCCTCGGGCTCCTCGGGCTGCTCGGGAAGCTCCATTTCCACCACGGGATACTCGGGAAGCCTCTTGCAGGCATCGGATTCCAGCTGGTGAACACCGAGAATACCGTTGTACTTCTTGATCTCGATGTTCACATCCCGAGCCAGTCTGGCAACAACCCGAAGCCGGTTGATGAGCTCGGGACGCAGCGTGTTCACGTACTCCTTTCCGTGCTCGGGATCCACGAAAGCCAAGTCGAAACGAGTACTCACAGGGGTCGGGAATTTTCGTTTCTTGCTCGGGCTGCTTTCCGAGGCACCCGAGGCTTTCGGACGCTTCGGGGACATCGGAATCTTCGGGTTGGCATCGAGCCACGCTTGGCAGCGTTTCCAAAGCTCGGGATCTTCGGAAAGGAGACCTTGGGAAATCCGAGGGTCGGGCGACACGGGAAGCCACTCGGACTCGGGTTTTCCCTCGTTCTTGTGCTTCAGGCGGTCCAAGTAGATGTCGCGGAGGAGGAGACCGTTCTCGGTCTCAATGTTGAATCCAGGCACTTCGGGAAAAAAAAAAAAAGCTCGGTCAGTACGGGATACACGGAATGAGCTCGGACTGTGAAAGAAGACTTGTACTTACTGCGCATTGAGTGATTGCATCGGGAATTCCCTTCCGAGCACTTTTGACACTTTTCCGAGGTGTCGGAGGTGAGGATGCACTCAAGCTTGTCCTTGAGGCATCGGAAACACTTGTGAGTGACGACGGGCATTACAGGAGGATCGGAAAACAAAAAAGAGGAGGGTCGGAAAGCTCGGTAAGTGACGGAAAGGTCGGAAAATGAGGGTCGGAATTGAAGAACACGTTGGCAGTGAGAAGTAGGAAGGAAAGAAGTCAGAGTAACAGTTGAAAAAAATGTACCCCGAGCTAAGATCCGAATTCCGACCGAAAAGCTTCCCGAGGTTGAAAAAGTGCTTCCCGAGGTTAATGAAGTGCTTCCCGTGTTTCTCGAGTATCTCGGGAACTCGGAAAATAAAAACCCGCGCCCGAATATCTCGGTGAGATCATAAAAAATAAAATATCGATTCCGAGGGGATCGGGGAGATCGGAAATTCGAAAACTGATCCCGAGAAAATCGAAGAGTTCGGAATTTTGAAAATTAATCCCGAGGTGGATCGATAAGATCGGAAATTTCGACACTGATCCCGAGAGGATCGGGGAGTTCGGAAATTCGAAAATTGATCCCGAGGCTAATCGGTAAGATCGGAAATTCCAAAATTGATCTCGAGGTGTATCGGTAAGATCGGAATAATTAAAATTGATCCCGAGGGGATCGGGGAGTTCGGAAATTCGAAAATTGATCCCGAGGTTGATCGGTAAGATCGGAAATTCCAAATTTGATCTCGAGGTGTATCGGTAAGATTGGAATAATTAAAATTGATCCCGAGGGGTTCGGGGAGTTCGGAAATTCGAAAATCGATCCCGAGGTGGATTGGTAAGGTCGGAAACACGGAAAATATCCTCAGAATGCTCGGAAAGCTCGAACAGCATCGGGATAGCTCGGGAAGCTCGGGAAGCTCGGAAAGCTCGGAAAAAAAGACGGCTCCCGCGAGGCTCAGAGACCCAACCCTCAGTGCTCAACCAAGCTAGTCATTCCGAGGCACCGACCCAACCATGTTCCCCCGAAGGAAGGGCATCCTGTCTAAGGGCATGACCACCATGATTCCGAATTTACCAAGATCCACGGGATAGTTTCCGTGGCTGAGCAGATCCCCGAGGTATGCCAGTGTCTCACTGTGATTCAACCGAGCTCCGCAGGTGTTGCACCGAAGCATCCACCTCTGCTTCCCGCCTACCGAGTGATACCGAGTGTCTCGGTTCACATTCCGGCAGTCCCGACACGGAAAATACAACCGAATGTGATTCCAAATTTCCCGAGGATCGACCGACCTCGGAATGATCACCCGTACCCGTCCCGAGGGGTTGGCTGTGTTTGTCAAAGTGACCGAGGCTCCCGTGGGCTTCCGAAGCCACCAAGCATATGCATTGTTCCACCGAGTGAGTGCCCGATAGCCAGGGTTCCACCCGAGGCTGTTGAGAGCATCTGCTGTGATGCGCCGAGCTAATTCCGTGGTTTCCGAGGTGTTTCTTGCATGTAGCACCGAGTGTCCCGAGGCAGCAGCATGCATTTCCCGAGCATTCCGAAGCATTTCCGAGACTCGTACTGTATAGAGTCGGAGCTGAAGGCCTCGGGACCACGGTCGCCGGCATGCATATAAGTCGGAAGCGAAAGGTACGGGATGCCTTGGATTGACTTCACAGCCTCGGAAAGGGTGGCACCCCAAACCGAGACCTCCATCCGAAGCCCCCCCAAGCATCTCGGGAGGCACGGAAGCCAGATCTTCCACCAACCGACGCACCGAGGTCAGTCTTTTCCGAACTGTTTTCATGCTCCGAGGTTCCGACCTTGCCATCTTGCTGTTGAATGCCTTGAGAGCATGAACTAGCCTCGGGTAGATCTTCAGCTGCATTCCGTACCCCTCGGGATGCCTGAGCTGCATGTCTACTCCTCCGAGCCCTCCCGAGGGGGGGTCAGCATCGGGAAGCTTCGGTTTGGCTTGTTCGGGGTTCGGAATGCGACCATCCATATGTCTGCACTGTCATAGCTGACCCCGAGGTCCCATCGGTTTGTTCCCGAGAGCGGGTGCTCGGGATTGGCTGGTTCCGTGTACACTCCCGAGAGTGCAAGCTTCATTCCGTACGCCTGGATGCGCACCGAGTCACATCCGACCTTCCCGAGTGCTTGAATGAGCATTCCGATGGTTACCGTGGGGCAACCCGCGGAAAATGCGATTCCGAACTGGTTTGGTTGTATACTGAGGTGCTGCTGCAGAGCCCGAACCATCGGAAACTTGAACCGAGGCTCAATCTTCAGGTACCCGACCCCTTGGGCCAAGTACACCCAGTCTCAGTACATTCCGTGGTCTCGGATGATTGGGTACGGGGCTCGGGATACCAACCGAACCAATGTGATGCTTCTTCCGTGGATCCGAGCCAGGTCCGAGGGGTATACCGTGATATTCCAAGCATCAACATCCTCGGGACCATCCTTCCCGAGCTTGTCCAAGGTCGGGATTTCGGCACCAGGCTCGGTAAGTGGATTAGATGCATCGGGTAGGTCGGGTGCTGGTAGAGCTTTGGTCACCACCTCTTCATCACCTTCCGTCCACTCGGGATGCTCGGGATGCTCGGGATGCTCGAGATGCTCGGGATGCTCGGCAACCTCCATGGCCTCCTCTTCATTCTCTTCGGGATGGTCGGAATAGTCGGTGTCATACGGATTGTCTGGTGGCTCGGGGATAGGCTCCTCGGTGGGGTCGGTAACCTCGAAATTCGGTGTTGGGAATCAGCACAACAACCGAGGGCTCGGTGGGCTCGGGTGATTCGGAGGGGACATTCCGTGGGTCGGAACGCTTTTTCGGAGGCTTGCGCTTCTTCGGGGGCCTTTGGGGTTTGGTGACAACAAGCTTTGGGATGTTTGAGCTTACCTTGACTCGGGCTTTGAATCGGGACTTTTCCGTAGCTTTGGCATGATCGGGAGGCTCGGGAGGCTCGGGATGTTCGGAATAAGGGGGTCAGTAACCTCGGAATGGATGGTTCCGTTAGAGTTAGGGTTGAAATGAAATGGGTCTGTATTTATATGTTTTTGCCTCTGTGTGAAATCCGAGTCGGACGCATTGCCGAGGCAACACCGTGTTGTCCCGTGCTTCCCGAGGTGCTACTGTGGTCAGATCAAGCTACCCTAACCCCCCGTGCCTCCCGTGCCTGCCCGTGGAATGTCCGAAATTTCCAAATTGAGCCCTGGCTTCCGAGCACATTCCCGTGCTCAGGCCAAGCTACCCGTGCCTCCCGTGCCTGTCCGTGGAATTTCCGAAATTTCCAAATTGAGCCCTGGCTTCCGAGCAAACTCCCGTGCTCAGGCCAAGCTACCCGTGCCTCCCGTGCCTGCCTGTGGAATTTCCGAAATTTCGAAATTGGACCCTGGATACGGAACGCGGTTCCGTGCTTCCCGTGGCCATTCCCGTGCCTTCCGATCCTGCCGACCATTTCCGAGGGTCGGGAACCTTGGGGAAGTATATAGTCAACTCGACTCGTCACAGGTGGCCCCTAGCCATCTTCCTGTGCTCTGTTCTCTTTCCCATCCTTCCTCGCCAGACCATGCAGCAACACGAGCCAAGTCTTGATCGGTATGCTGGCAGTTCAAATGTTGCTATGCAACCCTAAGGCAAGCCATCACACAAGAGGACCGCCATAGAAGCTTCGTTGCCCGCTTCAAAAAAGCTCGCTTGCCAAGGCATGCAGCTACCATCCTCATCTTCCAAACACGCCGTTCTCAGTGCTCTTTGGCGACACCGGATGTGTTCGATCAACGTCATCGACACAATCCGACACCGCAAAAAAGCGAGGATTTTGGACATTCTTGAACATGTTAGATTGCGTTGAGTAGCATGTTCTGCATTGCAAAAAAAGCGGAAATTTCCTGACATTTCCAGATTTGTTAGATTGCGCCAATTAACACAATCTGTCATTGCAAAAAAGCGAAAAAAAATTTCCGACACGGAAACTCGGAAAATCACCTCGGGGAGCTCGGAATGCGTCGGAATAGCTCGGGAAGCTCGGGAAGCTCGGGATCCTCCATGAGTCAAACTTGACTCCCCATCTGCGGCCCCTACGCTGCAGCTACTGCACCAAGCCTTGGCATGCCAAAGTGTACCCATATAGTGCACACACTGACCCCAAGCAGCCCCCAAAGTTTGGCTTGCTCACTGTCGCCACCAGCCAACATGTACGCGCAGACGTACATTTACGTCAACTACGCCCGCTACGGTGCAGCCACCGTACCTGGTGTTTGTGTTCCCAAGTCTATCTATATACTGCACAAACTGACATAAAAAAACCCCCAGGGTTATGCTTCCTCATCGACGCCCCCAGCCAAAGTGTACGCGTGGACCTACGTTTACGTAATTTCGCAAAAAAGTATGCAAACGATTTCGCCAGAATTTTCTGATCACAATCTACGAGAAAAGAGCTTTCCAACGGTACCAAATGATCACCATAACTCACACGGGGACCCATATGTAACCCTAACCCAGTTTCCGGCAAGTCCCCTTTTCTGACCAAGCCTGGGGGACTCTCCTGTTTTGGAAATTTCAAGTTGATTTCAGGCAAGTCCCCCTCCTGGCAATCTGCACATTTTCCTTCCGCTGGGGGACTCTCCTGTTTGAGAAATTTTCCTTTGATTTCAGATGTGTCTTTGCAATTGTAGTGGACTGTCTTCTGTTTTGTTACCGACCGTCTCCTGTTTCTTACTGATTGTCTTCAAATTGTTACTGACTGTCTTCCAATTTGAAGTAGACGGTCTGTCTTTTTGTTTGAAGTGGACCGTCATCTGCTGAATTCAAATCCAAAATAATTTTGAAGTGGCATGTCTTCCTGGCATTTCAAAATCCAGCACAGTTTTCAAATGGACCGTCTCATTTTCTCAGGGATGCGTCCAAACAACAATTTTTTGCCCATCAAACCCTAACCCTAACCCTCTCCTCGGTGTCAGGAATGTCATAGAAGCTGCCTTGCCATCATAGCATGTCTGGCTGTAAAGTTACAGGCACATGGCTATAAGAGCTGCTTTTTCAGGTCTTATAGCCATATGGCTGCATCTCCGCAACGGCTGCATGGATTCTTGTGTAATAGGTCTTGTGACACTCTGCTTGGTCTCAGGAATGTCATGATACCTCTAGAATCCCAACAGCATGGCTGGTTGCTGCACAACAGCTGTTTGAAGGCGATGTGATTTTATCTCCTGATTTTCTGGAATTAAAGTCACGTCGCCTTTGAGACTGTAGATCTTGCAGAATCATATTGCTGACAGTGTGGCATAGATGTTGCCGTGTTCCTGAGATGAATCTCTGTTTTTTATACTGGCGTTATGCCCTCTTTCCAATCTAAATTTGCGCCTCCACACTGATCAAAAATTTTATTCCAAGTTGAAATCCATCCACGCACCTGATTCTGTGCTGGCAACTCTCTGTACCAATTTTCTCCAAAGACAGCATCAAGCCTCTGCTTTGCTGTAATAGCTGTTGGAAGCATCTTAGAGGCAGATGGCTGCAATGGATGAATGCTGGCTGACATCCACTCCAGACCAAAAGATGAAGTGGGTCAAAATTCAAGCGGGTTCCAGTAGACCTGGGCCTGGGGGACTCTCCTGTTTGAGTATTTTTTGTCCAGCTTCCGGCAAGTCCCCTTTTCTGACCAAGCCTGGGGGACTCTCCTGTTTTGGAAATTTCAAGTTGATTTCAGGCAAGTCCCCCTCCTGGCAATCTGCACATTTTCCTTCCGCTGGGGGACTCTCCTGTTTGAGAAATTTTCCTTTGATTTCAGATGTGTCTTTGCAATTGTAGTGGACTGTCTTCTGTTTTGTTACCGACCGTCTCCTGTTTCTTACTGATTGTCTTCAAATTGTTACTGACTGTCTTCCAATTTGAAGTAGACGGTCTGTCTTTTTGTTTGAAGTGGACCGTCATCTGCTGAATTCAAATCCAAAATAATTTTGAAGTGGCATGTCTTCCTGGCATTTCAAAATCCAGCACAGTTTTCAAATGGACCGTCTCATTTTCTCAGGGATGCGTCCAAACAACAATTTTTTGCCCATCAAACCCGAAGCCGATGGAAAGTGATAGAAGGTTCCGGAATGTTGTGGAAGCTTGGCTGTGCATGTGGCTGTGCATGGCAGAACCTTCTAGAACCTTCCGGTAGCTGATGGAAGCAGATGGAACCCAATAGAAGGTCATGGAAGCCGATGGAAAGTGATAGAAGGTTCCGGAATGTTGTGGAAGCTTGGCTGTGCATGCGGCTGTGCATGGCAGAACCTTCTAGAACCTTCCGGTAGCTGATGGAAGCAGATGGAACCCAATAGAAGGTCATGGAAGCCGATGGAAAGTGATAGAAGGTTCCAGAATCTTCCAGAATGTTGTGGAAATGTGGCTGTGCATGTGGCTGTGCAGTAGAAACTTCTGGAATCTTTCAGAATGTTCCAGAAACCAATGGAAGCATGTGGAACCCCATGGAAACTGGTTTTGGAACCTTCCGGAAGGTGATGGAAAGTGCTGGAAGCGTGGCTGTGCATGTGGCTGTGCGTGGCTGTGCATGTGGCTGTGCGTGGCTGTGCATGTGGCTGTGCTCAGGAGCTTCCACTGCTTTCTAGATGGCTCCACGGTGGCAAAAAAGCGAATTTCTGCGCCATATGTCAGGGGGATGAAAGGTATATATACAGGCCCTTTCTCCCACCTATCTGGCTCTTTCCTTGTCGCTTTTTCAGTGTGTGTGCGTATCCCTGTGCCTCAAGAAGTCTGCAAGTGAGTTGACGTGTTCTAAGACGACTGGTGCTGTCTCTTGACTTAGGTGACTAGTCCCTATACAGAGCTCCTGCCCGGCGTCTTGTCTTCTGTATTCTCTGCTAGACGTGGCTTGGCCAACCATATCTAGTGGAGATTGGAAGATCACCTCTGGTGGAACAAAAAAAGTCAACAAACCTCAAGAGCATCAAGCAATCCAAAGCAAAGGACCTCAAGACAACAAGACCACCTCAAGACCTTGTCAATAGCCTCTTCTTGACGTTGCACCAAGCCCATTATCATCCACAGGAACCCTCCTCAAGATCCCAGGACATCAAGACCTCAAGCATTGGACAAATCAAACGACCGAGCAACATCAACTCACTTTGCGCCAGACACAGCACAGACGCCCAAGCAATCCTCTCTCTTCTTTTCAGCACCTCTCTATTCCCTTGAGAGCGTCACAATGGACCATCCATTGCCCATTAGGATGGACCATCAAGTCACCAAAGGATTCATGGCTCCACGTGACCTTGATGCGTGAACATCAGCCTGTACCCCAAAGACTTACTCCAGGTGTTCAAGCCAATGTCACCTGTTCAGTTGGTCAGTCACGCTCCCACCATCAAGGACCATCCCACATTCAAGGACTGGGTCAGCGCTGGCCAGTGCGTCTTCAACATCAAGATCCACCCAAAGTTCAAGATCCCGCTCCTCAACGTCCTCATCTCCGCCGACATCATCATGCTGGGCTCCGACTATCCTGAAGCTCTGATCCGGGGCAATCAGGTGATCACCTGCAGTGTCTTCATCAACTGTCTGCAGAAGGCAGGTGTTGATACTGTCAGAGTCCAAGGCTACGGCATGAAGATGTGGGTCAACTACCCATATGACGGTCCAGACCTTGGCAACCCTCAACACCCAATGTCGGACCTCAATACCTTTGACCTGGCATGTAACTGGCCCAGCCAGAACATCTGGCTTGTGACCAACCGACATGACAGCATCCCTGGCCTCCAGCAGTATCCCATCCTCACACCGGTGGGCCAGGGCTTTGGCGGTGTCCAGATGCCGGTCCAGTACGGTGGTGAGACATATCGGGTGAAGATCTATCCACGCATCGTCCACCAGATCAAGGCACAGGCTGGCAACCACATGCTCAACAAGCCAAAGTCAATCTACATCTGCAAGAAGCGGAGAGCAACCCTGCTTGGCCATCTGGCGCACATGGAGAAGCTATCAAGCCAACAGCTTGGTGGCATACGGGTTGAGGCTACGATCACCAGCCCAACCCTCAGCCTTGCTGTACGCAACATCACGGCTACTCCTGTGCTCAATATAACCCAGTACATGACGCCACGGGTTGAGGCAATGGAGCTGTACAAGATACGGAGCATCAAGATCAACAAGGAGGACTACATCAAGAACCTGCGTGATCTGCTGGCCAAAGCAGATGAGCAACAGGTGTTCTCTGGCAATAACAGCCGCTCTCCTCACCCTGACTCCCAGCAGATCATCATTGACCTCTTCAATGCGCTGGGTTGGCATACTGGACGCTTTGAGCCAACACGCTGGGATCATCCAGCTGCCTGGTGGCTCCACTCTCAAGGAGAAGCACCAGTGATCACCAGCAATGATGTGGAGATGGAAACACAGGCTGAGGAGCGCCGTCAGCCATCCAAGGCTCTCCTGAAGCGCCCGTCTGCGCACCATGGATGCTCTGCGTAGCTTCTTTGGCCAGATCAAAGGTCAGACACCGTGTCCCAAGTGTCAGAAGCCAGCGCCAGCACTGTACAACCAAGGTGGGCGCCGTCAGTTCCGCCTGCAGTGCACTGGCTGCAAGGCACGCCTCAATCAAGAGCAGGCTCGAGAGTACTTTGGCCAGCTGCTTGATCAAGGCCGTCTGACGGTAGACCTGGGTCCAGAGCCAGTGCCAGAGCCAGAGGCAGCAGCAATGGAGGCAGTCACTACAGAGGAGGAGGATGTCGACATGCCTGACCTTGGCAGCAACTCTGATTCCTCAGCTGACCAGGCTCCTGTCCATCCTCTGCATGGTCCACGCCGTCAGAGCAACCGTCTGCGTAGGCGTCTCTCTCCTGCAGTGGCAGCACCAACGGTGGAGCTGCACACGCATGGCACAGATGCAGTGGTGCTCCTCCCAGCAGCATTGCCAGCCCCTGCTGTGGTTAGGAGCAGCAGCGCAGAGACCAGCGCTAGCATTCAGGCCATCTTGGATGAGCTTGATGCAGAGCTGGTCTCCAGCCCAGACCGCAGATGCAGGGAGACACCCAACCCCTTTGTGGCTGAGCTGATGGTATCACCAGCAGTCACCCTGCCCTCCCGTCAGCCACTGCAGAGCAAGCCCAGCCTCCATGCTGTTGACAGAGTCACTGTACTGGCTGCTACGCTTCGCAACCTGTATGGTCTGAAGGTCAGCAACATCATTGGCAGGGATGGCAACTGCATGTTCAGGGCCATGGCATACCACCTGACAGGCAACCAAGACCAGCATATGATGGTCAGGACAAAAGCAATCCACTGGCTGCAGCGGAATCCTGACATCCTGCTGGTATTTGCGGCCCAGGGCGATGGGCATCTCTCCGCTGCCACATACCTGGCTAACATGGCCAAGCCAGGAACATGGGGTGACGAGATCATGCTCATGGCCATTGCGCAGGCATTCAGCATCTCAATCATGGTCTACTCTGGCACAGACCCTCAGACCGGTGACAGCCATGGCACCATCTACCCTCACAATGCAGAGGGACCCCACTATGGCCTGTTTCACCTGGCCAAGTCCCAGCATTATGAGCTCCTGTTCCCCTGATCTGTTCCAAGTTCCAAGTTCTGTGTTCCGTATGTAAATAGTTGTGGGGTCTAGGGCACTTTTTTCCCACTGGGTTTTTTCCCCTAGACCATGTAAATAGTCGCTCCAATACATAATAGTATACACGTCTACACCTTCCTGTCTGTGGTGTTTGGTGGCCCTACCGGTGACTGACCAAAAGAGGCAGACAGACCTGCAAAGTGGTTGAATCATCTTTAGAAGGTGTGAGAGCCTCACCGCACATTCAACAGCAGTGTCTCAATATACAAGTTCAGGTCGGCCCTACCTGACCAGGGTAGGGCTAGGGCTAGGTTCAGGTCCCAAAAAATTTTAGCCCTAGGGCCTGGAAGACAACTTGCTTAGATAGTGTCTGATATGGCTCCTGCATGCCAGAGAACCCCAGCGCACATCAAAAAATGGCCACTTATTATGCCAGAAGAGTCCAACCCTACGGGGGTAGGGCCTGGCTGACACGTTTCACCCTTCCCCGCTGCAACCGCAACCGGTACAGCATTGACCTTGCAGATACAGCCATTTGGCACCATTTGACATGTATGTCATTAAGAGATGCAGTCCATCCAAGCCACTTTTTTGGTCCACAAAATGCTCCCATGGTCCCCCCTTTGGATTTGGCCGTTTTTCAACTTCTGCTGCCCCTATACCCTCAGTATGCATTCCCCATCCCTGCTTTCTTGCATACATTCCTATTTCACCATTACGCACCTTCCTGCGGCATCAGATCCCTCAAAATCCAAAAAAAGTTCTCAGACCCTACCTCGACCCGGGGTCCCGACCCTACTTTCGGTGACCCGCCCTGACCTGTTTTTATAGTCAACTTGCGTAGGGCCACTTAATGACTTCAGCCAAACTCACCTAGCACTATCCAGTAATGCACAGAGAAGGGGGTGTTATGTCTTCAGCCCTACCACAAGATCCCCTTGTAACCCTAAGTCAGAACCTACCTTTCTAAGATGGCCAGGCATGGTACATGGGGGGATGATGCTACTTTAAGTGCAGCAGTCTCCATCTTCAAGCTCAGTTTGGTGATCATCAACCCAGATAGATCCTACTTTGAGGTCAACAAAGTACCTGCTCCTACCCAGTGGCATGCCCTCTACTACACAGGCAACCACTATGAGCTTGTACTGAAGTACAACTCAGAGGCATAGGTACTTGGACCGAAGTTTGTATATAGTTGGCTCCTAGTTGTACATAGTTCCTGAAGTTCCCATGGACTTCATCTGAGGTTTTTTCATCCTCTTCACTGAGGGTTTTTCCTCACAATGAAGTACCTTTCTCTTGATCAAAGTACCTTCCAACCTAGACTGAAGTAGGATCAACCTCTGTGGACTGACCCTTGAACCCTAGGCAGACCTCATCCAAGTATGTTGGAACCTGAGTCCAACCAGGTTCAAGTACATTGCCAAGCCATGGTTGAAGATAGGCAGAAGTACCATCAACCTTAGTTGAAGTGCAGGAAGTACAGTTCAAGCTCGGTCCAAACTATACTTGGCACATACTTCAACTTCAAGTCACCCAGCTTGGACTCCATCAGAACACCCCAGCCAGCATCCAAGTTTGAGCTTCAACCCTCAGTCAACCTACCCTCAACTTAGGTCAACCCCACCCTGAACTTTGGTCAACCCTACTTGGACCCCATCTTCAAACCTGGGTTGACCAAACTTGGACCTAGGTTCAAGGTACCTTGGTGTCAACTTTGAACCCCTGTAGCACCGCAACCACTTGCAATTTCACCACTCTTGACATGTGTACAGCCTCTCTATAGGTTCTTCTAGCTGTTCCACACATTGCCTCCACCCTTCCTCCGCTTTGAAAAAAAAATATTCTTCCCCGACAGAATCCTGGCAGCAACTTCAAATGCCCGTATCTCCGTCAATAGAGTAAACTTTACCCCAAACTCAATGGTTTCTGGCAGCTCTCAGCCAGCTCTACAACTCTCATTAGTACAGATTTGATGGTGAAATTCATAGTCGCTGAGGAGAGCCTTGTAACCCTAACCCAATATTGACGGAGCCGTACAGCAACATTTTATTATGCAACTTGCGTAGGGTTAAGTAATCAAATATACCTATTTTGGGTAGATGAACAACTTTTATTAAGCAACCCTACCCTGTTTGTAAAAGCACACCCCCTTGTAACCCTGGTCCATTTTCCCACTTTCAAAGGGGGGACCCTTGGAGCTTCGACCGAAATCTCCAAAAACGACAAGTCGGCCATAGCTCCACAACCACTTTGCGCCCTTCCATGGGAGTTTCAGGGTGTTCATTTGGGCCTATTTGAGCCATAGTTTACTATGGGTGCGTCCCTGAAAAGTGAAATTTTTGCCAACCCGAGTCGAGTCGGGCCAATATTGACGGAGCCGTACAGCAACATTTTATTATGCAACTTGCGTAGGGTTAAGTAATCAAATATACCTATTTTGGGTAGATGAACAACTTTTATTAAGCAACCCTACCCTGTTTGTAATTCAGACCCCCTTGTAACCAGAACACCCCAGCCAGCATCCAAGTTTGAACTTCAACCCTCAGTCAACCTACCCTCAACTTCGGTCAACCCTACTTGGACCCCATCTTCAAACCTGGGTTGACCAAACTTGGACCTAGGTTCAAGGTACCTTGGTGTCAACTTTGAACCCCTGTAGCACCGCAACCACTTGCAATTTCACCACTCTTGACATGTGTACAGCCTCTCTATAGGTTCTTCTAGCTGTTCCACACATTGCCTCCACCCTTCCTCCGCTTTGAAAAAAAAAATATTCTTCCCCGACAGAATCCTGGCAGCAACTTCAAATGCCCGTATCTCCGTCAATAGAGTAAACTTTACCCCAAACTCAATGGTTTCTGGCAGCTCTCAGCCAGCTCTACAACTCTCATTAGTACAGATTTGATGGTGAAATTCATAGTCGCTGAGGAGAGCCTTGTAACCCTACCCTGGAGCCGTACAGCAACATTTTATTATGCAACTTGCGTAGGGTTAAGTAATCAAATATACCTATTTTGGGTAGATGAACAACTTTTATTAAGCAACCCTACCCTGTTTGTAATTCAGACCCCCTTGTAACCCTAAGTCTGCCTGGCCTTTGCAATTGTAGTGGACTGTCTTCTGCTTTGTTACCAACCGTCTCCTGTTTCTTACTGATTGTCTTCAAATTGTTACTGACTGTCTTCCAATTTGAAGTAGACCGTCTGTCTTTTTCTTTGAAGTGGACCGTCATCTGCTGAATTCAAATCCAAAATAATTTTGAAGTGGCACGTCTTCCTGGCATTTCAAAATTCAGCACAATTTTCAAATCGACCGTCTCATTTTCTCAGGGACGCGTCCAAACAACGATTTTTTGCCCATCAAACCCCAGGGTGTTCATTTGGGCCTATTTGAGCCATAGTTTACTATGGGTGCGTCCCTGAAAAGTGAAATTTTTGCCAACCCGAGTCGAGTTGGGCCGATATTGACGGAGCCGTACAGCAACATTTTATTATGCAACTTGCATAGGGTTAAGTAATCAAATATACCTATTTTGGGTAGATGAACAACTTTTATTAAGCAACCCTACCCTGTTTGTAATTCAGACCCCCTTGTAACCCTTTACTATGGGTGCGTCCCTGAAAAGTGAAATTTTTGCCAACCCGAGTCGAGTTGGGCCGATATTGACGGAGCCGTACAGCAACATTTTATTATGCAACTTGCATAGGGTTAAGTAATCAAATATACCTATTTTGGGTAGATGAACAACTTTTATTAAGCAACCCTACCCTGTTTGTAATTCAGACCCCCTTGTAACCCCCTAACCCTAAGATCCTGGGGATAAGCATTATAAGCCCAATTATACATCACAATGGTGGATAGTGTGGGTGTTCATGGACATTATATTGCTTTTATGATTGTTGGGTCTGCCTCCCAAGGCAACCTGACTTATCCAGGGGGTCAGGGCATGTTATGAACTAAGATACAAAGAGACTAGAGAGCATTGGCCTTGTCAAGGCACCTTTTGGCCATGGTGGTGAGCATGGCCTTGCCACTAACATCATCATCAAGGCAGGAGATCATGGAGTGGAGCATGGTGATGTTCTCCTTGAGAGCTTGGAGGTCAGGGTTGTTGGCCTTCTTGAGCTTGCCAATGGGCTCTGCAACCACCTTGCAGGGACCTAAGCCATTGCCAAAACACTTGGAACACTTGAGGGATCTGTCAGAGGGCATAGGGGTGCAGGAGGAAGGCTTGCCTGAGTCAATACAGAACTGGCATGGATGCTGGACTGGGAGATCAGCTGGGGCCTTGCCAGAAGGCTTGGAAGAGGTGGTAGAGCGATCAGCAGGCATGTTGGAGAAGTTGGAAGAGGATGGATGGTGGTGGTAGGAAAGAAAGATGCAAAGTGCAAAAAACAGAATTTATCCTTTTTTCAACCCCAAATTTTTCAAAATTTTCATCCATGGCTGTGGGAATTTTCAAAATTACAGTTAGTCACATGACTTGCTGTGGGAATTTTTGAAATTACAGTTAGTCACATGACATGGTCACATGACATGGTCAGAACTATTACCTGGCATGTGTTAAACCTCACTCACCACCAAAAAATTGCGTTTTTATCAAACATAGGTTCATATAGGCCCCCAGGCAGGGAATTCTGACACGTAATTCTTTTGCTCAAACACGTAATTTTCACCGAGATACGGGCATCGGGAATATTGCTATTGATTTTCCACCGTAACTGACATAATAATCATATGCAAATGAGGTATCATTTTGAACGTATTGAACGGCTCTAAACAGTAGCGCTGTTTGCGTGATGAAAATCCGACATCTATTTTTGGCCAATTTGGCCCGGCAACTGCTTCGAACTGAAATGGCTGCATCAAATGGAAAGCAAAGTGGGGCAAATGGGGGGTGCGTTTGAACCGTACAACTCAGCTCCACATGATGGTACCATTTTCAGATCCATTGGAACTCATCTTGACATGGTCAAAATTCCAACTTTTCCAACGTTGGTTTGACTTAGGGTTGAGCTGCCAAACAGTACAAGGAAGTAGCTCACAGCTAGGTTCAACATAGGCTTGTGTAACCTTCCTGAGCTAAAAGCTAGGTTCAATGTAGGCTGGTGGGACCTTCCTGTGGTTGACCGTATTTGCAAGGTATGGTCAACCAGGACTGGAGCACCTTCATTGCTTGCATCCTGCACTTGGAGGACGTTCAACCTAGGTCTAGTGAAGCTCCAGCCAAGTCCAGTTTAGGTTGGTGAAGTGTAACGTGTGTCAAAGGTGGTTGAACATACTTGCACCATTCTCATACGTAGGCTCAGCCTAGGAGCATCCACCTTGCCTGTGCCTGATGTACCTTCTGCCAAGGCGTACCTGGGCTTGACCTGCTTGAACTGAGGTTTGACTGCAGCTATGACAACAGTTGCCACACCTTGACTGGAGTCCAACATAGGTTTGTGTATGTGAGACCCCACTTGACCGCACTTCAACGTGTTCAGCCAATGGTTGACCCTACTTGAACCCTACTTCACTACAGTTTACTGAGGCTGTTGGAGCCTTGACCCTACTAGAACATACGTGGAGGTGAGGCCAACTGCAACTGTGTACAACAATGATGTACCATGGTATGTTGAACTGCCGTTGAACTGCCGTACATACTGGGACAAACGTAGGTCAACTTCTGCATTTAAAATTCGCTTTTTTGAGCCTTCTTTTATCACAATTTACTCCTTTCCTTCCTATTTATCACTCCTCCACATTCTGATCCATCACCACACTTCACCAACTTCAACCTACCTCAACCTACCTTACCAAACTTGCACCTACCTTTTGCCTACCATGCCTTGGGTTTACCAGGAGCAGGAACTAGGGGATACTGACTTCCCTGACCCTATAAGGGTACCTTATCCCGAGACACCGGAGGATCTAGATGGGTTTAGCTTCACTTGCAACCCCTGGAACCTACTTTCAACCTTTGGCAAGTACAGTATTGTTACCTTAACCTCCCATGCACCCCAAATCAGGGATGTCAAGTACTATGAAGGTTGGGTCTACCTAGGTACAGGTCCCTGTGTACTGAAGATCCACCCTAGGTACAAGGTACCTCTCCTGCAGGAACTGAACTACACCCTCACTCTGCAGGCGTCAAACTACCCTACAACCATGATTGAGGGTAGTCAGCATGTTACCATGTATGACCTTGTAGATAGGTTGGAGTCGGTTGGCTGTACTTCAGTCCGGGTTCAAAGCTATGGAATGAAGTTCAACCTAGATGATGTACCGGTTGAACATCTGGTCAACCTAGGTGAACCCGAGCATCCCCTAGCTGCAACCAACTTCTATGACATTGGAAGGAACTATGCCCAGGTTCATGTGGTGTTGGTCAAGGCTCCCAACCTACCTTCAGGTACTTGTACCACCTATCCCATGCTTACAAGGTTGGGTGATGGTCATGGTTCCCTCAGTATGACTACCATGTACCGGGGTGATACCTACAAGATCAAGGTTTACCCCCTCCTTGTACATGCCATGAAGGCCACTTCAGGCAAGTTCAACAACTACAACCCTAGGTCCATCCATACTTGCCGCCTCAAGGAAACCAACTTGTTGAACCGTCAAGATAGGTTGGCCAAGTTCCCAGCAGTTAAACTTGGTGGACTCCGGGTTGAAGTTACTGTCCATGCCAGTACAGTGCAGGAAGCTAGGTTCAAGATCTATGTTAGTGGGTTCCTGGAACTCAAGGAGTGGTTGAACCCCACTTTACCCCACATGGCCAACTGCCAACTTAGCCTCAAGTTCATCAAACGTAGGGACTACCTCAACAACTTCAACCAACTGCTCACCAAAGCTCAGGAACTTAGGGTCTTCCAGGGTAGAGCTATCAAGAAACCAGGTAAGGTACGTACCTATATCATACAAGACCTGTTCAATGCCCTAGGTTGGAACTCAGGTATACGTACTTCAAGGTGGGAGAAGGACCTTGGACCCTGGTGGAACTGGACTCCAAGTACAGTTGACATCGATGAAGTGATGGAAACTGTGGTTGACCCCCAGTCCAGGTTCAAGGATCCCCTCTTGGAGGAGGTTCACCTGCAGGAGATCCTAAGGTGTGTCAAGATCTACAAGAGGGGAAGTAAGTACAAGGCATATGTACATGGGGACAACGGCAGGAACCAACCTTTTGGGTCCAGTACATCCAAGTTGGAGTTGGGTAAACAGGTCTTTGCCAAGTACAAGTACCAATGGACCAAGCATTGCTACCTTGTAGATGACCCTTTCCCTACTTCAACCAAGTCAAGGGACCTTGACTCCAGTTTGGAGAAGTACAACATCCTGTCAACCCACGTTCTTGGACCTTTGGAGATCTTCTCTGAACTTCAAGGAAGTAAGAACTACCGTGTAACTGCCGGGTACATACAAGGAGATGGGAACTGCCAGTTCAGAGCTATTGCCAAGTTGGTTTATGGTACCCAGAAGTACCATGGCAAGGTGCGTGAAGAGGTGGTCAAGTACCTTGAACACCACCAACCCATGGTAGAAGCTCTCCTTGTGGCCACCAATGGTACTCCCCATGCCTTCAACCCACCTTGTACTGTGGCACAGTACCTTGAAGGTATGTACACCCTAGGTACATGGGGAGATGACGCTACCTTGTCAGCTGCTGTCAACTACTATGGACTGAAGTTGGTGGTAGTTAATGTGGACTGTACCCACTTTGAAGTGCGGGCACAGCATGGAACCACAGATAAAGGTCAGTGGCATGCACTTTACTACACTGGCAACCACTATGAACTGGTGTACAAGGTACCTTACCAGCCAGTTCCCTCCCCTTCACCCTAGTTCAACTGTACACAGACCCTGCTTGTAGATACCTTGGCCCCAGTTGTAGATAGTTTCCAGGACCTCATCTGAGGTTTTTCATCCCCACTACATCCAGTAGATGGGGGTTTTCCTCACAATGAAGTACCTTTGTCCATGTTAAACGTACCTGACCAAGCTTGACATGCAGTTGATGTGGGGTGTGGGTACCTTTGACCTTGGGTCTACTGACGTCAACACCATACCATAACCATGGTTGTACCAGGGTTGAAGTACCTTGAGAGTACTTTACCGCGCTTTACGGTACTTCCGGCAGTCAATGGCACTTCACCCTAGGTTCAACCTAGGTTGGCCCTAGGTTCACCCTAAGTACATACCCCAGGTCAACCCCCTGCTGAGACCAACTTTGAACCGCCATATCTCCGCAACCACACACTTTCCAGGCTAGCCACGCTATGTACACACTCCCTACACACTCCTCTACATGTCTACTTAAGGCAGCAAGCCATTTGGAGGTGATCAAAAACTTTTTTTTCTTCCCCGGGTGATCAGCCCACCACACCTTCAACGTCAAATATCTCGGAATTGGCGTTAATCGGTAACGCCAAAGTTTGCATACACCCTCCGTTTGGGTCCCTCTACAAGTTTCATTAGTACAGATTTCACGGTGTGAACGGCCTCCGTGGGAATCACCTTGTAACCCTAACCCTAACCCTAACCCTAACCCTAACCCTAACCCTAACCCTTGCCAGAAGGCTTGGAAGAGGTGGTAGAGCGATCAGCAGGCATGTTGGAGAAGTTGGAAGAGGATGGATGGTGGTGGTAGGAAAGAAAGATGCAAAGTGCAAAAAAACAGAATTTATCCTTTTTTTTCAACCCCAAATTTTTCAAAATTTTCATCCATGGCTGTGGGAATTTTCAAAATTACAGTTAGTCACATGACTTGCTGTGGGAATTTTTGAAATTACAGTTAGTCACATGACATGGTCACATGACATGGTCACATGACATGGTCAGAACTATTACCTGGCACGTGTTAAACCTCACTCAACACCAAGAAATTGCATTTTTATCAAACGTAGGTTCATATAGGCCCCCAGGCAGGGAATTCTGACATGTGATTCTTTTGCTCAAACACGTAATTTTCACCGAGATACGGGCATCGGGAATATTGCTATTGATTTTCCACCGTAACTGACATAATAATCATATGCAAATGAGGTATCATTTTGAACGTATTGAACGGCTCTAAACAGTAGCGCTGTTTGCGTGATGAAGATCCGACATCTATTTTTGGCCAATTTGGCCCGGCAACTGCTTCAAACTGAAATGGCTGCATCAAATGGAAAGCAAAGTGGGGCAAATGGGGGTGCGTTTGAACCGTACAACTCAGCTCCACATGATGGTACCATTTTCAGATCGATTGGAACTCATTTTGACATGGTCAAAATTCCAACTTTTCCAACGTTGGTTTGACTTAGGGTTGAGCTGCCAAACAGTACAAGGAAGTAGCTCACAGCTAGGTTCAACATAGGCTTGTGTAACCTTCCTGAGCTGAAAGCTAGGTTCAATGTAGGCTGGTGGGACCTTCCTGTGGTTGACCGTATTTGCAAGGTACGGTCAACCAGGACTGGAACACCTTCATTGCTTGCATCCTGCACTTGGAGGACGTTCAACCTAGGTCTAGTGAAGCTCCAGCCAAGTCCAGTTTAGGTTGGTGAAGTGTAACGTGTGTCAAAGGTGGTTGAACATACTTGCACCGTTCTCATACGTAGGCTCAACCTAGGAGCATCCACCTTGCCTGTGCCTGATGTACCTTCTGCCAAGGCGTACCTGGGCTTGACCTGCTTGAACTGAGGTTTGATTGCAGCTACAACAACAGTTGCCACACCTTGACTGGAGTGCAACATAGGTTCATGTATGTGAGACCCCACTTGACCGCACTTCAACGTGTTCAGCCAATGGTTGACCCTACTTGAACCCTACTTCACTACAGTTTACTGAGGCTGTTGGAGTCTTGACCCTACTAGAACATACATGGAGGTGAGGCCAACTGCAACTGTGTACAACAATGATGTACCATGGTACGTTGAACTGCCGTTGAACTGCCGTACATACTGGGACAAACGTAGGTCAACTTCTGCATTTAAAATTCGCTTTTTTTAGCCTTCTTTTATCACCATTTACTCCTTTCCTTCCTATTTATCACTCCTCCACATTCTGATCCATCACCCCACTTCACCAACTTCAACCTACCTTAACCTACCTTACCAAACTTGCACCTACCTTTTGCCTACCATGCCTTGGGTTTACCAGGAGCAGGAACTAGGGGATACCGACTTCCCTGACCCTATAAGGGTACCTTATCCCGAGACACCGGAGGATCTAGATGGGTTTAGCTTCACTTGCAACCCCTGGAACCTACTTTCAACCTTTGGCAAGTACAGTATTGTTACCTTAACCTCCCATGCACCCCAGATCAGGGATGTCAAGTACTATGAAGGTTGGGTCTACCTAGGTACAGGTCCCTGTGTACTGAAGATCCACCCTAGGTACAAGGTACCTCTCCTGCAGGAACTGAACTACACCCTCACTCTGCAGGCGTCAAACTACCCTACAACCATGATTGAGGGTAGTCAGCATGTTACCATGTACGACCTTGTAGATAGGTTGGAGTCGGTTGGCTGTACTTCAGTCCGGGTTCAAAGCTATGGAATGAAGTTCAACCTAGATGATGTACCGGTTGAACATCTGGTCAACCTAGGTGAACCCGAGCATCCCCTAGCTGCAACCAACTTCTATGACATTGGAAGGAACTATGCCCAGGTTCATGTGGTGTTGGTCAAGGCTCCCAACCTACCTTCAGGTACTTGTACCACCTATCCCATGCTTACAAGGTTGGGTGATGGTCATGGTTCCCTCAGTATGACTACCATGTACCGGGGTGATACCTACAAGATCAAGGTTTACCCCCTCCTTGTACATGCCATGAAGGCCACTTCAGGCAAGTTCAACAACTACAACCCTAGGTCCATCCATGCTTGCCGCCTCAAGGAAACCAACTTGTTGAACCGTCAAGATAGGTTGGCCAAGTTCCCAGCAGTTAAACTTGGTGGACTCCGGGTTGAAGTTACTGTCCATGCCAGTACAGTGCAGGAAGCTAGGTTCAAGATCTATGATAGTGGGTTCCTGGAACTCAAGGAGTGGTTGAATCCCACTTTACCCCACATGGCCAACTGCCAACTTAGCCTCAAGTTCATCAAACGTAGGGACTACCTCAACAATTTCAACCAACTGCTCACCAAAGCTCAGGAACTTAGGGTCTTCCAGGGTAGAGCTACCAAGAAACCAGGTAAGGTACGTACCTATATCCTGCAAGACCTGTTCAATGCCCTAGGTTGGAACTCAGGTATACGTACTTCAAGGTGGGAGAAGGACCTTGGACCCTGGTGGAACTGGACTCCAAGTACAGTTGACATTGATGAAGTGATGGAAACTGTGGTTGACCCCCAGTCCAGGTTCAAGGATCCCCTCTTGGAGGAGGTTCACCTGCAGGAGATCCTAAGGTGTGTCAAGATCTACAAGAGGGGAAGTAAGTACAGGGCGTATGTACATGGGGCAAACGGCAGGAACCAACCTTTTGGGTCCAGTTCATCCAAGTTGGAGTTGGGTAAACAGGTCTTTGCCAAGTACAAGTACCAATGGACCAAGCATTGCCACCTTGTAGATGACCCTTTCCCTACTTCAACCAAGTCAAGGGACCTTGACTCCAGCTTGGAGAAGTACAACATCCTGTCAACCCACGTTCTTGGACCTTTGGAGATCTTCTCTGAACTTCAAGGAAGTAAGAACTACCGTGTAACTGCCGGGTACATACAAGGAGATGGGAACTGCCAGTTCAGAGCCATTGCCAAGTTGGTTTATGGTACCCAGAAGTACCATGGCAAGGTGCGTGAAGAGGTGGTCAAGTACCTTGAACACCACCAACCCATGGTAGAAGCTCTCCTTGTGGCCACCAATGGTACTCCCCATGCCTTCAACCCACCTTGTACTGTGGCACAGTACCTTGAAGGTATGTACACTCTAGGTACATGGGGAGATGATGCTACCTTGTCAGCTGCTGTCAACTACTATGGACTGAAGTTGGTGGTAGTTAATGTGGACTGTACCCACTTTGAAGTGCGGGCAGAGCATGGAACCACAGATAAAGGTCAGTGGCATGCACTTTACTACACTGGCAACCACTATGAACTGGTGTACAAGGTACCTTACCAGCCAGTTCCCTCCCCTTCACCCTAGTTCAACTGTACACAGACCCCGCTTGTAGATACCTCAGCCCCAGTTGTAGATAGTTTCCAGGACCTCATCTGAGGTTTTTCATCCCCACTACATCCAGTAGATGGGGGGTTTTCCTCACAATGAAGTACCTTTGTCCATGTTAAATGTACCTGACCAAGCTTGACATGCAGTTGATGTGGGTTGTAGGTACCTTTGACCTTGGGTCTACTGACGTCAACACCATACCATAACCATGGTTGTACCAGGGTTGAAGTACCTTGAGAGTACTTTACCGCGCTTTACGGTACTTCCGGCAGTCAATGGCACTTCACCCTAGATTCAACCTAGGTTGGCCCTAGGTTCACCCCAAGTACATACCCCAGGTGAACCCCCCGCTGAGACCAACTTTGAACCGCCATATCTCCGCAACCACGCACTTTCAGGGCTAGCCACGCTATGTACACACTCCCTACACACTCCTCTACATGTTTACTTAAGACAGCAAGCCATTTGGAGGTGATCAAAAACTTTTTTTTTCTTCCCCGGGTGATCAGCCCCCACAGGTTCAACATCAAATATCTCGGAATTGGCGTTAATCGGTAACGCCAAAGTTTGCATACACCCTCCGTTTGGGTCCCTCTACAAGTTTCATTAGTACAGATTTCACGGTGTGAAGCACCTCCGTGGGAGAGCCCTTGTAACCCTAACCCTAACCCTAACCCTAACCCTAACAGACTCAAAGTGGACTTGTTCCCACCAATCTTTCCTTTGACATGCCTTTAGTTGCTGATTTCAGATGATTAAAGGCATGTCAAAGGCAGGTACAATAAAACGCAAGATATTCTCCACGCAAATGAGTGTTCTGAGGTCCCTTCAGCATCATGCAGTGTCTTATAGCATAGGATTTGCTCCTGAGCACTTTGCATAATTCACTGCTGGAGGAGGTGCTGGGGTAGGCAACAGCGTGAAAGCTAAAGTGTAGCTGTCCCACTTTCTAGCCTATAGGACACTGGAGCAACCTCTTCTGAGTGTGTACACAAAAGGCAGTTCCAAAATGGACCCAAGACCGGGGACTTTACCTTGACATGCCTTTATTGGCTGATTTTGGACAGATAAAGGCATGTCAAAGGTAAGTACCTGAAAACGCAGGAAATCTTCCACGCAAAATAGTGTTCTGGACTCCTCTCAGCCTGCTGCAGCTGCCTATGACAGCCATTTGTCTCTCAGAGGTGTTCTGGCTATCCATGCGGAAACTGGGTGCTGCTACTGATCCGCAAGGAAACACGCGTGAATGCAAAGGTTTGTTTCTTGGTGGCTCTATGCTATAGGACATTGCACAGGCTCATCCTGAGTTTGGAACACCAAGTTGCGCCTTGATAGCTTCACCTATGCGTGACTTCACTTTGACATGCCTTTATTAGCTGATTTTGGACAGATAAAGGCATGTCAAAGGTAAGTACCTGAAAACGCAAGAAATCTTCCACGCAAAATAGTGTTCTGGGCTCCTCTCAACCTGCTGCAGCTGCCTATGACAGCCATTTGTCTCTTTGAGGTGTTCTGGCTATCCATGCAGAAACCGGGTGCTGCTACTGGCCCACAAGGAAACACGCGTCAACACAAAGGCTCATATATTGACTTCTCTACCCCATAGGACATTGCACAGGCTCTTCCTGAGTATGGAACACTAAGTCACACCTTGATAGCTTCACCTATGCGTGACTTCACTTTGACATGCCTTTATTAGCTGATTTTGGACAGATAAAGGCATGTCAAAGGTAAGTACCTGAAAATGCAGGCTTTTTGACCTGTCTTTTTGTGCACTGTGTACGTCTTGGACTGGTGCTACTTCCTACATATGGCAGAGATCCAGTAAAGCGTGTTCTTGTTGAGGCTCTGTATCAGCAAGGGTATATACCAGACCACGCAGAAGGTCAAGAACACGTGCCAATGAGGAATACCTGACCAAAATCATCAATTGGACCAACACTTGGTATGAACTAACACTCAGAATGCAAAAAAACACGTCAGGGAAATTATGGAACTCGGAAATCAGACTTGGGTGGCAGGATCAAAATAGGGGAAACTCGGCAAAAATTTTCAGCCAGGTCAGATTTTGGGGGTCTCGAGCCTTTTTGGAGCTGGTCATTCAGAATCCCCCTTTTTCTCTTCGAGTCTGGAATGGAATTACTTGTGCTTCTCATTGATAGCCTCGAGTCTCTTATGTGCAATGCTAGTGATAGGTTCTTGATTGTAGATGGACTCTCGATAGAAACCACTGAATGCCCATCTCTTTCCAGCTGTAGACTCAGAATCCACAGGTTTGGTTCGATGCCAGTAGGTGTGAGAGTTGAGTATGACGATGTCGAGAGGATTGATAAGGATCTTGACCGAGAACTCTGGCAACTCCAGCCAAGCTGCTTCTTCAAAGTTGAATAGGAAGGAAGGGATACAATCCTGCTCATCTCGATGCAGACCCCCTGCAAAGTTGGAGAAGAAGGCTATAGTGGTCCAGTAGGGGTGGAGAAGGTTGACATTGGATGGTTCAAAGATTGAGGCTAGCCACTTGGTACTTTTGCTTTGAGTCTTGAGGTTGTGTCTGAAGCTGGAATCAATCAATTTCTTCGAAGATTGCATTGTGCTGGCCATGTGCTGCTTTGCCCAGAGGAGAAGATCGAGTGCTTGATCCTTGTATCGATGATTGAAGGTCTCTTTGGTGAAGTCTAGGCTGGTTTTGCCTCGAGAATGCCAGATGCCAAGATGATGTTCGACAACTTTCCTTCTTGTGAGCTTGAACTTGAGCTGCTGCTTGCTAGACTCGATGTCTGACCTCTTGATATGCCATGCTGAGGCCTTCTTGGATAGGTATGCATTCAGGTAGTCTCGACCTTTGATGGAGGATGCTCTAGCTTCGAGCATTTTGGTGTAACTGGTAGGTGAAATCCTCTGAAGCACGATCTGTTTGCTCTGTCTGTCCACTAGAGTGAGGTTTCTTTTGAGTTGGATACTTGTCATTGACCTCTCCAAGTGGTTTGAGCTCAAGATCATCGAAGCTGAATAGGGCTGAGGCCTTGTTGATATGATGCCTTCGAGAAAGATGGATCTTGTAGGTCTCCTTTTTGTAAGTCTTGATAGCTTCTCCTTCTCTCTGCATCCCTGACTGCTGTGGCCTCCTTCTTTCGATCCAAAGCTGCTTGAGACTTGGCTGGCATGGATGTATTAAGAGGTCTGGGGTGATTGCAATGGTTCAGCATCGAGAAGGAGGGGGACTTGTCTCTCAGATTCAAAAAGTAGATCGAAGAGACAAGTCCCCCCACTGTGCTGTGCTGCCTGAAAAATATTTCCAAGCAATTTGGCTTCGAACTTCTAGGAAAGGCGGACTTGTCTCTCCAAGCAAAAATCTGAATCTCAGAGACACGTCCCCCTACTGTGCTGTGCTGCCTGAAAAATAATTTCAAGCAATTTGGCTTCGAACTTCTGGCAAAGGGGGACTTGTCTCTCCAAGCAAAAAATCTGATTCTCAGAGACACGTCCCCCCACTGTGCTGGGCTGCCTTGAAAAATCCAAGTAATTTGCCTTTGAACTTCTGGCAAAGGGGGACTTTCCTCTCCGAGCAAAAATCTGATTCTCAGAGACACGTCCCCCTCTGTGCTGTGCTGCCTTGGAAAATTCAATTACCGCAAAGGAAAGAAGGCTCTCCGTGATTTGACTCTCCATCTTCAACACAGACTGCTTTGTACTCGTCCTGTGGTTCCCATGCTTTCCCGTCTGCTAGACACAGAACAATGTCAGTACAACAGCAAAAACAAAGTCACGTCACAAGCGCTGTCAGTTCACGGCTATCCATAGAAAACAGATTTGACCGTAGACTTCTAGCGCTTGTGACGGAGGATTAACACGGTAACAGTGCGACAACATGGATTGAACCCACGCCCCTTCAATTCCTGAAAGGCCCCTTTTCCCTTGCGGGTTCTCAATAATCCACATAAAATGCAGACATCAATCACCTAGGCTAAGTGTACTTGTTATGTTCCTGAGGTGTTTTCCCCAATAACACATGTGATGCCCCATTGTCCACCGTACAGGGCAGCCTTGACGTAGATTACCATTCACATTGTATATCAACCATTGCACCTATGCTGACAGCATGCTATTGCTTTGGAGGCAGGTGTGAGGCAATCGGATATCATACTGAAGATGTCAAAGCAGTGTAAGTATTTATGTGAGCTCCACCGCAGCAGCAAATATGGCAAAGGCAAGCAACACATCAACATCCTTGTAGCGCACATGCGTGCCAAGATCTTTCCATGCCTGCTCCAGACCGCTGTATGCTATTCCCAGTTTGCGGTACACCAACGCACACTGCTCCTCCCTTCTCAGCACCGCTGCCACCACTGGCAGTACCTTGTCGTCATGCTTGTTGGAGCAAGCACCGTGGTTGTTGGGCTTGGCAATGTCAATGGGGATCAAGCACCGGTAGCATGCAATACCTGATCTCTGCCCTGCATTGATGAGCTTCTTCATCTTGCCAAGCCAGCTCGAGTTGATACGCTGATCTGTGCCAAGCCCACCAATGGTCTTGAGTGCATTCCAGCAGTTGCAGTCATGGAAGCGGTGTTGACCAACACAGGTGTGCTGGTCACGGAAGAGGAAGCAGAGCGTACAGCCATCAGGTACGCTATCCAGCAGTGTCTTGATGGCACCAATACCGGTAGACAAGGTTGGCGCTGGTATACGGTACAGTGGAGGCGCTGCAATGCTCTGGTACGTAGCTGCTGTACCTACACCTGCGGGCGGTGCAAGTTGCAATACGTTGGTGAGCTGGCGCTGGCGCTGCACTGTTGATGGAGGAGTATCTGCTGCGGTAGCAGACTGCAGCAAATGGTGGCTTGCAGCAATGGTTGCACTGCTACGCGTTGGTGTCATGTTGCTGCTACTTGCCTTGCATTCCTGCTTGTCTGACTCTGGCGGTGAGTCCAGTGCTGTGGGTACCCTTGGCGGTGTCTGCGGAGCAACAGTGTCCTTTTGGCACAGATCACACAGCGCAAAGTTGGGCTGGCTCCGGCAGTTCACCTGCATGCCATCAACATATGCAGAGATGGCTGTGCGCCGGCAATGCTTTTCTGCAACATAAAGCTGCATCTGCTCTTCCTGTTGAGCCTGTTGCTTGGCAATGAGCAGCACAGCAGAAGCTTGTGCACCGCTACGTCCGGCACGGCCAGACTCCTGAACGTAGCTGACCATGTCCCATGCATCACCATAATGGACCACCAGACGTACATGCTGAGGATTGATGCCAGTGCCAATGGCTGAAGTCCCAACCAAAATACGCTTGGCATCATTGGGCTCCTCTGGTGAGCACTGCAACCAGTCAGCAAGCTTCAGTTGCTTTTCTGCAAGATTCATCTCCGAGTATATGCACTTGCAACCAAGGATCTTTGCAGTCTCTTCTGCTGCATAGCAGCTTTTGCAAAAGACCATGACTGCACCAGAAGGAGTGGCAGCAAGGAGACGCTTGAGCCTGGTCAACATCTCTGCAGCATTGTTGACGTTGACCACCGCATATGCAATGTTGGAACGGTTGGTTGCTGCTCGGATGAGACCAGTGCCATCTTGAGGGAGGTGGAGCGTAGCCTTGAAGGTCTGCACCATGCTTGGCGGCAGTGTTGCTGTGAGGAAGTATTGCGGTACACGCACAGAGGTGACCAGAGCCTTGATCTTGTGCATGGCATTACGGAAGTCACTCTGTGTCACGCAGACATGGCACTCATCAAAGAAGATGGCTGCCAAACGCTTCTGCAGATCCAGCTCCTGTGCCCAGTTGACAAACATCTTGTCGTAGCAGTTCTCTGCAGCAACAAGGACCAGCTGGGAGCCTTCCACCTTGTCAGCACATCGATAGCCAGTCCACTTGCTTGCAGAGATGCCAACACGGTGACACTGCTCCAGAAGATCCTCGGTCAATGCAATGAACGGCACCACCACTATGACAACAGAAGCAGCCGGCAGCCAATGCAGTGGTGACATAAAGAGCGCAGACTTGCCAGAACCAGTGGCCATGACAATGGTAAGCGGAGACTCCTTGGCATAGATAGCATTGAGAGCATAGGCCTGCTCCAGCGCCTTGGTGTAAGAGCTGCTGGTGACCTTGAATAGAGCATTGCTGACTGGGATTGGAAGCGCTGCTGAGCGTGATGGATTGGGAGAGGTTGCCGCAGTGACAACAGCAGGAGCAAAAACAGGAGTGTGCTCCAACTTTTGCTTGATGCTGCGTACATCCTCCCCCCATCAAGTCCAGCTTATGCTTCACAGCTTCCATCACCTTGGACTGGTCTGCAGCTGGACCACCGTAGGAGAGACTGCCAAATGGCTTGAGGTCTTCACCATAGCGGGAGCGTAGCCTCCAAAATGTGTGCCAGCGCTCTGACACCACCAGCATTGCATCCATGCTCTCTTGCGTGAGCTGGCTGAGCGTACTTGCATCAAGTCCGTAGTGCTTCTCTGCAGTGTTGGTGGAGTGGCCTGCTTGGAGATCATGAGCATTGTCCTCCTCCAGCTCTTCCACCGTGACTGGCTTTGGCCGAATAAGCTTGCGATCGATGCTCACTGCCAATTGCCTCCAAGTGCGCATGTTGAGACCTTCAGAGGAAGAGCTGATGTACTGCTGGCACAGCATCTGGAGCGTCTTGCTGATGGTGGTGGTGATGTACTGCTTGCCGGTGTGGTCTGCCAAGAGGAAGTAGGAGGGTGCTCGGGCATGGAGGACAGCATTGTGGAGTTGGCGTACAAAGGGCACCACCTGCATCACATAGTGCACCACCAAACATCCAACGGCATGCGGCAGGAAGCGTGGAATGATCTTCTGGCGTCCAGTACCCTTGTTGGTTGGCAATGCGGTAAAGATGCATCCATCATGGATGAAGATGTTGCGGGGAGAGATGTGTGAGTTGGTGTGCTGCAATTGCAACAGCTCTGTACCTCTTGCTGGAAGTCCGCTGCTGAGCTCAACCAGCACTGCCAGGAGCTTGGTGAACTCGTCATGCTTTGCAAAGTACAAGCGCGCAGCAGCAGCATCAAACTCTGGCTCTCCATCAAAGTAGTCTGCCAACGGTGCAGGTGCAGGAAGGTTGCCTCCAGCAGCATGTTGGAGAATGACTGGCGTGCATGGGTCTAGGGAGGATGCATCGGCAAAGTTGAAGTCTGGCACGGTATTGCGCAGATCATCGTTGAAGGTGTTGAGGTCCAGCATGAGAGGCGTCTCCTCATCCAAAAGCAGAAGGTAACGCAAAAGAGTTTCTGCTTGCTGTTGAGCACCTTGCATCATAGCTTGGAGACGCTCAATAGCAATGATCTCTGTGCTGAACTTGACGCTGCTGAGGTCCTTGCTCCACACAAAGGTGAAGCTGGTGCCATCATCCTGGGCCAGCACCTTGCCATACCGGAGGAGACTTTGGAGATGGGCGCTGGTGGAGTGGCTGTCATTCCAGAGAAAGCGCTTGATGTATGACATCACCTCTGCATGCTTGTCCACATGAGAGATGTTGCTGAGCGCTCCTGCTTCTGGATCCAAAAGGTACTCATGGAGCACTGCACGTAAGGCAAACTCAATCCCTGCAATGTTTGATGTGCATGCGCTCAGCATCTTTGGTGTACCTTCGTTGCTTAGGCAAAAGTGAAGCACCAGCCTTGACACCGTAAGCTCCTCTGTATGGCCAAAGCGTGCTGGCTCCTGTGCAAGTAGAGCATACGACAAGTCAAGCAGAAGGGATGCCACCTTCTCCCCCAGCTCCAGATCCTCATCCACGTTGATTTCTGGGTAGGATGTGTTGTAGAGGTCCTTGATCTTGCACAGTAGAGTGCAGATGTTGTGATCCAGGGATAGATGGTCGTCCAGATCCCTGCCATTGACAAAGAACTCATTCTGATCTCCATCAAAGTAGAGACAGAACAGGAGCGCAAGTAGGTGGGACCACCCATCTGAGCGCTTCTCCACCGTGGTTGGCTTCAGGTTGTAGGGATGTGTAGCTTCCAGACCGTAGCTGCGGAACATCTGCTGGATCTGACGGCCAGCGCAGAGGAAGTTGTTGAACCACATGAAGACCAGCGGACGTGCAGTATGGTACACCCAGAGAGCCATGTCCCGGTGCGCACCTGGCCAAGTGGTGAAGACCTTGCTCATGGCAGCAACCGGAGAGCGTGCCATGACCGCATAGGAGCAGAAGGGACAGGCATAGCCACCGTACATGACTTGCAGTTCCTTGATCATGGGCACCGGAAGAAGGTCTTTGTTGATGACCACCGTGTTGGGAGGATCCAAGTCCAGCGCCAACAGCAGCTCCCTGAGTGCGGAGATCCTCCGGTCACCAAGCGCAAGTTGATGGTCACTCTGGAGGTGCATAAGCACTTTGTCAAAGGAGGGGTCCAGCGGAACTTGAAGATGGCAGTTGGTGCGGGTGCAGACCAAGATCCGGGGATGGTGCACCAGGCGTAGTTGGAAGCATTCCAGCTGGTCAACAAGGTCTGGATCAACCGGACCAGCGGCAGCATCCTGGTTGGCAGTAGGGAGGGCATTGCTGTTGCAGAGGTGGAATTGGAAAAGGTAACGGTCAGAGACAGATGGGAAAGTAGTGATGCATGAAAATGGGTTGACGTACCTGTCAAACTCAGCAGTTGGAGCTGGAGGAGGAGATGCTGCAACAATGATTGCAGGAGGAGGCACATCAGCACCGTCAGCAGGGGTAACACTGTGCTGAGACATTGTTATGGTAGGTGGAGATTGAGAGTTGCAGCGTAGACTTGATGGTGTATACAGTTTTCTGACAGCAGATAGATGGGCTGACGGCGGCACTGGGAGCAGGAGACATGGCTGTATATAAGTTCAAGCAGATGTACGCTGCCAGCATCAAACACATGGCACTGATCCTGCTACAGGGCAGGAGACACACGTGCAGACACGCATGCACAGAACAGAACTGTAGGAGTCATTGGTTATTTGGTGCTCCTACACAAAGGGCAGATAGAAAAGCAGACGGAAGGATCCACTCCGGTAGACAAAGGAAGATGGAGGCATTGGCTCTGGTGGACAAAGGGAGATGGTGGTAGTGCCGGCAAAGTGTTTTGCGGTGAGCTGTCACACAGAACAGCGTCAGGAGACAAAGGTATGTTTGGAGTTTGCCGCTAACAAAGAAACTTGACTGTGCAGTGAAAAATTGCTAACCTGGCATAGTGGGCAGCGTCACAGTCCTCCAGAATTTCCTGGCATGTCTCCTGCAGCCAGAATCTATAGTCTCTTGCTCTGCATCCCACGCTCAAATACCTTTTGTCTCCCCAACCGCAGCTTCCATCCACACTGCACCACTGTCTCCTGCGCACAAACTCTGTTGTCTCCCATGCTCAAGCATCTTTGTCTCTCACTCTGCTACCTGATTGGCGTGTGTGCATGTCCTAGCATTGAGTGAACCAACGCCAAGGTTGCAGCTGCTGCAGTGAGTGTCTCCTGCCTTTGTCTCCCGTCTCCTGTCTCCTGCCTTTGTCTCCCGTCTCCTGTCCCTGCTCTCCTGTCCGCTGCTCCTGCCCTCTTTCATGAGTGTGAAAAGTTGAATTTGTCCGCTGAGCACTTCAGCAGTCTGGCCAAACACGTGAACCACCCAACCAATTTCTGCCAATTTTGACGCTGTCTCCCAGGGTCCAACCTGCCGCTCAGCCAAAAAATATTTGATTCTCCTGCGGCACTTGAGCAGTGTAATTTGGCTTGTCTCCTGGGGGGTGGGAGACAAGACGCGTCAGGTCAATTTGGCAGGGGAGATTTGTCTCCCGCCAGCCATCGGGGACAACCGCCTAGGGCTAGGGTGAACCCCATTCACGGACCACGCCGGTCCGAACCAATCAGAAAAGGACAACAAACGAGACATACGGTGATGCCCCCAACAAGGAGGAAAGACACGCAAGGATTGCGTGTTTAGCAACGAACACTTGTCGGTCATGGGACCTTCTGGAGTAAGGCTATAGCGACGATGGTTGTCACTTAGCCGTACACGTTTGCTCACGCCATATGTATATATAGAGGTTGCATTTCACTGTGTGGTAATCGGAAATCCATCGAATCATCAACTAACAAAGTGTGTTCCTAACATACAACCAAGTATACCAACACGCAGGCTTGCGTGTTTGTCTCTCACGTGGTAACCTACCAAGCTTCCTAGCCTACAGCGCCCACCAGGACGAGTGTTGTTATTCTCAACCCACTTGTGCAGGCTTCGCCGCCGAAGAAGATTAACAACTACTTAGTGATTACGAACACGCCCTCAAGGTCGTAGCTTGAAGTAAACCAAGGATTGTGGTAAACACGCGTCCTTGCGTGTTCGCAATCAAACTCCGACGTCCGCTCACCACGAGATAGTGATCAGACGACTTGTATCTTCCAATAATCGGGAGGAGGTGAAGCAGGCGGTAGTACCACCTGCTGCGGCAGGCCAGGATCACGACGAAGCAGTCAATGATTGCAACAAAACAGTCTCGTCATTGTTGGACATCATGCCTACACCTGCGGTGACAAATATTGATGACAATCTCGATGATGGCGAGCCCCTCAGTGACATCAGCGACGATGACGAGGATCTCTTTGGATTCTTCGAAACTCTGCCCATTGCTAGCAATTCCCCTGATTGTTTGTAGCTTCTCATGCATTCACCATGTACATACTACTCACATCATCTCAAAGCCCCAGTTTGGTTGTGTTATGATCACAGACTGCTGAGTTCATGATCACGACAAGCACTACCATCATCTCAGAAAAATTTGATACATTACGCGCAGGTACTACGGGCGCGCAGGTACTACATGAATTACGTTATATGACGAACAACCTCGAAATACAATAGCGATGTTGTGATGAGCAAATGCTCGAGAACAGAGCTGCTTAGAATCAGACGAAGTGAGCGTGCGTAAATGATAGAAAGAACAAAGACGACATCAAGCTTCAGGGTTACGACCGACCGCAGGTAAGTCCAGGTAGCTCATGAGGTCAGCGTAGCTGAAAATACTGGAGCTCTTGGAGAAGAGCAAAACGACCGCGGCGATGAGCAGCACAGGGATCCAGAACCACACGAGCATGGCATCGTCGCGCAATTGGAGCTGGCCCTTGCGGCGCCGGGCGACGGCGGAATGAGCTTGCAACGCCTTAGCTTTGCCAGAGCTAGCCGAAGATGGGTTGTTCGAAGATGGGCCGGCCTTGGCAACGACCTCGATACCTGGATGTGTTGTGCGTCGTCGCGCGGAAGACCTACGGGACGGCCCAGCGATCGGGGTGCTCGTTTCCGAGGTAATCTCAGCTGCAGCCATCGAATCCGAAGCGGGCGTCTCCGGCGCAGGGATCGACGCTGCATCGTTGTCTTCGGACGCGGTGACCGACTCGTAAGCGGGAGGAGGCGAATAAAGGGGGTTGAGACTCCAGGCGCCCTCCTCGACGATGTTCCTCCACAAAGTGAGAAGGCGACCACGCTCATCATGTTCCCAGCCCTGCTCCGCAGGGACATTACCCGAGCGCATCTTGCCCTTGTCACCTCCCACATCCTCGGCGATTGCCTCATTCCCATCAGCTTGATCACGGCGTTGTCCAGCAGACCATGACATGAACGTATTGGGCATGGCAAGGTGGAAGACGTTGATGGCCGGGATCGCAGGCATGGCTGGCATGTGCAATTGTGCAAACTTGTGTGCAACCGTCTGCGGCAGGAAGGCTCTGTTCATCCAGTCTGCTCCGGTGTCGCCGGCCTTGGAGAGCCATGACTTGCTAACCGCCGCATCCTGCTCGACTTTGTCTTGGTTCGATTTCTTTTCTGGGTAAGAGCCTTTGAGTGCCTCTTCGACCATGAGAGCATCAGCTGCCTTGAATGCAGCCTTTTCATCGATTACAGGTGTTGGCAGCTCGGACGCCGCCTGCCGTGCCTCTGCATCATCGGCAGGATCTGTGGACGATGTTCGACGTACATCCTCGGCTTCGTCCCCACTGACCGAGGCACTGTAGTCGCTGTATTCGTCAAAGCTGGTGCTGACGTTGTCATCATCGACATCCGACTGACTGGGTTCGCTGCTGAGCTCATCCGAAAGGAAATCTTCAGCATCCTCGTCGTAGTGCAAGCTGGCAGCTGCATGCGATGTAAGTCTACGCGTCTGCCAGTGGCCTGTACGAGTGGTGTTGTCAAGAATCAGCTCGACGTCTTCCTGCTCATAGTTGCGAGCAAGATCAATTGCGTAGAGGCCGCTGATGTCGGCAACGTCATCCCTTGCACCGGCGCGCAAAAGCAGACGGGCGATGGCGACGCGGCCGTGGACGGCTGCAAAATGAAGGGCAGTGAGCCCGTTACGGTCGCGAGCATCCAGAGGGCAGCCACGGCGTAGCAGCGCCTCGACCAGGCGGTGGAAACCCATGAGAGTGGCGAGATGCAGCAGCGTGTGACCTTGCTTGTCAGCCAACCGGATAGCATCGAGACGAGGCTGAGTGGTCTCCGTGCTATCCACATCGGCGTCCAGCAGACTAAGGAATTGAATCACACTGTCCTGGAAGTTGGAGCTCTGCGAGCGACTCGTGAAAAGACCAGCGACTGCCTCCCGGGCTTGAGTGTGGTTGGCTCCGTTGGGCGCACCTCCATTGGCGCCGAAACCGGCCGGCAAGCCAGACTGCTGACCACCACCTGAACCGACAACGCGCATCGCAACCTCGCGAGCAGAGCGCATTTGCCCGGTCATTTGGAGACCGACGACCTGGAGAGCCAGTTCCATCAGTGCGCGGTCAGTCGTGTCAATGTAGGTGAAGAGCTGCAATGGACCGTTGACGGGCGCCGGCTGGGCCGCCTGTGTGGAACTCTTCACGCTGACAACGACTGGACCAGGACTTGAACTGGGCGGCAGTAAACACACCAGAGTGTTGCTCGCCCACACCTTGGTGTTGGCTGCAGGAATATCGCCAAAGACACAGGTGACGCCTTCGGTGAAGTTCTCGCCCAATACAGTCACCTCGATACCACCGCTGGTGGGTCCTTCTCCGGGGATGAGCTTGGAGATCCTGGGCATCGGTGCCTGCTCAGCATTGTTGTTCTGCGAAGGAGGCGAAGCTTGTGCAAAGGCAGGGGTGGGACCCGCGTTGGTCGAATTGAGGCGGAGCTGAGGCGGAAGAGCCGCAGCAGCCGCCATGGCCATAAGCTGCGCAAGGTCGACAGTGCTCGAAGCACCCGCTTGCGCGTTGCGGAAGAACGATTCGAGGTCAAAGCCGGGAAGACTGGCGAGATTGGTCTGCAGAGTGTTTGGCGACAGAGAACCTTGCGCGAGCTGAGCTTGCATCTGCGATGGCATCTGCGGCATCTGAAGCCGCTGCTGGGGCATGTTGTTTGGCTGTTGCAGCGGTTGCGAGGGCCCAGCACCGATCATGGTCGCCGGAGCCGGGGAGCCTCCAACACTAGAAGCATCGCCAGGGGTCTTGGCGCCGGTGCTGGTGCTGTTGCTGCGCCCAAGACCGTTGCCGGTCATGGCAGTGCCTGCACTGGCAAAAGCATTCCAGAAGTCGGCTTGACTGAATTCGGCACCGTTCCCGTTGCCGTTGGTGGCTGGGGCAGGAGAGGTGGCAGTGACAGCGGGTGTGTGTTGGCCTGTGCCCGAGTAGGGTGTCATATTTAGGTCCTTACCCGAGGTATTACGACGGCGGCGGTTGCCATCGTACGGCTTGGAACGCTCCTTCTTCTGTTTTGCGGGGATGTCGGTGCTAGCAGAGCCGTTTGGCGTGACACTACCGCTGGTTGACGCGGCAGCGCTTGCTTGATCGTCGTGTTGAATCGTCTGCTGAGGACGAGGGCTTGTGCGGTTGACCTGCTTGATGACGCCCAAAGACGAGGGAGCAGAGGGAGATGATGCGTTCGAGGCAGCGGCAGCCTGAGCAGCTTGGGCAGCCTGGGCGGCAATGCCCATCGACTTGTGATCGTCTGTGATCATGATCGGTGGGGTAGAACCTGTTGCTACAAGACGACCTTGCCAGTCGCGCATGGTGAAGATAACACAGAACCCAACCTTTTCCTTGTGATGTCGACAATAGCAAGTGATCCGAGTCGGCAACACGGCTTCTCCGTCTTCAAAATCGACAAAGTCGCCGCAGTTGAAAAGGACCACGCGCTTCTTCTCCTCTTCCTCCATGCGGGCTTGCGTCTTTTCCACAGCGTCGGGAGCCGATGGGTCGATACCGAGACTCTTCATTTCTTCTTCTGTTGGTTGACTTTCGAGAGGAGTCTTGGGGTCCTTCTTCCGATGAGCGCGTTTCCGCTCTCGCTGACGACATCCCTTACAAACGAATACGCGATCATGCGGCGGCGTTGCATTGACAACGGTAGCGTCCACAAAGAGCGTCTTCTCGGGAGGCACGTCGGTCTTTTGGTACTTTTTCGATTTGCGTTTCGTACCGCTGAGGGGCGGAAGTTTGATATGCGTGAAGGAGCCGATGCGCTCCCAACCACCGGCCGGTGCGGTCTTGGGGCGAACAAGCTCGATTCGCATTCGAATCTGGGTTTCGACGCGTGATTTGGCGCCGTGCATGGGAACACCGTGAATGTGGACCTGAAGATCTCTGAGGCCTTCGCGGTTGGGGCGGACAATTTCAAAGGCAGAATAGCCGAGATCAGCATCCAGATTGTTGCTGTGAACCGCGGTCTGCGAGCCAAGGCGACGAGGTGCGGTCGCTCCAGCCAGCTTCTTGGGCTCAGATGAATCACCCGAATTGCGACGGGACGACGATGCGCTGGCGCTGGCATTGCCCTTGGACGCGCGGGAGGACTTGTTGGGTGCCGATGGCGGCATCATGGGAGCAGTGGAGGATGTTGGGATCGTCATGGACGCAAAAGTGTGGCCATTGGAGCCGTTTGCGTTCGAGGCGACCGCTTCGGATTTGATGGTGGGCGAATCAAAAGACCCAGCTTGCACAAAAGAGTCAAACATTGCCTCATCATTGTCACCGGCTTTCCCCGTCCATGCAACGTGACCATCGGAATCCTCCCCACTGCCGGCATAGCTGGCGACACTGTTCGTTGTGGTATGGTCGCGTGGTACCGAGCCGGTTTTGCTGTCTGAACCGCTTGGACTGTCTTGTGTCATGGCTTGCGCAGCGCTGGAAAGACTGCCCATCGCATTGTGAGAGGATGCAGGAGACAGCATGGAGTGAGGCGAGAAGCCATAATCAGTACTGGAAGTCGAGTCCATGTCCATGGACAGATCTGCGTCGCTGGGGACTGAAATGTTCGCGAAGTTGGCTTCCCAGCTGCCGAAATTCATTCCTTCGGAACCGAGCTTGGCTCGTTGTTGAGCTTCAAGGTCGTTGATCTCGAGGCCGGGGATCAAAGACCGGAAAGATTCGCCAAAGATGCTGGGCGAAAACGCAGTGCTGGAGGTGAAACTGTTTTGAACAGGGGCGGCGGCGGCGGCGGCGGCAGCTGCTCCTTCTCCTGCTCTGCGTACGGAAGCGCTGGTAAACGCACCGCTCTTGGCCGCAACCTCGTCGTCTCCCGTAGAGTCGCTGGATGTAGGGCTGCTGGTATTGGTCAAGCTAGGAGGCGAGGTGGATTGCGGCTCTGCTTGAAGGGTGAAGTGGGGCTGTGGATGAGAGCTTGCAAACTTGGTAGTCATCGCAATTAAAAGATCGAGGCTGATACAAAACAGATTTCAGCGGTGTTGCAGCGTCGATGATGAATTGAGCCTTTGCGGCACGATTCTTGCTTAGGAATGCTGTCGCTTCCGAAGACCCTTTCCAACTTGCGATGTGGTCGGAGAATAGATATGCTGAGATCGCTGTCGATTGTGGCGCTGTAGCCGACCTCTCAGAAGAGAAATCAGGCTTGCCGAAGGGTATATAAGCTGCGAAGCTATGAGGTTGTGTTGAAGAGGACACAGTACCTCTCGATCCCGCTGGACCGCAATGGGAAGGAGAAACGAAGCAGCCAAACCCGATCAAGCTGGTGTGCAAGAGACTGGTGGTTCGATAAGAAAGTGGCAGGAGTGAGGATGAGTAGGCGCAGATAATGGTGGTAATGGAGCCATCAACCTCGAGGACGTCAATGATGGTGAGGAGGAGCGTGGTTGAGAGAGTGCAGTGCGGATGGCTGAGAGCAGTTGCCTGGAAACGCGGTGAGCAAAGCCTCGCTTGACCGAAGAGTCGAAAGCTGAGCGAGCAAGACCGACACAGGTGTGCAGCCCAATTCAGAGCAAATCACAGTGGTTGGATGCGTGCGTGCGTGGCTTGGCCGTTGGACGGATTGCACACTCAGCAGGCCCTGCCCCAACCCAATCTGAAATTTAAATGGCACAGGCGTGTTGCATTCTGTTGCATGGGGCAGGCTACTGTAGTCACCAGGAGTAGTAGAGTAGTGCCTTCGAATTTTTACTTGCCTGTGTGCCGCTGCGTTCTGGTTGTGTGTGGTTCGTTTCTTTTTTTTGCCTCTTCCTTCCTTTTTTTTTTTTTTTTTTTTTGTTTTCGTGGGCCATGCGTTTTCTATTCGTCTTTGCAAGGAATCCTCTTTCTGTTAGGCTTTGTTGTATGCCCATCTGCAGCGGTGGTTGTACTTCCGACGGGAGGGATTTGTATATTGGCAGCAGCACTCCACGTCGCTTCGAATTCAGGCACGATAACACTGTTTTACTGTAGCTACTGACCCTTCGCCCCAGCACTGCACAGCACAGTAGAGTGTCAAAACTTCGCGATGGCCCATCACAAGCTCATACAACATGGCTTGTCACTTATCGCGCAAATTTGCATCGGAACCTCCGAACGTACGGTACTGTGCAGTATTGTGTGCGTGCGCACACAGTGTAGATAGCGATCAGTGGCTTGTCAAGTCTGCACTTGTCGAAAAGTACGTCCCCATCGCTTGGCGCCGAATCTGACCGACCAGGAAGTATCATTTTGGTGAAGCCGGCAGTTGCGACAGTACTGGCTGCCAGGTGCTCTTGCATGCACAGCGTCGCTTAGATATGTGCCCCGCCTGCCCAAGATATTCAGCATCGGATCGGCCTAAAGGGTAACAAGACTCATTCCGCAGTGGCACGCTTCGACCGTTCCAAGACCGTGTTGTTGGTCTGGAAATTGAGCTTTGAGAGCAGGTATGAAGAAGCGGAAATCTTCCTGAATCCGATTGTCGACGGTCCAGTCTGTCGGTGCGAGATCAAAAGGGCGGCATCTGCACTCCACCAACTGCGACCTGCTGTAAGTCATGGTCTTCAACTTGCACATCCCATGGAGAACAGAGCAACAGCAGCGGCACGACCATCATTGCCATGGGTAGAGGCAGAGTTCGCAAACAGGCCATGTGTTAGAGCTTGATATCGGAAACTCGTTCCGGGTCAGTCACTCTGCCCGTCACTGCACCGTACCGTAACTGCAGAAACGAATGCGCCACCACGAAATTTTGGGGCAGCGAAGACGAAAGGCTAATTGTGCGATTAAAGAACCCAGTTCGAGTGCAATTGTTGGGTCCTCTCCTAAAGTGCCATCGCTGTTGCCACTCTGGAACGCGACCCAAATTTGACACACACACACACACACAAGTGCTTTGTGCTGTACAGTATTTGATTCCTCGCCCTTCTCCACGAAGCATGCAGGGCACTTTCGACGTTGCTACTGTATGCTGTGTATTCTTGCCATGCTTGACTCCAAGTCGAGAACGTCATCTCCGGGATATCACCGAGCGTGCTCCACACGGAACCCGATCGTCCTGATCTGGTCTCGTCTAAGGTGGCTCTGCTCGAATCCTTCGTTTTCGTGCTCGTGACAGCTGCCTAGAAGATCTGTCAAATTCGAGTGACACGGCCTCGTATCAAGTTTCATCGGCGACAGCTCATCGTTCAAAGGAGCTTGATCGATACAGTATCTGACCCTTACCACCTTGCTTCTCCGAGGATGGCAATTGCTGTTGCCGGTAATGCGAACATGCGGGGATGCAAATGCATCGCTCCCAGACCATTGTTCTGAGAGAAAAAAGTCAGACCGTGCGCTCAACTAAGCGAAGAACCGCACCATAGCTGCACGGCCAATGTCGATAGTCGCTGAGATGCTTTCCGACTCCTATATGACCGTGATGGTATCTGCATCAGCTTCCTTACGACATGTGCCAGTAACTTATTCAGCGACTCCCAAGTTCTGTTGACGTTGTGGATCTGTGGTGTCCAAGCAACACCCATCACGACATGTATGTATCGATCAGACTGGCATTGTATTACAAACATGCGACCCGGAACAGACAAACGAACCTAATGATACAACCGGCACAGATGAAAGTAGCGAAACGGATCCCGTAGGAGGAGCAGTGCGCTCAAACACCGGTACGAGTCAGAGCCTTGCGCTGGTTCGAGAAGCGAATCACATCCCTCTTCTCCAAGATGAACAGAGTCCGTTCCAACGCGTGGTTGGTGTAGCCCTGGCTCTCGACAAATTCATGACGAAGCTTGGCGTAACTCGTGCTCCAACCGATCGGCAGCCTTCGGCGGATCTCGCGTTCCAGCTTCTGACACTCCTCGGCGAGCTCACCTCGGGTCATGCCCTCAACGTTGCCTGCCTGCACTGCATCCATGGTAGACGAGCGGAAGAGTCGCATCGCCTCATCAACATGCTCCTCACCCACCGTCGGCGACAGCGTGATCTTGGCGAGCGACTCAGAGATACGTACGATGGCCTCCAACTGACGCACCGTGATCGGGATCGAAGAGCGCTCGTCGTTGTCCCGCTCGACCTGTGCTACCTGCTTTCGTAATGCGACAAAGTGCGAAGACAGCTTCTCGGCAGCCTCGGGCGAGAGACGCGGAGCACATCGCGCCTTGCAGAACGAGATGTATCGCTTCATTTGCTCAATGTCGAATTCGCCCGTGGCGGTGGCATCGTTGGCACGGTTCATGTGGATGTTCATGACGTGCTTGGCCATGGTGCGGTCGCGCTGCTCGTTGTGTTCGTCTTTGACGATAAAGATCATGTCGAAACGAGACAGCACGGTGGTCTGGAAGTCGATATTCTCGCCGGGCGACTTCATGTCGTCGTAACGACCAAAGATTGGATTGGCGGCGGCGAGAACCGAGGTACGTGTGTTGAGAATGGTCGTGATACCGGCCTTGGCGATCGAGATGGTCTGCTGCTCCATCGACTCATGAATCGCCACACGATCTTCGTCGCGCATCTTGTCGAATTCGTCGATACACACCACGCCGCCATCAGCCAGCACCATGGCACCGCCCTCGAGGTAGAACTCGCGCGATTGAGGGTCGCGCTGCACGGATGCCGTCAAACCAGCGGCGGATGAGCCTTTTCCGGAAGTGTACACAGCGATCGGCGAGACCTTTTCGACAAACTTGAGCAATTGAGACTTGGCGGTACCTGGGTCGCCGAGCATGAGCACGTTGATGTCGCCACGCAATCGCATGCCGTCCGGCAAGACCTTCTTGGAGCCACCGAACAAGAGACAGGCGATGGACTTCTTGATGTCTTGGTTGCCAAAGATACTTGGTGCGATGCTTGCAGAAAACTTTTCGTAGAGGTCCCTGGTCCTAGAGAGGCGCGCAAACTCTTCCTCCTCTTCAGCGGAGAAGATCCGCGCCATGCCACGACCTCCTGCTCCTTCGGCGTCGATCTCGAGACCCACCACCCTCAGATAGGGCGTCCGCAGCGCAACAGCGCCAGCTTTGGTGCCCTTGCCCGCCTTGGCGCTGGTAAAGGTAGAGTAGATGCCGGTGGCAATGATTCGCGAGCCAGGAACCACTCGTCCACAAAGCGCACGATCGACCGACATGAGCATGTGACGAGGCAGCTCACCGACGGGCACCATGTCCGGTGCCTCCTGCAACTTGACTGTCTGATTGTCGACGAACCTACACTTGTCGTGAAGGATGACATATGGATCGGTAGAGCACTGTGGTGCGGTCGTGTCCATCTTGGTCGAGTCGCAGTATCTTGGCAAAGTGAAGCCTCCGAATCCTGAGACCACGGGGAGAGACTTTGTTGCGCGGCAATCTCTGCACATGATCTGGAGATGCGTCGCGCGAGAAGACAGCGTAGTGGCGCCAATGACGATACCTGGCACTCGCACCAGATGCGAGATGCTGTCGGCGTGGAGATCTCGCATGGGAGTCAGGTTGGCATGACTACGAAGTGTGACCTGGCAGTCGGGTGCCTCGGGCCGTTGGTCACCAGGAGTGATGACAGGGTAGAGGATGGCGCGGGCAGCACGCTTGACTGCCAATTCGAAAAGAGGAAGGATATCCGAAGGAGTGTCACGGAGTGCTTGGGCGAGATCATTGCTCCATAGCTGGACATGCTCGAGCTGGACCTCGAGTACGTATTGCTTGGCGAGCAGGTTGGCTCGCAGACGGTCGCGATAGATGTAGTCGCTGCCTGTGCGGAAAGTCTGGACAAAGTTGAAAAGGGTCTGTTCGGTCTGTGCTGGGGCATCGGGAGCACGAGATGCCTCAGATCCTGCGAGGGCCTGCGCCGAGAAGACACGACCAGAGTCGAAGCCCGACATGGTGTGTTGCTGTTGGATGTGATCGTAGAAAGGTGGTGGTCCTGAACAGGAAGTGGGATGCGAGCTGTGCACGCGACCGTTTGTGCTTGTGAGTTGCTACTTTTAAGAGGCCAGCGATGCGGGAGGTCTAGATCGTATCCGCTGGGTCGATGGAGTCAAGTGATTGCGAAGGGAGGTTGACGGTCAAGGTTTAAGGGAAAAGGCCTATCACACACAGGATCGCAACACTTAAGAGTTGGTCGCCCCTCGGTTGCTTGCTTTGTTCTTTGTCTGCTGCAAAGTGCTGCAGACGGAGGGAAAAAAACACCAAACAGTGAGCCATTTTTGAGCCTCTGACTTTTCCGCGAGTGTTGGGTCCCGCGCGTGCTTGGCTGGAAAGGCGCAGTTCTGCCCTCGATGAACATTTAATTAACACGTCGAGCAGACCGCGACGCGTCAACCGCGTACGGCAATTTACGCCACAGACAACACAACAAAAGCGGGCGCGCGATTGTTGGCTCGGTATGCAATCCACAGCAAACACGGCAACAAACAAGAACAAGGTGCGTTTGGCTTGAGCCGTTGCGTTTTCTCAGACCAATCTCGTGCAACGAGAACGGCTCTGCTTTCCACAATTTGGACGTCAAAGACGATAAACAAGGGGATAGATTAGACAAGGTTCCGAGCGACCGTGGATGTGACGACTAAAAAGCGAGGGTTACTAGTATGATGCTGAAAAGACCAATACGATCCAGGAGAGGAGGAGAGGGGATATATAGGAACGACCCATCATGAGCAATGCTCAAGGCTCAATCAGGTGACTGAGTTTGGCCAAAAGTTCGCCGGGCAGACATCGTAGCTTGAGACAACGCACGTAGGCGCCCTTTTCAGCTTCGAACATGGCTGTGTACTTTTTGGCTGCACGCTGGAATGCGGACATCTGTCGAATGACCTCGGCAATGCTGCGGAACTTGAGCACGTTGATGAGCGGCTCGAGTTGTATAGTAGGGGGAAGCGGCGCGAGTTTCTGGAACGCCTTGGGCTCAGCGGCGTGCAATCGCACCTTGCCGTCCTGCGTTGTGGTGGTAACGGCAGGCATAGCTGGCGCAGTGGGGTCCAAGAAAGTGGGCATCGCATCGTACTGCATGAGATCCGACACGAATAAGCCGAAGAAGGGAATACATCCCCGACTCGGCTCAGATGCACCGGTACCGCTGCCGCCGCTGCTACTTTCGCTAACACCGCCCACCCCTTCGACAAGCTGCAGCATGGCGTTTCGAAGATGGCGGAAGTTGTTGCGTGGGCCGACAAACGAATTCAGGTCCCGCCACATGCGCATCTCAAAGTAGCCGACACGGTTCCACGTGCGTCGCAGACGCTCGACCCAAGGTGTACTCAGCCCAAAGATGATCTGGGCCAGCGAAGCGAAGTTGGACTGCAGATAGCACTTCCAAGCTACACGAATGAGCTTGGCGATGACCGCAGCTCGTTCGTCTATGTTCCGCGTGAGAACGACTTCGCTGGCGACCCAGTTCGACGTAAGATTGAAGCGCGCCACGATGGCCTCGACCGCGCGCTCTTGATACAACTCGCCCAGACGCTGCATTTCGAGGCGATCGCGAACGCGTTCTCGGTAGAACGCCTCCCAATCAGTAACTTCAGCTCCGAAGCGGCGCTCGCGCCATCTCGAGGAAGCCAGTTCGTCCCAGTTGACAGATCGGATCAGCTCGGCCTCGATCAAGCACATCTGACGTGCGACCGTTTCGGATCGGTACGACAGGAGGAAAGATCGATGGACAGGTGGTTCAGTTGCAAGGTTCCGGGTAGGTGGAAGGAGCATATCTTGCCCAGATGCACGACCCTCCAACGAAGATTGTCTCGGAACTGCGCCGAACAGTGCATCTGGGGCTTTGGTAGTTGTGGAATGCTTTGTCGAGGAAACGTGAGTTTGCGGCATCGGCATGGCCGATCGACTTTCCACGGACACATCCTCATCCTCGGATGCTGAACTGCTGTTCCGCAGATCCAGGAACGAAGCTTGAGCGCGTAGTTTCTTCTTCGGAGAGGTAGGCGACCTGGTATGCGGTCGGCTTGGCCCATCTGCTAATCGGTCGCAAGGGTGAGCAGATGCATTGGATGCTTCGTCTTCAGCATCGGCGACCGATCCGCCCGCATACGACGACGACATTCGCTCGGCCATCACTTGCAGCGACACGTGGCTGGGTTGCTGGTCTGCCACCAAGTCCCCTTCTTCGTTCCGGACTTCTTTGTTGGCATTGCGGGCCAATGAGCGCTGCCAAAGCCTCTCGACTCGCTTAGCTTTCTCCCTCTGTCGGTCTTCGTCGATGATACCTTCCAGTCGTCGAAGAGCAGCTTCGACATCGCCGGGCTCTTCGTCGTCGCTTTCGAGATCATCAAGTCGGAATCCCTTGACAAGCTCGTACCCTTGCAGCGCCTCGTCAGGATCGAGCAGTTCAGTCTGCACCGTGGTGATCATCGGCGGAGCTGCCGGCACGAGTTGCTCGGAGACAAGCATGGCACTGTCGGTGCTGAGACCACGACGGTGACCAAGGCCAAACGAGTCCAAGTGAAGATGACGCGTGGTGGCGGGGTGCCTGAACATGGAGGAAGCCATTGAGTCGATGCTTTCGCGACCGGGTGGCAGTTGAGACTCGAGGTCCTTGATATTGTTGGCCTGTCGCAAATCTCGTGCACCTGGCAAACGTCGCAAAGCCTTTCGCACGGCGAAATCGTCATCGTCGCTAGAGAGATCGATGTCGTCAATTTGGACAATACGGGGAGCTCCATTGCTCATGAGCGAGTCGCGTGTCGAGGCAGCGCGAACTTTGTGAGGCACTGATTTGTCTGTCAGCAAGGAGCCTCGGCCTGCAAATGCGGCATCTGCCGAGGTTCTGTCTAGTGACGCGCGCGGCGCGGACCGAAGTGTCTGCTCACTGGCAACGTGGTGTAGATGTTCCTCCGTTTCCGCCTGAAGACGAATGTGAGAGCCCCATGGTCGGATGATATTCGCGTCCAATCCAAGCACATCATCACCAGAGTGTTCGACAGCTTCTTCACCAAACTGACTAATACCCAGACCTTGCGAATCGGCTTTTTGATGCTCGGCATGCTTTGCAGGAAACCCGGTGATTTCGACGGAGCTTGCCGGTGTAGATCGATTGGTAGAGGCGCCACCAAGGCTTGGTGTCTCCTCTTGACCAGTGCTGTCCTCGGAGGCTTGACTAGCGAGTCCTTCCTCCTCGTCCTCGTTCGCTTCCACGGTAAGAGACAAAGGACGCTGACGAAGGTGTCTGATCGGCCGCTGTGTAGACATAGATTGCCTCGTTGCTTGGTCAGTAGCAAAGTACTGCAACAGGCTGTCCAATCCACCCTTCATGAAGAGAATATCACTGCACTCCTCGGCCTCAGTGTCGAGTTCTTGATGAGCGTCAAGTCCAAGACTTCGGTTATTGAGAACACGCTTGAACTTGGACAGACGACCCACGGTCTGGACAAATGCACGCGACCATGCATTGGACGGGTTTGGAAGAGGAGCTGGAGAAACTCCAATGTTCGAGCTGGTACTCGATCGCGGCGCAGGAGGCAGAGAGGAAGATCCTAGCGTGTGTCGATGGGAGACGAGCACAGATTCTGCTGCCGCCTTCTGTGCGGACCGCGTAGCTTCAGCAGGATCAGACCTAACCGCACCATTCGAAGCCTTCATGTTTTGCTCCAATGGAAGTGACCTTACGACCTGGGAATCATGCGACCCAGGATCATCCGAAAAATCCAGATTGATGTCCTCGATCACCAGCGACGAGGCCGAACCAGAGCTTGTCATACCGGGCTCATCGCTGGATGCAGTTGCTGCTGTCTGAGCGACACTGGGCTGTGTGTCGTACGAAGATGAGCCGAAAGTGGAGAGACTGTCTGTCTTGCGACTGGAGGGCGAACTGTCGGTCAATCGACCAGAGTCATGCAAGAGAAGACCCCCTACGCCGGAATGCGAGTACGTCTCCTTGAGGCCCCTGACGATCTTGCGCAAGCTGTTCACGATGTTGAGGTCAGCAGGACGGTCGGCGATGCGTTGATCCTTGGCGATGGTATTGAGCCACGTTGCGAGTCTCTGTCGTAGCGTACGGTTGGGTAGAAAATCAAAATCGAAGTGATTCTGCAGCCAATGCTTGATGACGACGTAGGTACGAACCCGCACAATACGACGACGTGCTTCGTCGGCTGCCGAACTAGGCTCTGAGATCGCCCATTCAAATCGAAGGGTGAGCAACTCGAGCAGTTCGAGGGGTGTCATGAATTCGCGAAAGGTGTAGAAGAAGTCACTTCGCAGAGTCAAGTCGATCTCGGATGTGAGCTCGGCAACCAAGCGAGCAGCAGATGCGGCAAGCAACGTTGCTTTGCCCGGAGATGAGCCGGCTTGCAAGCTGTGTACCTGTTTCTCGCCTGCTGGGCTGGACGGATCGAGGACGCCAGAAAGACGTCTTTCGGAGCTGGATATAGCACTGAATGGATTGTTGCTTCTGCGATTGCGACGCTTGGTGGTGGAAGCAGGCGAGTTGGTAGATAAAGAAGCGAGCTCGTCCGCCAAGATTCGATCTGCATCTGTCTGACCCTCTCTGTTGCTGATTACGAAAGTGCCATGCTGGTCGTCCCGGTTGACAGCCCAGACGGCAAAACGTGGATCGTCACCTGGCGAAGCCGTTGTCGGCAAAGCATGAGCCCGACTGATGAAATCGGCATGCTGCGCTCCTGCGGCGGTAGGTCCGTCGTTCAGACTGAACAAAGGTGCGTGATGATGGCTCTGAAGTAGAGGTGGAGTGCTTGCCTCAAGAGAAGCGAGAGCTGGCAAAGGTCGGTGATAGCACTGGATCACATCAAAAATGAGAGCCTTGGCATCATGCGGTTCGGAAGCCATCGCCCTACGCAGAAAGGGCTGTAGTGCGGCAGGATACTGATCAACGGAGACGGGCGTCTCCTCTCCACGTGCTGTGGCGTCCGATGCATTCGACTCGAACGACTGTGCCTCTCTCAATTGGTGGATTCGAGGCGACTGGGACGAGTCGGAATCAAAGCTAAGGTCGGGCAGACGCAGCTCTGGTGGCGGTATCGGATGAACGCTCCGTGATGCAACTGAAGAGCTGCTCGAAGAACGCCTGTGACGCGCTTGCTGCTTTGAGAGTTGTCTCTGTACTGACGTTGCATCGAACAGCAACTTGGCCCGCCGATCCGCTTGACTAAGACCAAGAACGGCGCCAAGCACGTCACCTTCTTCGATGTGATCCGTGGCGAAGCGATTGGCATAAGGCCCGTTGACCGGGGAGCTGCCCGTACGCGACATGAGGCTGGCCGTGTTGCCTACAGAACGGTATGGATGTAGCAGGCTGTCCTTGGAGGTTGTGGCAAGGGAAAGCGCTGCTCGTTGAAGTTGCTGCAACTGCAATTGCAACGGCGCGGCCTGATTCACGTTGTGAGGAGGTGTCGGGTCTGTGCGGGGATAGGCAAATGGATTGGGTCCAAACGTCGCCGAGGCCTTGCGACGTAGAACGGGGATGGATCTCGACTGCTTCAGACTCAAGTTGCCTGTCTTGCGGAAGAAACTGCTGCCCAAAGTTCCTCTTTGGGTGAAGGAGGTAGACCCGACTGAATCAGATTCGGGTTGCGTCACGATGGCGCCAGAAGAGCTGGATCGTGGCATGCCGTCTTGCTGTGCTGTATTTGCAAGTTCGACAGCGTCGCGTTCTCTGGAGTCAGGGCTGAGCGCCGAGCCAGATTGATGCGAGCGGAACCGGAAGACTACACGGCCTGTTGGAAGGCGTGAAGCGGTAATATGGAATGGCGTTTCTGCGCCAAAATCATGCGCAACGTCGAGCTGCGTTGGCTGAGAGCTAACCACGTCACGTATGGACTCCAAGAGGCTGATAGGAATATGGTGCTGGGCTGCCAGAATCTTGGCGGCGTTCCAGTTGGTGGTTTCTACGTCTACGTGGGTAGCGACGTGGGATGGAGTGATCTCCTCCCCATGGCGCGGCGATGCCGAGTTAATATCCACGGCAGGTTCCATATTGTACTGATTTGTTTCTGAACAAGCACCGAGGCGGTGCACGGTGCAGGATGCTCCGATTCTGTCACCAGAGAGCCGTGAAGCTTGCGGAATGCTGGTAAAGGGCGCGCTTATCTAGCAGTCGGAGGTGCCGCGTAGAAAGCTCATGGCAGAGAAAAGTCAAGAATACGAAGAGGTCGTGAATGCGTTACACCACTCGCACTGCAAGGGGGTATATGGGGCGAGTGATTGGCGCAGCGTTGGAGCAGGTTTGAGTCGCTGATCGTAGTTAGTGCTAGAGGTATTGGCGAGCTGAGAAGCGACGCAGGTTAGGGTGGTCCAAAGGAAATCGACCGAAACGACGGTTGTGGAACGGTGAAGCAAGCAGAAAGCGCGGGTATCGAGAAAAGGAGGGTCGTCAAAGGTCGTGAGCGGCGATGGGTGCAGGTATGAACAGTTGTAGTTGCCTCTAAAGAAGGACTGATCCAGGGAGAGGTCGCAGAGATGGTGAATTGAGATGGTGAGGAGCAGACGCGGTCTACTGTATGTCTAGAATTCATGATTTGCACGCTAGACACGCCCTGTCGTGCAGCGACTGCAGTAGTTAGGCGTTTCGCCAGACACGCTACTGTGCCCGCACAGAATCAGAACAGTGGGCTCCGCCGTGCTAGAGTCAATCAATTTCAAATGGCGTGAATCCTTCAAAACGCCCTGCCCTCTGCCTTCAGCAGCCGAAAGACAACGGAAAAAAAAAAAAAAGAAAAATTAAAAGAGCAAAAATCCCCGCTCATGCATTTTGATTGTCATACTTTGAAGAAAAATTAAACAGGGGGAATTGAACAGTTGACCGCATAGCACAGTAATATACTGTACCGGTACAGTGCCTGTACACAATCAATTTGTACAAAGGGGGGAGCAGAAGAGAGAAAAAAGAGGGAGAGAGAGCCGAGGGCCTGGATGTCGGGTCAAATCTCGTTTGACTGGTTGGCCTCAGACCGCCTCGGCTCGTTGCTTGTTGTACATATGAACAAAGATCAGGGTCCTGATTAATGTGTGAGCGCAGATAGCGAAGCGAACAAGATTCGAGGCACAACGCTGATCAATTTCATTATTGGTTCTCATGTCTTGATCATGGACGTTCTCTGCTGCTGAGGATCGTTGGCAAGCTTTGCATGGGCATGGGAGCTGGCGTGTGGCTACAGTATCGTCTGCTCAGATTGAAAAGAAGCGAAGAGTATTTCAACTGCATCCACTCGGACTACATTCTCGAGACACGGGACAACAACATACTCAGGGGGATGCTCGCTTCCTGCAGACTCGAGTCTTGCACTGCAAAGGTCGATATAGCTTGTCGGAGGGTGACATTTCACAAGATGCTAAACGGAACACATCAGGGAGCAGTAAAAGAGACAGGGAGGCGTGTGCGGAGCAGGTTACGAAAGATGGCATCTTGGAGCAATGACCAGAATGGACGTCAAAAAAAAAAAAAGGCGCCGATTGGGCCGAAAGAGTCTATCAATAATGACAGTATTGAGAGGACGGGGAACGCATCCAAAGTGCACAGAGTCAGCCATAGCGAGACTTGTCAGCTGGCTCGAGTCCGCTCTAAGAAAACGGTCGTCACCATGGACTCGCCAGCAGCGCTGCATGTACGAGATCAGGCGCCGTTAGCAGCATCATGCTGTTCTTGGTCACGTTTCCAGTAGGATGAGCTTGCCAGAATCCAGAGGATGATGCCAGGAATCTGAAATAATGTTGAAAGTTGGATGCGAACATCCGTCCTCATGCCTGACCGTTGAAGAGTAATGCAGACTTGCGCCCCTCATGACTGTATTGTTCCTAGACGATCCCACAGGGCCCTGCTAGGCACCGCCGGTCTATAGCACGTGGCGCAGGAAAGACCGAAGGCTGTTCCGTTACATGGCAAGCTCTGCCTGCAACGCGCGAAGTTCGGCGTCGTCGTCGTCTTCGGGCACCGCTTGCCTGCGCTCTGCGACGCGGGATGGTCCTGCGGAGGTAGCCACAGCGGGGGTGTGGAGAGGTACCGAGTCGGCACCTACGAGTCTCTCGTTTAGCTCGTCCTGTTCCAACTCTTCCAGCTCGTTCTTCAGCTCGTCCTCGTCGATGTCGTGACCCATGCCCACAGGATTGGAGATCGCATCCGAAATCTCGTTGGTCAGATCCATCTGCTCGCGGATCGAATCCATCGTCGCATCCACCTTGTCGATATTCAAGCTGCCGTGAATTGTTTTGAGCGCATCGGCACCCTTGCGCATGGCTGTCATGGTTTCCAAGTTCATATTGGCGCTCTCGATGGCGTTGACCTGTGTCTCGAGAGTCATCCTGGTACCTGCGATGCGGTCGAGCTCATTTTCGTATGCCTTCTTTTGTCGAAGAGCTGCTTGCGCTGCTCGCTTATTTGTGGTGACGTTTGCTTTTGCTTTCTTGAGTTCGTCTTCGATCTTCTTGTTGAGATGCTCCTCCTTCTTCTCCAGCATCAGCAGCTGCTGCCGTAATCCGACGATGGCATCTCTTGCCGAGTTCTTGTTGTCCTTCTTTCCGAAGAAGTTCATCCAACTCATCTTGGCTAAAGGAATGTCACCTGAATGAGTGTGCTCGTCGGGCGTTGAATACAAAGTGATTGCGTCGCGTTGGCAGGATACAAAGACCTTGATGTATCACGCGCCCTTGTGAGTTGATTGATCGCGAAAGGGCAAGGTCCAAAAGGGATTGTGCTGATTGTCAACTGAGCCACCTTGCTGCGCAGCAATGGAAGCCGATAATTGATGGCAGCTGTAACAGAGCCTGCTTGGCTACTCGTAACGCAACAACCTGTGAGTAAGATGCTGCAAGTGGATGCGTCGATGACGATGCAGTCGAATCGAATCTAGATGCAGAGATAGGAATAAATGATGATGATGGTGGTGATGATGGTGGTGATGGTGATGGTGATGGTGATGTGGATGTGGATGTGGATGACGCGGGTTGTCTGCGTTGTTGAGCGGATGTGTTGCAATAATGATCGTGTGGAGTGAGATGGGGAGAGATGCCGCTCACGCTCACACGCTGCTTGGAGGAGGCGATAGGCGATTCACACACACACACACACACACACGCACACGCACACTACAGCGCTACTGTGACCCTGACTCTCAGTGTCTGTCTCTCCTTTCAACTTAGCCAATCTGCGAGAGCCAAGGCCAAGGGATCTCGTTTTCGGAAACTGCATTTGGACGAAATGCGCAATTTTCTGACTGTTATGTGGGTGGGTGGGTCATTCTGAATTCCTTTTTTTCGGTTGCTCAGCCACAGTAACTCTGGATGTTGGCTGCTTTCTTGTGGAGGACGCAGTGCGGTGACTGCAGACTGTGACGCGCCTCCTCGTCGAGTTGAAGCTCTTGAAACTCGCAGAGTAGCACTATAGTGTGATGCGATGACTCTATTGCGCAGACCATTTCGGTTGTAAAATCGCATTTCAGAGTGTCAGATCAACCATAATTCACAGAGGAACTCGTTCGGCCTTCGGTCCCTATCCTTGAATACTCTATCTGTATGTCGGTTGCTGTCACGTTGCTGTCATACCATCGAGCAGCATGCTCAGGCGGATGTTTCCGTAATAGGACCTTAACCCTGCCTTCCTCTTGCCGCATCAACGCCACCAGACCACATTCGAGTCATCGGTGGCTCTCTCAACGATAGCTAAAGACCTTCACGCCGAAGCCTATGTAGACCGAAGGAACAGTCAACTGATATCAGGTGCGCACGGGCATAATAAGGGTGAGCTGGCAACGCGGCCGGCGACATCGCAAAGGACAGCCAAGAGCTACGTTGGGTTCGCAACATCAGCACGACCATCTCGACAACTTGACGCACAATGCTCGGTGCGCAGTCACGCCGACGACTGGCGACTGCAGCAACTTCCACCCCGATCCGACCCCTCTTGGCCTCTCTGCCATCGCGGAACAAATATCCTCTCAAACAACCCGACTTCAGCATCGACCATCTGGTCGTTGGTGCAGGTGTAGTGGGTCTCTCCATCGCATCTGCCCTCGCCACTCGCTGGCCCGACAAGACCACCTACCTCGTCGAACGGAATCAAGCGTTTGGCCAAGAGACCTCGGCTCGAAATAGCGAGGTAATCCACGCCGGCCTCTACTATCCCGCCGACTCACTCAAGACTAAGCTCTGCTTGAGGGGTCGCGAGCTGATGTATCAGCGTTGTCAACAGCTACGACTTGGATATAAGCAGACCAAGAAGCTCGTGGTTGGAGCCGACTTTGCCAAAAGCTATCTAGACAACTTGAAGGCTCACTGCGATGCATTGGGAGAGCTTGCACCTCCCACCAGGTTGATTTCGGGCGACGAGGCTCGCGAGCTCGAGCCAGATCTGTCCAAGAATATTGCATGGGCACTACTGTCGGATCGAACGGGGATCGTAAGTAGCCACGAGCTAATGGCGTCTCTCGAACAGGAGTTGTTGGACGCGGACAACGCCGAGATTGTCTACGACACCAAAGTGGTCCGCATCGATGCAAACGAACCCGATCCAAGCGCTGTCAACAGCAAGCGGGGCGCAGATGGGTCTCAAGACGGTTGGATCGTCCAGACCGTCACTTCGGACTCTGATGCCGATGCATTGCTGGCCAAAGTTGTCATCAATTCGTCCGGCCTCAATGGTCCGACGATGCTCAACTCTCTGCTCTCGGAGCTCGGCTCGCAACAAGAGCCGATCCCGATGTGGTACTCGAAGGGCAATTACGCCTCGTACAAGGGAGCCGGAGCCAAGGATGTCAAACACCTCATCTATCCGGTTCCGGATACACGCAACAAAGGCGCGCACGCACACACTTCGTTGGGCACGCATCTGACGCTCGACCTCAACGGACAGATCAAGTTCGGTCCGGACACCGAGTGGATCTCGCCACCAGCACAAGATGAAACGGGCGTCGATTTTTGGAAGAAAGCGCTGACGGTTTCGGAGGATCGTCTGGATTCGATGTACGCCTCGATCACAGAGTACCTTCCGAACATTGACAAGGCGGGGTTGGCGCCAGACTATGCAGGCATTCGACCGAAGCTCATCGGACCGCAGCAAAAGGCGTTTATGGATTTCCAGTTGCTCTGGCACAATTCCGCGTCGCTGTCGTCGCAGAAGCTTTGGCAGAGGGCACCGGGGTTGCCGCCTCCGAGCGCGAGTTGCGTTTCGAAAGCGAGGAACAGTGTAGATAGGGTGCACGGAGGTGCCATGATCAGTTTGCTGGGAATCGAGAGTCCCGGTCTGACGAGCAGTTTGGCAATCGGTGAGTTGGTTAGGGATATGGTGGCAGAGAGTTTCTATGGCGAGAGCAAACAGGCTAGAGTGAGCGCGAATAAGGGCGCCAGGAACGAGGATGGCGCTCATAAACTAGATGCGTGGGCGTAGAATGAAATGCCGTGGCTGCAATCCAACTCTAGATCTTTGAGCTATCGCTATGCAGGTGGTTTCACTTGGCATGAGATTGTCGCGACACAGGCTGTGGGATGCAAACATGAGCCGCCGATGCGAAATGGTGCCATTCTTTTTCGAGAAGGGGGGAACGAGAGGGTTTCTCCCAACTACTGTACAGGTGGTGCAAGTGCGTATTTCGGATGGAGGAGTCGTATGATTAGCAGGTACTGTGTGAGCACGGCGCAGTTCACTCGAGCTCGACGGTACCACCGGCAGCCTCGATTGCTGCCTTCATCTTTTCGGCATCTTCCTTGTTCAGGCCCTCCTTGAGCACCTGTGGCGTAGATTCGACAAACTTCTTGGCCTCAACCAGGTTCCTGTATTAGCCACCACCACCAAAGATGAAAGATGATGAAAGATGTTTTTGTCAGTAAGCGATCGAAGCAGAAGGGAGAAAAAAAAAGTGAAAGAGGAGAGGAAAGGAAAGGAATACGTACATATTCGAGTTAGCTGCCTTGACCTCTCTGATGACCTTTGCCTTGGCGGTTGGGTCCTTGAGACCGGTGAGCTTGAGAGTGAAGACGGTCTTCTCCTTGGGCTTTGCGACTTCTTCCTCTGGTGCTGCATCCGAGGCGCCAGCACCGGCGGAGGGGGCGGCGGCAGCCGAAGCGGCGGGCATGGCGATCTCAGTGATGTTCAACCTTGTCTTGAGGTGCGAGACGAGATCAGCAGCTTCGAGCAGAGTAAGCTTCTCGATCTGGTCGACAATGTTGGAGATTTTCGCATCGACAGGTGCAGCGTTGCGGAGCGCGATGGTGGTGGACAGAGCACGGACCGAACGGAAAGCCGAACGACGAGTGCTGCAAACAAGAGTTCGCGACGAAGACGCAACGGCGCCAGTCAAGGTGGACATCATGTTGGGAAAAAGGGCACGTAGGAAGCGAGCCCAAACGAGAATAAAGAGGTGGACGAGATATGTGATGGTGTTGAATCAAAACTCGTCGGTTGATGATCATGAAATCTGCAACCTTCTCAAGTCACAGCACTTACCCTTCTACTGCTTTCCTGCTCTGCGGCTTTGCTTTGTGCGAACGGCGGCCGATACATCAAGTCGCCCAAACTCGGATTGCAACCAATTTTTTTTTCCCATTTTGTTTGCTTTTGCTCGCTAGACTCTGTAACTTCTTTCTTGAAAGGCGTGGCAGGTCACGCTGCCTGTCGTCACCTCTGTAAGCACTCTCGCACGAGAAAGTTCGATATATCAGCTCTCATCTATCTTTCGCCTTTCAAAGACTCACACATACTCAGAAGCACAGTCAGATGAGGATGAGGGGGAAAGTGAAAAGACTTGACATTTCGTCCAATCACTACGAGCCGAAACTCGTACACCGTTGCGGCGACGTACGGAACACAATTCAGCTCGTGGAATGAGAGATGAAGGGAAAAAATAGATGAACGCACGCACGCTTTTGCCAGACGAAGCCAAGAAGCCGATCTAGGCAGCGGCAGCAACAGCAGGCGAAGCAGCAGGAGCGCCAGCACCGATGGCCTTGAAGCCATGAGCCCTGACACCAGCCTTGAGCTCGTCGAGACCAAGCAACTTGTCGGTCCAGAGAGGGTTCTCCTTGGCCGTCAGCTCGGATGCCTTGAACAGATCAGCAAGGGCATCACCCTTAGGAGCAGCGCGGAGGTCATCGACAGTGCGAAGACCGAGCTCCTTCCAGATCTGGGTGAGAGCGTAGACGAGATGATCTACGTCTGCAGATGTGTGGCCGGGAGTGGGGGTGACGCGAAGCCTCTCCAGACCGCGAGCGACGGTAGGGAAGTTGATAGGCTGGACGTAACATCCGTACTCCTCCAAGAGCATGTCACTGGCGGCCTTGGCTTTGGAAGCATCGCCAACCAGCACAGGCACAATGTGCGACGGGTTGTGCTGGAGCGGGATGCCAGCAGCGATGAGCTTGTCCTTGGTCTCGCGGGTCCGAACCTGTTGGACGATGCGCGAGTCGTTGGTTTCCATCAAGATCTCGATGGCTTTGTTGGCACCGGTCAGAACGGCAGGGGGAAGCGTGGTGGAGAAGATGAACTGCGGGGCAAAGCATCGAATGAGATCGACGAAGCGGTTCGAGCCAGCAATGTAGCCACCAACGTTGCCGTAAGCCTTACCCAGGGTACCAGTGATGATGTCGATGCGGTCCATGACGCTACCTTTGAGCAGACCAGGCTTGTGACCCTGAGCAACTTGGGCATCCCAGTCAAGGTGTTCGGCAACGCCGGCACCGCGAGGACCATACATGCCCACAGCGTGGACCTCGTCGAGGAAAGTGATAGCGCCGTACTTTTCGGCAAGCTCGATCGTCTTTTCGATAGGACCGACGGTACCGCACATCGAGTAGACCGACTCGAAGGCGATGATCTTGGGCACATCCGTGGGGATAGCCTGAAGCTTGGCCTCGAGATCAGCCATGTCGTTGTGCTTGTAGATGACCTTCTTGGCACCGGAATGCTTAATACCTTGGATCATGGAAGCATGGTTGGAGGCGTCGGAAAGAATCACACAGTCGGGCAGCTTGGAGCCAAGGATGGTGAGCGTGGCATCGTTGGCGGCGTAGCACGAGCCAAAGACAAGGGCAGCATCCTTGCGGTGAAGTTGAGCGAGCGTACGCTCAATGGTCTCGACGTGGCGGTTGTGACCGGCAATGTTTCGAGTGCCTCCAGCACCGGCGCCGTACTTGTCGAGAGTGTCCTTCATGGCTTCGATGACAGCGGGGTGACGACTCATGTTCTGGTAATCGTTGGCGCACCAGACGGTGATCTCATCGGCTTCAGCCGAGAGGTGGCCTTTGGGAGCCTTGCCAGCCAAGCGGTTGATGTTGTTGAAGTAGCGGTACGACTTGTCGTTGTGCTTGGCCTGGAGCTGGTCGTGGTAGAATTGCTCGTAGTGGAAACCGGGCCGGTTGTGAGGTTCGGGCTCGGGATGGACACCTAGACCGGAGCCGGGGGTGCGGACCTGCTTCTTGATGCTCTTCCTGCGCTGCGACTGAGGCAGGGAATCGTGAACGGCGGCTGCAGCGGCAGCCTCGGCAAGCTTACGAGCATGAGGACATTTCTCAGCGCTAGCCTGGTCTGCAAGGCTGATGCCTTCCTTGGCATGGAGACGTTGGATGTCGTCAGGCTGAGCGACGGCAGCACGAGAAGCCTCGGAGCGAGAGACGTAGGATCGAATCTGCTGAGCAGCGCCTCCATTCATCTGGTTGGAGAAGGGGCATTCAGAGGTAGGAGCAGCGGCGGGTTTAGCAGCAGCGGCGAAGAAAGAGCTGCCGGAAGCACCGAAGGTGGGCGAAAACGTGTTGGCACCTTCAGCCTTGATAGCGAGACTCTGGCTCATGACGGGGCACTGCTGAGCCTGAGTGACGAGACGAGTGGGACCACCGGGATGAACAAAGGAGGTCGACATTTGACGCAGCTGAGGCATCGAGACACGACCCATGTAAGGGCATGCCTGACGAATCTGCCTGAGAGGGCAGGCGAGGCTTCGATCCATGACGGAGACCAGAAAGCGATAGCGGTTGTTGTTGGTATGAGATTGATAGACGCGCTGGAGATACAGCAAAGGAGTGGGAGAAGTAGGTAGATGGAGGTGGGAGTGGTAGCAACGATGTGGACAAACGACACTTGACCCTACCGGTAGCAAGCAACAGCAGCGGCGGCAGCGGACAAAAGCAGCGCTTTGGATTGGCCCGCACGCAATGGACACTTTCAAGAATTCAGAACCCTCAGCCGCAACCAAGATTACATTTTGCATAAAGATAATTGATCCTTTTTGTTCCTTGGCTCCTGCCTCTTGTTGCAATCCAAACAAACGGGCGGGCGGGCGAGTGAGCGGAAATGATCCGGCAATCGACTTTTCTCAATACAATACAGAACGGGTACAGCACAGCGCAGTCGTTGGCAGAATTGGAACTTGGGGTGTGATTTTCGGAAGTTCCGCCACTCTTTCATGGCTTGGGACCTCAAGCGAGGCTCAAGCGAGGACGATTCGCCGCAACTGACGCCCGTAACTGACCGCCTCTTCTTGAAAAAAGTCGAATTGACCATTCAACTGTGACCATTCAACTGTGCAGCACGTTTGTTGCATTTCAGCAGACCCTTTTCTGCTGCCCCAACTTTGCCTCGAAATCTTTGCTTACAATTTCACTGCACTGCACTGCACTGCACTGTGCTGTACAGTACAGCACTCCGCCTCTGTTGTTGCTCGAGTCATGTTCAGCGAGCGAGCGGCCTGCGATTTTGTCAAGCTGCTTAGGCAAAGCTACCATCCAAGGCGTATCAACTCGCCCGCACCATCTCCTTTCCGTTATGGGCGCTGGTATCGGATCGCAGCCAATAAATCTTATGAAAAGCACTGCACACATTCATCTCGGCCCCCAGCTGATAGCAAATGAATCATGTGCTAGACATAATCTATGCTCTGTGTAACTGCTTGACACTGATAAGTTCCACTCCCGCCTCTTACACGTGCGAGACTTGGCCCAGCTCGGGTCCGAATGTTGATTGCCAGACTCGACGATGCAACACCTGAGATGAATTTTCAACAAGAAAAAAAAAAAGAAACCATTAGACTCGAATCACCCTGGTGATGGTAACGGTCGCCTCAATCCATCGCCACCCTCATATCCAGCCATGAGATTGCTTTGCTTTTAGCTTGGCGTCATTCCAGTGTGAGCGGTGCTGTTGACATTTATATCCTCGAGAGAGATCTTCGAAGGTTGCTTGAAAATGTGCCTCTTTGCTTAGTTACACAGTCATTGGTAGACCACGATTTTGTGAGGGCAAAGCCATCACTTAGATAGTACGGTGCTTCATCTTTACCGCCTAAGCCTGACCACCCTCCCTAGCCTGGGGCTTGGAAATCACCTGGATGGCACGGTGCAAGGCAAGAAGAGTGTCCTTCGCAGGCTGGTCGCCCTCGGATGGGATCCTCTCGATCCTGAAATCGGCGTCCACAAGCACTCGGTAGCCCTTCTTCATGTTCTTCATCCTTTCGACTCCGCGGTCACCAAACACGTAGAAGCGGTGGTACGAGGTCGTAGGAGGGGCACGCTCGCCATCCTCAGCAGGGCCCGAGGGTGGGTCCGTGCTGGCCACCGTGTAGCGAATGTAGTCCTTGCCGTTCTTGGTGGTCTTGATCTCGGGATCAGCAGAGAGACGTCCGAGAACCTGCATGCGCGCCATGTCGTTGCGCACAGCGCTGGTCGAGAGCATCTACATGTTTTACCACGCCATCATCACACAATCAGCAAAAGCTAGAGCGTCAGCCCATCCTTCCAAGAGATCGAGTAAGTAGGAGGCGCAGCTGCAAGAAAGACTTACACGAGCACCCGAAGTGAGGGTCTGTCTTGTCGAGTTCAAAAACATCATCTTGGATCAACTGTGGTAGACGTTATGGATGGATGGTGACGAGAAGAAAAGGTTGAGTTGGATGGATTCCCACAGACCAGCGCTGGTCGAATTAGAGCTCAGTCGATCATCCTCTTTCCCTTTTCAGCACCGGGGGCGCGCGCTCCCTCTTTTGGTGTGTAAGCGCGCGCGCGCTCTCTGCCATCCCGAACCGCAAGCGCCAGCAAGGCTCACACTCATGGAGTTTGGCCTACAATTTATTAATACACATATGCGCCCTGCCCTACCATCTCTAGCAACGCGTCGGATTCAACCACTCTGTATGATCTTCTATTTGTCGACTGAGAGAGCCTCTGTTCAACTGGTTTGTCCTCTCTTCAGTGCCGACTTTTGGTTCAAGTCCTCGACAAGATCGTGTGCTCACCGTGGGTTCCAATGTCCGCATTTGTTGCGTAACTTGGCAACTCTGAAATTTCTAGTTGAATACGATCGATACAAGATGAGCACAGACTGTGCACAACCGATCAAGCGACAGCAAGGTGCGGTATTGAAACCATGCGTTTTGCGGTGCACGAGGCTACCACCATACGTCATGCACACTCGATGTCCTGGATGAGGTCGATGGAGCAGGAGAAGGCGGCGCTTGCATCCCAGCCAGTGCATCTTGAGCTTTGGTGGAAATTGACAATTTGGCAGCTTCGCCATCAATCTCAATGCTGGGCGGAGCAGATCCTCGAACCGCTTTCTCGTCCGATTTAGCAGCAACCGTGCCAGGTTCGGGGGACGACTTCCACGACTGACGGTGACCGCCGTCCATATCAAGAGGGACCACGTCCGCATCTGAATCATCCGCCACCGATCTATCCACGTCTTCTTCGTCATCCTCAATCAGGAATCTCGTCCCCTCCTGACTTCCCCTGTTTGCGAACCTGTTTCGGTACTGTCTCTCCCTTTCGCTCAGCGCTTCTCTGAGCCTGGCCAACTCAGCGGTAGATGGGGTATAGCCCGCTGCCAATCTACCCTGACTCAACCCGTCTCTCATAGCACCCACGTTCGGACTGCCTCCAGCCTCGGGAGAAAAGTTCTCCCCGTAGCCTGGCGACAAGGCTCCGCCCCCTGCGCTGCTCAACACACTCGAAGTATCGAATTGAGACTCCTCCTCCGCAATGTCCGACAACCCCTCTGGTCGCAATGTATGGTAGTGCGCTAGGCCGTAGAAGCCGGGATCCATCGGAATCGCATCATCAGCGTAAGACACTGGAGCACCAAAGTAAGCATTCTGATCAATTTCTTGCGGCGAGATCGCATCGAGATCGTCGTCTTGCGAGTCATAACCTCCCCCACTGTCCGAATTCCAACCTGGCGAGACAGGCTGAGAACTTGGTTGCGAAGGGGGCGCACTGCGATCCGACTCCGCTTCGAGATCAGCCAGGCTTCGTCCCGCAATGGTACCACCAAGCATAGATGGTTGAGGCTGAGTGCGGCGCGTCCTCGTCCGTTGCGTGTCAATGCGAGGGGCGCTGAAGCTGCCCCACTGCGGAAGGGCGCTCTGAGCAGGAAGATGGAGGTGAACGGGCTCAATGGTAGGAGCGACAGCAGCGGCGTCAGCAGCAGGCGCAGTCGCAGTCGCAGTCGCAGTTGCAGAGGCCGGAGGACCTCCAGGCTGGTTCCCACTCGTAGCTGATTCGTTGCGCAATCCAAGCCCGACTCGATGCACCAAGTCATCATGACCGATGCTGTCATGTTCATAATCGCTGTCAGCGGGCGTACCCATGCCCGTCGAAGGCGTAGGTGTGGGCCAAACCGTTTCGTGGGGATACACACCTTCGAGTCCCAACTCGTTCTGCTCGTTCGGGTCCCAATCCTCCGATTCAGTGTAAGACGATTCCAAAAAAGGGTAATCCCCATCCCTTGAACTGATGTCCGACGGCATCGAGCCAGCAGGCGAGACGGCGTTGAGATGCGGCGGCGAATTGGCCGGCGGCGAACGGTGCTCTTGCCGGGGAGGAAGCTGTACGGCCAGAGATGCGCTGGTTGAAGACGGATTGGTGAAGTGCGTTGCTGCTGGGCTGTCCGACTCGGAGATAAATCTGGCAATGATCTCCAGCCCCTTCTCCCTCTCCACCTCGCTTCCAGCCAGGTACATAGAGACGAAGGGCCAAGCGTGTACGCCGCCAGGTCCATGCTCAACTGCAGTGCAAAGCCAATCCGCCGCGTGATCAGGCGATTCTTGCGAGTTTCGACGAGGCGATCTTGATGCTGCCCGGCGTTCTTGCAGGGATCTACTTGGGGACTCTGAGGAGGTGCGAGAGAGAGACGGATCGAAATCTTGACCAGGCTGGTCATCCGTACTTTCGCCACTACGAGCACGTTGGAATGCTTGCGACTGCCGAACACGGTCGACCCAAATCTCGATGTCGTCTGCAAGACGTTCCCGGTCGCCCCAAAGCACCAGCATGCCATTCTTGAGACAAATTCGGCTCCAGTCGCCGATGGCTGGGTTGATCAGCTTGCTCTCCTCAAGCAATGTCCTTGCGGCTTCAAATTCTGGGTCATCCCTTCTCCTGTCCGACTTCCCTCCTCGTTGGTCGTCGTTGTCGTCTTTCTGAGACTCCCAAAACGGGATGTAGAGGTCCGCTGTAGTCGGAACCGCATCCGTCGTTCGTTCCGCCTTGGGGAAGATGGGATCCAGTGCGCCAACGCCAGAAGGGCGGATATTTTCAACGTCGTTGAAAGCATCCGATCCTGACCGGCCTGAGGATTTGAACGAAGTTCTAGAGGTGTTTGAAAGATTGAGCAAGGGTTCGGTGAGCATGTTGTGTGCAGCTCTAGCCATTCTCTGCGGTGGCGAGACGAGCGTGCGGAGAACCGCGAGTGGCGCGGTCAACGCCGTCGATCGTTGCTGAGCAGCACTGGAGGCCTTTGGAGGTGCCGTACCCGCATCATTATCATCGCCAGCAAGAACGGCGCACATGTGAGCAACCCAACCCATGGGACCTCTGACTCTACGCGGGGTCTTGAGTACACCAGCATAGAGCTGCGCAAAGTGCATGAGCGCTTCCGCTGCGACGTAGTCCCATTCATGCTGCCCAATGGCCTCGGTCCATGCAGATGTGCGCGACCGTGATCCGCCCGAGTTGTTGTTCGCGTCACTGCCAACAATCGAACCTTGCCGGGCATTATCCGGAGTGAGCTCAGGCTCTCTCAAAGGGGCAAAGGCCCACGACTTGTGCGGCCTCAAATCTGCCCAAGGACTGATCAGTACCGCCTTGCCCGGCATTGGCAATTTCCCCCAATCCCTCTCGCCGAGGCGAGCCTCGCCCCTGGCTTGGCCATCAAGACATAACAACATGGCCATGGCCAGGTTGCCACCGGCACTGTCTCCTGCGATGGTGATGCTAGCTGGGTCGATGCCCTCTACCTCGATCAGATGGGCATAACATCTGAGACACTGAAGAAGAGGACCTGGAAATCGCGAGGTAGGGCTGAGGTCGTATTCGACAGCAACGCAGCGAGCGTCGTTGTCGTGATCCTCTATCCGGCAAACTTTGGTGATGATGCGAATCAGAGCTTCGGCGTAGAATGCAACGGAGCCGAGAGAGAAGCCTCCGCCATGAAGGTAGAGAAGGGTGGTCGCGGATTTAGAGGATGGATCGGAACGGCGGACTTCGACAGGGACGTGGGCATCTGCGCCGATCCAGAAGGCACGGAAGCCAGGTCGGGTATAAGTGCGAAAGGCTCTTCGACTTGCATGAGGTTTTTCGGCTGAGCCGGAGGCAGGTACGTCGGCGTGACTGTAAGCTGGGTCTGCAGAGGACGTCTGCTCACTGGTGAATTCGCGCACGATGCCTGCTGCGCCTCCACCAGTTCTCCACCGAACGAGGGGACCGATGGTCTCCTCGGCAAAGAGAACACGAGGCACAAGATGTGGAAAGCTCGAACAAGCGAATCGAACGAGAAGCAGCGTGAGGTGGTGGAAGGGCGACAAAGGCGCACCTGGGTCGATCTCGTCAGACGAACTCGGTCCCTCGTCAGAGGAAGAAACCACTGCGGACGAGGTGCGACTGAACTGTGCTGGACGCACGGCGTTGTCGTCTGACTCACTCGTAGGCGATGACGTTTCGCTGTTGGGCTTTACTATGTGAGGATGACGATGCTGCATCGGCCTTGTCGCACCCGAAGGTGTATATCTTGCAAATTGATTCGATGCTGGACGGCTGAGCGACCATCTCTGGTAGAAGTCCATGGGTAGCCGGGTGCAGATGTAGGTAAATGCTTTGAAGGCCACATCGACCAGCTCGGCAATACCGCAGGTACGTAAGAGATTGACGGTATAGAAGAAGGCTACCACGACCAGATCGGAGAAATACAACCCGCCGAGTAGTGGACTCTGGCCTCGAGATGGCCGTCTTGTGCGACGAGAATCATGGCGAGAGGAGGTTTTTGTGACACCGCTGGATCGGGCTGGTTTGGATCTGGTTGGCGAGTCACGTTTCGGATCAGACGCCAAAGTGGATCTCCGGAATGGAGCCAGGCCCGGCAAAGATATCGACGATGCAGAGCCTAAGTGTAGGTCAAGGAGATCATCGCGTCGGGAATATGTATGGGAAGAGGAGACGGCGGTTTCGAGACTGAGGCGGCGTGCTTGTTGACCCTTGGAACGAGCTGTGAAGGCGGAAGAGGATCTCTTTGTTGAGGAGGATTGATCTGACCTGGCGTTTGATCTGCGGGAAGAGGATGCTTTGAGGGTCGAAGTAGAAGATGCCGGCGAGGTGGAAGGGGAAGGTGCGCGAGGTGGAGCTGGCCGAGCTTTGCTCGATGATGCTGGACGCAGCATGTCGAGCATCTTGGTGGATTGCTGCGCGAGGTAGCGCTTCAACCTGTGCCCTAGATGCGCCGATAGCGTTGCTGTGAGCTTAAGGCGTACCGGCCAAGCTCATCATGATTTATCGAAGGGTGTAGGCATCAAGGATAGGTTCGTAGATGCCGGTCCGGGGCTGTCTTTTCTCTGAGATGAGGCTGTAAGGGTGTTGCCAGCCAAGGTGGAATGCGAGTACAGTAGGCTTAGGATGAGTGCGGGACATGAAAGGATGGAGTCGACCGTCGATGGAGGCTTTGGACCCGTGAATGAGCAAACAAAAAAGCGTTTTTCTGTCGTGCTGAGTCTGAGTGAGTGAATCAAAAGAGCTCGGTTGTGTTTGGCGCACACACACACATACACAGAGACAATGGAAGCAGAACCCTAAGCAGCTGTCAGCGCAATCACAGTACTGTCTGTACCCGGACAGGAGCGTACTTCAAAATCTGTCAATCCTCCCAACCTCGATTCCGCAGTCCTCTGCCGCGGTTGAGATGCACATCGTCATTCCTCATCACCGTTGCTGGCTCGCGGTTGCTCACGCCTCCACACCACTCGCACGAAAGAGAACAGGAAGAATCGATTTGCCGAACTCGAGCGAGTCGCTCGCGAGCTCCCAGCCGTGGCCGTACAGGGCACGGGCGGTCGAGCGTCGCGTGTGAGCGTAGCAGAGGGTGCGGGAGACCGCGAAGATAACTAAGACTGACAGATAACTAAGAAGAAGATAACTAAGACTGATAAGATAAGAGCGTGAGCTGCGTAGGGACGGGTCAGGGCGGGTGAAAAAGCCGAATCGCGAGGCGAGACGGCGAGCGAGATGGTGGTGAAGAAGAACAGAGTGAGATGAGCAAGCTGAGCTGCTTGTACACGTCACCTCTGCTTACGCGCTGCTTACGTGAGCGCCCGCGACGCCCCAGTGAAGCTAGCGCTCGTACCAAGCGCACTGCATCACCGTTGCTGGCTCGCGGTTGCTCACGCCTCCACACCACTCGCACGAAAGAGAACAGGAAGAATCGATTTGCCGAACTCGAGCGAGTCGCTCGCGAGCTCCCAGCCGTGGCCATGAGGTGTGATCAGCGGACCGTTAGGTGTACCGGTTGTGAACGACGGCTGGAGAGCATCGAGAGGCGGTCCCCATCGAGAGGAATCGAGGAAGAGGGCTAGAGATCGTGCCACGCGGCAACAGAGAGGTCGAGGTGGTGGCTCGTGTTGGCGTATAAGGCGGATCTGGCGGTGGCGGCGCGCTCGGTGGCTGTCTTGTCGATATAGCGACGGAAGCAATCACTTCGCCATCGACCAAGTGCGCGGATTGTGTCGTCGTCGACGCCATTGGACGCAGCCCAAGTGGCGGCGCCGCGACGGAAGGAATGGCCCGAGTATGCCAACGCCTGGATGCCACAGTGAGCGAGGCAGCGGCGGAGCATGCTCGAGAAGGCCTGTCGACTGAAGGGGAGACCACCTTCGAGGGCGAAGAGGGGTGCTGAGGGGGGGGCGACCGTGGCAGATGGTCGCCAAGGCTGCGACTGCGCACGTGGAGAGAGGGACGGCCGGTGCTGTGAGCGTGACACCCGACCGGAAAGGATCCGTCTTGCTGGAGGGCAGGAAGATGGTGGCGAAGGAACGGTCGGCGGCGAAGGAGACGGAGCCGACGAGGAGGGGAGGTGAGGCGCCTTGCGTTTCCCAAGTGAACTCGCCTGCGCGTAAGAAGCAAGCAAAGGCGAGACAGAAGGAGGCGCGGTACATCCTGCGATCGTGCTGAGATGGGCAGACGACGCGGAGCGCCAGGACGAGCTGCCGAAGGAGTGGGAGTGTGATCGGCAGCTTGGCGGCCGGGCTGGGGACGCCAATGACGCGCTTGTATCCTCTGGTGACACGGGCGAGGCGCTCGGAGTCAAAGGCGGTGGTGCTGAGCCCGAGGTCGATGTGCCACGACTTGAGTGTGGCGAGGTTGCGTTTGAGCAAACCGTACGACCGACTCCCGGCATGGTGGTGAGCGCACCACTCGATAAGGGTGATGGCGGTGGCGGGGAAAGGTGAGGAGGAGGGGGCTGTCCTGGCCGCGCAGGAGGAGAGGTAGTCGTCGACGATGGCGGACGATCTGGACCGTGTGCTGCTAGCGAGTCCGTTCCAGAGGAGGAAAGCTGCTGAGCTGCTGAGGCTGACGGTGGCGGCGAAGGTCGGGGGTGGCTGCTGGTCGCTCTGGTCCCGTTGAACGATAGGAGGGCGAAGGCCGCCGGGTAATGCTGTTGGAGGAAGGCAAAACGGCGGCGGGAAAGGGCGTCAGCAAGCACGTTGGCCTCCGACGAGACACGAACGGGAACGAGGTCGATGCGCTGGCGAAGGCAGAGGGAGAAGATCTCCCGAAACAGCGTCTGCGTCGCCGGATCTCTGATCAAGCCCTTCCGCAAGCCATACTCAACGTTCTCGTTGTCCACGTGGAGGATCACTTTGCGATGTCCGGTCCAAAGTGGCGAGAAACGTCGGAGGGCCTCAAGCACGGCCAGCGCCTCCAAGAAGCGGATGTTCTTGCGACGGTGGCGGCGGGAGAGCTCCTTAGAAAAGGCAGCAGAGGGCCGGCCCATGCTGCCAAGGTGAGCGCCAATGGCGCGAGGCGATGCGTCCGTCCATATGTGTTCGATGATGAGCGGGGATGGCTGGAGCAGGGACACGCCGTCCCAAGAATGCAGCGTTGTAATCCACCATACCAGTTCCGCGCGTGTGGCTCGACTGATACGGCGACCAAAAGGCGCCTTGTAATGAGCTCTGACGGCGTCGTATAGGCGTCGCAGGAAGGCACGGCCGTGAGGGGCGACTCGGGTGATGAACTGAAGGTGGCCGGCCACCTGTTGAAGCTCAAGGAGAGACGCGCGGCCACGATCGATGATGCGCAAGCACAAGTCGATGGTGCGCTTGCGGCGTTCCTGTGTGATCGAAGCGGTCTGGGCAACGGAGTCCAGCTCAATGCCAAGGATCTCCAGTCGGGTGGTGTCCCAGACCGTCTTCTTGCTGCTGATCTTGAACCCAAGTGCTGCTGCGGCTAGGCTGAGCACTTGGATGGGGACGGCGTGAGGGGCGGTGGCGTCGGAGGCGCCAAAGAAATCGTCCAAGTAATGTGAGACGGCGGAATGTGAGGTGGACGGCGTCGTCACGGACTGCAGGGCGAAGGAGGTGAGCCAATGCAGGAACTCGGCAAAGAGGTTGAATAAGAATGGCGATGAGCGTCCACCGAACGCTAGCGCACATTCTTGGTAGTATTGGCCGTCAAAGTGGATGCCCATGAGGCGGTGTCAACGGAGGAGCTTCAGTTCGATTCTTGGTTTCGATTTTTTGTATTTTCGAATTTTCACGTGACCCGGTGGCAAAAACTCAGCCATTGTTGTCGCAAGCCTTTAATTTCATCACCACCATTCCAAGTACCAAATTTTAAGCAAACGCAACGTTCTAGCTCTACCCGCTCTAGTCTCTTTAGTCTGTTTCATTGGGGGGCCAACCCGGAAACCGACATTCAGACATCGACATCAGCAACAAAGCACGCAAAGCGTTTTGGCGCTCTGTATCCAGCAAAAAAAAATCAGCAAGTCAACGTCTCTTCATAACATCATCTTGTTTCGTTCTCAATTCCAACGACTTGTGGTACTTCTAGGAGTACTCTTAGCGTCTAGGTCTTCCGTAACATCGGCTCTCGCGAATCCAGCAAACGGATCGTCTTTAACACCATCCGCTCAAGAGTCATCCACGATCCATCCGCTCGTGTGGAAGCTTAGCCTTGATTCTCAATCAAGGCTTTCGCCTTCTGATCTTCAGGCTATTCTTATTCCTTAAGCATCCCCGGCATCAATACCTTGTAATAGGTCGGAAACGCTTCGAAACTCATTGCTCGCCATCGAGCTATTCGCGATCCATCCACTCTTATGAGCGGATCTGAACGTCGTCAATCCGAGCGAATTCGTGTCGCTCAAGTCATTAAACGCTCCCTTGAAGCAAATCCTTTTGCTTCTGAAGTTGTTGAAGCAGATAAGCCATCCTCTTCGTCGGTTTTTGCGACTACTAGCTCGCCACCACCAACAGATCTTCAACCTTTAGCCTCTGGCTCATTGCAAACTACCTATCCAGCACACGCTGCAATTAACGATATGCCTTCTCGAATCGAAGTTTACAATGCTTCGCCATCCGGGCCTACCGCTAAACGTTATCTCAAGGATTTCGAACTCTATCTAATGGAGATCGGGCAACTTGATAATGATGTTATAGCAGCTAAGTTCTTCAAGAACAGAATGGAGGGTATCGCGGAGAAGTGGTTCGATTCTCTGGATTGTTGGAACGCAGAGTTCCATATTCCGTCTCTCACTAAGAACATTTCACCATCGGGCCACAAAACCCGACGTCGGGTTTCGTAACCCGTGTCCGGGTTTGCACCCTTAGCCGGATTTGAACAACCACGACCCATTTTACAAGAAAACACCCGAAACCCACACACGCGTCCAAGACACACGATTCAAGACAGAAGGTTCGAAACATAGTCTTAAGACCCGCGGTCGGGTCTTATGATTCCGGATGCGTCCTCAAGAAGAAACCACGAATTCTCCCTATACGATCAGAAGGGAGATCCCACAGCAAAAGGTTGGCACCAACGACCAAGTGAGAGGATTACGCTACAGACATCGCGAGATCCACCAAGGAACGTTCAGTACGAACGTAAGGAAACAACATTGCGGACTCAACATGTATATAAACACCTTTTGTCGTGACTCGTTAGTGTCTCTGGAAAACATCGAATCTTTCCCCTATATACTCTCATCACACCTTCTCTCCGACAACTCGCTGAGTGGTCATCAAAGTACTTATAGTATTCATCGTTCAAGCTTCCTACCTCTGCGAAACGACGTGAGCGTACGAAACCCGACGTGGATCTTTGGAATAATAACAAAGATAACGTTCGGATATCCTAAGACTTCCGGGATCCTAACAAACCCGCAGTTTGTCAGAACCCGACGTCGGGGTTGATCACCCGACGCCTACTTCCGTAAGTCACGTCCAAAAGTCAGAATTAACTGTTCCTTTTGGCTTTGCCGTAAGGCCGTCATTTCTTATTTGCTATTATTTCACATGGATGACACCACTCAAGGTTCATGGGACAAGTTGCAGCGCGCTTTCCTGAAGCGATTCGAAAGGGAGACTGGATTTGCTGGTGCAAAGAATGCACGACAGTCGCGATTCAATGCACACCTCGGTCCAAACCTTGATCTCTTCCGCGATTATAAGTACTGGGAAGAATGGCTGACCAAGCTGGAGGAGCTGGCAGCGGACATCCCGCCCGATTTCACCTCCCCGTCCTCTCTCGCGTTCGCAGCTTGGTCATCTTTACCAGCGGAAATTCAGGCGATCATTGCTCCTCCTGTAGAAAGCACGGTCCCTGATTTCGTTGATACTTGCAGATCGATTCCTCCGGTAGCCATTGAGCGAATCATTGCAGACCATGACCAGCGGAAGGACTTTGCGAAGCAGCTGCGGGCACAACAGCAGAGGGAGAGTGAAATGGAGAAACGATTGCGCAACGAAATCGCGGAATTACGCAAAGGCACTAATGGGTCTTATCAGCTACCGCCCTCACCTCCGGCTGAGCAAAGCTACGGTAAATTCAAGCCTTTGCCACCGCCAGCCAACGTTCAATACCCACCTTCTCCACCTAAGGATCGCTTTACAGAGATCCGCCAAATGGTGTTCGCAGACACACCCGAAGGAAGGAAGCAATATGAACAAGCACTTCAGGATTTTGGCAAACAGCATCCTCGGGTTTACACGCAACCACCAATCGATGAACCTTATCCTCTCACTCCTGGTACTCAGCCTGCAGGTACTAATGAGTGTCATAGGTGTGGTAATCGAGGTCATTTTGCAGACAACTGCGGTAATCCACCGGTACCTCAACCCGAACAAACGTATCGGCGAATGTATGGGGCTAGTTCTCGTGATAGGCGGCGCTCGGAAAATGCCTAAGGCCCTCGAGACGTCAGGACCCGAGCTTTAGGGCCGGTCAAACGACGGGTCTATATTCCGTTGCCATAACCGAGAATCCGTATGTCACCATTACATCACATGGCCAACTCGAATGGTCCAAGTCGCCTGTACCTTTACCGCCGCAGGAAGCTCTTGCTCCTGCGTCGCGAAAAAAATCTTGTAATCGAGTTTCGGCAGCTTCGCAAATCGATCTCTCCCAACAAAATCAAAAATCAGTGTCAGGTCAGCAGAAGTCGCAACCATGTTTGCGATCGGAATCACCAGATCAACAAAATCAGAATTTGCAAATTTATCCAACCAAATCACATAATCATATGGTATCGGAATCTTCGCTTAAGGAAACGCAATCATCGCCCATGCAATCGGAATCGTCGTCCTCAACAAATTCATTAGTCGAAAAGATCCAAACGCCAACTATAGCTAAGGTTGACCTTCAACAACCAACATCAATTCAGCAAATTAGCCGACCAAGGCGTTCAGATCGAGACGTAACTCGCCTACCATCAGTTTCCCCGTCCATCCGAACTCCGACGCCTCCACCTTCGGAACAACAGCAGCAATCCACGCAACAGCAACAGCAGTCACAGCAATCCGAACCTATTCCAACCCCTGCTTCCCGCAAAAAAGTCAAAGCAGATCTGCGAACTCTTCAGCAACGAGCGTCTCTCCATCGTCATGATTTCTTTACTCTTAAGGTTCATGCAACTGTGTCGAACGAAGAAGATAACGAGGATCACCCAACAATTGTTGGTCAGGCAGTAGTAGATGATGGAGCTCTTGTTAACGTAGTTTCAAGGGACTTTATTCGTCCACTTAATCTCTTGCCTTCACCATCTAATAACTTCGTTCGCATGGCAAATGGAGCTCGGGTACAAACTGATGGGTATGTACGTTTGACGGTAAAACTATTCGATGCTGAAGAAAGAACAACACAGGAACGAGATCATTTTTTCGAAGTAATGCCGGAATGCCCAGCTTCGATGCTACTTGGAAAGCCATGGAAGACACAGGTAGGAGCCTTGCACTTCTATGAACTGGATGTCATTTATCTCCCGGACACTAGCGGACCAAGTCCTTTTCGACGCTGGATCCAATTTGTTTCTACTCGGCACCACACACAACGTCAGCCCATTCCAGCAACCCCAATGGAAGCAACTCGTTTGCTCATAGCGGCTAGCCCAATCGAGGGTAATATTGCAGAACTCGAGGCCCTTTATGAGCCTCAAGCGTCAACACAAGAACTGCTGCAAGTCGAAGTTGACTCAGTAGAGGAGAACGAAGACTATACTCATGCCTGGCTTCCAGAACCGCCCGAAAGTAACCGCGACTGCCGGGTTAGGTTCGAAATTCCTGTCGACGGCAAAGAGCTAGCGAGTTTGCAACGCAAATTAGTCATCGAGGATCAAAATCCAGATTATATGGCAGCACGAGCAGAACTAAGCAAGCAATTTGCGCCTTACCGGGTCAGCGGGAGACCGGATGATCTCTCAGAAGAGAGAGCTGAACGAATCGCTACTCTTCTCGAACATCAATTTGGAACTCAGGGCACTGCAGCGGAAAGGCATCATTTGCGAGCACTTCTTAAGGCAAAACATATTGCGTTTGCAGAAACTTCGGCAGACTGCAAGCAGAACAGGGTTGTGGTATGTGACCCAACCTTAATCGAAGAACCGCCTAATACAGTGCGCCGCTCAAAGACTCAAGCGCTGTCACCGCCACAAAAGGAGTTCTTACATCAACAAGTACGAGATCTCATTAGCAATGGATTCCTTGTCAAAATCGATGAGGATAAAGTGAGATGGATCTCGGAAACCCGCATAGTCCCCAAACCGGCAGCAGAGATCGAGTCTAACGTCTCGATCGAAGAACTGAAACGCCAAGTCAATTTCTCGCTCAAGGAGGCTGGGCTTGAATACGATTCTGACATGCCGGATCCCAATCCATTTCCGCAAACCAGCAACGATGACGGCAAAGCAGCAACCGCAAAAGCCCGGTTTAGGCTAGTACACAACTATGCGCCTATCAACCATTACATGCGGGATTCAGCTTTTGTGCCAGGCGACATAATGGTCAAAGCATCGAAGTTAGCCAACAAAAGATACCTGTTTAAAGGAGACGGGTGCGCTGGCTTTTTCATTGTCGCGAACTCTCCATTAGCAACTCTTCTCTCGGTGACCTACATCGAAGATCTAGGGTTCTTTGGCTACACAGTGATGCCGTTTGGCTTCAAGGTCGGACCATCGCTGTACTATCGCTTTATCACAACTGCATTTGGAGACCTTTTTGACCGTGATAGCGACTTCTGGATGGATGATGTCGCTTCCGGTCATCAAGACTTTGGCGCATATTACAACTGGCTTCGGATCTTTCTGGATAGGGCAATCGACACAGGATTCACACTCAGTGTGAGTAAGTGCCGGTTCTTACAAGAAGACATCACGTTCTGCGGCCAACTTGTCGGCATACATGGCATCCGCATTGACCCTAATCGACTGAAAGCCATAGTCGATTGGCCAAAGCCCAAAACAGTTAGGGAATTGATGACTTTCCGCGGTGTTTGTTCATACCTAAGGTCAAAGGTTCCTAGCTTCGCAAAGATCTTTGCTCCAATGGATGAACTCACACAGCAAGTGGAGAATTACGATGCAAGTTTGGAAAGGAAATGGAGCTACAAGCACGACGAAGCTTTCTTGCGAATCAAGGAGGCTTTGATTAATTCGAAGGTACTCAAAGAACCGCGGTATGACCGACCATTCATTGTCCAAAGTGACTGGAGTGCCGAAGGCATGGGTGCAGTACTTATGCAAGAATACCTCGTTACTAAGGATACTTGTGGTCAATGGCAACTCAAGGATAGCAACACTATGGACCCCAATGATAAGTCCTGCAAACGAGTGGCATATCCAATCGCGTATGCTAGCCGAAAGTGTCTCCCATCGGAAACTCGATATTCAGCACATCTTGGCGAACTCGCAGCAGCCAAGTTTGCTCTCGACAAATTCGTTCCATTTACCTTTGGACAACCAATCGTTCTAGTTACCGATTGTACCGCTCTGCGAGATGTGCTTCGATCGGATAAGATGCCTTTGGCACATGCTCGGTGGCGTGAGCAGCTACTTGCTCACAATATCATTGAAGTGAAGCATTGTGCTGGCCGGAGTCATCAACTAGCCCATGGCTTATCGCATCGACCTTCCACGTCACAGGATGAGGATTCTACTCCCTTGCAGGATAATGGCCAGTTATTTGTTGGAGCAGTGGAGCTCTACAACGAGGACCAAGTTTCTAAAGCACAGCGATATCTCGAACTCGATAAGCAAGCTGGACCTTTACTCGAACGGTTCAAAGGAGACGAATTGGAACCTCTTCTTCGTTTCCTATTACTTCTCGAGTTACCTGATTCGCTTTCGAGCCGCACCAAGATTCGTCGTCAAGGTTCCTACGTTCTAACAGACGGGCAATTAGGATATGTTCAGGATGATCAAATTCTGCAAGTTCTACCGAGGCAGGAGGCACAACCCTTTGCGAAGAAGGTACACAATCAGAGTCACACAGGTATTGGTATTACCATTAACATATTGCGCTTGCAGGAGAGCGTAACGTGGCCTGCTATGTGGCGAGATGTTCGAGACATTATCAAGCGTTGCCAAACATGTCAACAATTTGGCCCGCGGCGTTCAAGCATTATCGATCCCGTTATAGTCTCATCGCCTATGCAGACTTGGGCGATGGACTTTGTCAGCCTCCCAACATCTCATAATCGCAGTAAAGTTCTAGTCATTGTCAACTATTTTAGTCGTTTTGTCTGGGCTTATGCATATCAGCAACAGCGGGCTAAAGATGTGGTTAATGCTCTCGAGGATTTACGCAACACGTTAGCGGTACTACCAGCCAGGATCGTAACCGACGGTGCGTCGCATTTCGATTGTGCTGAAGTAGCAGCATTCTTAATGGAGAACCAAGTCGAACATCACATAGTCAGCGCGTACGCACCATGGGTTAACGGTTTGGTGGAGCGTCATAATGGTCTGCTTATCCAGACCTTGCGGAAACTGGTAGTGACGCCACTCAACCAGGACTCTGCAAGTACTTTAGCGTGGCATCCTTACCTCAGCTCAGCGGTCAGAGCACTTAATCGCAGGCCAATCGAAGGAATGGCGAATTGGTCTCCGACTGAATTGCAATTCGGCTTTACCATCCGGGAATCCAAGCATAGCAAAGCAACTTCGCCATCCGATCTCGCTGCAATCTACAACCAACGAGCATTTGTCGATGTCGCACGGGTCGAAGCCTCAAATTCTCTCGAAGAAACGCAAGCAAAACGTGTCGAAAGGAGTAAGCCTTATCGGTCATCTCAGGACTATAACCTCGGCGATTTAGTCCTGCGCCATCAAACTCAATTGGAATCGACGTATTCAACACAGGCAAAGTTGGCACCAAGATGGGTTGGACCGTATCAGATCTCGTCGAAACAAAGGAAAACCTATATCATTCGCAGTCTTCTGAACGGCCGAGAAGAACGAGTCCACCAAAATCGACTCAAACCTTATTGGCCTGAACATAGCGACGATATTACTCTCAACACACGAGAGTAGCTCACGGGATCAAATGATCACCACAATCATCTTCTTAACCTCGTTACCTTCCCAAAACGATCTTACTAGCAACAGCGCTACTTCAAGAAATGCCTTACTCTGCAACCTGGCAAATCGTTCCTATTCCTTTCGCCGTAACCATTCATTTCATGGGTATTACGATCAAAGCAGTCATGCTCTCAACCAGTCAAAACTACGAAATCATCTTCCCAAACGGCATGATACTCATCATTTGGATCTCATCTTCGTTCAACACAAACAACGATAGCAACCACATTGCTTAAGCGTTCGATCACCAGCACACAAGGTTCTACTTTCGCAATCATCGAAGTTCTTTGACATCTGTCTCGGAACGCACAGTCGACACGGTTAGTCCTATCTCGACCCCTTCGCAGTTCGCAGCAACGAGTCCGCAAGTCTTTTGTTTTGTTTCTTTCCCCGATTTCGCATCCGATTTGATTTGACTCCGGGACGGAGCCTTACTCTGGTTGGGCACTGTCAATGGAGGAGCTTCAGTTCGATTCTTGGTTTCGATTTTTTGTATTTTCGAATTTTCACGTGACCCGGTGGCAAAAACTCAGCCATTGTTGTCGCAAGCCTTTAATTTCATCACCACCATTCCAAGTACCAAATTTTAAGCAAACGCAACGTTCTAGCTCTACCCGCTCTAGTCTCTTTAGTCTGTTTCAGCGGGCGTCTGTCTTGGCCACGATGACATGCCGGAAGGCATCCTCGAGGTCGGCCTTCCACAGCGAGGCGCTCGGGTGGTCTCGGATGAAATCCATGATTGCATCGAGACTTTCGTAGCGGATGGCGACAAAGGAGGTGCTGATGCCGTCATTGACTGACGGCAGGCGGGACCCGGGCCGGCGCGGGTGCGACAAGTGGTAGATGGTACGCCTCTTGTCGCTGTGAGGTTTCGGGACCACACCCATGGGCGAGCAGACAAGCTGGATGGCTGCAGGGTCGTCGACGCGGCGAAGGCGGCCTTCTGCCAGGCGCGCTTCAATCTCACGTCGGAGGTGGTGAACGTCGTCGGCGTTCATGGGCAAGTTGGGGACTTCCAGTCTGGCTGAGGTGCGCAGAGGGCCGTCGTACCCGAGCTTGACGCCATGTTGGAGAGCGCCTCGCAGTTGGGCTGCGAAGGCGCGGTCAGGGTAAAGGTCCAGGAAGCGGGACCAGTGACGAAGTTGAAGCGAACCGACGGTGGCTGGAGCGTCGGTTGCGGCGAAGATGGGTTGCTCGCACAAGGTATTCGGCCTTGGCGAGGGAGGTGAACCTGTGAGCAGGCCAAAGAGAAGGGCTGAGGCACGGTCAGGCGACATGTCGACTATGCCGGGGGCAAGAGAGTCCAGCGTGGGACAAGAGCCAGCTTGGGCGAAGAAAAACCCAGCCTGGGGCAAGATGAGCCCAGCTTGGGGCGGCGAGGTTGGTGCGGCATGAACAGCCTGCACGGCGGGTGGCGAAAGCGCTGAGGAAGGCTCAGGCGCTCTATTGACCGAGGGAAGAGAACGAGGAGGACGGATCGCTCCATCGTGAGGTGCCAGCATGGGCGAGGCGGCCTGCATGGGCGAGGAAGCCAGCGTGGGCGAAGGAGCCAGCGTGGGCGAAGGAGCCGGCATGGGCAAGAGGGCAGCCAGCTTGGACTGTGGGCGGCCGGAGCCGCCTGAGTGAGTACGCTGACTCACCATTAGTTCGCTTTCTTGCTCGCGTTGGAGCTCTTGGAGAGGCTACCAAGCGTCGGACAAGAGGGGAGGCTGTGTTGCCCGCGGCAGTGAATGCAAGCGTGTGTACGGTTGCAGCCGGAGCAGGGGAGGTTGGCGTTGAAACGGCGGCAGGGGTCCCAGTTGGAGGAGGAGCCCGTGGAGCCTTGGTGGTTCCGTTTCTTGTTGGACGACGACGAAGAGGAGTTCTTGTTCGAGCCAGACGAGGTGTTCTGGTCGTTGGGGCTGGTCGACGTCTTGCGGAAGGGCGCCAGCACACGCTGTACTGCGCCAAAGTCCTCTTGGCCCCACGTGTGGACCGCACCTGTGCCGAAGCGGATTCGACAGACTGCTAGGTGGTAATCTGCGACGGCCCGCCACGTGTAGAGATGGTCAAAGTCGACCAGCAGCTTGAGGTGGGTCAGCAGGGCCTCGTTGAGTGAGAGGTTGCCTGTGACTCGAACGCAAATAGCAATATACACCAACCACACCTGAGTGAGGGCGGCGAGACTGGGTATGGCCTTGACGAAAGCGTCGGTGCGTGTGTCGGCGGAGTCCTCGGCCAGAGTGAGTTGGCCGGACTCGACGACAAAGGCAGAGGCTCTCACCGGTTCCTTGGAAACTCGTGACTCCGGGTCCCGTAGTTTGACCAAGTGTTCCGGCTTGAGTTGATCGCGTTCGACCAGCGAGACGATGTCGGGTGGAACCCAGGCAAAGCAGCGAGTGACCGAGAGGGGGGGTGACTCACCGGTAGCGGGTTGTGTGCCGGCAGCGAGGATTGTGGATGCTGCAGCTGGTTGGGCGGGGAGCAGGGATTGCTGTTGGGTTAGCGAAGCCTGCGAGGTGGGCTGAGCGGCCGACGTGAGTGGGGCCGACCGCAGGGCGTTGAGGAGCTCGCTGAAACGATGGTCCAGTTGATGCTCGAGGTCGCTGAGCCGTCGTTCGAGTGCAGAGACGGAGGCGGCGGAGGCGAAGTCGTCAGAGCGAGGCTCGTGACGAGTCAACAGTGGTTGACGAGGGGGGGGAAGAGGCGAACCGTCTGAGGGTGGCGGTGATCGCGAGACTGCAGCAGCGCTGTGGGGCGTGGGAGCCAAGGCAGCGCTGCGAGGAGGTGAGTTCGCCGTTATGCTAAGGCGAGGGGAGCTGGGTGAGGTGGCTGGCGGCGGCGCTGGGGCTTTCTTGCGGCAGCTCGCGCACGAACGCACCGACCTACCGTTGGCGCCGACGAAGTGGTTTGGTGGCCAAGGTCGCGTACACCGATAGCACTGTTGCATCGTCGGTGGTCTTGTACACTACCTGGCTCCTCGAAACGTCGTGGCAACCAAGGACGAGAAGGGGAAAGAAACTCTGGGGCGCTTGAGCAAGAGGGCGTGCCAGGCCGTCGAGCAAGACCGCAGAGTGGGGAGACGAGGAGAGCTTGAGAGGGCTTGCCAGGCCGGTCGCAAGGTCACAGGTCTGTCAGCGGTGGCGTTGCACACCGCTCGCTCGTCGTCACCTAGTCTTGGCGCTGTTGAGCTACGCAGCGAAGGTGCCTTGCGTCACTGGTGCCTGCCGTGACGCTGTGTCGCCACTAGGGATCAGGCTAGTGGATGAACCACGGTGTTTGAGCACCGTGAGCCCGTCGAAAGAGCCTTAACTTGAGCGCCCGTGGGCCGCGACGCAGGCTTGTTGGCTCAAGTGCACAAGATCTGCCGCTCGCCGGCTGGCAGAACCACCTCACGAGGGTGTTCCAGAGTCACGAGCTCCGGGGCACGATACCTCCCTGTGCGAGGCCTGCTGGGCAAAGTTTCGTTACGATGCCAGTCGTGGTGCGCTGTGTCGAGACGTGAGCAAGGGTCCAGCCCCGGGCGACCAACCCGCAGGGCACAGCGATGGAGAAAAAACGGCTAGGCACAACTCCAGCCGGGCGTGCTGGTGGTATCTGACCCTGCTCGCCAAGCACGGGGACCACGTTACCACCAGAGTTGGGTGGCCTTGTTGACCGCTCGGATCAAGGGAGCGATATGGGCAGCGGTGAAGAGAGGAGGGGGATGGAGGAGGAAGGACTTGTGCGCTGAGAGCGACACGGGGGTTGTTGACGAGGGTTGGGCAGCGCGCTGGCTGCGGGTGTTGAGGAGACGCTGCTGGTGGTGAGCAAGCGTCGGAATGGAATGAAAAAGCCGAATCGCGAGGCGAGACGGCGAGCGAGATGGTGGTGAAGAAGAACAGAGTGAGATGAGCAAGCTGAGCTGCTTGTACACGTCACCTCTGCTTACGCGCTGCTTACGTGAGCGCCCGCGACGCCCCAGTGAAGCTAGCGCTCGTACCAAGCGCACTGCAATTAAAAATACAAAAAAGGCTTGGTAAGCTGCTCAACCCAAATCCAGTGCACTGGATCGATACTGAACTTGCAACACTTACCACCTCGTATCGAGCGGGATTTTGGGGGCTGTGGTTACAGTATGCCCGCGTCGTGCTGAGAGCTAGCAGATATCGTACCTTTCTGTAGCTCGTCACCCCAACTAGTGCTGCAACTTTGATGCGTCAAAGAGCAGCTGTAGAAATAGGGGATGGCGGACAGGACAATTATCAACAATCTCCGCCTTCTGGCAGCTAACCCGTGCATGCAGGCCATGGCGACTCCCTTTTCAGTGCAGCAGACCGCGCGACCCCCTTTTTTTTGTTTGTTTTTTTTTTGTTTTTTTTTGTTTTTTTGGTGATTTTCTAGCCAGTTTTCACGCTCCAAAGTTAGCAGAGTGCCCAGTGCCCCCTGCAGAAGAACCTGTCCCGCGTGTCGGGTGGAGGCCGAGGCTGCTTGTAATACTGTATTCACAAGACGGTGCTTCTGTCAGTCGCCTGGACGCAGTGCCAAAAGGGGGCTGTTGACCTGCTGAGCGCCACATCGTGCACCCTGATAGCCTATCGCTCAACAAACGCCAATCTGGCTTTCCTTCGCAACGGTTTCTTCCTTTTCGTAATGTAATAGCAATACTGCTTCGTAGTAGTGTTGACCAGACCCAACAACCAGCATCAGGGTTCGGGCTTCATGGGGCATTTCATTACACGCATCTCTAACAGGATGATAATGTACAGCTTCAAAGCCAACAAAGGCATCGGTCCGAACGTGTGGTTCGAGACCAGGTATCACAATGACCGGAGTATGACGACCCAAGAATGGCAGAACCGATCTACCGTCAGGGTCGGGTTGGTGTGTCGAGAAACCGATTCGGGTTACTTGGTGGTGGTCGGGGCGGCAGCGTGCGATCCTTCGTCCTCGTCCCGATCGTCTTCATCGTCAAGTACAAATACAGGTTCTACCGGTTGAGTAGCAGCATCGCCTGTCATAATGTTGCTAGCCAAGCTAGCTCTCATGAACCTTGGCTGCCTCTGTGCTTCGTCAGAAACATCCAGCTGAAGGGCATTAGGGATTGAGCTCACCGACTGCTCATCACGCCCATATTCCTTCGGTTCGCTGTACAGGCCACGTTGGACTTCACGACGAACAGCCCATCCCTTGAGCATCATGAGCGCGGTCGTCCAGCAGAAGAGCAAGGCCACCAGCGCGACAGCTACGTTGAGAATCGCCATGAAATCGCCGTAGCCGCTGCGCATGGCTGCAAACGACACCTCTTCGCTACTCAGCATGAACACCAGTCCACCGCAGCACAGCGAGAACGCAGCCAGGGCCTCCGTGGGAGGTCGAGACGGAAGCATCGACGCCGTGGGAGGTCGAAGCCAAAGAAGGAAGTAGGTGAGGCATCGCAACAAGGCAAATCCAGCCAGAAGCTCACCCCACAGCATGTGGATCTGCACCTCGTACTCGTAATCCTGGTGATGCGCCGCCATAGCTACACCCGTAACACCGATCACGAGTGCAGGGAAAGGGTTGAAGGAAGCCGAGTATGACGCGGGTTGCGTCTGCGCCTCGACCAAGAAGTCCAAGTCGGCGCCGGACTCCACAACGCCAGCTTCCACGCCTCCAACACGCGACTGGTTGCGGCGACGGCGCGCTTCGTGCAGCGGCACAGCAGCTACGTGGTGATAGGCAATAGGGAATGAAAGCATGTTGCGGATGAACTTGGTCTCCAGCAGCATGCCCATCAATCCGGCAAACCAGAACATGACCGCAATCGAAATGTGCTGAATCTGCTTGATCGTGTACGGGTCACCTGGTTGCGCACCAAAGCGTTCCATCCACGTGTTGGAAGCGCCGTAGATGAAGATGACGAGACATTCAACAAACTCGGCGCTGGGCATGCTTTTTCGCCATGATGCCATGCCAGCCTTGCCTCTTGCAGCTTGTACGCTAGGTCGCTTGTTCCACGCCCACCCGCAGTCAGCATACGCTCCGAGATATCGTCCAAAAGTGAGCAAGCCGAACCAGAAAAAGATGCCGCCCTTGATGCCGTGTGCCAGGCAGACATTCTTGTAACCACCCCGACACGAACCTGTGTACACAGCAAGACCGGTATACGAGGTGGCAAAGGCCAGAACGGGAAGTGACCGAGCTGTCACCACGCGTGAGTATCTGAGAATGGTGCGAAGAAGGTCAAGTCGTCTGGAACCAAGGCGAGCGAGGGGCCTGCTGTCGCCCTCGGCAGACACGGTCTGTCCTCGGTGGGCTCGTTCGCGCCAAATAGGGATCGACTTGAGGTTCATGGCAGGCGACTCGCTACCAATGCTTGAGTTCCGTGGTGTGTTGCAAGCCGTCGTGGTGGGTGAAGCGACCGACACGCGGTCCCCAATGACATTGTCGATGCTACGTTGGTGCTGATTGTTGTTGCTGGCCACAGTGGTACCACTACCATCCCAATCGACCGGACGGACGAGTGACTCGGCACTGCCGCCGCGTGTGCCTTGGCTGGATTCATCACTAAAGTGGACTCGGTGGGGCGAGCCAGATGCGGACCCGTTTCTCGAGCTACCGACACTGCCTCTGGTGGACAATCGATGCTGAAGGTGCTTTTCGACATCAAACGGCTGTGCATCGCTCTGAGCTTCATCCGAAAGCATTGCTTGCTCTTCCAAAGCGTCATAGCTCTCAGCATTGTGGGTCTGTCCACGTCCAAGCATGGTACTTACAACGTCCCTCCAGGATTGAGAGGCCACATTGGTTGTGGAAGCGCTTTCGGTGGGAAGCCAGTTCGCATGGCTGCCACGTTTGTTGGAACGGAGAGCCGAAATCGTTGACCAGATCTGGCCAACGAGACGGAAGACATCGGACCCCAGGGTGACGAGCGAGATCCAGAAAATCGCCCAACCCATGGAGCCGTGCGAGTTGTCCGGGTAGAGTCGTGGAGTAAGCGCCTTGTAGATGATCGAGATAAACATGGAGCCGCCAAGCAGAGTGAGGTAGAGCAAAGAGACCAAAGGCGCCAGATTCGAGTGAGCGGCGCGAAGAGCCAGGGCCATGGGAAGCAGCACAAAGCAGCTCAATACAGCGGTGGCGATATGCAACATCAAAATAGCACGGTGACGGTTCGGTTGGCCCTCTTCTTGTGGAAGGCGGGAGGCAATATCGTTGGCAATGGTTGCTCGTTGCTCGGTCTCTTTCTCGTCGAACAGCTTCCTCCAGCGACCCTCGACAACGCCCATCTTTTCAGTACCAGCGAGCACGTCGGAATCGGCCATGAATCGTCGAAGCTGCGATTCCGCACCTAAGCCGTAGCCAAAGTCCCACTCGATGTAGCTGAGGGGATCGGGACCCTTGGAGCGGAAGAGCAAGGTTTCGTTGAGGTTCTGCTTCACTGGGCCAGAGCCGTGGGAGTGACCGTGTCCACCGTGCGAGTGCCACACAGGAAGCGTTCGCAATTCAGTGCCAGCAATGGAAGCATCGGGGATGGATTCGGGGGAAGGTCCGTCGGCTTGCATATGATGGTGAACATGCTCGTGCCCGTGTTCATCAGAAGAGCTGTTGGAGGCTTCGGCGTGTGTGTGAGCGTCTTGATGACCTGCATGGCTGTCCTCGTAGTGGTGATCTGGGCTGTGGACCATTTCTTGGTGAGCCATCATCTCGTGCCCATCTTCCTCATCATCCTCGTGATCACCGTGCCTCCTGAAGAAGGATGCACCCGCCTCTGGAGCGATCGAGTGAGATGCTAGGCTACCTGCCTGGAAGGAAGAGAGCTGTCGGATCTCTGGTGGCTGTACACTTGCCACGTAGGCACACGAGCCGGTGCTTGCTATAGCGAGCGTTGCCAGCAGAAGAGGCGTGGCTTGCGAGCTCGTACCTGATCTGAGGAGCTTCATTATGGCTATGTGAAGGGGGTGGAAGGGAGGATTCCGATCGTGTGAAGCTAGAAGGTGGATAGGATCCCTCCGATGAGCGTGTGAACCGCAGCAGTAGAGGTGTTAACAGTGCGTTGCCCGAAATTCCAAGAAGCGATAACGTTGCTGCTTCAAAAGCTCAGGTCGGTGTTCCCGAATGGCGTTGCCGGCGTTGGCGAAGCGAAGCAAAGCGAAGCGAAGTGAAGTGGAGTGTACCGTGATGGTCGAAAGACAAGTCACAGCAATGAACAAGTCGGTATTGGAGAATGCGCTAGCCTGTGGTGATGACGTGGGCCTGAACCCAGGCAGAGGGAACGAATGGGCAAAGCAAGAGGCGCAATGGAGGAGATGTCGGCGATTGTAGGGTCCGGTTGTTCATATATGACTGAGCCAGCTGACTTAGGCGGATGCTGCGCCAAGCAGCATGCTCCTCGGTATCGCTCTACGTCACGGAACCGGTTCGGAAGCCGAGCAAGATCTAAACCTCCACCCTCTCATCTCCAATCGGCAGTCAGAGGATGCTCTGGCCAAAAAAAAGGGAGGCAAGGGAATGCAGTCAATGGGACGGCACGGCCCAGGCACAGGAGTAAGACAGGATTCTGTAACACATCATGCATGCCGGCTACGGAAAACGCAAAAGAAAGCAGCGAGAAACTAGAGTCAGCATAAAAGTTAGTGTATCGTAGCTACTCGAGTAATCTTGGCTTGGCAAGGGACCACCTCTTTCTCCTCCACGGAACTTGGCTTCCGTGACAGTCGCACTCTTTTTCTTTACGATTGAGACCACCGACTAACTACAGCACAGCAACGGAAGCATCATCGATTGTAAGGCTCGTTGCTACTACATCACTTTGGCCTGTCATGGAATGTTGCACCCTGAGACTCTCAATGTCGCATCCACGTCGGAAAGCACAAATTTCCTTACGTCCGACGATATATCCGGAAGAGGGTGCTGTAACGTGCCGACCCTCAGGCGGAACGTCAGGGGGCACTACCGCCAGTCGGTTCGGGAGGGGCGTTTCGCGCTGGAATCGTTCTGCTTGCATGACGAGATCCAACTCTCCGAACGCTTAACTGCTCAGCAGGAAAAGTACCCTGTTGTACTGTTCTGCAGACACCTTGTGGTGGACAGTAGTAAGCGACTTTTTTTTTTTTTCATTACCGGACAGCTGCCAGCTGCATGTTCACATCATCGCGACATCCTTTTCTTTTTTTCTCCTACTTCTTAATTTTTATTTTATTTTTTCCCTCCGGGTAGCTCTGCCTATGCACAGTACGGTATTATACAGTACCCGGTCTTGTACTGTAGGTCACTAGACGTTTCACTCGTGGTGAACGGCAGTAATCCTGTAGCTGTGTGCAAACAAAACAAAAGCCCGCCGGGATCCACGGAGGACCACGGAAGTTGATCCGCAACTACTGTACTGCACTGTGCTTCATAGACTGTATCGGGACCGTTCCGTCCAGCTTTGTGTGAGTACGGTGAAGTGGGGGTTGCAATTACTGTACTACTGTGCTGCAACCACTTTCCTCTTTCTGCTCAAACACAACCGCCCCCGAATAGGTTGAGAATCGGTCGAGACCAATCGAGGGTGGCTCCAAGATACTGTGCAGTTCAGTCCTGTACAGTACAATCACTCGTGGCTTCTGACCGTTTTGTCTCTCTTCAATCAGGCCTACTCGCACTGGCCACTGGGCTGACTGACGCTGACTTTTTCGAGGGAGAACATGGACCATATCTCGAAGCCCACCTGATCGGAGCGAGTTATGCAACCTATCAATGAACTTTGTGCATACAATACTGTACCAGCATGAACACCACCATTCGCGGGCCGTGTCGATCCACGATCCTGGCCCTGGATTGTGTTGAAGATCGGCGTGAAGTATTTTTCTTTTTTTCTCTGTTTTTTTCCTCTTTTTTTTTTTTTTTTTTTTGGTCTTTGCTTGCCGACCTGCCGAGTTTATCCACATCCGTGATGAAAGACAAGCGACGTGCGACGTGCTGCGCCACCGGCCTCCACCTAAAGAAGTCTTCCATGATTCCGTGCTTTGTTTTCGGAGAGTTTTCGTTCAGGCGGTTAAGGTATTTTTGTTTGAATTTTTGTGGTTCTTTCCGATCGGATGCTCGAGATCGGATGCGGCAGATTACGGAGCTGTACTCATACTGTACTCGATCATATCGGCGATGCGAGCAAGCAGCTAGCAAGCAAGCATGGCGGCCAGCCAGGCCTTGATGGTTTTGATAAGGACGATGCAGTGCTGCAAGAGACAAAGAATGTCCGTTTCATATCTCATGCCACCGGCTTCTCTCCCTTCTTTCTCTGCCTGGAGCTGAGGTCTTGGTACTGTACTGTATAAGCCCACTGCGGCTGACTCGACACGACAAAGTAGACGAATGCGCGATAGTGTTTGTACTGTACTATACAGGCACACGTGGCTGCTCGTCATAAAAGATTAGTGTACACGCCGTCTACTTGCATACGATGGCGGGCTCACGATCTATGTGTTGCTAGCACAAACAGCTCTACCCGATGCCAACTCACAAAGATTGAGCTTGAAACTGATCCTACCTCATTGAATGTGCGACCAAGATCATCTGTGTCCAAATTCATATTCAACATACAGTGTAGTACTTCACCGTCGAGATCGGGCTCGCATATCGACAGGTGCATTGCAATTCATTTCGAAACCTTGCTTCCGAAAGCAGCTTTTCATGCTTTCTCCCTTCCCTCCCTCCGTCCAGCCCTTGAGTCTCCAAGGACACGGCACAAGTACTGCATGCGCTTCACCTTCCACGCGAAACATCCTTAAGCATAGATTAGCATGCGGCAGTACAGTAGACCATCGATCAAGATGTGGGGGAAACGTGGTGGCTCATGATGCAGTCCAGTACCACGCGGTGAGTTCCGCGGAAGACGCACAAGGTTGCCTTGCAACCAGCCGCCAATCCAGTCGATAGTGTTCAGCCAAGTCTGTGACTCCAACAGCACACATATGCTCTGCACACAAGTACTGAACACAAGATCACACAACCTACTGCGTCTGAAGACTCGATTAGATGACATTTCGTGCTTCCGCAAAGCTACGAACAAACGACAACCATGCATTGCATGCTACTTTCCGCAGACGTGGTCTCATAACACCTTTCTATTCAGATCGTGGTGGTGTTCGCGGGCTCGCCGGCACGAACCGATCAGTACCATGGATCGCGCTGGGCCATGCATGGGAACCCCAGCGCCTCCCCGGTCCAGTACCCTCGCTGCCATCGTTCTGGTTTGCTGCGCCTTGACTGGCTCGACGCCACCCGTGCCTTCTAGTGTCCGACTCGTGTCTAGTCTCAACCTGAGACGATGCAGCTTCGCTCCCAGCGGCAGCCAGGTTCTCCAACGCTCGCTCAATCACGTTCCTCTTCTTGCCTGGAGTACTTCCGCGTGGAGTCTGAGACGGCCGAGGCGAAGAGCTTCCGCGCCAGTTTTGTACCCGCTCGACAGGTGATGGTCTCGCAATGGAGGGCGCTAGTGATCGCGTGTTTCCTCTGAACAAAGCTCCACGGGACTGGCTTGGGCTTCGCCGGCCTCGATTTGGCCCGTGGAACGGCTGTGTTGACTCCCGCCAGTCTCCATCGTCCCGATCCTTGAGCCCAGTGTCAGCGATCCGATCCGATCTGGTGGACTCCGAACCTTGTTGTCGGGGCCAGCGAGGCTCGTCATCCCAGTCGCGACCATTTCCGCCGAGATCGTCAAACGATGCTCCGTCTCTATCACGGATCCACGAATCGCCTCCTCTGAGCGGTGATCTGTCTGTCGATGGGTCGACGCGTTGCGAGGATCGTCGCTGGTTATCGGCCCTCCTGAGCTGCCCTGCATTCGAGCCGCCGCTGTGCCTCGGACGAGGAACGGAGGACGCGCCACGGCGATTCGATGATGGCGACCACGTTCGCGCCTCATTGCGGCTCGATTCGCTATCCCTCGGCTCATCTGATGATACAGAAGGTCGTCGACCTGTCTTGGAGTTGGCTGCCGTCGGTTTCTTCAGGGTTCTGGGCTTCTTGGGACGAACCGGGTCGTCAGCAGTAACGCTCATGGCCGATCGTTTCGCATTTTTGGATGCTCCCCGTGAGGCTACAGGAGCATCATTTTTCCTTCGAATCTCCGGTGGGTTGGCTAAACTGCCTTTGCCTTTGCCTTTGCCTTTGCCTTTGCCCTTACCCTTGCCTATTGCGTTTCCTCTGCCATTGGGTTGTTCCTTCGGGACGTCACTTGTGTCGGGTGTGCTTGAATCCACGGTCAGATTTCCTCCAACAGTAGTTTCAGCAGCTGACGGTGCAGCCCTTCCTTTGCCGTTCTCGGAGTTCTTGCGCTTGCCTTTCCCATTCTGCAAGGTGCTTGCTTGAGCAGGCAACGTCTGCGCCCTCGATGCATCCCGATTCGGCTGTTTGGCTGGCGCTCTACTGCTAGAAGCCGTTGGAGTAGCCGTCGGAACTGGGGCCGTAGCGGATCTCCCGGCAGACTCGTCATCCTTGCGGTTGGGAAAAAAGAATTTGAAAGGCTGCTTGATCTTCTCGCCTCTTTCTCTTGCCGTCCTCAAGACACCGCTGACTCTTGCGATCAGCGCTTGCGGCGTTCGTCCGCGCAGAAAATTGCCCTTGATCCCGTTGTCGCCATAATTATCGATCAAGAGTTGGAAAATACGATAGCGCTCTTCGGTGTACTTGCGGGTGTAATAGATGGTTTCTCCACTGATGATCTCGTTGAGCTTTTCAAACATGAGTCGATGCGTCTTGGGATCCCATCGCTCTTTAGAAGAGACGGGCAAGCCGTTCGGACCGATCACAGTGCGAACGGCAGCAGATGTCGCGGTAACATCTTGGACTGACTCGGACCTTCGAGCTTGTGCAGAAGGAGAAGAGGAAGAGGAGGATGAAGGCGATCCCGAGCTGGAGGCGGATGAAGCGGAAGAGGAGGAGAAAGAGGAAGAGGAAGAGGAAGAGGAAGATGTCGAGCTTGTGCTGCTAGTCGAGCTTGTGCTGGCCACTGATGATGCTCGCGGTCGCTTGTTTCGCGATGAAGCTGTGGGTACTATTCTGTTGGAAGCTGGTCCTAGTGGGCGTGTCGGAGAAGCTGTAGATGTGGTCACTGGCTCAGAAGAGTCAACCTTGGCAGCCGGCCTTGCCGATGTCGATGCTACAGATGTGGGACGGGATGATGTCGGAGGAGCTAGCGTTCTCGCAACAATGACTCCATTCTCTGAGACAACATCGTGAAACGCGGAAGGATGCAATTCCCACAGATCTTCTCCGTCGCTCACGTAGAGCTGGACACTGGTTGTATCTGTGTTGAAGCGTCCGGCTGCGACCGCCTTGGCATCGTCATAGTCGACCACTGAAGCCAAGACCTTGCCATGTGGGCCAAGGTCGAGCTTGACCCTGTTTCGCGACATTTGTTTTGGCGTAGCAGCTAGTAGGAGGATTGTTGCCTTGCTATGAATGCATCTCGAGTCCCTCTTCTAGTCTCTGTTGCTAGCCATCGTAGCCAGAAGTGTACGCCGAGAGCAGCTGTCGAATCAACGACAATGTGATACAGTAGGTAGAGCGTGATGTATGGTAAGGGGTGCTAATTTGACAAACAGTCGACGTATCGGTTGCCTCTCTATTGGAACACCTTTTTTTTTTCGGGATTTTTTTTTTTTTTCCCACTCTGGAGGGTCACAGATCAAGGACCCGTGGCGTGAGTGGAGGCGAGGGAGGGACAGACACCGGCATTCGGAGATGTTGATTTAGCAAATGCTTTTCAGGCCTCAATTTTGGGAGGTATTTTTTGTCTCTGATTTGTCACAGAATGCTGTATTCTATTAAGGTTACGACTGTCGCCGTGTCTTAGCATGCATGACCCTCACATATGAGCCGAGCTCAAACATTTGAAGGCTTCAGGTAGGTTCCTCTGGGCTAAAAATGATCCGCTATCAGGTTGCAGCTATGACAGTCGCATCTGGAGAGAACGTGGGCAAGGCACCAGTTTGTTATGAATCGAAATTTTGTGCACCTCACTCCACCGCGTACTGTAAAAACTCAAGCTCGGCAGCTCAGCGCGACTTTTGGGGCCACTGGAGCCGGATTTCAGTCGCTTGTTTGCGTGTTTTGTTATTTTTTTCCTTTCTCTTTTTTTTTTTTTTTTTTTTTTTTTTTGGGTGAATTTATGGAATTCGGAAGTGGATGGCGGGCTATCCCCCGCCAAACTGCGTCAGACAGGGCCCTGTCCCTGTACAGGTACAGCAAAACGGATGATTGGCAAAGTTTCGGAATCATCGTCGTCGACACGATCAAGCCAAAGAAAGTCGATCGTGCTACCTCTGAACCATTATCACCATCCAACACTCTCACTCGGTGACAACGGCTGTAGTGAGCAGTGACTAGCTTGGAACAGCTTTGCATCGCCATCTCATTACGACAACACCTGCATCTCCCACACAACGGACCGATCCGACAATTCAGGTCGGGTTGCATCCGACAAGGAACCACACCACCGCTCGGACCTCACTTTCCCACGATTCGAAGCCATCACCCGGCTGAGCCGCCCTGTGGCGTGTATACCCTGAAGCGCTCAAGAGAACGCCGTCCCCTTCACCATCGACGCTTTGAGCTGCTGGATCGGTGCCATCTGGACTCTTGCCATCTGCTATCTGCCGTCAACCTTTCGACCCGTTCCTACTCATGACTTCATTCGCCACCATCCGCTTGTGATCGGATTCAACATCAACACCCAGCTAGCTCAACGTCCAGAGCTTGATCGCTTCCCAGATCATGGCTGATACAGCTTCAGCTGCCGCTGCCGCTGCGCCGTCATCACCAACGCTCAGAGCCGCCTCTCCGCCGGGCATCGAGAATCCAAATCCTGTGGCATCCACGTCCGCACATACTCTCGATGCCGCTCCCGCTGAGGGCAAGCCAATACCTGCAACATCCACACCAGGCGATGCTGGTGCTGTAACTGCGTCGAAGGTCGCCATCCAGCCTGCATCGACCGAAAAGTTGGGCGCCGAGACGACAGCTCCGACGGATCAGAACGCATCGATATCAACGGACAACGCAGCATTCATGTCAGCTTCATTACAGGCCGCAACTGCCGGCCTCAACGAGGAGGATGCCAAACTCTTAGCATCCTTGGCAGAGGGCAATGGCCTCCTCAATCAGCTGTCCAATTTAGCCGCACAGAATGGCGGCTCCAGCGACCTCTTCAATGCGTATACAGGCGACTTTATGCTCGATCCATCCGCTTCCGGGCTTACAGCTGGCAGCACTGGTCTCAATGCTGCCGAACTCTCTGGTGCAGTCGATCTCAACGAGGCACTCACACGGCAGGACATGGACTGGGAAGACGAAGCTTTCGATGATCTCGAGCCCGAAGATGAGGACGGAGAGGATCAAGGTCCGATTCAGGCTTACGCCAAACTTGAATTTCCAGGGTTTTCGTACTACATTCAGACGCTTGATGTCACCATTGGACGTCGTCCAGGCCAGCTTCAGCCCAACGTGCGTCAAGGCGCAGAACCGCCACAATTACCCAATGCAGCCTCCGGTCTTTCGCAGGCGCACATCACCTCGGAATCTAAAACCGAAGGCGATGTCGATGTCGATCTGGGTCCTCTCAAATCCATCTCACGACTGCATGCACGCATCTTCTACTACACTGGCCCGATCCAACCGCCCACCGCGGCTTTTCCCGGTGGTAATCCAGCACATAGCCGAACCTCGAGCGGCAATGGCGCAGCACCGTACCGCATCACCTCGCCCACTGCGCTCAGTCGTGTCAACGGTGCGCATTCCTCAGCTGCAGACGCGGCCGCGCACGATCCATACAACATCTCCTCACCCATGGGGCCAGGCAAAAGCACAGACATCGACCAGGGCGACGGCCAGTTCGTGTTGATGGTTGTCGGACGCAATGGTGCCTTTGTCGATGACGTGTGGGTGGAGAAGGGGAGCCTAGTTGTGCTCGGCAAACGTACCAAGATCCAGATCGCCGAGCGAGTCTTTTACTTTGTCCTTCCACCTCCTCCTGGCGCAGTATCATACAGTATGGATGGTGACAGCCAACGCGCTCTGAACTCCGAGTCCGATACGCTTTCTGACCTCAGCAGCGACGACCAGGCCATCGAGAGCGAAGAGGACGATGACGAACCTGACTCGTCCAGCTCAGCGTCCAGCGAGGGTAGCGAGGATGACGAGTACGACGAAGAGGATGACGCAGTGCGCGACGCAGCCGGAGGCGAAGGATACGAAGCTGCTTCTGGCGCCCACAAAAGTCGCAGAAAGTCTTCAGCGGCTGTTAGCAAGGGCAAGGCTGATCCCGCAAGCTCTGACGAGACACCGAAACGAAGATTGGTGCTGAAGCCGAAATCCAAGGTCGGCAAGGCATCCCCTGCCGCTGCTGCAGAAGGCACCGTCGATGACGAGTCAAAAGGTGTTGACGAAGCGTCCAAGGGCAAAGCCAAGTCACAGGGCAGGGGTAAGGCAGCAGCGACGAAGACGACGGCCGCTGCCCTCGCCGCTAGGCCTTCAGGCAAAGGCAAAGGCAAAGGCGCAGGACGTGGCAAGATGCCAACCAAGGGCCCCGTTCCACAGACTCGACCGCCCGGCGACGACAGTGATAGCCTTGGTACTCCTAGCGCAGGAGAGCAAAGCGATGAAGACCAAGACGACGAGGGCATCACCACACCTCCACCGCCCACAAACGCTCGCGCTGGTGCAATTGACAAGCGTCCTGCCAAAGGCAATAAGGCTCTCAAGGGTACCAAGAACCCCAAAGCAGGCAAGGCCCCTCAAGCCGAGGAAGCAGAGAGTGCACGATCACCTGTTAAGAAAGAGTCACCGGCACCATCGTGGGCCATGGGCGCAGGCGTCGCAGGTCGCAAGAGAAAGCGAGGCGAGCCCCTCGTCGACGACGAGCCTGCGCTCAAGGTCGGTACTCCCATCGGTATCGAAGCGCTCGATGCTGCCAAACGTGCCAAAGCTGCCAAGGCCCGTGCTGATGCGTCACGCGCTGCCTCCGTCAGCCCCAAGAAAGACAAGACGACCACATCGACTACAGCACCACCTGCTTCTGGTGTGATGTTTGCCACAGCTACCGCAGAGGATGACGATATCATCATGACGGATGTCAAGCCTGCTCCGCCAAAGTCGAATGCCACGACGGCAAACTCAGCCGAAGCTGTCGCTGCCACTTCCACATCTACTGCCCCCACAACAAGCCTACCTGCTCCTGCCACCAGCGCAAAACCCGCGAAGAAAGAGACCACAGGGGCTGCACAGAGTGAACAACAGCTCACAAGCACAGCAGGCTCTGCTCCGAGCACAGCGGCTAAGGCCAAACCCGCGAAAGCAAAGGCAACGAAGGCAAAGAAGAAGAAGGGTCCAGCAGAAGAGGCATCTCCAGCCGCTCCAGCAGGCTTGCCTGGATTGCCAGGCGGTACCGTGAGCAGCTCATCGATGCCCACGGGAACATACCCTAGCTCATACGGATACCCTTCCTCTGCGCCTTATGATCCCAGCTCGGCCTCTGCAGCTTCAGCCATCATCGCTGCCGCCAATGCAGTCTCAGGATCGATGCCAGCTTACGGCCAGCCTCAGGCTCAAGCACTCCCGCATGCTGTTGGTCAAATGGCGTCTCCTTTGCCCATGGCTCCATCTGCTGCTGCCGGACGAGGGCTTGGCGGCGCGTCGAATATCAATGTGGGCCCAACTCCTGGTGCTTACGCGGGTCCGTCAACTGCTCCTGGAATCTCTCCAGCATCAGCTCCTTCATCGACGCCCACCACTGCACCTACTCCCACAGCTTCATCTGGTTCCGATCCTTCTACTTGGCCAACAACTGCCAGCATCATTGCCTCAGCAGCTAGTCTCGCCAATGCTCAGGCAAAGCCGAACCAGAAGCCAACAGCTGCCGCTGCAGGAGGAAGCACGCCCATCGGCGATCCGAAGGCGGCCACGAACGCAAGTCCGACCCCAGCGCCAGCTGTTGCAAAGCCGGCGCCTGGTCCAGAAGACAAGCCGGAGCTGTCCAACATCGAGCTGATCTCGCAAGCGCTGCGTTCGGATCACTGTACCAAAAAAGGAGGCAAGCTCACTTTGCAGGAAGTGTACGAGTGGATTGCAAATCGATGGATTTGGTTCAAGCGCAATGGCAGGCACACGGGTCGCGACTGGCAAAGCTCGATCAGGCACGCTATCGGTTCTTCACGCGACTTTACTCGTATTCCTAGGAGGTCAGATGAGCCAGGCAAGGGTATCTTTTACACCATGTCGGACTCGAAGCTAGCCGAGCAGCATCGAGCGAATCTGGCCAAACAGAAGGAAGAGGCTGCCAAGGCCGCTGCTGCGGCTCCTTCCGCCGGCGCTGGTGTTGCCACAACGACTTTGCCATCTGCGCCCGGGCCATTGCCATCTGGCAGTGCTGTCACCAACCCTGCATCTGCTGCGGCGGCCGGCGCAGCTGCCGCGAGCACACCAGGATCCTTGCCTGCCATCCGCATCCCACTTATCATTGGCACCCCACCTTCGGAAGCAACGGCCGCAGCGACGGACAAGCCCAAAGCCGCACCAGGTACCATCGAGTCCTTGCTCGAGACTCCTCCGATCGTGCACCACGATGGCAAGCTGTATCTTAGCCCGCAGGTGTTCGGACATCTCAATGCTGGGCAATTGGCGCAGATCGAAGGATTGGGAGCTCAACAAGCGTTGCAGGTACTGCAAGCGTACCTTGTGACTCATTTGAAGGAGAGAATGAGGTTGCAACAGGCGGCGGCACAGAAGAAGGATGCATCCACTGCGCAGACCAAGATGCCTACGACGCCAGCTACGCCTGCAAAGCTCGCGACGACCGCATCCTCCTCTTCAGCGGCTGCGTCGACATCTGCAGTTGCGACGACCCCTGCAAAGACCGGCGTCACAGCCGCAAATGGAAGTGCTTCGCCAGTGAAAGCCGCAGCGTCACTTTCGACGGCGACGACACCAGCACCAGCAACCGCACTTCCTCGTCCACCTATGTCCGCAACGTCTTTGCATCCTACGCCTACGCTGCCAAAGCCGGTATTGCCTGCACCGATCAAGCCTTCTCTCGCTCCCGGTGCGCAAAGTGCAGCGGCTGGTGCAAAGGCTGCAACTGCACCAAGCACAGCCCCGGCTGCAACCAACGCTGGACAGGGTGCTTCTGCAACTCCAACTTCAGGTACCACTACGTCAGCCGCCGTCCCGCAAAAGACGCCGGTTCTGCCCAGTACTCCTCTCCGCACTACCGCCGCTTCTGCTCCCAAGGCAAACCCCCCTTCTGCCGTCACGGCCGCGGCTTCACCGACGAAAGCTAACACAGTCACGTCGCAGAAACCGGCACCTGCGGAATCAACGACCCCTGCAGCCAGCACTACTTCGGCCGTGCCGACGACGCCGGCTAAAGCTGCGACGCCGGGGCCTAGCACCGCGTCCACCACCCCTGCGGGTGGCGCGTCGTCATCCGAGGACCCGCTCAGCGCGCTGTCGGCACTGGCAGCGCATCCGGAAGCAGCGGCGCTGATCGCACTTCTGCGCAAACAGCAAGCCGAAGGCACAAGCATGGCTAAGCTCACACCGGGACAGCTGCAACTGTTGCAGATGGCCAACAAGCTTGCTGCACAACAAGGCGGTGGTAAGAAGAAGAAGAAGAAACAGCAACGGGATGCGGCCACGCCAACGCCAGGGCCGAGCGGACAGGAGAGTTCGCCAGCGCCGGCAGGGCCGAGCCCGAGTCCTGGCCCGAAAGCAACGTGAGAGGAGAAGGGAGAGGGGGCAGGGGTATTCATCATTGTATTGAATGGGGTGTGATGTGCTGTACAAGAGTTGTGGTCACGGATGTAATGTATAGAAGACAGAATTGGCTGTCGATCTGTGCCTTTTGTTTTGGCTTTAGACTGTGTATGACGGGGTGGTGTTAGGATTTGGCCCAGGCGGGGGCGTCGTTGTTTAGCCATCGTTGTTCTTCGGCGGTAGTTTGTCTGCCGAGGACGGAGTTGCGGTGGCAGAAGCGACCGAAGCGTTTGATGATATCTCTGTGTTGCTTTGCGAAGCCGAGGAAAGGGTCGCCGAGGGATTGGCCTAGGTGGACTGCTTTTTCCTGGTCGACGAGGTTTTCTGAGTGGATGAAGGGGAGGTAGAAGAAGGTGGTAAGGGTTGGGTTATTGATTTTGGAGTCGAGGTTTTGGTTGATTGCGATGGTGGCATATTTGCGTGCGAGGGCGTCGCTTTGGTATTGGTCGGGACTGGAGCGGAATGCGTTGCGTGGGTATTGGTCGAGCAGGAGGATCATCCCAAGATGCTGGTGCGGGTTGAGATGTTGTTGCGAGGGGGGTAGGTGGCCAGGAGTGATCTCTTCTTTGTGGACGAGCGGGTAGATGGTAGAATATCTCGATACTAGCTGACGATCAAACTCTTGGCTGGTTGAGAAGTACCTCTCAGGTCCAGCCGCAATCCATAATGCCGCCATGTCGAAGAGTGCAGATACACCAGATGTGACCGAAGGAGGTGGAGTTCGAAGAATCTCTTCAAACGTCTTTCCTAAAAGGTTCGCCATAGTTGATCGAGGTTCTCGTCAAGTATCGAAGGCTCTTTCCTTGGCTTGCTATCGTAACAGTGTGCGTTGGAGCGGACAGCAAAGGTCGATGGTTGCCCTGTAGCATGATCGCTGCGAGGTCGAGAAATGCTTCAACCCGAAATTCATGCCCGAGTAGCATGTGGAGGACGCCCGAATGTTGATTTTTTGGAAGTCTGTTACGTCGTACCTATTGTTCCAAGTGCGAAAAATTGAGCGCGTCTTCTTTTGGCGTTAAATGCATTATTCAGGGTTCAAGAAGGTTGAACGAGACTTCTACAGCGCCACCTGTAACCCATCCGTTGGGCCGCTTCCCGCTGTCCAACTTGTTCGAGATCTGGACTACCACCACACCATAACGACGCCTGATCTTGACGGCGGTTATCATCGTCCATCACTTCCCTCTACCCATAGTAGATCCACTTGCTGTCCGATACGAGAAGATCTACGCCAGAATGGCGCCAAATAGGGGAATCGCTGCCCACTTTGCAGCAAGTAAAGCCTCGATCAGTCGCAACAACCCAAGCAGCCGGTCTGCAAAGGGTAAGCCGCTCAAAAATGCTACATCGTCCACCATCAAGGCAGCAGAAGCATCCCAAGAAGCAACAGAGACCGTGTCTGCGTCTTTCGCATCACCATCCAAACCAACAACACCCAAAAAGAGGCAGACGAGGACAAGATTACGGACACCAGAAGATGGAGAAGTCGATCGCATGATAGCTGAAAATCAGCAAGGCCTCCTTTCTTCACCATCCCGTTTCTCTTCCTCGGCTGGACTTTTGACATCGGAGAAAGACCAAATGCCGACCTCGTTCTTGGGCACGCCACCAGCCACCCCGCGCGCTAATCGCTCCTCTCCCCTGCTGGAACCAACACACATGTCGCCTATCTCGGTCCGCACAGAACCAGATACCAAAAAGATGTTCTTGATGCTGCCCAAGTCCCCCATCAAGACCATTTCAACAACTGCTGCTTCAAGTTCCTCCTCCTCCTCACCCAATAAGAGAAAGATGGTCACGCCACCGAAGAATACGTCGCCAACTAAAACACCGCGTACGCTCGATGCAACTCCCCGACGGCTGATTACGGGCGAGGCCGAGATGTCCGGAACAGAGGAAGAGGACGGTCTGGTTCTCACTCCAGGTAGAAGCAAGGGAACCCGCATTGCACTCGGAAGTCCGAGCAAAAGCCCTCTACTCGCCAGATTGGGCGACACGCCAAAGGACAAGGCACTGCGTGGCATCGTGGACCAAGATGCGGAAGAAGATGGCAACTATATCACGCCGCGCACGGTCAGGGAGAGGGCCAAAGGTGTACGCCTTCCGCCGATGGCAACAGAGAAAGCGGCGGCAGTGTTTCGCGGTGCAACTCTTCCGTCTTCCTCCAGCGCTCCCGCTCTATTTCAAAAGCAAAAGACGCACTTGGAGGAACCTATCCGGCTGTCGCATAGCGAGATCGAAGATACCACAGCAACCGAAGAGGTGATTCTGCCAGAACTCAAGCACACGCTTTCGTCTGCTTTGCCACTTCCATCCTTCTATTCGAGCTTACTGTCGCTCCATGTTGCACTCGAACATGCGCTCGTGGTCCACCTCGCCACTGCTGGCTGTTCCAGTGCTGCGCTTCAATCGTCCTCCGATGCCTCGGATTCTGACTCGGACCATCAAGACGCCTCGAATTCGGAAAGGAAGAAGACTAAGACGGTCCGTCTCCCAAACCTCATCTCCTACTCAGCTCTTCGACCTCTCGTGGAGCGTTCCGGAGGTCGTCGTCTGGGTCCCACCGAACTTAGACGATTGGCGAGTGTTTGGACAGACTTTCACCAAAAGTCCGCATCCGACGATCCTTTGGAAGAGCAAGAACAAGTGAAAGGTCTAGGCTTCATCATCACCAAAACTCGCTCGATGGACCCTCGTACAGGCAGAAGAGCGCTCGACTGGGGTATCGGCATCGAACTAGAGATCAAACGGATCGTCCGCGAATCTACCCCACCCCCATCCGTTGGGTTTGGCGGGGTGCAAGTCCAATCCTCGCCCATTCTCCCGTCGTCTTCGTCGGCCATGGAAGGGTTTGATGAGAGCGTACGTGGCACACCGAAGATGCCTACTCGCTTCGCTACTCCTCCTCCCTCGTCAAGTCCGCGGATGAACCTCAAATCTCCAATGCTCGCTTCGCCTAAGAAGCGAGTCCAAAGAGCAATCTCACCCACGCCAAGCTCACCAAAACTGAGGAGCTCGATGGGCGCCGTCAAGGCCAGGGAGGGCATGTCGGTGGTAGCCATGTGGAACAATGGCCTAGAAGTTCGCAAGGCTGAAGTGAGCAGAAGACTCAGGGAGAGGTGTGGCAGGTATCATCAGCTGTGGCTGGATGAGAATGGCATTTCGGTCCCGCCATCGCCTTCGAAGAAAGTCAATCATGTCGGTCTTGGCATCTCTGCGGATAGCGATGCTGAAGAGGATGATGGTCTTCCTCCGCCGCCGAAGGAAGTCGTCATGGGAGCCGGAGGGTTGCTCACTCCATCAGCGACGAGATCAGGCGGTAGAAGAGCGGGCAAGAGGATTTTCCACGTCGACCCAGCCGAGCTCGATGCCCGCACTCTGTCCGAAGAAGACGAGGAGGAGCAGGATCTGACGCCAGGAAAAGCCGCAAGGGTACCAGGGAAGAAAGCACTCATGGATGAAGTGTTGCACACCGAGTCGAGGAGCAGCAAATCCATGTCCAGCTTGCCTTCTTTCTCCTCCGCGATCACGGGAGAGATGCCTGCGGCGGGGCAAGAATTGATAGCTTGGCACGAGGGCTTCCCTGTTGACGATCCGAAGGTCGTGCGCCCCGTACCGCTCGCAACGCTTCCTTCACTCACAGTCCCTCTTGCAACACCGCACAGGAACAAGGAGAAGTCATTGATCGGACTAGGCATCAACGACACACCTAAGAAACCAGTCAAGTTCACCACCTCAACTGCCCTCTCTGGCGTCGCTCCGTCGATCCCCACATCGATTTCCACTGCAGGCATGACTCTGCGCGAGCGCATTGCAGCGAAGGAGCAACTTCGACGCACTGCTTCGCTCCCGTCGCTCGCCAACGCCACGTCTTCCTCGTCTATCCAATCTGATCTGACCCCCATGCAAGCCCTGTCACAGCGTGCGATGGTCTCGCGCCTTCCGGAACTCTCCAGCATCCTTTTCATGCTGTTCTCCAACGGCACGACGCTGTCGTCCACCGGAATCACTCGCTCGCCCACGATCCCCATGCACGATTTGCTTAACAAGCTCAGTAAGAGCGTCAAGATCCAGTTGAGTGCGAGGGAATGCAGGAGTGCGATCGAGATGTTGGGGAAGATTGCGCCTGGGTTTTTGATCGTGTTGGATCCGAGCGACGGGGGAATGGGCGGAGGAAAGGAGTATGTAAGGCTGGGTAGGAATGAAGAGACAGGGAATCTCTGGAGGCTGAACGAGGTGCGAGCAAAGATAGCCAGTGAGTTGAATGCCAAGTAAGGGGAGGGAAATTGTTCGTCGATGGAGTCGTGAGGCAAGCCGAAAGTGTCGGACGGATACCGATCCATGATGAGCATGCTCAGTCTTTCATGCAACGGCACATCACACAATGTCACACGCAATCACACTTTTAGCAAGTTCACACATGCAATGCCATCACATCCAAACCATCCTGCCCTTGTTGCAAGTCGCGTGATCAGCATCGAGACCTCGTTTTGTTCTGACTTGTCAGCGACGTTTGTAGATACAAGGCTTCAACAAGGTCTTTCCATATTCTGCTAGCTCGTCCAGCGTCGCGCTGTGCGGATCGACTCCTGCCTCTTCTTTGTGGATTGCTGCAACGTACTGCAACTGCTTGTTATGGTTCAGCTTGACGAACTCGAACAGCACAAAGTGCGTGTTGCTTGCGTCCTTGCTCTCCAACGAGAAGCCTGCCATCTTGACGACGTTGATGAACTTGTCGAATCCATCGAACCGGCTGCTTACTTCTGCGACGATCAGTTCTCCACCGACACGCAGCACCCTCTTGGCCTCCAGGATCATATGCATCCAATTGGTACCCATGAGGCTCAAGCAGAAGACAGCGACATCTGCCACGCCTGGCGCTGCATCGTGTGGAGAAGCTTGCAATCCCAGCGGGTCTTGTTCGTCAAAATACCCGGGTAGCGGCAACCCACCAATAGCAGCAGTGTCTTGCTTCCTAACCCACCCATCTTTGGTGGTGATTAGATCGTAACACAGCACTTTGATCCCTTTAGGTACTAACTTTTTGGCCAGACCGCCTTCGCCAGCACCTAAATCAACTACCAAGGCACCTGGAGTGAACCGCGCTTTCGCATTTCCATTTGCTGGCGTTGCTGCAGCCTGGCTCTTTCCCTTGGCTTTAGTTTTGGCTGGGGAAGAGGTAGAAGTGGACGGGTCGAACAGATCCGCAACGCGATCAAGGGGATTCTTAGGCCAACCTCTGACTTGCTCGCGGAAACCTTGGTGGTATTCGTCAAACGTAGCTGGCGCAGCGTCGATCATGGAGACTGCCTGCGTTGAGGCGGTAGTGTAGAGCTTCTCGTTGATGGTACGGAAGCGTGAACCCGAAAGCTTGGAGAGCATTTGCGCTTGTAGCGCCGTCAGCACTGCGGATTTGTGGGCGTTGCCGGCTGGGGTAATGTTGGGAGCGGATGCGTTTTTGGCGGGAGTCGAAACAGGCTGCGGCTGAGCCGATTTCTCTTTCTTTGGAGTAGGAAGCTCTGTCGTTTCCTCAGCGTCGTTGTGGACCATGTCGGTGGAAGACTGCTGTGCCTTGAGCTGTTTGTTGATCTTTTTGCGCTGCGTCTTGCTCAGTTTAGTAAGATCGACCTCCTCGCCATCTACAACGACGATGCGCGGCTGGTTCTGCTGCGCCCTCTGCACTTCAATACCCGTTGCCGCGAAGGGATCCTTTTTTGACGCCTTTCCATTCTTGCTCTGCGATGCTGCTGGAGCAACTTGCTTGGCCTTCTTCTTGGCACCGATCGCCTCGGCTCTGCTAACCTCCTCTTCGTCCGACCCGTCATCGGCAGCGTGACGAGTGGGCTCCTCGTCTTGCCATCGCTTGCGTTTTGCCGTAAGAGCGCCTTTCAGTCGCAGGTCAGCTGCGCTCCTGGCTTTGCCGTTCGGAGCTACACCCGTTCCTTTCGGCGTTGCTCCGACACCCAGATTGGCTTGTCTCGGTCGACTGGAAAATTGGTGAGGCACTGAAGGTTCGGGAGCCGAAGAGGGTCCGCCAAGATTTGGCAACTTGGATAGGATGCTGTCAGCGAGAGCTGAGCGTTTGAGCTCGAGCTCTGCTTGCAGCTGATCAAGGTCGAGGCTCGCCATATTGTCAAAGCCAGGTGATGTGTGATCATACGAGGGACGAAGAAAGAGGAATTTTACTTTTCAAAGTTGTGTCGTGGGAAAAAAAAAGAGGTTTCGAGGCGGCGGGCGCAAAACATAGCCGCGGAAACTCGGAGGAGGCTCCCGCGGGTCATGCGATGTGCAGATATCTTCATCCGCCGCTCTCCATTCATCCTTCCGCTCCATGTAGCCAGACCATTCTCCTGCCTATACAGACTCTTGACCGCAAAGCTTTCAAGCAACTTGCTGCTGAAATACTGCAGAGAGCTCAGCTTCGAGGCTGCCTTCACCTTGGCTCGGCCTATCACTTTCCCGCATCAAAGCGTTGTCGGAAACAGACGCCATCAAAGCCCCTGCATCCCTCGGCTCTTCCGTTCACCCAACCTTGATCCACCACTGTCATCCATCTGGACGTTATAGTCGGAACGTCAAGATGGACGGCTCTTCATCCGGAACGCATTCCTTCCAGGAGTCACACTCATCTCCAGCATCTACTCTGCCATCGCAAGCATCGTCGAGGCGCACCAAAGTGAGCTGTTTGCCGTGCAGAACACGCAAGTCCAAGTGCGATCATGCTCGGCCATGCTCTTCTTGTGTCCTCAGGGGTACAGCATCTCAGTGTACTGATCCGAGTGGATCCGGTTCAGTAGCTTCGACTGCCCAGATCTCCGTCTCAGGAACGTCAACACCAACAAGAACAGCATCCAAGCCGAGACCTCTGCCCGTGAGCTCCTCTATGCCTGAGTTGAACGAGAACGACAACCGACAATCAGTGCAAGACACGGAAAGGAGCAATGCACGTCAGCAAAAGAGGAAGAGGGCTGGGATATCGCCCTCGAGAGGTTTGGGAGCCGCTGCTTCCGCTCAAGGACCATCCGTGGCCGGCCGGTCGTACTCCAGCCAGCACGCAGATCAGCAGATCAACGATGAGATGCAGAATATGAAGCAAGCCATCGGGCGACTCGAGGATCTTCTTTGCCAGCGCTCATCATCGGTGCTGTTATCCCCTCACCATGGCTTCAACTCCACTCCGGACAGCACCGAATATCACCTCGACCTTGCCGAAGACTGCCCGGACGAAAACGACCCTCCCATGCCCGAAGCTCGTCATCGATGGCATCATCTTCGTTCCATCTTGCCGCCTCTCATCGACACTCACTTCATGATGCTCTACCTTTTTGTCGAAGCGGATTGGCTCATGAATTGCGTCGAACCCGCCCGCTTCGTCGCACGCTGGCGACACGCTTGTCAACGCCAGGCGATCTCGGACGTCTTTGTCGTCCAGGTGCTTACGGTTGTTGCCTGCTCATGCCTGTTTCTGTCGGACAATCCAAAGCGTACGGTCCATTGCGCCGTCCCTGTCCGTACTTTGCACACCAAGCTGATGAAGGAAGCAGTCAGGACGGTCGAAGCAATGTCAGCGCTGCGCAAGGGTCGATCCGAAGCAGAGAATTGTGATATGTTGGAGATGATGCTCAACATCAGCCTTTACTTTCGCTGCATCGGCAAAGAAGTACCCATGGGTCGTTTCACCGAACGTGCCATCACATGCAGTATGCGTGCCGGATTCGACAACGAGTTGCATCCCTCATGGCTGGGGCTCACGCAAGCACAAGTGGAAAGACGCAGAGTCCTTATGAACGAAGTGCTCATGTCGGCCAAATGGATGGCTTTTCACTGCCGATACGCCCGTGTAGTACAACGCATTCAGGCTTTCAACATTGGTAAGCCTCATCTAGAAGGGATTCGGCAGCTTCCACCCCTGGAGGCTTGGCCTCAAACCGACCACAGCACTGGCACAGCAGCCCATCAAACTCCCGAAGGATCGCACCCCTTCCTCAATTGGCGTCAGAAGTCGGACGAAGAATGTGCCCTCTCGCGCAACTTCGTGTGTGTTTTCGCTTCGGTCACCAACGAACACCCGGCTATCGTCGAGCTCGTCACCAAGACCGAAGCGCGTCTGCTCCAACCAGAGGCGCTCAGCAAATGCACTAGGGAAGAAATGCGCGACATGGCTCGGCAGACACGCCAGATCCTTGCCAGACTCCAAGAATGGCACACGACGATCCTCCCACAGCATGGGTTCGGATTCGAGAGGGTTGTCAACGCAAACATCGTCGATGCTGACCCAGTAGAGGCAAAAGCGATGGCGTGTATCCTCATGTGCAACCATGCAGTGTTCTACATGACCTCGATCCTATGCCGAGCTTGGCTGCTGCTCTCGGATCGCCTCGAGAGCCTGAACGATTCCGAACGCGACGGCGCAGACGATTACGAACAGCACAGGACTGTCAGTTCCAACTTCCTAGCCGAGTTGAAGCAGAGGACCATCGACCATGCCCAATGCATGCACGCCGCCTGGCTCCCCTCGACGTTTCTGGCCGACATGGAAGTGGCAGCGGTTGAGAATACGCGTCGGTGCATCCAGTGCATTCCTGTGATCCGGACGCTTCAGTCGCATTCATCGTCGCAGATCTTCCTTGGATGGGTATGTCAGTCGCTTCTTCAGGCAGCAGTCAACCTCTCAATTCCGCTCGTGAGGTTGCATGCGAGACAGCAATACGATCCCGAAACGGAATCGCACGAGTTTGGCTTGACCAGCACTGACCAACTTCGCCGAGACGTGGTGACCATCTTTGAAGCAGTGTCGCAGCTTTCGTACAACGCCGAGGCGAGGAAGACGCAGAACATCCTGCATCGTGCCATGCGGCTGAGCGGTCTGCCCTCGGATGAAGTGCGGGTCGAGGACGGAGATGATGTGGAGGAGGCATGGGAGGAAGAGGCAAGCAACAATGCTGGGCAGATGCAGAATGCTGCTGAAGGGTTGGCTCTGCTTTCGGCGAGTGCCAGTGCCAGTGCACGAACGGCGAGCACGGACGGAAAGCACACCTCTAGCGACAGTAGCTCGCCCGGGTTGGCGCATTTGGCTTGGGAGGCAACGTCAAGACCGAATGCACAGGATTTCACTGGTCACGCCCATTTCGCTCAGGACAATGTATACTCTGGCGCCGTGCCCGCACAACCCGCACCGGTATCTACCGCGGTGCAGGATGGCTCCGTATCGCGCGAACCGATGTGGTGGGAATCTCGAATTCCGGTGCCCATCAATGCTGGCCAGACCCAACCAGACGTTTTGGCAGGACTTGGAGGCACACAGCACCACATGTCGGACTCACAACTGCTCGAGGAGCTTCTCAACTTTGACGCGTCCTTCTGGCAATTCGTGGTGGATGGTAGCACGGGTCTCGGCGCCAACACTTAGTCCTCAGGATGATGTCGGAGTGCTGGAAAATGGAAGCTTGATTTGCATTGCCGATCAAAGTGTGAAACGAGTGGTTACTTGGCTTTGAAGATCTCGTAGACTGTGATGGCGGAAGCAAATGAATGTCAGTTTGTGAGCAGATACGGAGGAGGCAGTGGGGGGAAGGATGAGGATTGGGGAAGATGACGTACCGACGGTGACACCTTCTGAGTGGACTTGTAATTTGCCCTTGCCGACGAAGATGGTGCGGTTGACCCAGGCATGTTTGGAGTTGCCTGGCGCTTCGAAGACAGGCGTTGTCTGCAGATCACATGAATTGACACAGGGGGGGTAATGGTGAGTATGAGTTAGATATGGAAATGTGGTCTCTGCTTGAGGGAGACTTACCAAGAGATAGCCGTCATCGAATTGGGTCGACTTGGCATCGGGGTGACCGCCCAGGACTGTTTGCATAACCGAGTGTCAGCATCACTCTGCTCTGTTCCCTCTCCCTCTGATGTAAATAATATGTGAGCTGCGAACTTACTCTTTCCAACAGCGTCGGTCACTTCTAAGTGGCCGTAGTATTGGATGTAAATCGTTTCACCCTCCGGCGTGACGGCATGGACCCTGACATCGAGTTTGCCATACCCATCCTTGACAATGGCATAGTCACCGCCTGGCGTGACTTTGGCGTTGATACCTTGGCCTTGCAGAGTGCCTCCCAGCACCGGAATGTAGGCTGTTGACGTCGCGATAGATCGGGTGAGAGAGAGACGAAGTGGTCAGTAAGAAAAGGTGAGACAGCGAACGGAGGTTGTGGGGGGACGAGAAGCACTCACATCGATCTCCGACAGGGGTAGCTGGAATAGCACTCGCAGGTGCGATGGGCAGCTTGAGGGTGAAGGCGTGCGTGAGGTTGATGCCTGGAACCGACATTTCGATGCTTGGCGGAAGAGTTTCAGACGGAACAAGGATAGGCTTGGAAAGGAGAGTGCAGGAAGGAGGTTATATAGCTTCAAGCAAGTGGAGTGCCGGGGTTCGGGCAAACTTGATGGGGAGTGTCTGTGCGTTACAACATCGGCAATCAACAATAATAAAATATCTTGCCGATGGATGACATTCACACCAACCATGCATCACCGATTCGATTCAAGTTCTAAACCAGAGCCAATGAGCCAATTTAACAACTTTGGCGTTTGACCGACCAAAAAGTGTGATCCCAGCTCCTACTTACGCGGCCGAGAAAGGGCATAAACAGTGAATAGCATAAGTGAATTGCGGGTCAGCGACGAAGTCTGCTGGCTCAAAGGCTCCCAGCCCGCCGTAGGGGCCGGTCGAGCGCAGAGAAGAGCGGTACATACAGGCGGAAACGCAAGGGAGGGATCGGGTGGGTGAAAAATAGGCGAGTGCGTGCTACTCACGACGCTCGCCAAAAGAAGATGGTGGTGAGACCGAAGGAGTGAGAGTGAGAGACAAGAAGAATAACGGCGCGCAGCTGAGCTCAGATGAACACGCCTATCACGTGATGCATCCCAGCTCCTACTTACGCGGCCGAGAAAGGGCATAAACAGTGAATAGCATAAGTGAATTGCGGGTCAGCGACGAAGTCTGCTGGCTCAAAGGCTCCCAGCCCGCCAATCGAGCGTCGAGGCGCCTGCACAGCAGGTAGCGGTCTCGACGGGGCTGGGTCCCAGGGCGAGACTCTAGGGCGCGCCGACATCGCGCCAGGAGGAGCTGTCCGGCACGAGCGGCCCGTCGCGGGCGGCGAAGAGAGCGGCTACAGAGAGGTCGCGGCGCTCGCCGGCCGAGCGGTCGATGTACCGCCTGAAACAATCGGAGTTCCAGCGGCCAAGACACTGGATGACGTCAGGGCTGGCCCCGAGGCGGGCTGCCCAGGTGGCTGCGCCGCGCCGAAAGGAGTGGCCGGCATAGGCCGCCGGTGCCAGTCCTGCCTGCCCGATGGCGCGCCTGAGGGTGGCCACAAAGACGGTGCGGGTGAGGGGATCGCGGCCGGATGGGCCAAGGCCAAAGAGAGGGGCGGAGGGAGGGCGGTTGGAGGTGAGGAGGCGCAGCCGGGCAACAGGACATTCCGGTCCACCCACGAGAGGGGCGACGACCTTGACTCCCAGTCGGAAGGGATCGGTCTTCGACGCTGGTAGGGTGACGATGGCGTGGTCCGCCGCCATTTCGACACTGGAGACCCGTAGGACAAGGCCTTGCTCGGTGGAGTGATCCCAGACAACCTCCCCCGACCGCAGGAAGCAGGCAAAGGAGAGGGTGAAAGCGGCACAGAAGACCGCGCGGTCCCAGGCGGAGAGGTCGGCGAAGGTGTCGACGGCGAGGACAACGCGTCGAAGTAGAGGGAGGGTGATGGGGAGCTTGGCTCCGGTGCGCCGCGCCCCGTGGATCTTCTTGTAGCCCCGGAGAGCTCGTTCGAGGCGTCCGCAACTAAAACCGTCGAGGGGAAGGCCGAGGTCGACGTGGTGAGAGCGGAGGCTGCCAAGCTCGTGTTTGGCGGAGTGGTAAGAGCGGCCGGCGGCGGAGAGGCTGCCGAGCCATTCGAGCAGCTGGAGACCTGAAGCTGGGAGGCAGGGGACGGTGGAGCCAAAGTGGAAGTGGCAGAAGGTGCGGTAGGCTGAGACGGAACTGCCAGCGCGGTCTCGAGTGCTGGCCGCCAGGCCGTTCCAGAGCAGCGCGGCCGCCGCCGCAGAGACGCCCAAGCTGGGTGCAAAGGAGTGAGGAGGGCGTCCGGCTGTTCGGCGTGTTCCTGCTGGGAGAACAACAGCCTGTGCGCGGAAGGGAAAGAATGGCGAACGCGGGCAAACTGACGTCGAGAGAGGAGATCAGCGAGAACGTTGTCAGTGGATGAGACTCTGACTGGGTGGAGCGTGATGTTGTGAACGAAACAGAGCCCAAAGATCTCCCGGATGAGACGCTGCGTCAAAGGGTCCCGAGAGCTGCCCGACCGGAGTCCAAACTCCACGTTCTCGTTGTCCACGTGGACCACCACCGTGGTGGGGGAGGTCCAGAGGGGCAGGAAACGGCGGAGGGCCTCCAGGACCGCCAGGGCCTCCAAGAAGCGTATGTTCTTCCCCCGGTGGCGGCGAGGCACCTCTTTTGAGAAGGCGGCAACCGGGCTTGCGGCGAGACCAAGGTGAGCGCCGTACCCCCTGAGACAGGCGTCGGTCCAGACGTGAGCGACGCGAAGGGGGGACGGGGCAAGGATGCGGGTGCCCTGCCAAGTGTCTAGCACGGTAGTCCACCAAGCTAGCTCAGCTAAGGCCGGGCGAGGGATGCGGCGACGGCCAGGCGGACCACGGCGGCGGGTGCAGTTGTATAAGCGCCGGAGGAAAGCCTTGCCGCAGGGAAAAACCTGGGCCACGAATTGCAGGAGGCCCGCGATGCGCTGCATGTCCAGCAGGTCGGCTGAACCCCGCGTGAGTAGCGAGCGGCATTGAGCGAGGATGTGCGCTCGACGCTCAGGCGTGATGCCTACCGTCTGCGCGATCGAGTCAATTTCGATACCCAGGACCTCCAGTCGCGTGAGGTTGGCGAAGGTCTTCTTGGCCGAGAGGCGGAGGCCGAGTGCGGCAGCAGCGAGAGCAAGGACACGGACAGGTAGCAAGGCCTGATGCGAAACTTCCGCGGGGACTGCTCCGAACGTGTCATCGAGGTAGTGGTTGATAGGCCAGCTTGGTGGCAGACAGGAAGCCACCACCCAATGCAGGAACTCGGCAACCAGATTGAAAAGAAAAGGCGAGCTGCTACCTCCGAAGGTGAGGGCATTCTCGCGGTACCGGGTGCCATCGTATTGAAAACCAAGCAGGAAAGCGTCGGATTCGGCCGTGACTACGTGTCGGAAGGCGTCCTCGAGGTCTCCTTTCCAGAGGCGGCAGCCGGGATTCGTGCGCACGAAGTCCACCAGCCGGCTGATGGATTCGTACTGGATGCGCACTGTCGCAGGGTCGATGCCGCTGTTGACGGAAGGCAGGGTGGCCCCGGACGGATGGCGCAGGTGAGAAAGGTGGTGAATTGTGCGAAGCTTAGAGGAGCGAGGCTTCGGCACAACACCAATTGGGGATTCGACGAGAGGCTGAGTAGGGCTTACGACGGTGAGGCGCCCCTCCTTCAGGCGCGCAGATATCTCACGCCGCAAGTGAGCGTGCCCTGTGTCGTTGATGGGCAAGTTGGACGCCAAACGGTTGCTGTTGCGTAGGGGCCCATTGTAGCCGAGCAGACAGCCATGCTGGATCATGCCAGCCATCTGGTGGCGGAAGCGTTCGTCGGGGTAGTCCAAGAGTAGGCGGCGCCATGCAGGCAACTGCGCCTGCATGGAGCCCATGCGAGCTGGGACTGATGCTGGGTCGAAGACGTCGAGCGCCAGCGTGGTGTTAGGACGAGGGGGGGGGAGATGCTGGCGAAGAGCCAGAAGGAGTGAGAGGCACCGGTCAGCGGAAGGAACGTCGAGAGCTGCCGGGACCGAGGTGAGGAGCCGGGCCTGAGTCTGCCGCGGAGACGAAGAGGTTGGGGAGCCAGAGGGACGGTGCTGAGCCTGAGTCTGCTGCAGAGACGGGGGGAGAGGAGGGCCAACGAGGCCGAGCTGAGCCTGAGTCTGCTGCAGAGACGATGGTGACGATGACCGGGCTTGAGTCTGCCGCGGAGACGAACCCACATGGTCGAGTGGGTGGGAGGACCGAAGGTTAGAACTCACCATGACGTCTAGGACGACTTCTTAATGGCAGGTGGTTCAGGACACGATTGAACAGTGTGATCGCTCTTGCAGCGGATGCACACGTGCGGGCGGGTGCACTTGGGGTCGGAGCAGCCGCCGGAGTTGAACCTGAAGCAGACCTGGCCGGAGGTGTCGTCCCGTTGGCGTTTCTGGCCGGAGGGCTGGGCGGGATTTTTGGAGGATGAGGCCTTTTGATTGGTGGTTGGCCGACGAGGCACGCCGCCGATGTCCTTCTGCCACGCGGCGATGTCTTGTTCGACCCAGTCACCAGCTGATGCGTGCCCAAAACGACGCTGGCAGACGGTGAGGACGTACTCTGCCACGGTGGACCAGTAGTACTGGGTGTCCAGGTCGATGATATGCACGAGGAAGGCGTTGAGGCTCGCAGCGAGGTGAGGGTTGTTCTCGCTGGTGCAGCGGAGAGCAGCGTAGACCGCCCAGGCTTGCGCAAAACTTCGCACGTCTGGGACCAAGCGCAGGAAGGAGCGGGAGGAAGCGTCGGAGGAGGAGGGTTCTGGTACTCCAACGCGCACGCCGTTGACGATGACCCCAAGCTCGCGTTCGGGCTCGCTGTTGGCGGTGTTGTGGGCAGGGTTGCGAAGCTTACCAAGCTCGTGCGGCGGGAGTCGATCGTCGTAAACCTGTTGGGCAAGTTTGCGGGAGATCCAGGGAAAGAGACGGCGGAGTTGCGACTCACCAGGGGAAGGAATCGAGGCGGGGGCGGTGGGGACCAGGGAGGAGACCGTGGGCTGGACCTGGTCTTGACGTAAGGCCAGGACTAGTTGACGGATCTCCGCCACCGACTCCGCAAGCTGGGAAAGGGTGTCGGCTTGCTCGTCAAGGCGTGAGTGAGCCGTGGCGTCGACAGTGTTTTGGGGAGGGAGAGCGATGGTGTCGTCGAGGAGCTGGGTGGACGAGGCAGGCGCGGTAGGAGTGGACGGCGGTGGGGCTGTGGTGAGAGCGGGTAGGGCTTCAGATGTCGGTGACTCTCTAGGAGCTAGAGCTGCTGGAGCGGGGGTTGCGATCGAGAGCAGGGGCACCGGGACGGTTTTTCGGCAGGCTGCGCAGCGGGTACAACGGCGGCCGCCTACGCCAACGTAGTGGTTTTGAGGGAAAGAGCGAGCACAGGCAGAGCAGGTTTGCTCAACGGTCATGTCGACTAGGAATCCGGTAACGATAATGATAAAAATAGGCGAGTGCGTGCTACTCACGACGCTCGCCAAAAGAAGATGGTGGTGAGACCGAAGGAGTGAGAGTGAGAGACAAGAAGAATAACGGCGCGCAGCTGAGCTCAGATGAACACGCCTATCACGTGATGCACGCTCAGCTGACTCAACGCCTCTCTTGGCTTGCTTATTCCTCCTTAGCTCTCTCTCTCTTTCTCTCTGTCTCTTCTGGTCAACCGCTCTCATCAGCCTAGATACCTCGCCTACACGCATGGATTGATTCATCAGCGGCCCTCTTTCGCTCTCTCTTGTGGACGCATGCACGTCAGAAGGCAAGCTGTTGTTCCCCGCGTGCCTTCCGCGCAACCTTCTTCTTCCGTCCTCCACATTGCTCCCTACCCGTCCTAATCACAATCTTGTACCTTGCCAACCACGAAGTAAACCACCAACCGACTTCCACATCCATCAGCAGACACAGTTACCCTCCTTCTCCCAGCCACAGCCCGCTCACTGCGTAACACTCGTTCAACATGGGCAAATCCGACGCCGAAGTCATCAAGGAGTTCAATGAACTCGTCAACATGTCCGCCTCCGAGCTCGAGAAGTGGCTCAAATCTTCCGACTCGACCTCGTCTGGCTGGACCAACGGTCAAGGCGGAGAAACCGTTGGCCACAATTCGGGTACCAAGATCGTCGATATCCTCAAGCGCAACCCGGACAAGAAAAAGGACAAATACACCGAAGACGATCTCAAGCATATGAGGAAGGTCGTCAGTTACAACAAGAGGCACCTCGCCCAGGAAAGGCATCTAAAGGAAAAGAAGGGCGAGGAGGAGCTCAAGAAGACCAAAAGCTACAAGAGCTTGAAGAGTGAGTCCCCAACGTTCCCCTTGCATTTCCCCCTTTTCGTTTCTCAGCGGTCATCTTATCGGATGGCTTGCTCCTACCCCCCCCTCCTTTTTTCGTTGTGGTTCCCCCCTTTCCCTCTCCCTTACATAGTCAAGGTGAAGTACTCGATCTTCCTCGCAGCGCTGCCACTGCGTTGGAGACCAACCTCGATCCACAACGCAATCAGAACAATAGTCATGCATGCGCACAAGCTGGCCGCGCATCATCCAACTCGCCACCGTCACAGGCGAAGGTATCCGCATCATCAGCAGCGTCGTTGTCCTCAACTCGGCCAACCGTTTTCTGACATCTCCTCCTCAACCAACACGCTGTATCATCGCACCACTCTGTAGCCGACTCGTCCAATCCCAACGCCGCCAACACTAGCCCAACATTCAGATCCGACGTCTCGCTACCCACCGCCCTGAATTTGGGTCGAATTGGAACTTCGGCCACGACCGCCTCAACCGCTGCTGCCACTTCCACCACCACTGCGTCCTCGGCTCGGCTGAATTCAACCGAGTACCTGGATCAACTCGAGGAGAATGTCAACAAGACCATCGATACCGAGGTCGAAACACTTGTAGCGAGTTACAAGGAACTCATCTCGCTTGCCACTGTAGGTATTCTTCACGTCGAGAGAGATTCGAGAGATGTGTTTGGCTAATGGCGCACTTCTTTATTGCGGGTACAGATTGCGGATAAAGACAAGTACCGAGTAGCGCAGGAGGCGTTCCAAACCGAAGCTAGGGCAGATATCATGGTAAGTATTCCCTCTTGCTTCTCTCTCTACACTTGGCGCGCTTGTACTCACTCTTGGTGTTTTTCTTCGGTTCGGTGGGGGGTAGGTTCGATCGGTACAGACACTCACGTTGCTGTCCGAGAGTCTCAAGTTGAGTCTGTTGCTGTCCAAGTCTGCCGACCCGTCGTTGAACGAGGAGGCGTTGAGGTCGATCGAATCCACAGAGAAGGAGAAGCTCAAGTGTGCCGTTCTGCTGGCGGGGATATTGGGTATGGATGAGGGAAAAGCGGAACAGATGGTGACGCAGATGGATCGCGTGTATCTCGAGGCTACGCAGGCAAAGCAATCGCAATCGCAATCGCATGCGGATGACGAGGTAGAGGATGACGAGATGGAAGACGTCTCTCCCACTCCTGGCTAAACCTCTCCCCATCAAACCATTGTTTCTTCTATTTTAACGCTGCTACCGCACCCACTCTCCCCCTTCGCCCCCCTTTCCTTTTTTTTTTTCTACGTCTTGGTCTCGGTCGACTAACCCCCATTATTGATACTGACACCCGCTCTCCGCCATCTGTTGCATAAACCAAAACACAACGATACTACTGGACCAGATTGGGGCCACGATCCTCTCAAAGCTTAAGCGTTGCCGGTATACTGTACAGTACAGTACAGTTAAGTCACAATCAAACGCTCGGATTGGAGCCAACATGGATTTTCAATTCCAAATTCATATTCTTATTTTTTTGACGATGATGAATCACATTCGCTAGAAAACCGCCTCGAACGACCAAAACTCCTGATGTGCGCCAACTTTCTCCGCCGAATACTTGCTGGGTTTCACCTCGCCACTATGCATCCTAACCATCTGAGCCGCCGTCAACTTGAACACACTCTGCCGCCCTTTGCCTATATTTCCACTGGCATCGGAGAGGACCCCACTAGACCAAAGCCTCTCTTCAAAGTGGGCAAATCGTTGCTCATAAACAAACAACGCACGCACCGCCTTAGGCAGATGTTCGTCGACACTTGCTGCACTAACCCTGAACATCTCGGCCCACTCCAACCCCCCCGCCTGCTCTATCCAATTCCGCGCCGAGAAAGCGGGCCGACCACGAGAGAGGTAGTAGTACAACGCTTGCGCCAGAAACGCGCGTAGGTACATACGTTTCAGCTGCACCGACCAGTCGACGAGATCCAGATACAGTCGTGTGAAGAGGTGCGCATTGTTGAGGTGCATCAGGAAAAAGTCGTGCCGATAGTAGCCGTCCCGATGCTTGGGTACAGCTCCCAGGAGGAGCGCTGACAGCAGCGCCAATTCGCCCATGGCGCTCACCTCGTCGACTTGGCCCGAGGATAGCGAAAGCGGCGCCCATCGATCGACGTATTCGTGGATTACGCCGTAAGCCGCCTGGTCCGGGTTCTCGAAGGGCGCGTCCGGAAGCGCCGAATCTTGCTCCTGTAGATGTAGAGCTTCGGGAGACAGCCGAGTGTCGTGTTGGATCTCGGTGATCAGCTCCAACAGCCCCACTTGCGAGCAAGAGCCCGACCGAGCGGGAGAAGAGAGCCACTCGTAAGGCAACAGCCATTTGTGCGACGCACTTGTCGCCGTAGCCATGGCCAACCCTTCAGCTGCCAACCCAGCCATCCCCAACTCCAACGCATATCCAAAATGAATCAACGCATGCAACACACCCCCATAGAACCGCACCACCATCCCCCTCTCGCCCTCATTCGCCTCTTTCCCCAACACATACCTCTCCAACACCTCCCTAAACCCCAACCTCTCCACCTCGGCGTCAAAAAAGTGCAGATAACTCCAATAGTACCTGGCATTCCCCAGATGCTCGGTCCAATTCCCTTGGCTGATCTTCTCAATCTGCGTACCACCCCGGTCGCTTCCACTGATATCCGCCACGTACGGATCGTACTTGCGACGATCATTGAGGTTGAAGCAGCCGAGGTAGTGCGCGATTTGGTATTGGTAGTGTTGTTCGAGCTGCGCCGGGGTGGCGGAGAGGGTTAGGTCGGCGATGAATTGGTGCGCCGAGTGGTTGTGCATGCCACGGTTATTAAAGAAGCAATGGTGCGAAGCATGGTTCTTCTCCAACAGCGAGGCAAGCGTCGAAGAGGAGGAGGGGAGCACGTGAGGTTTGAGCTCTTCGAAAGCCGTGGTGGCCGCAGGTGGGAATTTTTGCGTCATCTCGGATGCCGAGGTTGAGATGGTGATGGTGCGAAAGTGGAAATGGAAGGGGATGGCGTTGCGGGTGGATAGAGAAGGAGGGATGCGCAGATGTGGGAGCGGTGGCAGGCGAGACGGCATTGGACTACCGGCCAGCCAGGGTAAGGGTGAGGGTAAGATAGGAAGCAAGCGTAGATGGGCGAATGGATGGGCGGGTGGATGGAAGATGGATGCAAGGAAGGAAGCAACAGGCAAGGGTTCAAGTAAAGAAGGTCAAGGCAGGAGAAGCCAAGCTGTGCTGTGCTGTGCTGTGCTGTGCTGATTCAGGATGTGGAGGAAGCCAAACCAGGGTCCAAAGATCAAAAGCATGAAAACTCAGCAGCAGCGCTCTACGTGACAGCTGACGATGATGCTTACTGCAGCAGTCTACTGTACCTCGTCGTTCTCCACGCGTTCCCAAAAAAAAAACCCCCTATTTGACAGCCACCCTTGCTTCCAGCACAAACATTGAAGCACCGTAACCAAAATACTGGCTGCAGATTGCAAACATATCAACAAGACGTAAAGCAATGACGACAAAAAGCATCAAAGAAGAAGAATCCGGTGACCAAGACTTGTATGCGGAAAAGGAATTTGTCGAAAGATCGAGCGGAAGAGCCGGGGGGGGGGGCAGGCCATATATAAATCACACCTTGGTGAATGTGACAGGGTGGAGAACCCCGGTATCCAATCCACTGAAAGTTTGGAAGACGCCCTTGGTCACATCGATCCAGTTTCCGGAACAGCCCGCACATCGATCCACCACGGTCACCACTGTAGAAGTGCCGCTCTGGTCGGTGATTCGAATCCTGTCGCCGCACTGGAACGGGCTATCGAACGAGATGGCAGCGATCATCGACGAGTCATTGGGCGAGGGCCCTCCGCAGGCTGGATTCGATAGCTGGTTGCCAGCGTAGTACGTGACTTTGCCCGCATGGATGGTGGTGGACGAGCCCTTGTGGTGTTTGTGGTGATGACGACGTTTTTGCAACACGTGTGTCGGTTCCTCGACCAGACGCGGTGCAGAGAGGGCTTCCACTTGCGGCGCGAGTTGGTCGATGGTGGCTTCCACATTTTTTGCAGGCATCAAATCGGGGCTCAGAATCCCAGCCGATACAAGGGAGAGGAAGAGGGCTAAGGCGCTCAAGAGGAGCGGAAGGACGAGACGCGCCATGGTAGAGCAGTGGAATGTGTCAAGTGGATGCCAAGAGATGCTGTCGATGTCCCGTGGAGATTGTTCGGTTCTAGAGTAGAAGAGGCTCTTTTGAAGGGGGGCGGAAAGGGTCGAAGATCTGTTGTTCGGGACGCCGACAACTCGGTGAGAAATGAAGGGTAGAAGATATATATGGATGGAAGGTTGCGCTCAACACAGCACTTGCGATACACTGCCCGATTAGCCTGTCTTTCACACGGAGAGAGCAAACGAAACAAATCTCAAGCAACAAGCCAAGCAAGGGTTAAGCCTACTTTCTCCCTTCTTGAATGCATCCACACAGTACGATTCAGTCCAGAATACGCACAGAGAAGCCCTTTCCCGTCTCGCTGCCGATCTAATTTGGGGCTATATGCACTGTGCATCATGCACTGCTCGAGAAAAGGGGACAACCAATGAGGCTTGTAGTCGACTCATCCCGAGGCATTTGACTCGCCCTTCACCTCACGTGCTGGCAAGCTGGCCTCCTCCAACTTGAGCACTGAGTTTCATTGAAAGTGAAGCACCGTAGTCACATGCTAGTAGTGATGGTTAGGCCTGAGTATAGAGGCACGGAATTATTGCAGCACAGTGCGGTGCAGTGCAGTACAGTACAGTGCTGAACCACTGTTCTAGCGCTTGGCATCGATGCGCGTCGCACTCGGTATCCCATTGTCTCCCACCCGCCTTACCTCATTCTAGCCGCTCCTTCATACCGCTCCGACCCTTTCACCTTTGCACCCCACTCACCGGCAAACACAGCCCACCCTACACTTGAGGTGATCACAACGGAGACAATAATCTGAGCCTCTTTGCATCGGTAAGCTCGGCCGCATCACAGCTATGCCAGTCATCCAGCCGTACAATGGCTTATCCAAGGGCGTGTTTGCCAGAAAGTTTGTCAGGGACTTTCGCGAGTGCCTTGGTGGCTATGTTGGTCGTGCTGATCACGACGTAATGGCCGCTCGGATTTTCGGGCTGATCATGGAGGGGCTTGCGATGAAATGGTTCGACTCGCTTGATGCTGAGACTCGAGGCTCGTTCGCACGTCTCGAAAAGGCCTTCCTGGACCGCTTCGATTCCGAATATGGATCGACGGGAGTAAGCCCCAAGACCATCCGTCTTGGTCGATTCAACGCTCATCTCGGACCTTCTCTTCGTAAACTTCGACATGAGGAAGAGTGGGAGGCATGGCTCCAACGACTTGAAGAGCTAGCCGGCGATATCCCCGACGAGTTCGCTTCGCCTGGAGCGTTGGCTTTCGTAGCTTGGTCTCTACTGCCCAGGGAAATCCAGACCATTGTTGCAAGGCCCGAGGATGGTACAGTAGCCGACTTTGTCCATTCATGCCGCTCGGTTCCTCGTGCTTCATACGAACGTATCCTTGCCGAGTACGATCTAAGCAACTAGAAAATTCCCTTGCCATCCCAGCGTCGATTGCGCCAAGCGATCCCAACCCCCCTCCGGCTGTCAACTAATGCGAAGCCAAAATCATTGCAGCTCAACTGCATCATTGGTCTGGTGTACAGTACAATTGGGAATCACAGCACTTGTACTTTACCCGAACTGTTTGGTGCAGTAGTTCGGGGCTCGGATCCTGCTTGGCAGCATGAAACCTTTGGATCCAAGCGCACACACGCACAGGAATCTGCATCTCTGCATCGCAAATCCACCAACCACCACCATCCTGACCTTTTTTCCCTTTCCCTTTTTGGATCACGCACGCTAAATTTGACATGTCTCATCCGACCTGTCAAAAAGAAATCCCCCCCCCCCCCCCTTTCTTACTCAAACGCTCGATCTCATGCATGGACTTTGCCACTTTGGACAGCAGCAAAACTTGCAAATAAAACCTCCGGAAAATCATCCCTTCTCTCTATCTCCTCGCTATCTCAGCTTAGTTTAGTATGGTTTAGTTCGCGTTCTCCCCCTCTCCCTCGGACAATCAATTGCTCGCATCTCGCCTAACCCAGACTGTTTGTGATCCCCGTCATCGAACATTTTCTTGCCTCTAACAAGCGCGATCTAGATACCTCCCTTCCAGCACAAGCTTGCTTATTCCAAACGATATGTACAATGATTCGAATGGAAAAACTAACGACCACATCCAATGAGCGCCGTACGATCCTCCCTCAACGAGTACAGGAACACCCTTCCACATCCAACCACGTTGATGCCCGAGCTCGCATCCGGGAACGCAAACGCCACAGCACGACTCTTGATCAACCTCGCATACTCTCTCTCATCCGCCGACAGCGTTTCCAGGAAAGCGCGAAACATGTACGCACCTTCATCCTCTCCACTCCCCCCACCACCTGCGACATAGTCCGCACCCTCACCATACCCACCGTGGCTGCCCAGACACGCCGTCAACGCGGCAGCGAGACGGTCAAAGTTGGCACCAGTGAAATCAACCGCCAGGATGGGCACGTTGCCAGACTGCAGTTGATCCGCGAATTTCGACACTTGGCGTGAAGCTTTATCGAGCACCAACTGACGACTTGACGGCTTCGGACGATTCTGCTGAGACTTGTCCCCCTTCTTGCTTCTCTCGATCGGCCGTTCGGGGAGGAGCATCTCGCGCTCACGCACCGCGATGGTCGCAGAGGGCATCACTTCGTTCCCGCTATATGTTCGTGAGAAGCCTCCATGCTGATGATGGTGATGATGATGGTGGTGCATTGCGCCCAGAGAGCCCGGTGCGCCCAACACCGACCCTGTCGCTCGCATCAAACCCGCATCCGGTCCAGCGGCACCAAACCTTCCCGAAACAGCCGACCCGGCAACTTGCACATCCACGCTCCTCTGCTTGGCAAGCCGATCCTGAACAAACCCAACCAGCTCGTGTCGTGCCACCTCGTATTCTTGCCTCTGCAACACATTCTTGACCTTGAGCATCGGAGATCGCGCTTTGGCGAACACGAGCAACAGAATGCCTTCGGCGCGACAAGTCGCCGCGGCAGACTCGGGCGTATCGTAAGTTGCGTGTTCGTACTGCAGATCTGCGGCGATCCCATGCGCCCACAGCTCGCGACAGATTTCCATCCGTGTCTCCAACAAACCTGGTGTCGAGGCAACATAGACATCGCATCGACGCGGAGTGTGAAGTCCAAAGCTACGCTCCTCCTCATTTCGCGACAGAAGCTTGGGCAGCTGCATCTCTTGGTACTTGGAAAGACCCAACGTGAGCTTGCCGACCGCGATCTGCACTCCAACGCCGTGCAGAGGTGTAGAGGACGTGGAAGGGTTTGCAAAGTGCTTGAGTAGTGAATCGTAACGTCCACCCGCAGCGACGACGTCGCGGCGCTTGCCGGCCCGAACTACGGTGAAGATGACGCCGCCCTTGTACACGCTGCTTGATTGAGCCAGTAGAGGTGAGAAGAGGAAGCGGCGCTGAACACCAAAGAAGCGTGCTGTAGCAACGACATCCGAAATCTGCGAGATGGCTTTAGCCAGCCTGTTCCGCTGCTCCAGTGGGAAGAGTCGTTCCAGTCGGCGATGCACAGCTCCTACTTCGTCAGTGAGATTGAAGGCCTCCAACTCCTCGATTGTAGACCGTGGCAATCCTAGCTGGAGCAGCTGTGTTCTTGCGCTCTGGATCGTCTTCGACCCAGCCAGAAGAGCAATCACACCGAGCACAGCAGTATGGTGCTTGACCGGAACGCGTTCCAGAATCATCGAAAGAATCACTTCGTGGTTGATGTGGATCACCCAGTTCTCGCTTGCGATCCCGGGAATCTCGTCCAGCACTTCTTCCACCAAGGCAAGAGCTTCCGCTTCCGCCGCTGCCGACTTTTCGGGTGATACAATGTCAAACGAAGCAGCCAGCACTGCTCGGGGCTGCCCTCCAGCAACAACGTTCTCGCGATACACGTTGCTGATCTCGTAGCGCTTGAAACGCTGATTGCCACTGCGCGCAAAGACACGCGCAAAGGGCACCGTAAGATCGTAGGGCAGATGGACCACGCGCCCAGTCCTGTCCAGCATCTGGACGATCTTCTCGTTGGCTGTGTATAGCCCGTTGGGCGGAACAACGAGTGGCGCGGTGAATTCGACGGCACCGTGTCTGCGCGCTGCGTTGCGGATCAGATCGCAAACCACCGTTGTGAGTGAGGTGTCGCGGTCGGTCTCGGCACCAGTGTCGAAGGTAAAGTCTCGCACCAGATCTGCCGCCGTTCGGCTGAACAAGGCGTCCATCAGCTGATGATTGTAGGCACTCGTTGGGTTGGCCATAAGTCGCAAACATTCTTCAATATACTCGTCCTCCATCTTGGGTGGTAGCAAATCGCTCTTGAGGATCTCGAGAGGCGAAGGGCGACGGTCGGGATCGTGGTCAAGCATCTGACGGATCAACGCAGTCTGCTTCTCGAGCTTGCTGTGTGGCCACACGGCTGGCAATCCGATGTTACGGTCGCGCAACTCTCGGATGAGCAAGATGCGTTCCATCCCTGTCCTGTAGACTCGCTGACTGGCAAGCATCTCGAAAAAGATGATGCCAAGCGAGTAGATATCGACCTTGAAGTTGTACTTCGTTCCGCCTTTGGCACGAAGCTCGGGCGCCGTATACAGGAAAGTGCCCAGATCGCCAGTGAGATCGGTGCTCTCGGCCAGCTCGGCGGTGCCACCTATGTGACCAAGGTGACCTTCAGCAGCTTGAAGCGCATTGGTGGCTAGACCAAAGTCACCAATCTTGACGTCGCCGTTCGCGTACATGAGGACATTTGACGGTTTCAGATCCCGATGGATGATACCAAGACTGCTGATGTGGGCCAATGCTTCCACCATCTGTCGCAGGATGCGCCATGCCTCGTCCTCGGTGAGACCCTTCTCGATGGCTTCACGCAAGGTTCGGTTCTCGACAAACTCCATTTGAATGTAGAGGACGCGCTGAACTGGCACGGTGCCTGCTGGTCGCGCCACGCTGACGCTCCTCGAAACAGATCGGCCTTGGCGAGACGCTCGACGCGAAGATAAACGGATGCGGCTGAAATCATCGTCCAGGCCGCCAAATTCATCGTCTGAGCTGGATTCATCCTCGTCACTGTCTTCTTCGTTGTCATCGTCCGAGTCGTCATCATCATTGCTGCTCTCATCGGATGGTGTACGCAGAGCAAGCAGGCCGCCGTTGAACGACGTTTCTGGTTTGGCACGAGCCGACCTGCTCACATTACCCTGGTCGACGTTGCTATCGTCATCATCCTCGGCAAAGCGGATATCGCTGTAGCTGCTCGTCATCTGTGACGAGTTGGCACCGGACGCAAACACGTCATCATCCTCGTCGAAGTCCGGCACTGCCCGAAACGAGTCGTCACGGCCGTTCTTGGGCTTTGTTGTGGGCCGCTGAAAGCCATTGCCGAACGCTGACATGGAAAGACTGGGCCCGGAAGCATGTGTCTTGCTCGTAGTATTCGTCTCAAGCGTCCGACCAGATGTGAAGCCATCCGTATCGCTACCGGTCAAACCTGCGATCGGCATATGCGTTTCTTCGATCCAACAGGTCGAGTACCGAACAATGTGAGGATGGTCGAGACGACTGAGTGCACTGATCTCGCGCAGCGTTCTCTCATCTTCGTCGGGCGAGCTGGAGAGTTTGATCTTCTTGACAGCGTAGAATCGGCCATCGAGGCGGTTGCGAGCTTTCACGACGCTACCGAAAGCGCCCTTGCCGAGAAATTCGACTTCCTCAAAGTCAGAAAGATACCGAGATGTGGATGCAGCATGCGGAGCTCCGGGACCTGAAGGCGGACGGAAAGGCCAGAGCGAGCCAAAGGTTTGCCTTTGATCGCCGGCCATGGGAGAGCCAATCTTCGGGCTAAATGATGACATGTTTTCTTGAGCCTGATCGCTTGGCTTCCGAGCGGTGCCGGGTCTAGAGGTGGGCTTGAGAGTTCTTGAAGCGGTAGCGGCCGCCGGTGTACCAGGCGTCGGGCCCAGCCTTGTTGCCGAGCCATCGTTGAGCTCGGTGTCTTCATACAAAATAAGCTCTTCGAGGCGCGAGACGAGAGCAGCGGCAGTAGGTCGCTTCTTGGACGAACGCTCGAGCATCAGCAGCAAGAAAGCCTGCGTATGTGGAGCAAGTGCTGCGCTAGAACGAATCAGATGCTCGGGCAAGTCGTACTCGATGGGGCAGTCGAGCCCAAACAGCATCTGGCAAGCACAGACACCGAGATCCCAGATATCGCGTTTGCGGCTATACGATAGGGGCTGGTCGATGGATTCGGGCGACTTCCAAGTGTCGGGGTGAGCGTCATCCTCGATAGGGCCGACGATGTCGTTGAGTGGGTTCGACTTGTGCATGTCCTTCAAGCGACGGGCGTAACAGGCGCCGGATAGGCGAACAACAGAAGCAGCGGTGGTGGTCGCGCGACCTTCGATGTAAATGGAGTCGGGATCGATGCTGCGATGCACAAGATTACGGGTGTGGAGAGAGTCGAGCGTTTTGAGGAGTGCAACAAGATAGTGACGAACTTTCTTCCACGGCAACGAATCGCATTGCTCGAGCAAGCCGCGCAGGCACACGCCTTCGGTTCGCTCGATCACCACGCTGAGCTTCCAGCCTTGCGGGTCAACGATACGGGTGACAGCGCTGGCGAGCACGTTGACAAGGCCAGGTTCGCGGACTTTGATGAGCTTGTCGAATTCGAATTCGACTTCCTCGACCTTGCGCTTTCCTGCCGAGTATGCATAATGCGGAGATGTGATGAGATAGTGCTCGAGGATCCACGAATTCGAAGGTGCCCGCGAGTCGGTAGGTGCTTCATGTGCAGGCTCAGCCACATGGCGGGTGGCGAGACCGACGCTGAGAATGGGACCGACACGAACGACAGAGGTCACTCTACCGTTGTGCTCGATGGGCTCGATGAAAGTTTCGATGCGCGAGGCATCCCCGTTAGAAGCTGCAGCTGCGGTTGCGGAAGCGGATGCGGGAGACGATGACATGGCAGCGACTGGGCTGATACCCTGGGTGGGACTGAGGGGAGCCTCCTGATTAAAGTAGCTGGTCTCCCTCTTCCTTTGTTTTTCTTGTTTGAGCAAGGCGGCTTTTTTGCTAGCTTCCTCCTGAATGAGCAAAGCGAGCTGTTCGGAACGGATTGTCTCGGCCTGCTGTTTGCGAAGCTGTTCCTGCTTTTTCTCTGCCAGGAGCTTCTCCTGCTGCTCCTTTGCACGCTTCTGCATTTCTTCCTCCAAACTAAGCGATGGGACGCCATCCTTAAACTCACGAGGAAGGGTGTTGTTGTTGCTGATGAAGTCCTGACCTGCTGTGATCAGCTCCCAGATCATCTCTGCGCCGAGCAGCTCCTTCGCCTTGTGGCTGAGCTCATCAATGAGCTTGCCAATATGATGCGACGACAGACCTTTGTGCCTACCATCGTTCTGCTTGATGATGATGGTAGGCGGAACGAGGGGATAGTTCTTGGGCAGGCGGAAGGTTACATAGGCGCAGACGAGCGATTTCAGACGCTCCTCGTCAGGCCTAAGGACGACTTGAAATTCGTGGAGTTGCGAGGTAGCAGAGCCTTTCCACGCCTTCTGCTCGATGCGGGCAAAGTCTTGGTCGAGAATTGACTCGATAGCCTCGATTTCAGTTTGCTGGAGCTCCGCAATCTCTTGAGGAGTGAGGGCCGCCATGGTGAAGGCCGTGCCTAGACGATCATCGGATTGGGCTCGAGTTGAGATGCGAAGTGGCTGAGCTATGTAGAATCAGTAGTATCGTCGATGAAAGACTGCTTCTGTTGAGCTGAGTATGGCGCAGCTGCGTCCTGCGATTACCAATGTCAACTCCACTTGCGTGGAGCTGTTTAGAGGTTCCTTTCAACAAGCATCTCGATAAGTAAAGGCAAGTTGTATCTAGGTTGTTTCGGGATGGGAGAAAGGCAGAGCCAAATGGATGGGACGAAGTTGCGAGCGATGATGAGGATGAGGAGGAGGAGGAGGAGGAGGAGGAGAAGATGTGAGCTGAGCAGGAAAGCGATAGCGAGTCGAGGTGACGATAGGGAGGAAAGAAGCCCAACATGCAATCGGACCCTTTCCCGACGAAGTCACACGGCTGTTGTCGGATGAAGCCGACTGCAACCGTGAATTTTATTTTATCTTTTTTATCTTTTTGGCGCACGGACAAAATTCAATTTTCTCCACACCGAGATCCGAGCCGATCGCCTGTACTCCTTCTTCTCCTCCATTTCATCGTGTCCTGGCCATGTCGCTGACGGATAAGCGCAAGGCATCTGGAGGTGGTCCTGATCCATCCAGCTCATCAGCAGCAGCGTCATCGAAGAGGGTGCGCATCAACGAGCCATCACGGCGCCAACGCAGACGCGAGGAGATCGACTTTTTCGAAGGAGATCCAGAGATCGAAGAGCAAGAGCTCCGCCAACTTCGAAAAGACCAAAAGAGCGGTCGCATTGACGATCGCGGCGAGGATCTTTCCGAAAGCGATGATGATGATAATGATGACAACGGTGCGGGTCTAGTCGCCGACGACGACTCTGACGCTGATGCCGATGCCGGCTCGCATCGTAGAAGAGCTGAAAAGAAGCGACGGTCAGATGCAACAGGTGCCGCCGGAGAGGACGACGATGAGGATATGTTTGACATTGAAAGCGATCAAGAGAAGCAAACTTCTGCTTCGAGCTCAAAAGGGAAGCAAAAGTCCGAGGACAAGTGCGTCAAACTTGGCGAACTGGCGGAAGGCCAAGACTTTGGCTCAACATCGCGTTCCACCCTTGACGCAGTCGATAATGATGCTGAGCTTCTCCGAGGAGACGATGCACAAGATGACGATGACCTGGATCCAGATCTCGAGCTCGAAGAGGATGGAGAAGAAGAAGATGATGATGATGACGACCAAGACGATGAACAGGGCGACCAAGCCATCGATCTTAATGCCTACGCCGAGCGCTCGCCCCCGACATCTCCCGGCGGTACACCTCTCCCTCTCCCCCGTCGGAAATCCAGGAAGAAACAAGTCAAGGCACCAAAGGTCACAGGATTCAACATGAAGGAAGAGATGCGCACGGGCAAATTTGATGCCGAAGGCAACTACCACGAAAATCAACGTGACCCTCATGCACAGCACGATGCTTGGCTCACCGGAGTCTATTCCAAGACCAAGATTCTGGAAGCAAGGAAAGCGCAGCAGAAGAGGGACGAAGAAGCAAAAGCAAAAGAAGTGGAAGCGGAACGACAAGATGGCGACGAGGATGAGGTCAATCGACGCTTGGTCGAGTTTATGATGCGTGGAGAGACCGTTCAGAGGACGCTGCAAAGGCTGGGCAAGGTGCTCGCAGGTAAGAAGAAGGAGCAGAAAGCAGCGGCCATGGGAAAGGCAGAGAGCATCCAACATGTTGATGGCGATCTCAAGCAAGCGATATCGGATGTTGAGACGGTCACACATCTTTCTTCTGTGCTCATGTCACGGTTTGGACGCCTCGACATCTACGATCAAACGTACGAGAGTCTCCTGCGAGAAGTGCACAAGTCAGGTCTTGTGCGACAGACGTTTGACCCTGCATCGCGGTTCGACGCTGCTTTTACTGCTTCCACCGAGGACTCCTCCAACTCGATGGAGACCACCGCTCATGCATCAGCATCGGGAGAAACAAAAGACAATGGCACAATGTGGGAGTATCGCTGGACACCGGCTTACCTCGCTGCTGCTGCTCGAGAAGCAGGCTCCTCGGTCGATCCCGAAATCCAAACTTTTGGTCCGTTTTCGCTTAGTGATCTTCGAAGCTGGGCAGACCAAGGCTATTTCGGTCAAAATGGCGAGAGGATCTTGCTCCGACCCAAGCAGTCGAAGGATCCTTGGATGACGTACGACAAAGTGGTGTAGCTGGTTCGCTGTAATGCCAAATCGTCAGCGATGAGGTTGAGAAAGGATCATGGGAGCCCAGCGCTTCTCGTACAGCAAGTGGCCTTGACTTTCTTCGATCTTATTGCAATCAAACCCCCGAGCCCAAGTGACACTTTCAGAATCGATACGCTGTACGGTAGTGTATGGACTCTATTTTGCAATTTCATCCTGTGGACAAGCAACTCGAGTGACCCAGTCAAACATGATCAATGAAGAATGGGACTTAACCTGATACGACCAAACCCAGCTTCGAACGTCGTCCTCTCTACCCCACCCATCAAAGACCAGAACTAAGCGTGTCAGCACCACCCTCCCAATAGACTGTATCCATTGAAGTAGAAGGGCAAGTCAACTTACCGATTCCATCCGGCGGTGCGGTTGCAGCGAGCTTATCTGCAGCCACTGAATTTTGCACCATATCGAAAAGTCACTCTACCAATCAGCCTTCTGTTCTTCCGCCATCCATCTTAACTTGGTCGACAAGCGAGTACTTACCGTAGATAGCCACCTCGTATAGACCTTCTCCATGGTGTTGGATCCACTTTTCGTCTTCTGGATCCTCGGCTACCTTGACTACCACTCTGATTTGCCTGCTTTGGCCCGTTGCGGACTCGTGGTGCGACTCGGGCTGCGTCGCATTCGGCTTGTGTGCTGCTGCGGGCGACGAGAGCAAGCGGTAGGGAATCTCGTTGGGTACCAACGTGAAATCCTCCGTAATCGGCAATGTATCGGGCTCGATAGGCTGGTTGAGTGCCAGCGAGACGTCGAGGTATTTGGTCACTGTATCTTTTCCGTAGAGTAGCGTGATTTCGGCGATGCCTGGCGAGTGGTTCGAGTGGTTCGAGTGGGTCAGGGGAACTCTAAGCTCGCGGGGCGTCAGGTCTGCACACCAAAAGGGAACGTGCGATCGGACGTTGCCCGTCGGCAAACCTCCCTCTCGGGAGGGCACACTGGGAGTCGAGGGGAAAGTGTCCTTCCACCTAAGCTCATCCCCATTCGTCGTCATCCTCCCCCCCTCCTGTGGCTCATCGTACAACAACCTTGGCGCTACGACCTTACCACCACCCTGACCATCCTCACCGCGTTCGATCTCGCTTTGTGCACTCTCCCTCAACCTCGTCGCAGTATCATTGATGCTCTCAATCGCTCCATCGCTGATACCGTCGGCTAGACACCAGTCGATCCAACCTGGCCGTGCGTTGTACCCCCAATGCTTCTTGCGTCTTTCTTCGAACTGCTGTTGCGTCTCGTCCAACTCGGGGGCGGGGGTGGGCTCGAATTGGATCATCTCGATATACACTCCATCCGGGAAGATGATGAGTGCGTTGGACGTAAGCCCATCACTATGCGTACCGCCGCGGACGACTTGGAAGCCAAGCTCGGAAAACACCAGGATCGCATGCTCGATCGCCGACGAACGCTGCCAAGACGCAGTGCGTGGATCATTGACAAGCAAGATCAAATGATCGAGCGTAGGCACCACAATAGAGTGTGCCGCTTGCATGGTCAACATACAACCCCCTTCCCAGTGCCAGATGGAAACAACAAGACCGTCAGAAATGGATGAGTGCACCAACACTCTCCGATGAAATACGCGGCGTGAAAGTGCAGGTCGAGGCAAGGAGCGAGCAATTCGCCGGCAGCCCGTGCACGCGTATCAACTCCGTGTCCAAGACTCGCGTTACGACCCTAAACTTCTTCTCTCTTCTCTCCTTGCCAAAACGCCATCAATCTTCGCACCGCCACCTTATTGCTCGCAACGTGACTCACACTATAGCTGCAGCTACCAAAGCACCCTCCAACACCACGACCGGCACACATGCGACCCAAACCATGCCAACTCAGAATACCTCTAGAGAACGTAACCATACGAATTAAAGAGTCTTGTAAATACCAAATGCACTGAGTGACTCGAAACGATTTCATCTTCCGCTTCATCTTCAAGACCCAATCTAGGGCTTCCACCACTTCTTCTTCTTTCCCTGTCCGGAATCGGCATTACTCCCGTTCCTCTCCGCTGTTGTTGTCATCATTGCTACCGGTGTCATCGAGGGCTGAGAGATAGGCATCGACACCGAGGGAGGCAGCGATGCACGTGTCTGAGCATATGCATCCTCGATCGTAGACTCAAACCCATCCGAACTGTCCCGCGCCTCGTACTTCTTGCCTTCCCTATGCCCGGTACCAGGCTGCGGGAGCGAACAATTGCGTGGAGAAACAGATCGGTCGGTAGAATGTCGGCGCGTAGATCCAGCCTCACCTCTACCGGAACTGGCTGCCGAGCCGCTATTTTGCCGAGGTTTCGGTGCGATCGTGAACGAGGCTCGCGAGCCTAGTCTGCGTTCGGCCAGCACGGCTTTGCGAGTTTTGTTCAAGATGGCACCCTCGTCTTGCGATGGGTCGCCTTGAGCCACGGTCGTCATGCCCATGTCGACCGAAGCACAATCGCATGTGGGTCCTCCCAACTCCATCGACTGTCTCGCGCTCTTCGACGGTGGTGGTCTCGAATTCGAAGACGGAGCAAAGGCACGCATGGAATACACCGACTGAAACCCAGATCCGTCCTCCACTTCCAGCAATGCAGTCGTCCGTCCATGACCGGACACTTGCGATGATCGTCCACTTTCCCGCGATGGACCAGGCTGTACGACGGCGGCACGTCTCACAGAAGCCAGACCGGTCGGCACGATGATTCGTTGGGGCGCCGTTTCTTGCTCTGCACGCAGAGCCCTGTACGCTTCACGAAGCTCGTGGTCCGACCCATGGTCGTCCTCTTCCTCCCGGCGAGCAACAGAACTGTAAGGCCCCGACCCCAGTAAAGCTGCGGTCGGTCCCACTGCGTTTCCAGAACTTGAGGGGCGAGGAGGAGTGAGGCTGACGCTCAGATCGCTCATTCGTCTAGCCGGTGGAGCTCCTTCGATGGATCGTCCAGCCATGAAGCGATTGGATGAGTCTGCTTCCGAGTCCAACTGGGTTGATTTGCGTCCGAAACGTGGTATGCCCACACTCTGCCTCTTGGAGCTCTTGATCGGACTTCCGTCCCCGTCCGAGCCCTTGAATTTATACAAGGCAGCCGCTGGGCCTTCAAGCGCGTATTCACCCTTCCTGGCCCGCAAGTGAGCAGTGCTGACTGTGGCGCTTCGATTTCGTGCTCGTCCTGGAGACGATCGTGGAGATGCGCGGTCCACATCGTGCGCTTCAGCAACGGTACCGAAGCTCGAATTTGAGGAGGATAGGGATGAGTGAGCCCCCTGTACGCTGCCGGTTCCTCGCAAAGGCGATGATCGAATCAGCGAAGAGGAGGCAGCAGCAGTCTCATCTAACGTGAGGTGCGACCTTGCAGCGCGCTGTAGACGCTCGAAGGGAATGGGGCGGGAATCGTACCCAGCCTGCTCCGTACACACCCCTGCTGCTTCCTCGATTTGGCAGCAGATCTCAACGAATTCGTCCGTCTTCTTTCTGATCCTCTTTGCCTCGCTGTGAGCCTCGTTCAGGTTCGCTTCGCTTGTCGCTGCCGATCCCAAAGCTGCGTAAGGGGAAGCGGCATTCTGATGCTGACCTGCTGCGTTGGCGACGAAAGAGACAAATGCAGCAAGGGCCTGAGGTTGATCCAGCATGTAAGGAGCTCTCGGGATTGATTCGCGGTGCAGAGGCGACAGCAAATTGAGCCTTCTCAGTGCTGCGGCTTGCAGGTCAGCGTCGTCTTTGAGTCGTGCGCCAAGCAACTGCACTGGCGCCGCTGCAGGAGGCTCTGTGGATACTACGGTGATGAGGTCATCGTACTCGGAGGAGTAGGTGCGGAGCAAGTCATTGAGCGGCAGCAGTTCCCGATCCTTGTCTTTATCGAAGGCCTTCTTCTTGCTAGCAAGAGCAAGTAGCACTTTGCTCAGCAGCAAGAGTTTGCGTTGCGCTCCTCTGGAAGGTTGCGAGGGCGTCAGTCCGTATAGCTGTGGAGCGTTGAGTGCTGCGCAGAAGAGGCGCAGGAAGACGAAGGCTCCAACACCTTGAATCCCCGGCCGCGTAGATTTGGTGCTCTTGTAGCGCTCGTTGACCTTCGACCGAATCATGTGCAGCACGGAGCGCAGATCGGGCGGGCAGCAATGACGTTGACGGTAAATATTCTGCCACATGGTCTCGCTCAGCTTGCGCAGAGCAACGGGGGTAATCGGGCCGTCCGGAATTGCATCGATCGCGCTGGCTGGAAGCGATGGCGGAGATCGAATCGAAGTGCTAAAGTCGAAATGCGCATCACCCCGGCTGGAGCCACTTGTAGATACGCCATCGTCGGCGCGTGATGAAGCACCTTGACCCTGGCAGATCTTGCGCACGGTTGGTCCAAGACAGTCCTCGAGCCATGACAGTGCTAGCAGCCTCTGGAAATGGTCGAGCGAACGCGACAGAAGCGTGTTGGCACGGAAAAGCAGCTCTGGCTCCAGCTTTTCGCCCCAAGAATCACTCTCGGCGGTAACGAGCGAGGAAAATTGCTCGGCGATGGTGCCAGAGGCGGAATAGATACGGACGAGATGCGAGATGATGAGGTCTTCGCGCATTTTTGTGGCGAGCTGGCGAATGACACCATTCGAGTCCGGCTCGTGAATCCTGCGGTAAACGTCTTCGTAGGTGCTCAGAGGCATGATAGTATCCTCGTGGAAATGGATTGATAAGCTGAGCTCGCCAACGACACCCCGGTGGAAGCCTTGCGGAGTTCGACCTTGATCTTGGTCGCCTACCGATGGCGAAGCAAATGATGTTACAGACCAAATCGGAAAATGACCTTCGACCTCTTCGTTTCTCCTCAACGTCTCGATCGGGATCTCGACAATGCCCAGCAGAACGTACTTGTGTGCCGATGCTGAGGGAGTTCCGGCAAGCGAGGAGGAGCTCTTCTGAGTAGGATGGAGCACCTCTATCAAGAGCGACTTGACGTCGCCGAGATCCTTGAGTTGGAACTTGTCGACGGCGAACGCATTGGCGCTGGTTTGTGACAGACTCGTTCGGGCAACGAGCTCATCGTCAAGACGAATGCGACAGTATCGATCAAAGCGTGCCTTTTCGAAGCGATCCTTGTCATCGCGTCGGTGTGCAGCCGCTCGGGAACCTGTCGTGTAGCTTGCGTCAGTAGTGTGGACCGCATTGACCTTCGACCAAGACTCGCTGGTAGCTAGGTGCATGTTCGCGAACCGACTGGCTCCTGCATGGCCGCTAACGGGTCCGGACACAGGCTCGCCGTTCGAGCTTGCATCGTCCCCATTTTGAGACTGACTATCGGAGGCTGGGTGACTGGAGCTGGTGCCCATGTTTTCGTCAAAAAGACTGCTAACGGCCGTCTTTGTGTCGTGGCGCAGACGAGAACTGGGACGAGAGCCTGGGCGAGAACCCGGGTGAGAGTCCGCGCGCGATGAGCCGGAAAAGGCGTCCTCGGTGAGCTGTTCGGATCCGGGAGAGTCTTCGTGATCGTCGTGGCGCAAAGAGCTCAAGTGATGGGAGAACGAACGGGGTAAGTCGCCGCTGTTGGTGTGGAACCCTGCCGCTGAATTGGGCAGAAAGCCGGGTGCTGGGATGGGCTCGTGAACACTGTGATTGAGCTCGATCGGCCATTTGGGCATGATGCTTTTTGCGTCGGAAATGGTGATATCGAGCTGGCGAGAGAAGCGATGTGTACCACCTAGATCAAACGTGGCAGCGGAGCCGTAGATCTCGGGCATGGCGTAGATGCGAAGGAGCGCTTTGATGTATCGGAGCTGCTCGTCGCTCTTGAACTCGAGAAAGATGGGCTCAGTGCGTGTAGATTTGTCGGTGAGCATGGCAGCCTCCTGTTTGCGGGTGGTGATCGAGACCTTGTTCAGCGTGTGAGGCTGTCTAGGATAGATGGCGAGTATACGAGGTCTACCAAACAACGAGTCGTCCACGCACCTGATATCGGATGCGGACAACGCAGTCGAGGCGAGAGAGTGGATTAGCGTGTTGCCTTCATCAAAGACAGATACACTGCCATTTTCCCGGAATAGAATGATGGCGCGTTTCCACTGACCGACTGGCCCCGATGACGAAGACGAAGACGGCGAATTGAGTCGCGCCTTGCTCGGCTTTTCACGTAACCAAGAAGGCCCCCCGCTTCGAAGACCGAAGGATGCGCGCTCGAACAAGGGCTCCTGAGGTGATTCGACTGGACGACTCTGAGACGGGACGGGACGCAAAGAGAGCTTTTGCTTGACGTTGGCAGCCTCGCGAAAGAGAGGTGCTTTTGCCAGCGTCGAAGAACCAGTCTTGGCAAAAGACGGCCACCATACGAGAACATTGAGCGAGACCTCAGCATTCGCTGCGGCAACGACGCGACCAACGCCATGGAACGAGGCTGATCCAGACCGAAGCCTCGCAGCGCTCGCAGCGTGCTGGGAAGAGTGCTGCATAGAGGCTGGAATGAAGGATTGCGCACCCACCGAGGAAGGATTGGCATGAGTGGACGATCCTCTCGAGGGCGACGGGACGGATGGGGCGACGGGACGAGTGGACGATAGCAATGAAGGTGGCGATGATTGGGCAGAGCTGAATGTCGGCTCTGAGGTTAAACGAGCTTGGTCAGAGCGTACCTTGCTATGACCAGGGCCATTGTTGCCAGCAGGCGAGGCAAGGACGTTTTGAAACGGCATATCCGACGTATGCGACGGATGCGAAACAGCCGGGTGTTCCAGTGAAGACCCAGTCGCAGCGCCTCGGCTCGACCGAGTGGCTGAAGGGTGAGAAGAAGCGGACGGGCCGGCTTGCAGGTCAGAGCGATCCAAGCTGGAGCGCTTGGACCGCCTGTCCGGGCTGAAGCTGCTTGCGTCTTTAGCAACGAAGCGAGGGTGAAAGCCGGACGATGGCGACGCTGATGGACTGGAGAGCGACTGTTGCATGGACGGATCTGAGTTTTTTGCATCGACAGCCTTGCGCATGGTGGAGGTTGATGTCGAGCTGGAAGCGGACGCCGACGTTTTCGAGCTCGAAGAATTGGCGGGTGGATGCTGTTTCTCGGGGACGTAGTCCGGCCAAAGGGGATGATTGCTGCTCATTTTCGGTGTGCTGTACTAGCTTTCCACGGTGTCGGATGTCTATTGTTATCGCCAGATGTGCGGTTGGATGGCCCCAGCAACAGCTGCTTTTGCAGATAGCTGAGCTGGATGCAGCAGCTTCAGTTAGCAGATCCAGGATGGTCGGTTTTCGGCTTCCCTTCTTTTCGAAAGCCACACCTGCAGCTAAGGGTGAGGTGCGTATAGCGAATCGAACAACGGTGCCTGGAGGGTAGGCGGGCAAGCGGTCCGACCGAACGCACCTGGGCCATGTACTAAGTGCAAGCGACCGACTAGGTCCTAAAGCGACAGCAGCGATAGCAGTCAAGCCACCGGGCACGCGAATGCATGTACAATCATATTGGGGCCTGCAGCGTATCGTATACGGTATGTTTGTCGAGTGCAGGAAGCAACGCAGGCACGCTGGCCAGACAGGTGCTAGGTAGGGACGATGGAGGCAAGCAAGCGAGCGAGCGAGCGAATGATCGGGCGATGGCTGGTTGCGATGATGTCAGTATGCTGCTTTCGTTGTTGGGACAATGGAAGTTTGTGCCCGCGTCCGTCTGTGCCGTTGTGGGATGATGAAGAGAACGTGGGGCGAGAGGCGACGAGACATAGGAAACGAGACGGTGGGAGCAAACGTCAAGCGGACCGCCGTGCTGAGTTGACCGGACAAAGTCAGGATGCTTGTGTGCCGTAAGTGACTGTAGAAAGAAGCGTGTCGTGTGATGGAGCAAAGCGCGACCAGACGAGGCTTTGTCCATCCACGCTGTGACGAGAGAAAGGGACCAAAGATGGTGAAGGTTCAAACGAGTCAAACCAAGTAAGCCAAAGTCACACGCACACACATACAGTGTACCACGCCCCGAGCCAAAAATGGTCTTTCCTGTCTGATCTCATGCATGATTAAATACAGAGTACTGGATGGCTGAATGCGTTGCTTTGCGATGCACTGTGTCGGAGAAATTTCCACTTTTTTTCTTTTTTTTTTTGTATATTTTTGTTTATTTTTGAGCAATTCCTTCGGGTTGTGGAGAGCCGAAGGGAGTTCAGCTAGGGTTTGAGTCTGTCCATTTCGTTACAGACGCTGATGATGGCTTCTACTCCGCCGGTCACGAAGTTCCGAATTGTCAAGCTTGGATCGCTTGGATCATTCGAACTTTGAGGCTTCCGCAATCATGCAGGTCGCAGATGTCGACCAGAGCTAAGAGCTACTGCGATGTACAGGCCTTGTGTCGTTTTGCACTTGCGCCTTGGTACTGCGCCAACTTCAGTTCATTCTACTACTCGCATAAGCGCTCTCCACAAACAAACGTGCCACAGACTAGTGCAATCCAAGGACTAGAGAAGCAAGATTGGGGAAAGGTTTTTTTTTTCTTCGCTGAGGTGCAGGTGTGCAGGTGGGAAATGGGGTGGATGAACAACAATTACACAACGTGCCGAACATTCGGAACGTCTAAGGGGCGAAAGGCATTCTGCACCTTGTTGGTCTTGTGACAAACAAGTAAAAAAAAAATTGCGAAACCATGGACAAGGGTAGCGACAAGTCCTTGCACACAGCAGACCACGAAGGCCTCTCTGTTTGGAGAAAGCGTTCGAGGGACTTTTTGGTAGGATAAAGACGAGATGAGGAAGGATGAGTGCTCCATGTCAACGGAGACCATGGAGACTGGATGCGATCGAGGGTGACAAGAAACGTGATGCGATGGCGGCGGCGGGGGGGGACGAAAACGCTTAGTTGTCCGAGGAGAACATGAAGGTAACGTCACGGCCGGTGAGCTTCTTGTAGACGGACGAGAAGCTGTCGAGCTTGTACTCGAGCGAGGTGGCGTCCTTGGAGTCAAGGAAGCACTTGATCAGACGCGAGCCATCGGTGGCAACACGGGTGCGCTTGCCGGTGATCTCGGAGGGGTAGACAAGGTCCTCGAGGATCGACTCGTGCACGGCGGTGAGGGTGCGCGAGTGGGGACGGGGCTGCTGGTTACGGTTCTTACGGCTGGGCTTGCCGAGGATGCGGCGCTGGCCAACAAAGACAACGTGACGGTCCGAGAACTTCTTCTCGAGCTCACGGGTGAGACTGTGACAAGGAAAAAGTGGAGCGATAAGAAGGAAGATGAGAGAGTCAGTATCGCTGTGAAATCAAGTTCCAACCCAACACGCCATTGCAAGCAGACTGAGCCAGGCTGGTGCGGTTCGGTCCTTTCCGATTTCGTTTCGCCGGCTGAAAGTGCATCGCCTTGATCCTATCCTGCGGTCGAATGCCAACTCTGAGGTCTCAGATCGAGACACCGAATCGACGAAAGACCGCATCCGCAACCAATCTTGTCTGCCCCTTCTTCTCCTCCCTTTGTTTCGAAAGTGGGCAGCCTGACATCCGACTTGCAAATACCTTGGCACCTGCTTCTATGTTTGCTCTATGCTTTGGCTCCTGCCTGCTGCTGGACGCGATCGGTGGAGTTTTGCTGATTACAAGATGGATGCTTACCGCTGCTGGATCTTGTGGAAAGCCTTGAGCTGGGGCATGGGGACGAAGATGACGATGGCCTTCTTGCCGCCCTTAACCTCGATCTCCTTAGCGCAGGAGATCTGGAGAGGTCGGAGCTCAGCCTTGAGCTCAGAGACGTTGGACTCAAGGTCAAGGAGAGCCTGAGCGACAACGGTCTCGACCTCGTCGGCGGGGCCGGTGGGGGCGTTCGCAGTGCGGAAGATCTTCTGCTGGACGGAAGCCATATTGACTATATGAGGACGGAGTCTGTGGGTGGTTGGTGAAAGAAGAGGAGAATGAAAAAGTCAGCTTAGCTGATCCTTATACAAGTTGCTAGTGTGGGAAGCGTCCGTCATGAACATCGCAATCGTGGTTGTCGTGTGACCAGACAGGGGTTGCGTTCTTTCCAAGAGTTTTGGCGGTATTTTCTCGTCGGCTCTGCTAGTATGCGAGGAAGAGCAACGACCCGGGTCCGTCGAGGATGAGGATGAGGTCGGCGGTGCTCTGTTCGGCTGAGGATGAAACTGTTGAACTACAGAACTCGAATCGTGTTGGCTGGCAGTGTACCGATATGCGACTGCAACGAGCATCCAAGGCGAAGCAGCTATAACAACAGCAGCATGTTGGCGGAGGTAGTCTACGATGTCGAATTCCATCAATCTCCTCCCGGTAATCGAATGATGAGCAACAAGACCGCTCGCCATGTTTGAGACGAGAACGCTGATCTGTCCTTTCCTTTGATGAGACGTAGTCCTGTCCTGCTCAGCTCGAGAGCCCTGCCTGGACGGTGCGATGCTGGCCTCCAATATCAAATCTAAGCAAGTAGGTTCTTTTTCCTATATCATAGCTCCTTCCGTCAAGTCATGGTGACGATATAGCTGAACCTTGTGGCACGATAGAAAGACGGAACATGGCCTGCACTGCTGCGTATAGACGATAGTTACCGGTATGCTGCTGATGACTTTAGATGATGCAAGAAGGTGGATGATGCTAGGTATTGGCGGTAATGATGGACGACTTTGCTGGAAATCTGACAGATGTTGACCGTGTGGCTGAAGATGCGATTGCGATGACGACGATGACGATGACGATGATGATGACGATGACGATGATGATGACGATGACGTTTTCGCTGCGGCACTTACCTTGAGGATGAAACACCGGGTGATGACTGGTGGAGAGAGATATCGTAGACGTAGAAGGTCCAACGTCGAAGTCAGTAGCGCTCCTGGGTCAACGATGTCGAGCTTGGCTGCCTTTCCACTCCAGCATTCAGCAGACTCACTCCCTCACTCACTCACTCACACTCACACTCACACTCACACACACACCCTCACACCGTCACTTGCTCACTGACTTGCGTGCCAGGCAGTCAGACAGGCCTCCAACGTTGATCGCTTGCTTGCTTGCTTGCCTGCCTGCTTGCTTTGTGTTTGCACGCCAGTCAAATTCATTTCTCACCTGACACTCATAATGCCCAGCTACGAGTCTCGCTTGGCAGCTTCTTCCAACCAACTCGTGAGCGGTAACTGAACCAGGCTTGCCCACCGCTCAAAGCTCCGTCGAGTGCGCCTCTCTCTCTCTCTCTCTCTCTCTCTCTCTCTCTTCTTTCCTCTCTCTTGGCTGCTGGTTTGAAGATGCACTCTCGTCTGCTTGTCGTATCTGACCTGAATTGGAATTCGAATTCCAATTCGAATTCAATTGGTAACTAGAAGCTAACCCACTCTGTTGAAGCTTTTTCGGAAATTCGTAGTGACTGAATGTACTACTTCATCACGTGAATAGCTTCGGCCGAACTTTTCAGAGCTTGAGTGGCATTCAAAATTTCGTTGTACCGCGAGCAGGCGCATTTTTGGCGGCTAATCGCGTGTGTGGTTGCAGGCCTCAGTGATTTGTTGAGGGCGAGAGCGAATTGCGGTGTCGAGAAGAGCAGCAGAGAGACAATCAGCAGCGGTTGCAAGCAAGGCTGCTCGAAACGATACCAGCAGCAGCAGCAGCAAGCCAAAGCCCGCCAAGCCAAAGCCAAAGCCAGAGTCGATCGAACCACAGCAAGAGAGAGAGAGAGCAAAGGTCGACCTTTGAGATTCCAGCTAGGCATCGACCGTTCCCTCACCGATCCATCCTTCCTCAAGACATATCGATTCATCATGGGTAAGTGATCACCGCAAACGACAAACAGCACACGCCAATCCACTCGCATCCTACACGACACAGCAGAGGTACACAACCGCAACACCAGCCAGCATCATACCCATCGACACTTGCAGTTTGGCACGAAATCCTATCATCCTTTCGCAGAAAACCTTGGGCAAAGAGACACAACATTTCAACTAGCATGACGATCAATGGAGCCTATCCGGGTACAGAGCAGCGTCGATCAGTCGTCATAAATGCAGCAGAACGAAAGGCAACATGGCAAACATCTAGGGATGTTGAAAGGTGATTTGGAGCAACGGTCACAGGTCGGACCGATGGAGCAACCTGTTATCCCATGGGAGTGCTGGCTTCGTAGGCTTTCTCATGCGGAAGGGCAGGTAGGGCGCAGATTCCATGCTCGTCTCAAGAGCAAGGTTGCAATCGACACAACATGCATGGCTTGGAGAACAAGAATGCTCTGCCGCCCCGAATCGACCTTCGACTTCATTCGAGCACATAGACCGCCGAGAGGTCTTGCTTTCGCCTATCTCGACGCTTGTCATTCTCATCGCAGTCGACCTTTCAGCACTCGAGCTTCAGAACACAGGTCACTTGCGCGACCCATATTCTCCGACTCTGTCCCTATCATTGCTTGAGGATGCGACTCTGGATTGGTTTTGCTGCTGTCATCAATACGAGTGCATGTCGGATATCGATCCATCGTATGCCTCTTTCTCCACCAAAATTGTACGATCGTCGTTACTGACTGTTTCCTACTTTTTCTATGTCACGCATCACAGCTGTCGGAAAGAACAAGAAGCTCTCCAAGGGCAAGGGTAACAAGAAGAGGGCTGTCGACCCCTTCACCCGCAAGGACTGGTACGACATCAAGGCTCCCACCTTCTTCGAGAACCGCAACGTCGGCAAGACCTTTGTCAACCGATCGCAGGGTCTCAAGAACGCCGATGACTCGCTCAAGGGCCGTATCGTCGAGGCTTCGCTCGCTGACCTCAACAAGGACGACGAGCAGGCTTACCGCAAGTTCAAGTTGAAGGTTGACGGTATCCAGGGCCGCACCTGCCTTACCAACTTCTACGGCATGGACTTCACCTCGGACAAGCTGCGTTCGCTTGTGCGCAAGTGGCAGTCGCTCATCGAGGCTCACCAGGATGTCAAGACCACCGACGGCTACCTGCTCCGAGTTTTCGTCATCGCTTTCACCAAGAAGCGTGCCAACCAGGTCAAGAAGAACACCTACGCAAAGTCGTCGCACATCCGCGCCATCCGCCAGAAGATGTTCGAGATTGTGCAGCGCGAGGCCAACTCGTGCGACCTGCGTGAGTTTGTCGCCAAGCTCATCCCCGAGGTGATTGGCCGTGAGGTCGAGAAGGCCACCCAGGGTATCTTCCCCCTCAAGGACGTCTACGTGCGCAAGGTCAAGGTGCTCAAGGCACCCAAGGATGACCTCAACAAGCTTCTCGAGGTTCACGGTGGTGCTGCCATCGCCGGTGCCGAGGATGCTGGTGTCAAGGCCCGCAACACTGAGTTCAAGGAGCCCGCTCCCCTTGCCTCTGTGTAAGCAGCTTTCCAAAATCCACAACGCACTTTGTTACTCCCGATCACCCACCCACGACCATCACACACGCTAGCATTGTAGTGTTCGCCTGAAAGGGCGATTGCTCACCTATATTTCTTGGCCACGAATTGCCAAAACAAAAGGGGTTGTGATGCAACCCGTTCTCTATCTCTGTACAATGATGACACCCCTTCCCCCCACCAATCGCACTTCCATGCAACCACTACATAATCTCCTGTCTTTGAAAATGCAATGAATTCAGGGATTGACTCCAAAAAAAAAGAAGAAAAAAATGTTTGTTTGTTGGTAAGATTGATGTCGTAGTCATAGTTAGGAGTGGATGGATGTCAAGGTTCAAATGGGGTGGATGAGATTGATATCCAAGAAGAAAGAAGGAGCTTGTTTGATGGGGAGGATTGGAGGAGCTCTGCTAGTTGAAAGGGAGCGAAGAGGATGGTTTGGTTGATTCGAGGGAAGGATATCTTGCTTATGTACGCGCGACAAATCGGAATCCTTTTTCTTATGTACATGTTGCCTCCCTCCACACTTGCTCTTATTACCATTTTTCGCACGTTCTTGGCCATCATCTCTCGTCGTTGTTTCAATCTTGCTCTCTCTCTCTCTCTTTCTCTTTCTCTCTCTCTCTCTCTCTCTCTCTCTCTCTCGGGGTCAAGCATACAGAATGAGTTTGTCTACATCCGCACAGCAGCCAAGGATTCTATCGAATCGGGAGGCAGAAACGCTACTCAAGCAACAAAAAGCAAAAGCGCTCCAGCAATGCAAAGCCCAAATGCAAGCCTTTGTCGATTGCTCGAAAACCCGCACGATCTCAATGCTCTGGAGTTGCAAACAACAGAAAAATGACCTATCCCAGTGTCTAAGAATCTAGTAAGTACCCACCCCCACCAAATAACAAGATCCGAATCGTACTCAAAACTAAAAACCCCTCCCCTCCAATCTCCCAACTACGACCACAAACAGCACAAGCGAAGAAGCAATGGAAAAAGAAAAACTCGCCTTCCTCTCCCAATCTAGACCCCAACCCCCCAACCCCTCGACAACGACATAACTCCATCCATCTCCAATCACAATACATGCATTCACCACTTTTTCAATTTATTGCAAAGATGCAGGAGACGATGGCTACGTGTTGAGCCAGTGACGAAAGGCAGTGCAAACGTCAAGGTCGGTTTTCTGCATCTCGGCCAACTTGGAGAAAGGTTTACGATCGAGGTCAACCAACATGGTCTGCGGTACAATCTCACCATCCACCCGGGTGAAGCGGATGAGCAGAGAGCAGTCTTTGAACGTAGCCGACACGAGCAACGCCTGAACTGCCTCCACCAACAACTGCTCCACTTTGACTGGAGTTTCGTCGATGGTGAGAGGTGGATGAGGAGACGAGAGGAATGTTTCGAGGAGAGGCGAAAGTGTGTTGGATGGCAACGAGGATGTGAGGCCCTCCGACGGGGTGATGAAGGAAGGCAACTGGCCGAGGACGGAAGATCGAGTGTGTTGAAGCCAGAGCGAGGCAAGTCCCTCAACGTCGTAGGGGTCTAGGGCGGATTGAAGGTAGGCGAGTCTGGTGAGCACGCTGACATCGCTTCCGGCCTCGTTCGCCGGGTTGGGCAGCATGGGCCTGGACAACTCCTGTACAAGCACCTCGGTCAAAGCCTCAACCATACCTTGCTGCGACTCGTGCGCACCAACAAACTGGGAGACACAACTGAGCAAATGTTGATCCTGTGTAGCCACCAGCTGTCCATTCCAGAAGAGCCTGAGATTGTTGGTTTGACCGTCACTCTGTAGCCAGTCGCGCCAGAGCGCTTTAACCGCCTTTGCATTCCTGCTGGTGTCATCGCTGTACAGATCGAGTGGGTCGTAGAGCTGGTCGAAATCAGACTTGGTGATGGATTCGTGTTTGGCTACTCTATGCATCCTGTACCTGGAATAGTTGGCCTTGATGTGCGTGTTGGGCGAGGACGACGGGAGTGAGTCGAGACGAGGGAGGAATCCCCATTTGGGCTTGATCTCTAAACACAACACGTCTTGCGAGCTTGATATGGGTGCAGTGATGTCGTGGACGGCATAGATGCAGGTGAGCGCTTCGGCACGAATGCGCGCTGGATGAGAACGACGGGAGGAGGGACGTTGAAGCTCAATACGAGCTGCAAGCGTATCGATGATGGTGCGATCGCGAACCGAGGTGATGGGGATAGTGATGCATTGCGGAAGGACAGATGCACTGCCGAGTAGGGGTGCAATGATTTGGGTGGTGAAGAGGAGTTGGGCTTGATGCTCGTCTGCGTCTCGAGTGTTGTGATGGGTGGATGGCATGCATTTGGGGATGCGCAGAGCGAGGGTGCCATTGGGAGTCACAAATGGACTGGGAGCAGCACCGCAGAAGGATAGGAGGAGATTCTTGCCACCTTCAGCATGGTATTTCCATTCGGAGGGGTTGATATCGGAGATCGAGAGCTGCGTCGGCGAGATAGACTGGAAGGGCGTGTGATGGTGCCGTGACTGCTGCGATGAAGAGAGGGTGGATTTGAATGGCGTCCGATGGCTGGGTTGGAAGGGTATGGGTGGCATGTTGCAAGCTGGGCACTGTGATTGTGACTAGATGGTGCCAGAAGTCAAAATGTCACGAAGCCAGGCTAGCAGACAGCACAACAATACTTGGAAGCCCCGAGCACATGAGCAGGATCATCGCAGCGTGGACCCTGAAGATGTCGCACAAGCCACACACACACATTATTATATTCTGTTCTTCTCAATTCAAAAGTACTCGAAAACTGGAGCGCACCCAAAAAAAGAAATCTAAAAAAGGGGCACAAAAAAGGAAGAAAAACAAAAAAGGGAACTGCAGCACCTAGGATTTCCGCTTGGTCCCCCCCCCCCCCCCGCAGTACCATGTACTGTATTGCTCATATATAATACCACAAGATCGTGCACGCAAGACTTGTACTTGACTTTATCGAGTCGCAAACCGGTCTGTTTGCCCGGTTGGGGGATCTACTGTATTGTCCAACTGTATACGATTGAACGCAGCCATGGTATGATTGCGACTGGAGCTAGAAGCATAGAAAGATTAGCGTGCATCGCCAGACAAAAATAGGTAAAAGGCCCTACTGTATTATATTAATTGATTGTCAGATCAGGGGGCGGCATTAGGGCAACGCGGCGCATCAGGGTTGCGGGTGGCAACTGAACTGAACCGGCGGTAAGCGTTGGCTAAGCCAAAAGATTTGCACAACAGCCAAAATACTGTACTATAAATAAATCATAACAATTGCAAATCGATATTATTACTACAGTACTAGACTAGTAGTTGTACTTATTTTTATTTAAAATTCAATCAAGTTTTTGACAGCTCGGGAAAAGCTTGGAATCCCGCGTTCAGAGCTAAAAAGATGCCCGCCTTCACTACACCGCAGCAACAACAACAACAACAATAATGCTGCACTACTGTTTCAACCCTGTGTCCTCACTCTGACCGTGCCACACAGCCTCCCTGATTCACTCAATCACTCCACTCTATACCACAGCCCTCAACCCATCCTCTCAGCACAGAACATACGGAAGAAAAAATTGTCTGCCCTGGTTTCAAACAGTGTTGCTTCAACTACAGCTACAGGTTCCCCTACACCGTGTGCCACCCTCTCTCTCTCTCTGCTCGCACGTTCGCTCGCGTCTAAGTACAGTACAGTACAGTACAGCATTGAACTGAAACTTGTTCAAGTGTTTACTACAGCCACCGGCTCGCTTTGAGAATCCTACTTAACCTTTGGGTGCCCGTAACCTTGTCTAGCTCCTTCTAGCCTTTTGGTCACCATCCCTTCTCAGTGTATCGCCAGACCATTCACTGGTCCCATCGTATTCACCATGGCCGAGCTCACACGCTCTCACACTGGCGACGCCTCCGACGAAAAGAGCGACATCGAGCGACCTCAGCCCTACGTTACGAAACGCAACAACACTTTTGGTGGTACGCTCAGCTTTGGCGCCAACCTCAGCAAAGTACGAAGCACCCGCTTCGATGAATCTGTAGACCAGCAGCGTCGTCTCGAGCGAACACACTCGGTCGCCGCTTCGCTAGCCGGTCCATCTCGAGTCGATCCCTCCACCAAAGTCCCCGTCGAATTCCGCACCCTCTCCATCCATCTCTCCCAGGGTGGTCTCGCCGACGACGACGACGACGACGACGACGACAACAGAAAGGACAAGAACAAGAAAGCCGCCAAAGAAATCTCCGATCTAGACTGGCACAGAATCAATGTCAACCAAGTACTCACTCGCACCAACACCTCCGCTGACGCCGGTCTCGACGCTGCCCAAGTAGAGCGAAGGCTCAAACAGAACGGCAAGAATGTCATGTCCAAGCCACCCAAGCGCCTCTTGCGCAAGATCATCGGTTACGTCTTTGGCGGTTTCGGCACTCTTCTCGTCACCTGTTCCGTCTTGTCCTTCATCTCATGGAAACCGCTCGGCCAACCCGATCCTCAGACTTCCAACCTTGCCCTTGCCGTCGTTCTCATGGTCGTCGTCGTCATCCAGGCCTTCTTCAATGCTTGGCAGGATTTCAGCACCTCGCGTATCATGGATTCCATCGCTGGCATGCTCCCCGACCAGGTCACTGCTATTCGTGACGGCTCCCACAGCAGCATTCAAGCTCCCGATCTCGTAGTCGGTGACATTGTCGTCGTCTCCCTCGGCAACAAGATCGCTGCCGACCTTCGACTGATCTCTTGCTCCGAAGTCAAGTTCGATCGCAGCGTCGTCACTGGTGAGGCAGACGCCATCGCTGGCACCGTCGACATGACCGACGAAAACTACCTCGAGACTCGCAACATCGCTCTCGCCGGTACCAGCTGCGTCTCGGGCTCTGCCATCGGCGTTGTCGTTGCCACTGGTGACAACACCGTCTTCGGTCGCATCGCCCAAATGACCAACAAGCCCAAGTCTGCTCTCACAACGCTCGAGCGCGAGGTGCGTTTCTTCGTCCTCACCATCGCCGCCATCGCAGTGGTCCTCGTCGTCATTTGCATCATCATCTGGGCCGCTTATCTGCGACCCAAGCATCCCAACTTTATCAGCGTCTCGCAGCTCATCGTCAACGTCGTTTCCATCTTTGTCTCTTTCCTTCCCGAAGGCATGCCCGTCGCCGTTACGCTCTCGCTCACCGTCATTGCCAAGAAGATGTCCAAAGCCAAGATCCTCTGCAAGCAGCTCTCCACCTGCGAGACGCTCGGCGCAGTCTCGGTGCTTTGCTCGGACAAGACGGGAACGCTCACTTCAAACAGCATGACTGCTACCTCGGTTGGTGTTCTCAGCTTCGAGTCCACCCCATCTGACGCACGCGACCACGTCGCCACCGCCGCGCCCGTCGGTCACGCTTTCGAGCAGCTCCAATTCGTTGGCGCGGTCTGCAACGCCGCCGTATTCGATGCCGCCACCATGTCGCTCCCCGTCAACGAACGCAAGGTGTACGGAGACGCCACCGACTCGGCCGTGCTCAAAATGGCCGAAGAAATTCGAAGCGTCCAGGAGACCAACCAACCGTGGGATGCCGAGTACAAGCTCAACTTCAACTCCAAGAACAAGTTTATGCTCAAGCTCGTCAGCGTTCGACCCCAAGTTCAGCAAGATGCGGTTGCGGCCAACAAGGTCATCAATGCTGCCTTGTCCACCAAGGAAGCCAGCGAGTTCAAGATGGGTCAGGACAAGATCCTCTTGGCAAAGGGTGGTCCGGATGTGTTGATGAAGCGAGCTTCGTCCGCATTGGATGCTTCCGGCGAGGTGGTTGAGTTGACCGACCAAGTCAGGGATTCCATCATCGAGATGCAGTCCATGTGGTCGTCGCGCGGTCAACGTGTTCTTCTGCTTGCTCGCAAGATCGTTCGTGCTGGCGACCTGGATGACTCTGTCCCTCTCGAGGACGCCGTCATGGCTGCCAACATGGATCTCACCATTGTCGGTCTCGTCGGTATCGTTGACCCTCCTCGTCCGGAGATCCCCGAAGTGGTGGCCACATGTCGTGGTGCAGGAATTCGCTTCTTCATGGTCACTGGTGACTTCCAGCTCACCGCTGAAGCGATTGCTCGCCAGTGTGGTATCATCACCTCCGAAAAGGTGCTTCGCTACGACGATCTCCATTCGATCGAACTGCCGGTCTACGACACGAATGCCGCCAACGACGCTCGTCCACAAAATGCGCTCTCGCTCTCCGGACCAGATCTCATGAAGATGGAGAAATCCGACTGGGAGCAGATCTGCCGTTTCGACGAGATTGTGTTTTCGCGTACCACGCCGGACCAGAAGCTGCGCATCGTCAAGGAATTCCAAGAACGAGACCAATGCGTTGGCATGACCGGCGACGGTGTCAACGACGCTCCCAGTCTCAAACAGGCGGACATCGGAATCGCTATGGGCGGCGGTTCGGCGGTAGCCATGGAGGCAGCCGACATGGTCCTGCTCGAAAGTTTTGCATCGGTGGTGGATGCGCTTCTGTACGGTCGACTGGTGTTTGTCAACCTCAAAAAGACGGTGGGTTACCTTTTGCCTGCCGGTTCGATCGCCGAGCTTTGGGCGGTGTTGTTGTCGTTCTTCTTCGGTCTTCCTCAGATCCTGAGCAACCTGCAGATGATCTTTGTCTGCGTAGCCACGGATGCCGTCAGCTCTTTGAGTCTGGTGCACGAGAAGCCCGAAGCGGATCTGCTCAAGAAGAAGCCGAGGAGTGTCAAGAAGGATCGTCTGGCGGATTGGAAGTTGCTGTTGCACGCGTACCTGTTTGTGGGTATGCCATTGACGATCATCAGTGCGGCCATGGCATTCTGGTACATGCAGATGCACGGTGTTCCTTTCTCAGACCTGTGGCTCAAGTATGGAGGCGGCAACGTTCAGACCAACAACCCAGCGCTGTTCAACGAGGTGCTATACCGGGCCAACGCCGTCTACTTTTTCAACTTGGTCATTCAGCAATGGTTCAACTTGCTCAGTTGGCGTACACGAACCAGGAGCCTCTTCCAGCAGCCTCCGATTGGCAAAAAGGCGACCGAAAACCTGTACCTATTCCCAGCCATGGCACTGTCGCTGTTGATCGCCGTGTTCCTCAGCTACGTTCCGCCTTTCCAGCACGTCTTCCTTACGCGTGGTGTCGAGGTGCAGTTCTACTTTTTGCCCATGGCGTTTGGTGTGGGCATGCTGTTGCTCGAGGAGACGAGAAAGTTCATCGTGCGCACATGGCCACGCTCATTCGTTGCCAAGATTGCATGGTAAACGCCGCGCCGCTCATGCTAAGCAACACATCAAGGCTTCGATCCTATCTCGTCTTGTATGACATTTGATGTAGAATCTTATCTTATTTAACGCTTCATGAATGTCAAGTAGGTAGTTTTCATGATCTCTTTCTTCCATTGTCTGCAGCAGTACAGTAGAGTACTAGCTTAGGAACGTGCAGGGACCCGGTTGAACTAATCCTTGACATCTTGATACAGCGCGATAGGGTCCCGATCCTGACGACGATCGGTAATCTCCACGTAAGCCGCTGGACGGTGGATATCGTGAGCATTCCCTGCATGTTATAATGTACTGCACTGTGCTGTACAGTACTATACTTTTTCCTTGCCATGACCTTGTACCAAGCGAAGCAAGCATTGGACTAAGGGCCGGAAGATGAGCCGGATGATGATTTGCCGTCCAGAAAGGGTACACGGTGATTGGCACTGGAGAGGGCTGTGCCGTGGGCAAAGCGCATGTGCATGTTGCATGCGTGCCAGGCAAGACAACCACACTCCGTCGTGCTGCTTTTGCGGCCAAGCAGAGCGAGAAGCACGCGCTGGCACAAGTTGACAATATGCAAGCAAGCGTGCAGGCGACAAACGAGCGGGACTGCCAAGATTCAAGGGGCTACTTGACTGTATTCAACATTTGTGCCTTTTACCTGCGTGCTGTACCTACTGTGCTGTACTGCACTCACACTGTATGCGCGAAAAGGGGAATTAATGAAATCCACAAAAGGCCCGGCGCAGCCCAGCCCAGCCTAGCCCAGCCCAGCCCGCTCGGTGAGAATGGGAATTTTTTGAATGCGCCAAGCAGCTGAAGAACGGACAACGAATCATGGCTCATTTCATCCTTTGCAAGTTTGATTACTTGCCCTCCGGCATGCTGAATTCGTTGTGATGATAGAAGAAGTGAACTAGTGAGGATGATTGCTTCTTGTCTACCTTACCAACGGATTGAAATCGTCAGAGTGTAGAGCAGAGGTCTAGGCAGGGTCAGAAGCAGGAGCGTGTCGCGTAGCCACTTGGGACATGTCGGCAAGCGAATCAGTCCCTTTTTTTCCCGCTTGACTCTGCGCTGTGGCGCCAGGTGCAATTAACGCACGCGTGTGGCTGCCTGGATGCCTAGCTGCAAGACTACATGTCAGCTCAAGCTGTCACCTCCGCTGGCATTTTTTTTTTTCTTTTCCACGCGATCAACGCCAAACGTTGCCATCCTCGGCGAACTTTGCCCCTCGCAATCGAACCACTTTGAGCCCCTCTTTTGGTGCTGCATTCTATGGCTGACAGCATTCATGCCACAACTCCGCTCTAGCATACTCACTGGACTGCACTGTATGCTAGGCACAGCAGCCTGCAATCGACTCGACTGGAGACTGTAAGCACAAACGGGGGTCAGCGGAGAGAACCTCGAATCCTACCGATTACGGGACAGGGCCGTACAGTACGGCCCAACCGACAGAGGCAAGGGCGGCTCCTAGTCGTGTCTCAAGTGGCACAGCGTGTGCGTAAGGTCGGTTATGCGTGCAACTGCACCATTCGACCTCGTTTTTCTCACACTCCGGATGCTCCGCCAGCATCGTTATCTGTCGCTTTTGTGCAGGTGGTCACAGTCCCTTTGAGTTCCTGCATTGCGGTGCGCTGCGAAAAGTGTCGCAACTCAGCTGTCGCCAGCAGCAATTTGGGTCGATGGGCTCAAGATGTTGGCTTGGACGCGGCTGAGATGCTACTCTGCCACTCTCGCGTTGGCTCGCCTCATTGAGCTTGTCACTGAGGCTCATCAATGTGATCGCACACACACACACACACACACACACACACACACTTGTGTCTTTGGAGATTCGAATGTGACGAAGAGGCGAAGCAATGAGAAAGGGGACAAGCACAAACGGGATTCGAGGTCTTGGTTCAGTCGGAGGAGGAATGGACCAAAAGCCACTCGAGACACCGTTCAAAGGAATTCAAACGCGCTGAAACGCCTCGCTGGGCCACGCTGTGCACACGAGCAGCTGCCAAGAAGCGCAGCCCGAGTTCACGATGCCCTCTCGCCTTCTCCTCGCATGGAACTGGCTGCGAAACGCATTCCCCATCCCTCGATTCCCATTCCCTTTAAGTCATCCCCTCTTCGGTTTCTCACATTCCTCTTCCCTCCCCTCCATCATCACCCTCCCCCCCTCTTTCGTGTGTATCCTACGTCTCCCTAGACCTTGTCGGACGAGCTGGCTCTCGTTTCCTCTCTTGCTTCTCTTCTCTCCATCTTCTTGATCCTTCTCCTCTCTCGCTGTAGCATACCCTTCATCCTCATCCTCGCAAGTTGCGCTTTAGGTTGATCCAAAAAGCACATCTCGACCAACTCCAACTCCTCAAGCATCCATCGCCAATCCCGATCAAGCCGGTCCTTGATCTCTTGTCTCCTATCTACATCTGTAGCACATTGCTTCTGCTTCTTTGCTGCATCGGTCACAATGAAGTACCTCTCTGCTCTCGCTATGGCTTTGGCCGCCTCGGTTGCCATGGTTTCGGCTGGTCCCGAACCCATGCTTGCCATCCCGCCTGGTCACGGTCGTTCCACTATGGGTGTTCGCTCCGTCATCACTGGTCACAAGATTCGCTCGCACGTCCACCACTCGCGCAGACATCGATCTGGCGAAGAACACATCGGTCGTCGCTACACCAACGCCACGTTGAACGGCGATGACGACCAAGAGTTTGTCGCTGCCCCTCCCAAGAAGCGCAACAGCTGCCACGCCAAGAACTCTGGCTCCAGCTCTAGCAGCGGCAGCGGCAGCGGCAGCAGCAGCAGCTCCGGTTCCGCCTCCTCTTCCGGCTCGGGTTCCAAGAACCAGTCCACTTCCGGCTCCAGCTCTGGCTCCAGCTCCAGCTCTGGCTCTGGCTCCAGCTATGGTTCTAACTCGGGCAACAGCTCTTCGTCGTCTTCGGACTCGACGAGCATCGGGCCTTCGTCGTCGGCATGGTCTCTAGTCAAGTCGTACTCGGGCAGTTCGTTCTTTGACGACATGGACTTTTTCACCGCTTCGGACCCTACGCATGGTTCGATCACGTACGTCGACCAGGGCTCTGCACAGAGTCAGGGCCTGATCAACACGAACAACGGCAAGGTGCAGATGAAGATCAACGCGGGCAATGGATGGGCGCAGTCGGTGCGCATCTCGACCAAGGATACTTTTACCACGGGTATCTTTATCCTGGATGCCGAGCACATGCCGGTTGGATGTGGCGTGTGGCCTTCGTGGTGGTCGACGCCTTCGAGTCCTCCTGGTGGCTGGCCCAATGGAGGCGAGATTGACATTATCGAAGGTGTTAACGACTACTCGGTCAACACGTATTCGATTCACACTACCGATGGATGCACGATGCCGCAGAATATCCAGATGTCGGGCAAGTTTACGCTACAGGGATCGAATGCGTACAACTGCGCTTCGTACGCCACAGGTAATCAGGGTTGCGGTGTCACCTCGACCCAGCCTGGTGATTATGGTGTGCAGTACAACCAGAATGGCGGTGGAGTCCATGCCATGTACTGGTCTGAACAGGATGGCATTGCGTCGTACTTTTTCCCTCGCGGTCAGATTCCTAACGACATCAGCTCTGGCTCGCCTGACCCGTCTAACTGGGGAACCCCACGCGCCCATTGGCCCGCAACCCAATGCGACATGTCCAACTACTTTTACAACCACGTCGTCGTCTTCACCAACACGGTCTGCGGTGATTGGGCCGGTTCCGGCTCGGTCTGGGGCAACGCTATGAACGGTCAGAGCCAGTCCTGTCAAGCCTCCACCGGAGCAGGATCCTGTCAGGCTTACCTCAGTCAAAACCCTGACTACTCGGAAGCTTACTGGTCCATCAACTCGCTCAAGATCTACCAGACGTCCAGAAGGTCCTAAACCCCAACCCCCAAGGTGCAGGTGCAGCTGGTTCTACACCCCCCCCCTCTCTCTCTCTCTCTCTCTCTCTCTCTCTCTCTCTTTTTCGTTAGCGATACACACAAACACACACACACACTCACACACTTTCGCGCCCATTTTGGGATGGTTTAGTTTTATTCCCTAAACCCACTTTTCCCCTGCCAGAGTAGCAAGGGGTCTGTTTAAGACGTCCGCCGAGGTTTGTCGGGATGTGGGGGGCGCGCGCGCGCGCGCGCGCGCGCGGAGATGCAAGACTGGTTTCTTGACTTTCCCCCCCTGGGCTCCCCACCGCTGCGTTGAGCGCGACTCCAGACCTCGCCCCCCAACTCTACACATTTCTAGATTAATCCATTGCTTATCCATCCCATCATTTTTTTTGTTTTTGTTTTGCAATGGCATTTGGCATTACACTGTCTGACATTTGATGGACGAATTAGAGTCGGTGTAACCAGGAGTTTTGACGACATAGTGTGAGGAGGGGGTTTAGGGTGAAGCTGTGTTGGAGGGTTTGGGAGTGGCCTATGAGGATGAGTTTTTTCTTTGCACGGGTTAGGCTTACGTTGAGGCGTCTTAGGTCGTTTAACAGTTCGCCTGTAGAGGCTGTGGAGTTGGCGCGGGTGAAGGTGAGGAGGATGATGTCTTTGTCTCTGCCTTGAGACTGGTCTGCGGTGAGAAGTTCGATGAGATGGAGGGGTGGAAGCGAGGAGAGGAGTTTGAGTTGGTTTCGGTAGGGAGTTATGACTGCTATTTGATTTGGTTGGATACCGGCGGCGAGGAGCGAGGTGGTGATGGTGATGATCAGGTTGGCTTCGAAGACGTTTTTCACCAGATCGCCTGTTTTGCTCTCACCCACTTCGGCCAAAGGTCGACTGGATGTGTCGATAAATCGCACCTTTGTTGCCGGTTCCAGAACATCCTTCAACCAATCTTCAACCCCCAAACCCACCTCTGGTTTCGGCAGATCCAACACCCTCTCCCCCACCGCTGCATCACCAACCTTCAACTCTCCGCCATACACCAACCGATTCGACAACTCCATAATCTCGCTATTCATCCGATACTGCTGCCTCAACTTCACCACCACCTCGTCCCCCCACCTATCGCTCAACAACTTGAACAACGAAACATCCAACCCTCCCTTTCTCGCCTCGACATTCTTCACCAACGGCGGCAACTGGTGATGATCGCCCACCAGCACAAACCTATCCGCAAACCGCAGCGCACCCAAACACGTCGGCAGCGCAATCTGCGACGCCTCATCCACAATGCAGTAATCGAACAGATACCTCGGTTCTCCCTCTCGCGCCGTGCGCAGCTTCTTGGCCATCCCCGACGAGAAAAACGTATGGTGCATCGACAGACACGTCGCCGCAACCACATTGGGGCTCTCGTACGCATGCTTGAGCTCCTCCAACGACTGACATCTCGGCAGCAGGAACGGATGCGCATCCGGATGCACTTTATCTCTGCTGCCCAAACGCAGGATCTGCATGCCGTCTTTGCGCTCGCCAGCGAGCTTGCGCAGGATCGTGTCGACGGCCGAATGCGTGTAACTCGTCAGCAGGATGCGTTTGCCAAGCTTGACTAGCAGCTCGATCAGCTTGGCGATGGTCGTGGTCTTACCCGTGCCGGGCATGCCGAGGACTAGCGCATAGTCTTGCGCCGACAGCACTTTGGCGATCGCGAGCTTCTGATCGCTATTAAGGTCTGCATCCCTATCGACCGCTTCAATGGCCTGTTGAACCCGCTCTTCAGGTTGCAGGAATCGCGGACGCCGCATTTCGACAATCAATTCGCGTCGCTTGACATCCCCGCCTTTCTGCGGCGTCAAGAACAGCGCCGCCAGATTCGCTCGCACCCTACCCATCCCGCTGCCCAGCTCATCCTTATCGATGCGGAAGACGATCTTGTCGGCCGCTGCCATCGCGTCGAACTTATGCCCGGGCTTGAGACCCGCGCTCTTCTCCAACGCCCTGCGCATGGCGACATCGAGTCGATGGTCCAGCCCGATCTCGACGGCTGTCGGCGTGAGCCTAGCCACAAAGCCCTGAGCCACCGACAGCATGTCGGGTTCGATCGAGATCGTCACCGGATCGTTGACTGTGATGTGGCCTGCCAGCAGACTGGACTCGGCGCCGTCTTGGGTGGGATCGCAATGCCGGACGAAACGGTGGACGACCCTACGCATCGAGCCAGATGCGACCGCCTCTCCATGGGTAGGATCATCGAGACGCATGTTGGCAAAGCACCGACCGACTTTCTCGCGCTGATAGGCCGACATGGTCCACATCTCTCTGCGAAACCGCACGGCATCCTCCTCTTCGAGACTGAGCAGACGGTCCCACTTGCGGAAGAACTCGAGATGGACATGAGAGAGATGCTCGGTCTTCTGCTCGTACACATCGGCGATCGGCGTCCTCTTAGCGAGTACAACGCCGCTTTTGTGGATACCGCTTTCCTGAAGCGTCTCTGCTGCCCCGGACGGCTCGACGACGTTCTCGATCGCGCGACGGAAGAGCATACATCCATCCACAGCATAGCATCGTTGACACTTGTACTCGCTATCGATCGTCGGAGGTAGCATGTGTGAAACCTCTCGACCAGGCTCTTCAGACTTGATCTTTCCAAGTCGAGCCGAGTCGTGCCGCAGGTAGTGAGCGAGCTCATTGCGACCGATGATGAGACTGCGAACCTCGTTCCTGCTGCGACTGATGCGATGGAGTTCACCAGACTTGGAGTAGTACAGCAGCCCATCACTCACGCGAACGCCGTACCGATCGGACATCATGAGCGTGTACAGCATCGTCTGAGCACGATGCTCGGTAGAAACCACCTCTGCTCGGCCCGTCTTGAGTTCCAAGGGCACCACAGCTGTAATGATGCGTGCTTGCTCTTGCTCTTGCTTCTGCTCCTTCTGCTGCTTCGGTTCACCGCGTGTGAAAGCACGATGAGTCGAAGGTAAGCTGACCGGTGTACCTTGGGATGCTTCGAGGATGTCACATTCGACCGATACATCCACTTTCCCTTTCAGGCCGAATACTGGGCTCCAGATCTCCTCTTCGACGTCGAGGATGCGTCTCAGCCTTAGCTTGGCCTGCACCGAAGCGGTGGAGCGATTTGATTCTCGCAGAGTTGCTTCAGGATGAAATGCTACGTCGTCCTCTCGGAACAAGAAGGTGCGAGCAAAGTGTGCAAAGGGAGCAGCCTTTTCGCGGAGCTGAGTGGCGGCTTCGGCAGCATTGAGCTCGATGGCGTACAGACTCTCGATGTTGGCGCGTACTTGCTCTTGCACCTGGGTCTCGACGAAGGCCCTGCTGAAGTCTCCTATGCCTCGCCAGCTCTCTGGCCACGGGGATAAGGACGAGGTGGTCTCGGCTGCGTCTGATTCCACCTTTACTGCGCTGAGATTGCTTGCGAGCGCTTCTTCAGTGAAGATTGATGTTGAGGCTGTGAGACATGCCTGAAGCAGTTCATGAAGCATGTTACCCATGACGAGACTGACTGACACATCCGATGCGCCGCGTAAACGATCTTGGACTACTGGCTTACGAACGCAGGAAGCTACGTCTGCGACCTTGGTAGCGGGAACGAGAAGATCCGGATGGACCACGAAGAGATTGTCAAGGGCATGATCGGCTTCTCCCGAGCTAGCCGAGGCGGCAGATCTCGATGCGAAGACCATGATCTTTGCTTTAGGCGAGTCGGTTGACGCCAGCAGCTCTTGAGTCGCGCACTGGGATAAAGAGGGCATCGAGGCAAGATCATTCCAGAGGTCATCGTCATCGTCGCCTTCCTCCGCCTTCGATGGACAATCTGCTCCTTCCGCACGTGATAGATCATTGTTTAGTTCTTCCTCCGGCTCCTCATGCTTTGAATTCAGCTTCGAATCCTCAGTAGAGGTGCTGTGTTGCTTGTTTGCCTGTTCGAGCGCGATTGGAATGACTCTAGTTGCGTCTTCAAAGTGTCCGACAAGGTGGACAATGTTGCCAGCTGCGACCATAGTTTGCATCCAGTCATCGCGCAGGGATGCAAGCAGTATCTCTGGACTGTCAGCTTCAGATGTACTCTGCGTGACAGATGGCTTGGCTGTGTTCTTATGCGAGTCGATCTGCAACACGAGCAGTTTTTCGGGTCTAGTGCGCTTCGATGGGCCAGGTACATGACTGTCGACTTGATAAGTGCTGTCCACCACAGCTAGAACACGACAACGAGTATAGCTGCATGACTCAACTGGTTGGCTGGTGCCAGATGGCGATGCTTGTTCCATTAAGGATGTAGACTTGGCAGCAGTGGGAGCGAGCAGTTTTGGCGCTTCAAGCTCGTGATTGACCTTCTGGCGCTTCTGACTAGAGGATGAGACAGTGCGGCGACCTTTTACGTCAGGACTCGACTTGAAGAGGTCCTCGATATCTCGCTCGACGGATGGTTGGGACTGAAAGCGGGTGGACTCTGCGAGAGGTGATCTTGGTCGTGGGAGGGTAGATCGCGAGAGAGATGGTTTGTAGCTGGGAGTCGATCGTTGCGAGATTGCTGAATTCTGAAGCGGCTTCTTCTTTGGCGGACTCTGGGATGGAGGGATGGAAAAGTGGGATGCATCGAGGTCGGCAAAGAGCTCGTCCATGAAGAGAGCGTCGGCAGAATCGAGCGCCATCTTTGAATGGATGCATGCGATGAGCCGCGTATTTGTGTGCAACTGTGTTTGTTATCGAGGCATGAGTAGGCAATCGATATCTAGTACTTGAGTCGTCGAAAGAGAGAAAGCATGACGATGGCTTGTTGTGCAAGTTATGGTTCGGTGCGATGCGGTGCGGTGAATGATGCAAAGTGTTGGTCTTTTTGGCGTTTTTGGCGCAGTATTCATGTGTTGGCTGAGTGTGAACCCTTTTTTTTTTGGCTGCCAAAAGTAGACTCGTGTCGTGTTGTGTTGTGTCACGCGTTAAATTTTGATTTGACCCTATTTTCAAGATGTTAGACCACTACTTCTTTCTGGAAGCTTTGATTCATCAAAAACTTTACTTGCCGCAGCAGTCAGCTTCGGATCCGAGCCAAACTCGAATTGAGCAAGGAATTTTGTCAGAGCAAGAAGAGGAGCAGCAGCAGCGCGGCGGAAGGCGAGTGTCTGAGCCACTGCTCGTACGTCGAGACAAGGAGAGAGCGCGAAAGACCAAGTCTGAAAGCATCCAGCCACTTGTTACCTCCTTCCCTCACCAATCCCTCCAACGACAACGTCAAGATGTCCAAGATTCAGGTGTCCAGCGTGCGTAACACCCTCAAGGAGCTTATCAAGGCTTCTGAGGACAAGCGCCGAAACTTCAACGAGACCGTCGAGCTCCAGATCGGCCTCAAGAACTACGACCCCCAGCGTGACAAGCGTTTCTCGGGTACCGTCAAGCTTCCCCACATCCCTCGTCCTCGTATGAGCATGTGCATTCTTGCCGATGCTGCCGATGTCGACCGTGCCAAGCTCATCGACCTCGAATTCATGACCGTCGAGGACTTGAAGAAGCTCAACAAGAACAAGAAGCTCGTCAAGAAGCTCGCCAAAAAGTACGATGCTTTCCTTGCTTCCGAGGCTCTGATCAAGCAGATCCCTCGTCTCTTGGGTCCCGGTCTTTCCAAGGCCGGCAAGTTCCCCACCCCTGTCTCGCACGCCGAGGACCTTGAGAAGAAGGTTAACGAGGTTAAGAGCACCATCAAGTTCCAGCTTAAGAAGGTTCTCTGCCTCGGTGTCGCCGTTGGTCACGTTCAGATGACTGACGACCAGCTCCTCGCCAACGTCATGCTTGCCATCAACTTCTTGATCTCGCTCCTCAAGAAGCAGTGGCAGAACATCAAGTCGCTCCACGTCAAGTCCACCATGGGCAAAGTCTACCGTCTCTTCTAAACGGTCTCTCCGACGTGCCAGTGATTTGCTCACTCACTCATTCACTTCCGATATTTAGGGTCTCGATGATCTCTTAAACGTTAGGCCACACGCATTCCACAAAGCATTTACGCACGCTTACACCCAGTTCCATTCGATTGCATCACTTGACTGAGATCAATCGACTTGGAATGAGGGGAGCTTACTTGTGTCCTTTCTCATCTTTGCCTCCCTTAATACAAAATTGCCGTTGGAGTTTTGACGTCGACACCACTTGTCGCTCTTCTCTCTGTTTTCGGATCTTCACCGTCCCGCTTGTGAATTTGTGTTTTGAGAATCCGCCTCTCCTTCTAAGTTCAGGTTGAGTACTTGCTCAGTTCCTTTCGGCTCATCCGACCCCAAATAGACACAGCCAGGGCCAAATCCAACAGCCTAGTTGTGCAACTATACACTGATGTGGAGCGATGGTTTTCGATTGACGAAGAGCGTCGAGTGGAGAATGCTAAAGCACGACAGAATACCGATAGTATACAAGAGACAAGTTGTGACGTCCTGAGACAGACGCACACAGATGCAAGGGTACGCTGCTGTTGCTGCTGCTGCTGCTGCTGCTGCTGCTAGTGGTTTCGAGCGACGATTAAGATTGGTTGGGGTCCTCGTTAGCGACGTTGAGCAACAGGGTATCGGCATCGAGCAGCACTTTGTTGTTGGAGCCAGCCTGCGACAGGATGGTCGCAATGTCACGAGCCGCTTCGAGCTTACGAAGCTTGAGGAAACCCTTGTTCTTCTTGACCGCCTCACCGATGAGTTCAGCTGACTTGGCTTCACCCTGTGCCTTGACAATGATCGAGGCCTTCTCCTGGATAGCCTGGTCGACCAAGAAAGCGGCACGCAGTGCAGCCTGCTGAGCGATCTGCTTGGCCTCGACGGCGTGGGTGAACTCGGGAGAGAACGAGACGTGGGTGATCGAGACATCGTCGAGCACCAAGTTGAAGCGTTGCGCACGAGCGGTCAAGTTGTCGCGCACCAATCTCGACACCATCTCTCGCTGCGTGATGAGCTGCGAAGCGTTGAACTGAGCAACCACCGACTTGAGCACCTCGTTGACAATCGAAGGCAACACCCTCTCGTCGTAGTCGGCACCAAGCTCGCGGTAGATGGTGGGAAGCGCATCAACGCGTGGACGAGAGAGCACACGGCAGGTGAGCGAAACCATCTGCAAGTCCTTGGTACCTGTGAGCGAGGCGATGCTGCGAGGCTTAGCTCGGACGTCGTAGTCGATGGGCTTCTCGAACCACGGAATCATAAAGTGAGTACCTTCGTTGAAGATGGTGTCCTTGATACCTGACAAACGCGAGTACTTGATGGCTCGGTGACCACCATCGACGTTGAAGAGCGACATGTTGATACCGAAACCAAGAGCTACGAGCGCAACGATTCCCGCGGAACCACCTAGGATGCCACCAACGTTAGGAGGCATGCCGCGTCCGCCACCGCCACTACCGCCGCTACCTCCGCTACCTCCGCTGGATTTGTTTGCATTGTTGAGCTGCTGTGATGCTTGCTGGGCCTGCTGTCGCAACCGCTCGAGCGTGCGAAAGAAGTTCTGAGGTCCGGATCCACGGTTCATGGTGATGGAACAAGATGAAGATGACGCTGTAGGAAGAAGGCTGAGGTGCCAAGGTTGTGAACAATGATGGGTAGCGACTGTCGACAGCAGCTGTTCGTACACACGCTTGGGTACAGAGCGATGCTGATGCTGGTAACGACGAACAAGGCGGTCAAGTAAGGCTGCTGCTACGATGATGCGGCGCACCCGAAGAATCGACGAGGTTGACCAAAGCGTGCATTTATTTATTTCTCCAAACCTGCCAGTGTCGCGGATTGGCTCAGCTAGCGATCACCATTCTATCGGCCGAGACAGTAGTCACAGTCCACCCAACGCGAAGAATGCGCTCTCACAGACGCGAAATTCAACTCGCATCCCATTTATAACATATAGTTACACATTCATTCATTTATTCCGCTATCTCGAGCACAGACTTGCGCTTTGACATCTGTCCTTCTCAATCCCTTCTCAATTCACACCCATCCTATCCACGTCTCCCAGGTACCCGCAGGCTTGGTGCTCTGGACTCCAACCATGACTGCTCGAGAAGCGAGGACAGTGATCATCGTCACTGGATCGCACACCATCACTGCTGGCTATGGCATTCACGAGATCCTCAAGCGTCCATCCATCTCGCTCACCGCACGCGTCGGTCTTGCTCGATCCACCGCATCCACTTCTTCGGCCTCCTCTCCACCGGACTATACACAGTACCTCGTTGGATCTGCGCTCGACGAGGCGGAGCGAAGAGGTGATGACATTGCCATCTTTTGGCCCATGCGCAAAGGGTACGTGCGCGACTGGCAGCAAATGATTGCGCTTTGGAACTACGTCCTGTTCCACATCCTGCCCATCCGACGATCGCACAACGACTCCAACGTCCTGATAAGCCTGCCACTGCCCATCTCTCGCGCTACACATGCTTACCTAACGCAGATCTTCTTTGAGCACTTCAACTCGGCGGCGATCACCATTGCCGAAAAACCGCTGCTCTCGTGCTACGGCGCCGGCACTATGAATGGCTGCGTTGTCGATCTGGGCTACGAATCATGCGATATCACGCCAGTCATTGAGTGTGCGGTGCAGTTCAACGCCAACATCAAGACCGACGTCGGTACTCGACATTGCATCCTTTACCTCGCCCACCTGCTACGACGCGATCAGAGTCTGGTGAAAGCCATCCAAACCTTGCTTCGATACACGCGCAAAGCGTCTTCAGCATCGTCGCGTCAGAGCGAGGAAGTGGCTCTAAGGAAAGCCACGTACGCGCTGGCGCAGCAGCTGGTGGAGGAGGGTCATGTCACCGACGAAGACGCTGTCAAGAAAGGAGCCGGAGGCATCGTTACTGTTGCCGGCGACGAGGAGGAGGAGGGTAACTTTGACATCGCTGCTGTGCTCGTAGAGGAGACTAGAAAGCATGACGACGACGATGAAGAGAAGCGTAGGGCGATGGAGACGAATCAGGGTCAAGAGATTGACGAAGCCATCCTGGCATCCATCACGGGAGAAGACGGACAGGCGGGCGGCTCGACCGACGAAAAAGCGGTCTTGGTGCACTTCCGCGGACTCAAGCTCAAAATTGGACCAGAGCGTTTCCGCTTGCTCGAGCCGCTGTTCCGTCCCGAACTGCTCAAAGACGTTGCCGGTGCTAGCGATCTGCATCTCGGAGACGAGCCGTACGGTGCAGCACCCGTTGTGGTTCCAAGCGACGCTGCAGTGAGCTTGGATAGCTTCCCTATGCCCACCGCCGCACCGGACTGGAGTCAGGTGGTGCCACTGCCGCTCGCCATCGCCAACGCCATCTCGCGTATCGAGGATGCCGACCGTCGACCTCAATTGTGGGAGAGCCTCATCTTCACCGGTCAGCCGGCCAAGATCAAAACGATTCAGATCGAAGCCATCAACTCGTTGTCCGACTTTGTAGCAACAGAGCCGACCGAGGCGGCGCAGGTGCTTGCAGAGCCCAATCCGTTGCAGGCTCGCAACGTGCGTGCATTGCGTGTGCCAGACTACTTTTCCGAGTTCAAGGATCGCAACGATTTGGCGCCTTTCCTGGGTGGTACTATCTATGCCAAGTTAGTGTTTGGTGATCCGCAGGCAAAGGCGTTCATCACCAAGCAGAACTACAACGACGCCGGTCCCAGTCAGACTTTTGCCGTCAAGGCTTCTGCTTAAGAGATGTCGACGCTGTGAAATATACTGTACTTGTATCGAAGATTTGGTTCAGATGCAGGGTTGAAACTGCGTGTGGGTTGTGTGTCAAGGACATCGAGGGGAGGGACAGTGTTTGCTGAGCCAAGAGCCAGGGTTTGATGTTGATATCGACCATCCGAGCCGGCTTGGTTTGCGAGATGTGATCTAACACGCTCATTTCGTTGCCTTGCGCTTTCGGATGTAGAAAGAAGAGGGAAAATAATGATCCGTCGCTGAGACCTGAGTGAAACCAGAGGCGGGCTGAGACCTGAGTGAGCGAGAGACGGGGACAACGGCATAGGATTGCGGGCAGAGAGGTGAACTCTATGGCCCCAAGGCACCCGGTCCCGCCATAAGGGCGAGCTGGACAAGCGCAGTGGGCAAAGCGAGGACGATAAACAAGGGGGGGAATCCAGGGTGGGAAAAAGATCGATAACTAAGCGAGCTTGGGCGCGTACAGCGGGATGGAGGAGGTGACGAGGAAGCCTGCGTGGAGCAAAAAGGAGGAAAAAGCACCCACGCTCGCTTAACGGACGCAGTCACGAGTCTATCGCACGAGACAGACCATGCTCCAAAAGAGAGAAAAAAAAAAAAGGAGAGCGCGCGCTGCATGACGTGCTTTGCTGCCAATTTGGACACTTTGCAATTTTCCGCAACCTTGCAAATCAACGGTAACATGGTGTTGCTTTCCTCGACGCTGCTACTGAATCGTTTTTGGTCAGGTAATCGTGTCAAAAGGAACAGGAGAAGGTGAGAGCTTGTAATTGCGATCGTTCATATACAGTTGGAACGAGATAGCCGCCCAAGAGGGAATAAGGCGATTGGCGTTGAGACATTCGGGCATCTCGGCAAGCGTGAGTTACAGTATGCAGCGCGTGGTCCCCAATTGGAAACCTTTGCGAGTTTTGCCGGGTTTGCCACCAACTAGCCTAATGTGTGGGTGACAGCTCGGTGGATAGCGAGACAGTGTTGAGAACAGCAGGGGAAAAGTCGTTGTTGCTTCCGTCCATGGGTTGGGTGGGGTGGACTCGGATTCGGCAGGCGAGGCGGCTATACATGTGTGGGTTTGCGCATGTGTCTCTTCTTGAGCACGTCACAGTTGCATCGGATGCCGTGGAATTTCGTTCGTTTCTGCGCACACCTCTGCGTACCAGTACAATGTAGTACAGTAGTGCTCATCCAAGAACAGAAGATCTTGCTCCCTCCAGGGCTCTTTCATACCAGACGTTGGGGAAAGAAAAAAAAAAAAAACCCCTCGGCTATCACCTCATCTTCCTACTGCTTGTCATTGCAAGAGTGTGGATGTGTGGTGCAACTCCGAAAGTCCGCTATCTTGGCATCCCTTGAATTGACACCCTGAAGCGCAACCATGAATCCACTTCGCTCTGTGAAAGGAAAGCGACTCTACCACCAACGTTCTTTGCGGCCGTCCTTGCTACCTCGATTCACTTGCTTCTCGTCCACCAATACACTCCATCATCGGTGCTGCAGCGGATCAAGCTGGCAATCCAAACAGACAACATGTCTATCCCTCAGAGCGATGATCACAATCCCAATACAAGGCTATCGCCTTACCACAACGAGCCAGCCATCTCGTCGGCGTTCAAAGAGATGCCTTCTTCCCATCCCTCCTCGCCCGAGGTTGAAGATGTCGAAAAAACCCCAACCGCACCTCCTGAATCGCAGGAACAGCTGCGTCGAGCGCTCAACACACGTCACATGGTCATGATCGCCATTGGCGGTATCATCGGGCCTGGTCTACTGGTTGGAAGTGGCAATGCTCTCGCCAATGCGGGCCCCGTCGGCGCACTGATCGCCTTCGCCATTACGGGCATCATCGTCTACTTTGTGCTTCAAGCGTTGGGCGAGATGGCCACACTGTTTGCAATCCGAGGCTCTTTCATCGAGTATGCGGGACGATGGGTAGATCCAGCGCTTGGCTTCGTCACTGGCTGGATCTACTGGGAGCTATGGATCTCTGTGCTCGCCAACGAACTCAACGCCGTTGCGATCGTTATCCGCTACTGGCCTGGTGCACAGGTGGTCCCTACCGGTGCGTGGATCGCCATCTTTTGGCTCATCTTCCTCGCGTTCTCCATGCTCGGCGTCCTCGCGTACGGCGAGGTCGAATTCGTGCTCGCCACAATCAAAGTTATTGGGATCATCGTTTTCTTCATCCTCAGCATCGTCATCAACGTTGGCGGCGCAGGTGGTGATCAAGGTTACATCGGTTTCCGCTACTTCCAAACCCCAGGTCCGTTCAATGGCACTGGGATCGATGCGCTTAATGGAATTGCCAAGATCCTCGTAGTCTCCGCTACGCTCTATGCCGGAACGGAGTCGGTTGCGATCACAGCCGCGGAGGCCAAGAATCCCCGCAAGGCGGTCCCCACAGCTATCCGTTCAGTGTTCTATAGGATCCTGTTCCTGTACCTCGGTACGATCTTTTTCATCTCGCTCAATGTGCCTTCGGATGATACGCAACTGGTTAGTGCCAAGAGCAAGGCCGCGGCATCGCCACTGACCATCGCACTGAAGAGGGGAGGGATCGGTGCGGCCGCGAGCGTCATCAATGCACTTATCATCCTGTCCGTTATCTCGGCAGGGAATTCGTCGTTGTACATCGCGTCGAGAACGTTGCAGTCGTTGGGGGCGACGGGAAGGGCACCCAAGGTGCTCGGCTGGACGACACGACAGGGTAAAGTGCCCGTACCCGCGTTGGTGCTGTCGAACTGTGTCGCGTTGATCTCGTTACTCTCGATCAACTCCGGTGCAGCAACAGTGTTTACCTACATCATCAACATCAGTGGTGTCTCGACGTTCCTCGTCTTCGCCGTCATCTGCTTGTGTCACATCAGGTTTCGTCAGGCGTGGGTACACCAGGGTAGGTTGCTGGATGAATTACCGTTCAAGGCGTGGTTGGCACCGTTTGGGACGTGGTTCGCGTTCGTCCTCAACGTCGTGCTCGCTTTCTTCCAGGGTTACACCACGTTCTTGAACCCCAGGAAGGCGGCGGATATCGTCGTCGCGTACATCGTCATCCCAGTTTCAATAGCGCTGTATGGCGGGTGGAAACTCTGGCACAGGACGAAAATGTAAGTCCTCTCCCCCCCCCTTCCCCCCTATTGAGGCTAGAAATGGTTCGATACTGACCCCTCTCCGCTATACTTTCGACTACAGTGTTAGCTTGGACGATATCGACCTGGACACCGGTCGACGATTGATCGACGAGCTCCAGGCTGACGAACCACCATCAGCCGACAACAACAACACCCTCACGACGGCGCAGAAACCATGGCACAAATTGCCGAAAAAAATCATCAGTCGTATCTTGGCCTAACCCCCACGCCCCTCATTTCAAACTAATGCCATCATACTTTGTACACGAACTTGAATTACTACTGCCCTTGAGAACTCTTCTTCTCCTCATCCTGCTTTGCGTCGCCGAACTTGATCGTCTGTGATCCAAAAGAGAACGCGCCTGGTTTCGATGCTGTGGACGCGCCGAAATTGGCAAAGTTGCTCGCCGACGACGCACCACTGCTCCCGAAAGAAAACGTCGGGGTCGTCGTGGAAGACGATCCAAACGCAGGCGTCGAGGTCTTACCCGCACCGCCAAACGAAAACGCTGTTGGCGCAGTACCCCCACTCGCACTCCCAAACCCGAACGAGGGGGTCTCGGCGGCAGGTTTGCCAAACGAAAACGACGTCGTCGTCGCCGGTTTGGGTGGAGCACTGACAGGTTTACCGCCGAACGTGAAGCCGCCAGAGTTCGAGGTGAGATCAAACTTGGGTGCGCCAGGCATGTTGCGCGTTGCTTCGGCTTTCTCCTTGTCCTCGTCGGATGAGGATTTGCCAACGGGCTTGCCACCAAACGAGAAGCCTCCGGTCGGGAGCGTAAACGACGGCGGTTTCACTGTTTCGGTCGATGCTGTCTTTGCCCCAGTCACGACCACTTCCTCTTCGTCTTCGTCGTCGTCGTCGCCCTCCTCCTCCTCCTCCTCCTCCTCCTCATCACCGTTATCATCTTCGTCATCTTCCTGATCATCTCCTTCTTCGTCTTCGTCTTCATCATCATCATCTTCTTCCTCATCTCCCTCCTGGTCGATCTCGTCTTCTTCATCCTCGTCTTCAACCTCATCATCTTCAGCCTGATCATCGTCTCCACCCTCATCTTCTGCATCATCTTGCTGCGCAGGTGCGGCCTTTTCATCTCCGGCCTTCTTGCCCCAACTCGAAGCTCCGAACGAGAAAGACGGTGCTGATGCAGATGTCGACGCCGTCGCCATTGTCGAGGGCTGTGTCGAGTTCGAGGTAGACAGAGGCGAGAAGGAGAATGCGGTACTGACCGGCTTTGGGTTGGAACCAAAGGAAAAGGAGGGTGTGCTCGTGGTGGTCGCGCTTGACGAGGTGGAAGCGGGCGCGGCGGCGGGCTTGCCAAAACTGAAGCTGGGAAGAGCAGAAGATGTAGTGGAAGCAGACGAAGTAGGTGCAGCAGCACCGAACGATGTGGAGGATGCGGGACTAGAAGATGCGCCATTTGCAGGTGGCTTGAATGAACTTGCAGTGCTGCTCGCCGTGGAGACAGCTGGCGCCGGCGAAGATGTGCTTGTCGTCTTGTCTAGACTGTCGCGATGCTTTCGGTACTGATCTCGGAAAGATTCGATCAGACGAGTGAGATCAGCGAAGGGATCAGCCTCGAGCTGTTCTTTGATCTTCTGAGCGAGCGTGGTCTGGAAGGAAAGATTGAGGCCACGAAATGAACGGAGGGCGTCCTTGCTCTGCGACGAAGAGGAACCGTTGACGGAGCTAGTGACAGGCGACGAGGTAGACGAGCTCGCTGGCACAGAGGACATGCCGCCGAGGATTCCAGAGACGATGGAAGACGTCTTGGATGGAGTTGCTGGGGTGCTCGAGGTGGACGGTGACGAAGAGGATGCAGGCGCCCCGAAAGAGAACGTAGGCATCGATGTGGTGGCGCTCGAAGAAGGCGTCGATGAGCTCGCAGCAGGAGCAGCAGGCTTGGCAGCACCGAAGCCGGTGAATCCTCCGAATGGATTCGCCTTAGCTGGAGTCGACGAACTCGTGTCGGAGGTAGAAGAGGCGGTGGCGCCGAAACTGAACGTTGGAGCTGATGAGGTCGAAGCGGTAGAAGAAGGAGAAGCGGTACTTCCAAAGCTGGCTAGGCTGGCGAAGGGATTGGAGGCACCCGTGCTGGCCGCAGCTCCGAAAGTGACTGGACTAGCGGTGGCAGCTCCAGGCGTAACGGGAGTTCCCTTTCGCTTGGGAAGTCCTCGGATGACTCTCCCTGCGGCTGGGGTAGCGGGCATGGAGCTCTGCGAAGATGGAGAATCGTCATCGGATGCGTCATCGCCATCCTCCCTACGAATCTGCTTTTCTGCTTGGCGCTTCATGATGGTGTAGAATGGCCAACGGACTGGGTTGATGGTGGAAGAGCAAAGGCAAAAAGCCAGATCAGCTTGTGACCACAATATCGGCAAAGATGGACGAGGCACGGACGTCAACACTGTGCTATAGGGCCAAGACACGAGCTCCTGCCGTTGAATTTCTTCCTGCTTCGCGGTCGGATATGTGCCCAAAATTCATTTTGACCGTGTCAGACCCCATCCCGATCTCAACACGCATGCAGCCCGATTCTAGCCTCATGCCAGTCACAATCCACGACTCCCTCCAAGTAGACTCACTCACACTCGGACACTTGACTCATCGGACCAAAGATCTACGGATGAATGGGTATGAAGCATGCTTGCTTGTCTCACTATATGCAAGAATCAGACCTTGAGCGCTCGGACCGAATTACCGGCTGCGAGTGCGATCCAATCTGAATCGTGTGGAGCGAAACCGGACGTCGAGTTGCCTCCTGTGCTGCCTGCTGTGAACTCGTTCCATTCTTGGACAACGCTCTTGTGCGAGCTTGATCCACCACCGCCGCTGCCGCCAGATCCGCCAACACCGGGTGGAAGTCCACCGCCTCCAGCTCGGAGCCAGGAAACATTGTTGACCATCTCCTGATTCGGCGTCGTATAGGCAAGGAAGGGGATCTCTGCTCCGATACCGATGCTACCAGCAAGGCTTGCAGTGGGTGCAGGGCTGGCAGTGCCGCCGAAGGATGATGTCGAGTGCGAGTAGCCAATCGAGCCTGGCGCGGGCGATGGCGCATGGCCGTTCCTGCTCCTTCTACCCTGAGCAGAGGCGGTACGTAGCGTAGTTGAGGCAAGATCATAGACGAGCACTTGTGCATCATCCGCAGCGGAGCACACCATACCTTTACTTGGGCCTAGAACTCCGGCTCCTACAGAGGGTGGACCCCAAGCGATCGCGTTGACCGCAGACGAGTGACCACGCAGCTCGAGAATAGGCGAACCTGGCGCCCTGACGTCAAGAATTTGTACTGAATCCGACTCGAGGTGGAAGGTGGCCAGATAGTTTGCATCCCAGGGATTGAAGGCGATGCGGAGCAGTGGAGCTGCAGGCACGCTGCGCGTCGAAGTGGCTCTCGATGATGTAGACATGCTGGTCCCAGGCCGTGACTCGGTGGCGCCTGGTGCTGTTCCCGTCTCGTAGATAATGGTGGAATGCTCTAGGCTTCGCAGGTCAAAGACACGCACGCTGCCGTCAGCGCCGACACTGGCAAAAACATCGGCCGAACCAGGACACCAATCGACATCATACACTTCACGATCGTGCGCGATGAGTTGCGTCAAGGCTGTGCGCGTCGGGAGATCCCAGATGGTGCAAGTTGTGTCGATGCTCGAAGTGACTATGAGGTTGGGCGAGGGCGTGTTCCAGGAGAAGGAGGTCAGAGGAGCGGGTGGACTCTTTGTATTCTTGGAGTGAGCCAACACGCTCTTTTCGCGCAAAGAAAAGGGTAACGTAGAGCCGTCTGGCTGCGATGCTCCTCCCCCATTGCCGCCAACGTAAGATGATTGATAAGGGTCCGAGTATTCGTTCCGATAGATTTCCCAGATGCGCAAGCAGTCCGCAGTACTTGCCAATAGCTCTCTGTCTGGGTAGTGATCTGACATGTCTCCACCATCGCCAGACAGCGAAGGGCGTAGTTTGGCGCCCCAGCTACCCCTCTTTGCGAGTTTGGTGGTGGGCGAAGCATAGCTGCGATCAGCTGAGCCTCTCTCCCTGTCCAACGAGGCGTCTCTACGTTCACTCGAGGATGAATCGAAGAGTGTGGAAGGCTGGAAGCCGAGTTTGGTGGGAGGATATGGATGTGAAGCGTCCGCTAACAGAGTGAGAGAAGAAGAGTCGCGTGGATGAAAGCCGAGAATCTGGATGCGGTTGGTGTACTGCTCGACAAACGAGCCGACGGCTATCCTGGCGCTATCTGGTGGAGCAGGTGTTGTAGAGGAATGCGGTGTGCCAAACTCATCTTGACGGCCTAATGGTGAAGGGGAAGGGGGGACGTATCTTGCCGAGCCGGATGGGTTGCGAAAGTGAGACGACGACGAAGACGTCGAGGTGGATGGATGATTAGACCAAGCTAGAGCGAATATGGGCCATGGAGCCTTGTACTCTGCTGTTGGAGGCATCGTGTCTCCGTCAGTGTGATATGAGGCGATTGTACCAAGTTGCGAACGCTAAGGGAAGGTGTCCTGTCCTGCGGCGAACGAGAGATTGCGCCGGTGTTCGTCTCGCCAGATAGGTCCCGCCGTTCAAGAATGTTGAGGACGTAGAACGGGCCGGTACGGTCGTCTACCGATCTGCACCAGTTTCACTGACAGCTACAGAGATGGTAGTTTGCGACCGTGTGCAATCGCACATGCGTATGTGCGGTTCCAAGAGAGAGAAAGAGAGAGAGAGAGAGATGGAGGAGGCTGATGGTCTAGATCGGGAAAGCCGTGTGTTGTTCTATCGTGGAGGCGTGCTCCACGCACGGACGTTGGACTGAATTCGCGCTTCGGCAGTGGCTGCAGTCTTTGGCTGGCTGGCTGGCTGGCTGGCTGGCTGGAATGAAGAAACTGCAGAATTCCAGGATTTTGAGTTTGCCGGCCGTTGCATAGCTTTTCAGTATAATCGTTCTTGTCGTCGACCTCACTTCTACCATCTCTCTTGCCTGCTTCTGCGACATCTCAGCAAAGCGCAGACTCTAGAGCAGATGGACGCTTCCGAAGGGATGTCGATCAGCCTCAGTGGCTCAGGAGCTGGAGTCGAAGCTCCAGCAGAGCCATCATCATCGGCGCTTCCATCCGACCCGGTCAGCGCTGCGGGTGTGCCGACACCTGCTCGTCCGCTCTTTGATGCGCTCGATCAAGCCAAAAACAGTCTCAGCAACCAAGCGAGCACGTCGGCGCAATTGCATCCTCTCAGCTCGTCACTTCAATCGCTTTACTCTGCCTCGAGTGCTGATGCGTGGCTGTCGCGTGACCAATATCGACAGCTCATCGCCCAGATTCGTCACTCTGTCTCGCACTTTGCAGCTGACAGTCCTGCTCTCCAGTCGCAAGCATCGTCGTCCAGTGCAACACAGCAATCCAAAGGTGCAAACACGGCCAACCAATTGCGTCGCTATATTTCGCTGTTGACAGAAACCTCGACTCATACGGCTGCCCTTGCCCATGCGCTTTCTCCGCTCAAGTCGACCGATCGCCAGCCGGATGCCGCTTACGATCTGCAAAGCTCCGATGCATCGTTTCCATTGCGCTTGCAAGCAGGTGCCTTGCGCACTGACTCGGCACGGCAGCCTTGCACCAGCTGGGACGATGCCCTTGAAGCACTCGGTGCGCTTTGCGATACGCTCGAAAACACAGCCAAGTCTCTTGGCCTCGAAACCTTCTCTGAACCATCTCCTGAGGCAACCAGTCCACCCATTGATGGCAACAGCCTGCTCACGCACACACTGACCCTCGGTGCCAAGATCTTGGTCATTGACGTCGAGTTTGTTCTTACCAGAGCTAGCCAGGCCAGTGGCTTCCGTCCCAACTGCAAGCTTAAGCTTTCCTACGCAAGCGACTCTGGCGACTCACAGCACGTTCGCGACGCGCGTCTTGGTGCCGTTCTTGCCCGAGATGTCCAGCTAATCGCTGAGACGCTCTTCGGCCCGATTGCTCCAGGTTCTCTTCAGCAAGACAGGTCACGAGTCGCAAAGGCTCTTTCCAATTGGACAGCCAACCTTTCCAAATTGCTCGCCCTCGATCATCTCGAAGCCAAGGCGAGCGAAGCTGCCCCGTCAGGATCCAGAACTACCGACCTCTTCGGCGCCATGCAGGAGCTCAGCGCTTCTGTGATGCGAGTAGCTGAAGCGGAGGCCTCGGCATCTGACACGCCCACGTTGCTCAACCGTGGTCATGGACTTCATCACCTACACGAATCGAGTCCCTTTATCCATACCACCTTTGCTCACAATCCTACTTCCAAGCAGGAGTACACCCTGTCTTTGGACATTCAAGCGCTCGATCTGCCTGCTTCCGACCACCTCGCTTCCGAATTTACGACGCCCTCCTTCCCGCTATCTCAGGCAGCGCAGGACATTGTCGCTTCCTCTGCATCCTCCGATCCGACTCAATTCTTAGGAACGGTTCCATCCCCTGTCGACAGCCAGAAGCAGGTGCCGTTGCACTTTGTCGTCCGCCTTTCTCCGCCTGTGATCGTCACTCGACCCACCGCAGCCAGGCTTGCTGCGATCTGCAACCTCAAGCAGGTCTCGCCGAACAGTAATGCCGCCGGCGCGACCGGTGGTGTGCCGACCGGACCTACCTGGTTTGAAGATGTGTTGGCTGCCTCGTGGTCGAGACGAAAACAGCAGGATGCGGATCAGAGTGCATCCAAGGTGCCTAAATGCACGTTTACACTCGCACAGACTGTCGAAAGCGTCCGCAACACGGAATCGCAAGGACTCGTCATCGATTCTCTGCCACTTCTCAGCGTCAGTGCGACATCAGGCGACGCGATGGACGAGAGCGATGCCGCGCGGCCACAACCTTCCACCTTGTCGAGGTTGTTCGCCCTGATCGAGGTTTTGCGCGACGAAGTCAAGGTCACTGAGCTCATGCATGTGGCCATCTCTTCGAGCAAAGAGGCGACCGATGGGAATGATGGACAGAGTGACTTGGCTCCGCTCTCGTTGGACGATTTGCTCTCTGGAGCTGCGGACCAGACGTCTGCCAAGATCCCTGTCACGCTCGCTTTCCGCACGCCTACACGTGGTTCCTCGGATGAAGCACAGCAAGCGCTCAGCTTGCAAATCGGCTTCCGCGTTGCAGCCGAAACGGGCGCGACCGTCGTGTTTGATGCGTCCATCTCGCCGTCCAAGCGAAGCCCGGTAGTCGGGTGGTCGCTCTCTGCCGTGGGCAACTTGAATTTGTCGGCAGGAGCAGAGAGCAAGAGAGCGCAATTGGACAGCTCATCCGCAGAGGCTCAAAGCATCGTGACCGAGCTGGTCGATTTTGAATCGCTCGAGCGTGTGGTGCTCGGTCTGATCGACTGGGCCGAGAAGCAATTCGAGCTTCGCCTGAACAAGCCTACAACCACGCAGACTTTCGACCCACTGTCGTATGAGCAACAGAACGTGCATGCGTAAGTGCGTAGCCTTCCTGCTGCCCGAGTTGTTCGGCTCAACCATCGACGTTGTATATGAATCTGACCGTAACACATCTTTTGAACCTTTTTTCCTTCTTTGGTCAATTCAGGATCTACGAAACTATCGCGCCGCACTTCTCAAGTACACGCTACAAGCCGTGGCCGTTGATCCCTGCCTTCCTCAGCACCATTCCGGACGGGAGTCTGGGTGCTGATCTCGGTTGTGGGAATGGCAAATACCTGCCCATCCGTTCGACTCTAGCGACAGTTGCGGCGGAGCAGCGTCAGAACAGTCTGCTGACGGTGGGGGTGGATCGTTCGTCGAATCTGATCGGGCTGGCGCGCGATAATTTCGGGATGGTGGATAGCAAGGGCGGGATGGAGGAGGGTGGGGCGAAGAAGGGGAAGCGGCAGGAGGTTGCGGTGGGTGATGCTATTCGGTCTAGTTTGCGCACCGGATTGTTTGATTATGCGATCAGTATTGCTACGATCCACCACTTTTCGACGTGGGAGCGAAGGCGCGCGTCGGTGCAGGAGCTTATCCGTATTGTGGCGCCAGTCGATGGACCGTCGGCTCCGACGAACGATGGGGATGGCGAGATGGGCGGCGATGTTCGTCTCAATAATGGGTACGGTCGCGGCAGGTTTATGATCTTTGTGTGGGCGCTCGAGCAGAAGGATGAGGGAAAGCGACAGTTTGAAGCGCAAGATCCTGAGTTGCTAAGCAAGAATCCTGAGATTCACGATCCGAACCATGCAAAGAGAAAGGATCGGCTCGTCACGTATAGCGGGCTCAAGGCAGCGGAGGAACACAAGCGCGAGTCGGTCCAGGTTCGAATTACCGATGATCAGGATGTTCTCGTGCCTTGGGTTCTCACCACTGCTAGTCAGAAGAAGGCGAGTACCAAGCCCAAGCACAAGCACAAGCCGAAGCCGAAGCAGTCCAAGAAAAATGCAAGCACGGACGAGATCGAAGAAGGTTTGTCCAAGTTGGACGTCTGTTCGACACAGACACAGACACAGACACAGACGGATGAGGGGGGAAAGGGGTTGGATGAGGGACGTCCTGTGTATAATCGCTACTATCACATGTTTCGAGCGGGAGAGCTTGAATCGCTCGTCGCCGATGCAGGCGCTAGTATGCCGGCCGTCCATTGTCGCACGCGTGGCAGTGCCGCTCAGGACAGGATCGAGGTCGTGCGAGAAGCAAGCGGTTGGGAACGAGGAAACTGGTGGGGCGTTTGGCGGGTTCAGTGGGCGGCGACGAATCTGTAAATCAACATACCCCCCACAGGGTGATTTGTTACAGTAGACGCCAAAATATATATATATATATATATATATTAAGATTAAGATTAAGAAGTCGTCCTTCCAAATTGACTGCATGTGCTGTGTCTGTGTGGAGACGACGGTGGCTTATGACGTCTGGCTTGCATGGGGAACTGAAGCCTCTGATCACGCTCGCCACACGAGGAGACGTAGACATCGTGTGGCCTCAAAACTTTATCCACGCTAGAGCCTCTGGTGACACCCGAGGTGCGGACGGCGAGCGCGATCCGAGTGGCAATTTTCGTCCAAACAAGCTCAAGGTTGTCATCAAGACAAGGTTGGGCGACGATCGCAGTGTTGGACAACCAGGCTCGACTTCTTCTCACTTTCGACACGATGCCAGGATAGACAGACTGACCAAATAAGACATGTAAACCTAAGAATGGGGTATGAGATTGCTATGATGAACAATGTAGAAAGCGTGCCGAGAATAGCAACGTTTTGACAACCCAAGCCAGACTCGGCCGACTTGGTGAGGAGCGAACAACATGAGATACAGTTCGTGAATCCGTGACTGGAATTGGATGTAACAAGACAACAAGGCATGCTGTCATCAACCACAATGTGAGCGTAGGCCAAAGGGGCCCGGTCACAAGCGAAAGCAATGGTGAAGGTAGGGGGAAAAAGGAACAAGCGACAAGCTTAGTTCTTCTTCTCGTCGTGGGTGGCGATCTCGTCCTCCTTGATGGGGGCAACACCACCCTCGATGTCCGAGCGACGAGCACGGATCTCAGAGTTGGCACGCGACGAGGTCATGGCAGTGCACTGAGAGTACATCTCATCGACCTCCTCGAGCGAAAGGAGACGGGTCTCGAAGATGAAGAAGTAGGCGAAGACGGCACAGCCAGCGCAGGTGCCGGTCCAGATGAAGAACACCTTGGTGCCGAGACCAGCGTGACCAGCACCTTTCTGGACAAGGTAAGGGGTGGCGTAGCCGATACCGAAGTTCCAGAGCCAGTTGGAGGCAGTGCAGAGCGAGAGAGCCTTGGCACGGATGGCGAGAGGGAAGATCTCACCACAGACGACCCATGCAGCGGGACCCCAGGTGGCAGCGAAACCGGCAATGTAGATGCAGACGAAGGCAATGAGCGACTTGCCGGCAGATCGGTTGGTGTTGGGAAGAGCGGTACCGACAACGGCGACGATGAGCTCGCAGACGCACATCCAGACGGCACCCCAGATGAGGAGGTTTCGTCGACCGACGCGCTCCATCATGTACATGCCCGGAATGGTGGACACGACGTTAACGACGTTGGAGATGACCGAGAAGATGAAGGGGTTGGTGCCGGGAAGGGCGTTCTGGAAGAAGGTGGTGCCGAAGTAGAAGATGAAGTTGATACCGGTGAGCTGCTGGAAAGCCTGGATGAAGATACCAGTGAACGAACGGAGGAAGTACTTTCGGTCGTTGAACTGGAAGCAGTCGAGGTAGGAACCGGCAGAGTGCGAAAGCTCGAGGTCGAGGTTGGTCTGGATGACCGAGATCTCGGAACGAACAATGGGGTCGTCAACATCGGTGGAGTTGAGGCGGGCGAGCGACTTGGCAGCTTTCTCGTGGTTGCCCTTCTTGATGAGCCAACGGGGCGACTCGGGGAGGATGAGGAAGAAGACGCAAAGGATGACGGCCCAGGCGAACTGGATAGCAACGGGAACACGCCACGACGAGGTGCCGCTGTGGTGCTGGGTAGCGTTGGTGGCAATCGAAGCGGCAAGGAGACCAATGGTGATGGCCCACTGGTAACCGGAGACGACGGCACCACGGATCCAGCGGGGAGCGGTCTCGGACTGGTACATGGGGACAATGGTGGAGAGGATACCGACACCGAGACCGGCAATAACACGACCACCGGTGAAGACACCGAAGTCAGTGGTAGCGACCTGCATAATGACACCGACGGTGAAAACGAGGAGAGCAACCTGCATACCCCATCGACGACCGAGGATGTCCGAGATGGGAGCACCAGCAAGGGCACCGCAGAAGGTACCGGCGGAGAGAATCGAGACGACAAGCGAGGTGTTGCTAGTGCTCAGATCGTAACCGGGCTTGAGGGGCAAACCAGTGTTGGAGGGAACGTTGACGGGGTAGTAGGAACCGAAAGTCTCCTTAAAGTTCTGCATGGCAAGCAGACCGGAAATTGTACCGGTGTCGTAACCGAAGAGAACACCACCGAAAGCGGAGGCAGCAGCCACCAAGATAGCAGGGAGCGACTGCTTAACATTGGCGGGGCGGGCCACAGGGCCAGTGGAGGCATAGCCAGCATCGGCAACAGCACCTCCAGCCATCTTGACTAAGAAGAAGAGTGGTAGAGGGTTAGGAGAGGAAGGGGGGGAGTGATGTTGAGATGGACAAGCTTGTCTTGAGGAAAGGACAGAGGAGCCACAGAGCTTGATGGATGATGGGGATAGGTAGTGAGCGATGGGTCGAGCTGGGGGGGGGTTTATGTAGCTGACGACCAGGAGGGGAAACGAGGTGGGGGCGAATGATGCGGATGAGTGAGGTGGGTCAGGCGTCCGGCGCAGGGTGGCAGCGTGGCGGTAGGCAAAGGAAAGGACAAGAAAGACGAGAGGAAAAAAAGAAAGAAAAAAATGGCGGGCAAGGAAAGAGCAACAATGGAGGCAGAAACGCGACAAGCACTCCAACACCGTGCCTTGGCCCACCCTCCGACCAACTAACCAAACCAAACATCCAATGGCTCGCTACATGCCATGGGGACCCCGAACTAAACCCACATACTGTATGGCCGAATCTGGAGAAACCCTGGTTCATGGCTGCGGATCGAGAGGAGAAAAATCCATCAGCAGGGGCAGAAATGCTGCAACGACCTAGCCGAGGCACTCACGAAGCGGGAAACACAAAAAAAAAAAAAAAAAAAAAAAAAAAACTGGCAAAAAAGAGAGAGCATAGCAGAAAAATAAAATTCCGCTGACCCGCGATGCATCCTGGATCAGGTGCCCCACAGGCAGTGTAGTGGAGGTGCGTGGGCGAATGGACGGTCGAGAAAAATCGAACGACTTTCGGAGGGTATGCGAGCAACAAAACACACGCGCGCCGTGGTTGAGAAAAAAAAAATCGCCTTTTGACGAGTCTCCGGGTCAAGCCAAGGAAAACTTTCAGTAGTAGTGGGGTTCAGGCGTCTCGCCCCATCACACAACAAAGGATCTGCGACAGGCGGGGACCCAAATGACCCAGAATTTACTGAATTGTGCCGGTAGACCATTGGTCTAGAATTTTCAAGGTCCGACGTTCTCTCTTGTAATTGGTCGGCTGTCCAAATTCTCGTCTCCAGCATGTCGCGCCTCGCTAGTGTACTCTATGTCCGTGGCCTAACTTCAAGTTGCACGCGCTCGCTTATTCGCTTGTCTCCATATCCACCGCCGAAAAGGGGACGCAGTTCGCGTTTTGCTGATCCTTTCTTATACAGTACACCGCGTCTGACCACATGAAGCTCTCGCTTAGCTGCTCCGAAACGGATGAATGGTCCAGTCGCGCTAGACAGAGGAGCATTCTCTACGATCAAGTCCAGTATTGACCGGTACCGTACAGTGCAGTACAGTACATGGAATGGATGCTACACAATTTTTTTTGTCTGTTGTTCCTTTCCGTCCCTGATCCAAACGCCTTGGATCGAGGTCTCGGTCGGACTGGTTGCCTCGCATGAACCAATGTGTTGTCTAAAGCTGCTCAACGGCCGGCAAGCAAGCCCACTTCGGGTTGGCCAACCTCATTTTGTTACTTTGATTTCGTTGCTCGAGCCTCGTATGCCCCGTGGGGCCACCACTTGGCCGCAAATGAAGCACACCAAACTTGACCGCCATGCTGACGCGAGCAAGCCGATCGATTGGTTGCAGGTTCTGCCCGTGGGGCCTCTTTCTTTTCCCCTATGCCCTTGCAGGAAAAGTACCCGTAGCCCGTGCCAGTAGGGCTTGCAGCTGTCTGCGACGTCTAGTCTTTTTCTCCAAGAGCGATCTTGTAAGACGAAGTGTGGCACGAAAGCTTGGTATAGCAGATCGGAGACAAGTAATGAAGGGTGACACATTCGCTTGTTTTCGGAGCTTGATCGTTGAACAAGACAGGCTTTAGAGCTGCTTGAGCATAGACCGCGCACAGTTGACACCTACTACTACTACTACTGGCAATTGAGGCACCAGAAGCGATGGACGGATGGATGGCCACCATCGCCACTGACTGAACATCTGCTCAGATCTTTTCATCTGCACTGGACGGTAAATGTACTGGTGTACTTTCACTGTTGCAACACACAAATCTTTGTCGCGCGCAACAGGCGTCCCATACGGACGAAAAGCCGCGCCAACATCGTAGAGACGATTCAACATGACAGCTACAACAGAAGCGACCGTCGGTGACTATCCAAATTTCAACTCGGGAACTCGTTTCGACACGACAAGCCACCTTTTTTTTTGTGTTTTTTTTTTTTTCTGTACGCACCGCCCCCTTTTTTTCTTGAAGTCCGTAGAAATGTCCAGCCGAATTCGACTACCGTGCTGTGCTGTCCTGTGCTCTACAAGTCACGAGTCTGTTACGAGTCCTGTGAACGGCTGTGCACTGACACTTGGGGGACCTCCGTGTTCCCTTCGGCACTACGCCAACATACTCACTGTGCAGCTCTTCCACCAGTTTCCCAGTGGCAAGAATCGTCCAAACTTGGCCCAGTGAGTCCACTCTTGTTGCCAATGTTTAGAATGGCCAAGATGCAGAACAAAGGTTCAGCGATCGAGGCTCCGGTTCACAGAACACGTCATTGGACAAAACCGGATCCACTGCAAGACAGCTAGCAGGTCCCAGTACAAGGTGAATACCGGCCTGCCCCGACGCTGTTTCCTCGATGTCTTGGCCGTCTTGGCTTGGAAAGAGGGGCTCCAGCACTGGCTGGCATATGGAGCGACCAGATGTGAACACACACACACTGTCTCTGGTGGTTCGGCAGGGGAAACATCGGTCGCGGAGTTTCAGTTGGTGCATCAGAAAAGTGCGTGGTGATCCGATCCAATTTGGTCGCGTGGTCGATCCCAAATTTGAAACACCTCAGAGCGACCCTAAGCCAAGAGCCATTTGTCAGTCCACTTCGTTGATCGCGGCCTCGTTCGTCCAGGTCGGGTGGAACTCAGACGCCAAAGGGGTCGAATGCCAAGCTCGCAAGTGAACCTGATCGGTGGTGGTGTCAACCACACATGGCTGCAATTTGGTCGTCAACAACGTGGATGGCATCGAAGCAAAATGTTGGTGGACGCTGACTTTGCCAAGGCCATCACTGGTCGGGAAAAACATGCATTCTGGGCGATCTGGAATAGACTACCGTACAAACAGTAGCGGGCAAAGAGACGATCTCAGCTCCGACCATGGGCCTCCATTCAGACAGCTTGCCGGTTACAGCAATGGATCCCGAACCGTGCAAAAGGAGACGTCCCATCAACGGGGCACAAGCACATGGGTGAGATTGCGATCTTGCCTTCGTACACATTCGTAAGCTTTGTTTGAGTTTAGCAAGCGAAATTGGCGACGATCATAGCTGCAGCAATTCTAAGCTCTTCTGACACGAATGCGAAGACTAGTTGTAAGTCGTCTTCTTTTTTTTCTTTCTCCTTCTCCTTCGCACAGAGCAAGTCGCGCATGGCGCTGGATTCGTACAGTACCTGTCCATAAGTTTCCGGACGATTTTGAATTTTCAAATTTCTCTTCATGGTTGTGAATAAATTTGATGGTGTCCAACAGTATACAGCAATGTAAAGACCATACCAGCTAGCTAGCTTGATGCTCAGCATGGGAATGTTCATTGCTCATGAAGCTCAGGTGGTAGTACATAGGTACAATACAGCTTGCTAGCAACAAAAAGGAAGCATGCTTGTTAAGAGATATGACCAACACTGTCTGACACTTCATGGCTTGCAACTCTGAGCTGCTGTTGATCTTGGCAGCTGCTTTGGTAGTCAGCTTGATTCAAGCCTGCCCTCACCAGAGAGACCATCAAGACATCATCAATGCTGTGGACACAGCTTTGAGTTATCGCCTACTTTTTTCCTTGATTTCAGCTCAGTTGACAGCTTGCAGCAAAACTGGTTAAGCACAGCTTGATCAGGCACAGCACTTCATCTAACCATTGAAACAGTGCCAGCTCACAGCCACTGATACTGTTCCCAATACACTGTCAGTCCAGCACAAACAAGCAAAGGTATAAGAACTTGAATGCTGAGAACTGATGATCAAAAGAGTGTGTGTAATTTTATGTTACACAAAATTCAAAAAACGCGACCGTGCGGAAACTTGTGGACAGGTACTGTACAGTAGCTGCAGGTACCTGAGTTGCGCAAGTTGCCGGTGTAGCTGCAGCAAATGCTGACCGCCGACCTCTGACATTGTATTCGCAGCCATTTTCTCCATACAAACCGGTGCAATGCCTTGATTCACCTTTCGACTGATCTGGTTCTGGCTCTCCCACTATAGTTACATGTATGAACTGGGGCCCCCCGTTTCAGCTTTCAGTCTGCGACTGGCGGCATTGGCGGGGTAGTATAGCGGGGAGCCGCCACCATGTTTTATATGGAGGCTTTCGGACGATCTCGTCATGTCGTGCCAATGAATCGTTTGACCGGTAAAGCCACACGAGACCCGCCGGCATATCTACCACGCATGTGGGATGGGATCAACCGATCCATGTTGCCAAATAGGAAGAGGATCTGGTTGGGATTCGCGAGGCAACGAAAATTCACCACTCTGCTGCTTGACAACAGTAGTTTCAATTCGGATGTGGACCGAACGAAGATGCAGCGAGTTTTCAGCGAAAATTCTCCGCTTTGTGAGTGTGATGCAGTCCAATATTTGAAATTCTCAACCAATCAGCTGCTACCAAATTTTGTAGCAGGTTACCGTTGAGGATCGTTTGCAAGATGCCAATTTTTTTTTGTTCGTCCGCCTCTGACTGCAACTTCGAATAAAGCTGTGCAAAGGATTTCCAGACTCACACTATACTTGTTGTTCGATTGGGGACGGCTTCTGGTCTGTCCCCATCCTGATCTGTCCCCATCGTCTATTACAAGTCAACCCATGGGAGAGCCGATGTGCGAGGACTCTCGGGGAGCAAGTTGCTGCACACTGCATAGGGGGGGGGGCCAAACATTTTTGTGTTGCAGCGAAAATTCTCTGGTTCGTTGTTCTCTGCCGGCCTGCATCATCACCAAGGAGGATTCTCGGAGAAATTTGTTGTCGAATTGGAATTCATGCAAAAATTTGAATTCGGGCAGTACTTTACACTTCTGTAGCAAATTTTTTTGAATTTGACACCTTCTAGGCCGGCCAACTTGGAAACTATCCAGACAGAACGGCCTTTTCGTCACCCTGCAACATGATAGGTTCGGCGCGATCTTTGACCAGACATGACATACAGTACGGTCCCGGCGACATACCGGAGCCTTTCGGTTGTATAGGACGGCATTGAAGTGAAGGCGGCATTCGACGGATCTTGTTGCAACACGATTTGTGCCGCACAGTACTGTGATTTTGTGCATTCTGTTGTGGAAGAGGTCGCGTGGCTGTCACACCCTGCCCGACTTTGACTTTGACTCTTGAACTTTCGCTTCCGTGGTGTGGATGCTTCGGCTATGCTCCTCGGCTAATCCCTTGAGCATGACCAGTACCGCAAAAGTGCAGCCTTTTCGTGCCTGAGGAGGGGGGTCTAAAGCTTCGTACCCTAGCACCCATCCTTTGCGGACCAAAGCTAGTCTACCGTAGTTTGCCCTTTGAATATCGTTTGAGAAACATGATCATACGAGGATTGAGCGGCAACTTTGTGCCAAGTAGCCGGTTTCTGTCAACGAATGACTCCGGCTGCCAAGCAATGGGTTGGCTCGTTCTGGAGGGAGCCTCGGCACAGAAGCCGCTGCTCATGTTTCTTTAATTGGGGGACTGGTCGGGTTTTTTTTTTCATTTTTTGAGATTTCGAACCGCGAAAGAAGATGACAACAGGTCAGCCCTACGGTTCAAATGGAGGGAGGGCGAGAGACCAAATCAAATTGCTCAGGCAGACTCCAGTGCAGTATGCATGCATGTCAGCACAAGATTTCGGCGGAACTTTGCCATCCGGCTCATTTAATTATTTCCTTTTTTTCTGGGTGCATCAGTTTTATTTTCTCTGCAGTGTAGTTTTTTTTTTTTTTCCCTTTTCCTCTCTTTTTTGACCGACTCAACTCACCTTTGCTCGATCAAATTTCTACGATCTCAATGTCGCCTTCTCTGGGTTTTTTTTTTTTTTTTTTCCTCCGTTCCAGCGCATCTAGGCTAGCCAGGCAAGCCGTCTTGAACCATAGAGAGGTGAATCGGGACGATGCAGAGTCGAGTCCCGATTGTTGCCATGCACTCACACCCGAAACAATGTCTACTACTCACGATTCCTTGTGGTCGGCTCTGAGCAGCTTGGGTCTACCGTTCCAACAGAGAGCTCTTGTGGTTAATTGGCTTCCTTGGCAATGTCGAGCCAAGCCGAGAGATGGCGACTCAACCTCGGCTTTGAAATGCCGCAGATGAGTGGTGAGCGTACACACACCGCACGGGCAGCTCGATTAAATGCGTCGTCTTCAAACTGCCGTGCCTTTGTCAACCTCGACACCATCTGCAGAAGAGATCAAGTTTGCCCCCAATTTATTCCCAGGGTTCGTCCGAATACCTGCCGTAAAGTACCGTATCCGATCCATTATCGTGCGCCACATTGGCTCCCCGCGTTCCATCCACCCGCCTTGTTCCCCCCCCCGCATTCTCGTTTATGCAAAGCCTACGCCGCCACCGTCGCTGTCTCCCCCTCCCCCCTCCCCCCGCCCCACAAAAACACTCGGTCGTTTAGATCCGATCACGATAAGCTTCCCCACCTGTCTGTCTGCTGTTCAAGACCGTAATGGGATGATTACCTCATTCGCTTTTCGGCAAACGCACAGACCCCCTTCGCTTCCCCCAACTTTGGCTGAACGCACACGTGTCGACACCCACGTCAAAAAAAAAAAACCCCCACCACTTTGCTCCCCGCTCCGACCCCCAACTCCTACCCTTCTGTACAGCAAAGACGGAGCTTGATCTTGAGATTGAGATTGATATGTGCGGGGTGGTCTGATCCGAATCCGCCCTTTATCAATCTCAACCCCGCTTGATCCTCTTCTTGGAACGTTGTGCGGACAATGTCTTGGACCCAAATGCAGCCGCATCATCCATTTCCATTCCCCCATTTCCCCGCACGGCGAGATTGCCGTCCTCCCACTTGCTGCACAAATCAATCAACCCCCGCCCCTGCACTTTCCAATTACAGTACTGCACTGCACGCTGGCATGAATCCTTGAATCACACCATAGTCGTTCTCCGAAACCCTGGCTCACTCACCCCCCCCCCCCCCCCATCACCGACCAGAATTGACACTTTGATTATTCCTCACAGATCGAAGCCACATGTCCGCTCGACAATCTTTGTTCAGAGATGCAGATTGCAGATGACAGCCATAGCGAGCATTGTCTTCGCACCCATGGATTGTTTTCCTGGTGCGTGCCGAGAACATGTGTGCGCATTGTGGACGTACTGTCGCTCCGGTGTCACGATGCTGATCTCCTCGCTTCCTGGATATACCGTACCAGCGCCGCTGCATCGCCCGAAACCGTTTCGTAGACGAAGGTCTGACAATTTCCGATCCGCAGCGTAAACGTTTTGCCCCCTCTGTAATCGAGCCCCGTCAGTAGATTCGGAAGTGCCTGTTGCGAGCCTCGTCCCGTAACCCATGCGCCCTCTTCCTCCTCGCCTTCGCCGTCAGAGTTGCCTGAAACGTGCCTTCCCGATACCCTCTCGAACTCGCCAAACTTGGATGATGCTGCTCCTGCATCCATTCCAACCGCAGGAGCTCCTCGTGTCGCAGTCGCATCGCTTGAATGCGACGAGATCGCAAGAATAATCTCGCTCTTGACCTTGAGAGCCGTAGCCGTCTCCTTGACACACAACAGTCTCGGGAAGTCGGTCAACACCAGCTGTCTCCGCTTGGTAAACATTTTCCCAGCGCCTGTCTTCTTTTGCGCTACCGGTATACTGTACAACATCACCTCCTGAGGCAATAGCAGCGCAGCCCAGCTTTGCTGCACTCCACTCGTCGACCCAACCCCAGCACCATGCACGCCCATCATCTGAGCAGCTCGGCCGGTAGAGCTGGGACTTGGACTAACATTGTTGCTCGCAGTCTGAATCGATCTCGAAGACGGTCTTGCGCCTCTAACGACAGCGTGACTTGCGATCCCACCGCCATTGTCACCGACAACCGCAGCACTGGACGGATCGATTGACATGGATGAGAATCTTCGCCTGGGCGCAGCTCCTCCTGCAGTTGAAGTTGGTGCGCCGCCTGCATTCGACATGAAACGGCTTTGAAACCCATCCGCCAAGCGCTGCAAGCCGCTCTGCCGTCGTGGCAAGCTGTTTTCCTGACTTGCATCGCGCATGTTGGAGCTCGCATCTGACAAGTCCGAATCATCAGCATCGTCCGGTCGTGCCGACGACGACGCCGCACCAAGACTCAACGAGCTTTCGCCAGCAACTTCGCGAGACGGAATGTCGATGCTCTGCGTATCGCCATTGTATGCCTGAGACTCGTCGGAACTGCCGAATCCGTCGTCAAAGCTAAAGTCGCTTGAATCGCCAAAGTGACGCGATGGAGGTGCTGGAAGCGGCTGAACAAGCCCCGTGTTGATCTCCGGAGCTTCCACTTCCCACAAATTGTCGAAGTTGATGGTCGAGAAGAAGCGATGCGCCTTGACATCAGCAGCTGAAGGCCTCTGATCAGGATCGAGTACCAGAACGCGATTGATGAGGTCCTGGGCGTCCTCGGGAAACCCTTCAGGGAAAGTGAACTCGCGGTTCTTGACCTTCTGAAGGGTTTGATATTCATTGACGCCTTTGAAAGGAGGTCGGCCAGCCAACATCTGGAAAAGAACACAGCCGAACGCCCACCAATCGGCAGGCTTCCCAGCAGGGTGCGCCTTCTCGACTAGCAACTCTGGCGAAACGTATTCAGCTGTGCCGACAAAACTGGCGGCTCTGGACGGCTGGTTCGATGATCCTTTGTCGGAAGCGCCGGAATGAGCAGCATTGGAAGCGGACTGTGATTCAGATTGACCAACCGCATGCATGATCTTGGCGGTTCCAAAGTCGGTGATCTTGATGCGACGGCGGGAGTCGAGAAGGATGTTCTCGGGCTTGACATCTCGATGCACGACACCGGCGCGATGCATAGCGTCGATGGTGTCAGCCAACTGAGCGGCATAGAATCGCGCCGATGCAACATCGAAGCTGCCATACTTGCGAATAAAGTTGAGCAATTCGCCGTTGCTGGCCAATTCCAGAACGAAATAGAGACTCTCGCGATCTTGAAAGGTCCAGAAAAGCGTCACGACACCGGGATGTCGGATCATCCGACTCAAGGCCTCCTTTTCGATCGAGACATACTTCTGTTTACCCTGCTTGAGGATATGGACCTTGTCGAGCACCTTGATCGCGTACGCTTTGCGTCCGGTGAGGTCCATTCTACGTCGGCGTCGGCGCGCCGAGTCAGAGCCTACCATCGCTGCGGCAGCCGACACGGCATTGGGATCGACCACACCTGGTTCCTTTGGCGAGGGTCCTGACAAGAGATCCCAGGCTTCGAGCACAGTCGAGTACGAGCCCTCACCTAGAGTCTCGCCAAAGTGAAAGTCATTTGGTCCTCTTGCAGATGTCGTCCGTGGCGAAGGTGTAGATGCGCGTTCAGAGATGATGGATGCAGACGATGGCTGCAGACGAGGACTGCGTAAATTGGAGAGAGATGCAGGGCTGCGTCCATAGATAGAGTCTGTCAACCGTCCAGCGCCGACGCGAATCGTCTCTGGAGATCGTGCCAGCTGCGATGCAGGCGAGGGCGATCGCTGTCCCGAAAGGGGATGGGCAACGTAGGGCGACACTCCTCCGTTGGGAGGCGATAGGGCCATGGAATGTTCGCTCTCGACGCCAGAGGCGGGACGTGGAGAGTTCGAAGCTTGTCCGCCGATGGTAGCCATATCGCTGTGCCGGGACGTATCAATGCTAACATTGCCAACGTCGTCATCCTCCGGAATCACTGCGACAAGAGGCGGTACTCGCGTGCCAAGCTCGTGACCTACCACAGTGCTGCTGGAGCTGTCCTTAGAGTGTGTTCCTGGCCTGTCAAAGGGTTCGGGCGGACCATCTACAGAACTCTGCGGACCGGAGGACTGGGCTTTGCGATCCAGACTGTGACTGCGACGACCTCGAGTGATCGAGTTCTCACTTGTCCTGTTCCGCAAGATGGCAGGTCGTATGGCGTTAGACCAAAGACGTTGACGCTGCTGCGACTCAGGTCGACGAGACGTGCCGGCAAGTGTTGCGCCCAGGGATGGTGATGCCTCGCTGCCCTGGCCAGTGCTGGGTCTCCGGAACCGAGACTGTGAAGAATCACGTGGGGGCCTATACGAGTTAATTTCGTCATTGACCGTGGGTGAGTAGCCGGCGGGGACAGGGGAGGGCTCGCTGGGTGAATCAGGAAGGGATGCGATTCCAGCCTGTGCCTCCATGCGAACCAACTCAGCGGGCGTTGGATGCAGCGATGATTCGGACGGTGTGGAAGGTGTGATGGTCAGTTCAGCGAGCGGCGTGCGCTGTGCCGACGAGGTGGAAGTGGGTCGTGTGTACAGAGCGGGTTCGGCAGCTAGCGCCCCGGCGGCACTGGGGTCACTGACCATGAGACCTGGCGAAGCAGCGCGATCGAGCGCATCGTTGCTGCTCTCTGCGCGCATCAGGATGGGCTTTTGCGTCGCCGAGGATCTGCGCCGGGAATTGCTGGTAGCAATGCCATCTTTGCTTGAACTGCCGATGAGATAAGGGGTCGGATGAGAGGATGTGGCGTCTGCCCCAGTGGCATGCTTGAAGGCAGTCTGGCTCGGACCAGAAGAAGATGAGTTGGAGGGCGGGAAGGGTTCTGGCGTCAACCTAGATGAGTGCTGGTCTTCAGCGTACTTGGCGACGAACAATGGGGCGTTCGTGACCGAACTTGTTCGAAAGTCAGCCGGCACAGGCGTGAGGCTAGGCAATGGCGTTCCGGCCGCCGAATTGGCGCTATGCGGGGCCGATGTGAAGTAGCTTGAGCTACGCGGCAACGGTGTTCTCGAAGGTGGGATCAACATGTCTTCGTCCTCGGAGCTGTCGAGTGGATTGTAGACGGTCAGCTGGTCCGATGGTGACGGACCCAGACCAGTCACAATATTGGCCTTGATGCCCAGCCTGTTCGCCCCTTTGGCAAACTTCTGTCGGAGCACGTCGCGAGAACGTTTGGCGGGAGACATGGACGAAGAGTCCTCGACCGATAGCTCTGGCGGCTCGAGCGGTGTAGCCGATGGAACCCGTGGCTTGTTCGTGCGCATGCCCGGCCCAACCCGGTACATCCAGGCGTCGGATGCAGGTTTAGGTACACCTTTGTGCCTCTCTGCTGCTGCAGGAGCGGAAGAGCTGAGAGGATCGGATGCGGCCGAGTTGTCAGTAGCAGTCGCGACTGTCCCGGCTTGGTTGCCACCAAGGCTGTCTGGTACCATCTGAGCTCTTATGGCCTCCTGCGAGGCTTGAGAGCTGGCTTGTGCAGGCGGTGATAGCGCTGTACGATGTTGATTTGACATATCGAGTGGTCCGTAAGGGCTGTTGCGCGCATTGCGCCCATTTGCACGAAAGCCTCCACGAAAGCCTCCACCGCCGAAACCAAGTCGAACGTTGCCGAGGGGCGCCTCGCGGAAAGGAACAGCCTCAAGACTGCTGGTGCTGTTGACGGAGCTTACAGAGCTGACCGACATGGCGCGACCAAGGCTTACCGCGCCAGTGCTGGAGTTTCCTTCGCTAGCTTCGCCGCTGCCGCTGCGATTGCCGGAAGCAAGACTGTTGGATGAAGAGTACGGGGCTGACGCAGAAGCGGCTGTGCGATAGATACCAGAGGACAAAGCCGAAGGACCTCGTGAGGTAGAGGACAGTGAAGACTGAGAGGATTGGCGAGATGCGTTGGCTATGCCAGCCTGACCGCGGTTCTGTGAAGCAAAGCGTCGCGGCATGGGACCAGAGTCGCTGATGATGGGCTCGTCCTCGTCATCGTCTGTTGTGAGGGGCTGGTGAGAAGCAGAGGCAGAGGCAGAGTTATTGCGTGCCATTCGGTCCTCTGCCTCGCTGCCGGCGCGAGATAGGAGACCCTTGCGGATTCGAGTTGTCGAGGCAGAGGACGATGGTGGCGCTGTGGATCGTATGCTGCTTTTGCGTGAAGCGGCTGAACTGGATGGTGCAGACATGGCGGACGGTGCTGCGGGAGCGTGCAGAGGAGTTGGGGCACTCATGGGGGTGGTCGATGCAGAGGGCGCGGCGGATGGGGGCCCGTTTGCCGTCGTGGAAGAGGAGGGTTCTGCTGCATGGTCATCCATCTCGACGTGAGGGAACCCGGTATCCATCGGGGTAGGAGACGTAAAGATGACCTCCTGTGTGTCGCCTGCCGCCTGCACGGCAGATGAGGTTTGCTGTTCAGACATCTTGTCGCTTTGTGGCGGGTGTTGTTGCCAGCTTCGAGGCTGGCGTTCCTCGCTAGGCGATCAGCTGCTCTGCTTTTTAGGGGCAACAGGGAGGTTTCGCAAGATTGATCAGGTACGCCATTGTGTAGGTGAGGATGGTGGCGTGGGCACTTTGCAATGTGGATGCCAGCTGGTTCTTGTGGAAACGCTTTCGGGCTTCGTTCCGATTGGCGAGCGCCCTGCAAGTTGGAGGAGCAGGTGGCGTTGAAATTTGCAGCGCCAGGACCGTAGCCGTAGGATTGTGGTCCAATTGATGATTTGCTGTGATGGGTGGTCAATGTCTGGCAGGAACGAGCATGACAAGCGGGTGGGATTGCATCGAGGTTGCGGATGTGCTTTGCCTTGCTGACGATGACAGGGATGAGAAGGAGTCCGATGGTCCGTGGAACAGGGGGACGTGTGATTTGGGGAATCGCGATGCATGCATGCAATCAATCAATGACACGAAGCCGGGCATATTCAATCCAGGCGATGCAGCGGATGAATTTGTTGCGTTCCTTCTCCTTACGTGGAGGCCCGTCCGCAAGAGGAAGCGAGAGAGACAGAAAGAGAGGGTCTAGGCAAATCACAAATGCAGACCCGACGCTTGACCCTTTGTCGTTCCATCTGACTGATGTTGCTTGGCCTAAGTCTTAACATGCAAGCGAGAAATCACAGATTAAGTATTGCAATGAATGCCAATGCCACGGGCCAAGGGTAGTCGATCCAAAGCAGAAGAAAAATGGGCTAAAAAGACAGACGGGGCCTACATTTCTACACAAGAAAAAAAAGGCTTTTTGCAGGAAAAAAAGGCAACTTGAACAAAAAAAAGATGTCCAAAAAAATGGTAAGAAAAAGATGGTTTCGCACGAGAGCGAGAGACGTGCACAAAATCCACAGGAGCACAGGAAGAAAAGCTGTACGCTTCGAGTCATGTCTAAGTCTGAAAGCCGTGTTTGCAGGAGACGAGCATAGTCTTCGAGCGTCTGGCCAATTGGAGGCCTGACTGATAGCCAAGAAGGCTGTTGCGGGGATACCGTCAACTGGTTCCGAAGATTGGAAGCCCGGACAATCAATCACTGGGCTGTTGTCACCCGCCTCCTTCTTCTACTTCTTGCCATCACCTTCCACTTGCATCCCCGGTCATAGTGAACAAGATGATCTCCAGAGGTGCTTGCTCGCTGCTGCGGGTGGCCTCTTCGTCGGCGTCGCAGCCGGCGATGCGCCTGCCTGTTCAAACCATGGCTGCTCGCCACTTGTCTTCGTCGTTGATCGCGGCGCTGCCTAACTCGACGGAGAAGCGTCAACAACCACAACAGCCCGTCGAGTCCGACTCGACCTCGGCGCTGGACTACAAGCTGGCACACAAGCTGCGCAAACTTCCTCCTCTGCCTTCGCTCGAACCTCCTTCGCTCGATGCTCCCCAAGCCGTGTCCAACATCCTGTACAACACACCTCCGCCGTCCAAGGCTCCCTTCACGCGACACACGCTCAACTGCCTCGTCCAGAACGAGCCAGGTGTGCTTTCCCGTGTGGCCGGAACGCTCGCTGCAAGAGGCTTCAACATCGACTCGCTCGTCGTGTGCGGAACCGAGATTCGCGACCTCTCGCGCATGTGCATCGTTCTGCGAGGACAGGATGGCGTGATCGAACAGGCTCGTCGTCAACTGGAGGATCTCGTGCCTGTCTGGGCTGTGCTCGACTACACCAACACCAAGGTGATCGAGCGAGAACTTATGCTGGTCAAGGTGTCTATCCTCGGACCCGAATACTTTGAAGAATCTCAGCAGGCGTCTAGCCCCGCTCACACGCCCGAAGTCATGGCGGAACGTGAGACGGACTCCAACAGGGCTGCCGCTGGTGCCGGCTCGGTTGGCGCAGCTGCGGCTCAGCAAGCTCTGCATCACGCGACGCCGCTCACGCCCACCGAAGCACTTCGCGTCAAGTCGGACAACATGCGATCCGTGATTGCGCTTGCCGAACAGTTCCGCGGACGTGTTGTGGATGTCTCGTCGACAAGCGTGATTGTTGAGCTGTCGGGCAAGAGCAGCCGTTGCGATGCGTTTTTGAAACTTGTGCGTCCTTTCGGCATCCTGGAATGTGCTCGTTCGGGTACCATGGTTCTGCCACGCTCGCCCATCCCTTCGTCGTACTCTGGAACCGAAGACCTCACCGAAGACGAAGTGGAAGCTATCGATGCTGGCGCTCTTCCTCCTGGTTAAAGCCTGGAAACCATGCTTTTAGTCTTTTCGAATGCATCTGATTCTTGCCCGTTCTGTTGTTGTGATGGCTGGATCTCTGCCGATCTCTCACCCAATCGCCAAAGACTGTGCAATTAGAACAGAATGGAATGAAGAATGTCAGCATGCAGGTGCGTGAGCGAGATGCCTTTATCAGATCTGGTGGATCGGATGGCGATCTGAATTGACGAGCTGCAAGGATGGGAAGGTCGTAATCTAGCGTTGTCGATGTAACAATTAATTACGCGTTGCAAGATCTAACAAGGACAAAGTTGAGGCATGAATAGACCTCTAGTTTAACATGATTCCATGAGTGCAACAAGATGCAGGTGATCGGCTGCTATCACTTCAACGCCGAATGAGTGTTCATATGATCAAGATTGGCATGACAAGCGAGCCGTCTACGGTATCGGTGATCAAGATTCAGGCTAGCTCAGGAACGAGATTGACAAGGTGAGCTTTTTGTGCAATGCGTGCATGCTACAACAGTGAATGCACACTGTATTTGTTCTGTGCTGTCGGTAATGATGATGCACGATGTCAACATTGGGTCTCATCTCCGTCATGCCAAGCGTGGTGGGTGCGGGGTGAGCAAAAGACGGCGATATCTCCATGCTGGGACATGAAGCAAAAGCGGAGGCGGAAGCATAAGCAATGCAGGGGTTGATGGTGTTGCGGATGCGCTACGTTTGAACGTGGGGAAGTAAGCTCAAAAATGCGGACAATGTGGGGGGGGGCCAAGCGAGGTGGGTCAGCCGATTCTTTCCAGGCAGACTTACAGTGAGGTGGCGAGGAAAGGCGGGGCATGTTAGCGAGACGGGTAAATCCGAGGGCCATCGAAGAAGTGTCATATCATGGTTCCCCGGTTTGCGGAGGCGGGGTCGAGCCGCAACCACGCGCGGCTTTGATCGGGTCAAGGTCAACAACGTACGATCCTTCACCGAAAGGAAATCCTGCCAAGAACGGCAAAACCACACACCCGAGCCAAACCTCCTCCTGCTCCTTCTCGGTTGAGCCCGACTTGTTCTTCTTTTTCGGCAACTGACACCGTGGGCTATCGTCCGATTGCTTTACCCACACCATCCCCATCATAGCGAAGTGCTTATCGTAACTCGATCTCCAACCAATCGCCACAATTCGGCCAAACCGGGTTCGTTAAACCTTGTTCTTGGGAAGTGATGGCAATATTTCGGCGAAATTTGGCTTTTTCATGCCGCGCAAGAGAGCAAGAGACCCCACAGCGCGGAAACGCCAGCGAGACGATCCAATACGACAGAGTGTGCCACGAAATTCGACCGAGCGGAGAGTGAACCAAGGGAATATACGGCAGAATCAAAAACGAGGAACGAGACCAAGACCATTTGCAAGCAATCTATGTACCCATCGGTACAACGTCGGTCTCACCAGCAAGACCGTAGCAACACACCGGGGATGTCGGCTTGGCTGTTAAGGAGTTCAGAAAACGGAGAACCATGCTTGGTGGTGGTGGTGGTAGGAATGGTTGTACTGAATCAGTAAATCAAATCCGCATCGTCAAGCTCTATCCTGGCCGTTGACCATACTCAGCAGCCAAAACTAGCTTCCAGCATGACAAACAGGATGAAAGCCACCAAATTACAACTGTCAGACTCTGCAACTCTTACCGACACCGCCGTTTGCTCATGATCCTTGCTTCACCCGAGAAAGCGTTACACGATGTACAGCGTCGATCGGGGAGAGATGGAAGTGGTTCTTACCGCCGCGCAAGGACCACATTTGAACAGCACGTGGAGTCGAGCCGAGGCTCTACTGTACAGTATTAGAAAGGAGAGTTTGCGGGGATGGGTGCGTAGGAGTGCATGTTGCATATCCGCGTACAGTAAACTACTGTAGTTCGCCCGTCGGTCTGGTTCGCAGGTGAACGCTACTGGATCTTGTCAACGAAGGGGCATGGGAGGAACAAATGGAGGACCTCAATGGATGGAGCTATTTTGTATTGTATTATTATAATGTACGTTACAGTGTGTTGTTTCAAGGGTTGATCTATTTGACCGGCGAATCCCCCACATGGTGCGTTTTGAGTGCAGAAGCGCCGCCCACCTTGGTGCACAACGCCATTCCTATTCACTGGCCCGCGTTTGTACAGCATTACGTCCCTGAAACCAAGTTCTCTGCCGCTCGCATCGGTCATTTTATGCCCCGAAAACATCCTGGTCGAGATCGTCCGAAAGTTTGACATCCGACTGGTTACGGACAAACTCTTGCGAGAGTCAAACTGATTGATTCTACAGGCTACAACATAGCATTCGCTTCCGGCTGTCATCGATGGTCGAGTACGATGGCAACATGTCAACATGGAAATTGTGATGTGACCGAGCAGGCAAGCTTTGGATGACTGACGGACACATAGAGAAGCGGTGTGGGGGGAAGGGGGGAAGGGGGGAAGGAGACGATGGGCGCGGCGTGCGGCTCTGTTCCTTGAAAGTGGGGTGAAATATTGCGGAAGGGGTTGGTGTGGGTGTAGGCAGCGGAATGCGAGTTGCGGCTCGATCCGTCGGGCGTGGAGTGGCGTAGCGTTCCAGTATTAATAACAGAGAGAGTTTGGAATTCATGCTGCCATGCTAGCGCGGACGTTGGTCGGTCATTCTTGCTTCCAGCTGATCGCGAATCGCCCGTGTGGCTGAGGAGCGAGGCAGTAATGCATGCGATTGGAAGCGGTCTAAAACCAACCGTCTGTCGATACTTGGCCCGCGTCCAAGGACGACTTTCCGGGCTGCAATTCTACTCACACTGACACGATTCTCGCTCGGCTGCTGTATCGATCAAATCAACACGACCGACGGCTTTCCCGCATGGCGTTTCCGAGTAGAAATTTGGCAAGGTATGGAAGCCGTCGCTCGAACTTTGCAAACGATGCTAAAGCAGTCGAGCTCGACATGAAACATTGCAACCGCTAGGGGCACACCAACACAACACGGGTGGGGGGAACTGAACGATACAGTACAATAAAATAGGAAATCCTACACGGGAAATTTCGTGGGCAGTCGGGGCCTCCCCGCGTATACGTTGCCCACGCGATTTTTTCTTTCTTTTTTCTTTTACTTGTAAATTTTAGCAAATTTATTATACTGTAGTGGTCCGGTTTGTGACCACTGCTCAGGTGCCCCCGGAAAATTTGTGGGGGGAGGCGTGGGTCCCTGGGGAGAAGGCACAACTGGACGCACGATGGGGTTTCGAATTTTCCACTACAGTAGACTACTGTACTGCACGCCGTAAGCTGCTTGTACTACAGTAGCTTGAGTCGACCAATCACGTCTCGTAAGCGCAGATGGAGCCCCACAGCCATTGGAGTGGTTGACCGACCAATCGATTCCCACGTATCGTATGCAGACCTGTACAGTACTGTACTACGTTCTACAGGTCGCTTGCAAAGACGCTCTCTCCTCCCGTATGACAGCAAATGTGGGGAAGTCAACATGTTCACACAGGTCCACGCTGCCTGTGTCCATGTCAAAGACCACGCGTCGCTGTGCCTCTGGGGGTGCCTCGACGAATCATTGGCTTCTCGTCACTGTCCACGCGGAAGCCGAGGTGCGGACCCAACGTCTGTCAAGCCTCGTCCCATTTCTGTGCCTAGTGCAATGTGGCCATGCAAGCAAGCATGAGTCGCTCTCCATGAGGTCTGCGGCTCGATGTGTATAAAGACCCGCCTCCTCTGCTCCGTTTCGAAGTTGCCTCGTGTCGTCGCTCCTCCTACCAATCCCTTCCTCATCTCTCCTCTCCTCTCCTCACTCACCACCCACTTCCATCATCATCATGGGTCGCAACGGTGCCGCCGCCGACCGTGCTGTTACAGCAGACACGCTCAGCAAGAAGCAGCTCTACTTCAGCTTCGCGCTCGTCTCTTCGCTCTTCTTCGTCTGGGGTCTTTCTTATGGTCTGCTTGACTCCTTGAACAAGACTTTCCAGGACTCGCTCCACCTCACCAAGGCCAAGTCTACTGGTCTGCAGGCCATGTACTTCGGTGCCTGTAAGTTGCTCTTTCCCTGGAATCTTCCGCTTTGGCTTCAGACTGTCGTGTGACTCGGGAGAGCTGACATGGAAAATCCTTGCTTGCAAAATCCCCACAGATCTCTTCAACGGTCCTATCTCGGGTCCTCTTGCTCGTCGCTTCGGTTACCCCTTCACCATCCACGGTGGTCTCGCTCTGTTCTCGATCGGTGCTATCCTCTTCTGGCCATGTGCTGTGTACTACTCCTACCCCGGTTTCCTCGTGTGCACCTTCGTCACTGCCTCCGGTCTCGCATGGCTTGAGATGGCCGCCAACTCTTACATCACCGTTCTCGGTTCGCCCGACATGGCCTCGTTCCGTCTTGTGTTCGCTCAGTCGTGGAACGGTGTCGCCTCGGTTCTTGGGCCCATCATCGCTGGTCACACTTTCCTCAAGACCGGTTCGTCGCACACGCTCAACCACCTTCAGTGGGTGTACCTCGGTATCTCGCTGTTCGGTTGCATCATCAACCTGCTCTTCTTCGTCGCCAAGCTTCCCGAGATCAAGCAGGTCGTCGACGAGACCATCGACGCCGAGCCCGTCAGCATCTGGAGCCAGAAGCACCTGCTTTACGGTGCGTTTGCCGAGTTCATGTACGTCGGTTCTCAGGTCGCCGTGGCTTCGCTCACCATCAACTACTTTGTCGAGCAACCCGGTCTCAACATCAGCCTCACCCAGGCTGCCAACCTGTTCTCGGTCACTCTTGCGGTGTTCACCATCGGACGATTCCTGGGTGTTCCGCTTCTCGCCAAGGTCGACTCGGCTCTGGTGCTGTTCGTCTGCGGTCTTGGATGCATCCTCATGTCGATCCTTACCTCGGTTGTGCCTGGATGGGGTGGTATTGCTTGCTTGATGCTTATCTTCTTCTTCGAGTCGGTTTGCTACCCTATCATCTTCTCGCTTGCTACGCTCAACCTTGGTTCTAACCAGAAGCTGGGTAGTGCGCTCGTTGCTGCCGGTGTTTCCGGTGGTGCTTGGTACCCAAGTGTCCAGGCTGTTGTTGCCGATGCTACCACCACTCAGCGATCGTTTGCTGTGGCTGTTGGTGGTTTCGTGGTGGTTTCGGCTTACGGTCTGTACATGCACGTCAAGGGATGCAGACAGATCGGTCACTGGAGCTGGAGGAAGCTCGAAAGCGAAGACGTCATCGCTTTCACCTCGTCCACCAACACGCGCAACGTCGCGTACGGCGCCGACGTCGAGCGCTCCTCCGACATCGACAGCAAGGAGTAATCTCCCCAACAACATGTTGGCTTTCTATACTACCCCTTTCTCACTTTCATATATCACGTCTTGGTCTTGTTTCTTCGTATGGGTTTTCATGTAGTCTTAACGCCTCTCAACGTATGCTTTCGAGTCGGAACAGGATTCGAATGCGTTCCGTAAACCAAAATCAATTGCACATGATTTTAGCAAAACAAAACCGTCCGAGCTTGTCGTATAATGCCACATTTGAAATGCCCCCCAAGTGACATGTTGCAGTGTGATCACGTCAAAACAGCGCACATCCCACTTTGCGCTTCCTTGACGTTTTGAACCTCATCAAAACAGTACAAATTCAGATTGAGCAAAGTGAAATATAAGTGGATCGGTCTAAGTGGATCTCGTCTTGCGATCCAATCCAGTGCCAACCGAGTGAAGCTCGAGTTCGTCTTGCACTGGAGCGAGGCTTGGCGAATTGGGCCTGGTTGGATGCGAACTATCCTCGACCTTTCCTTCCATCCCTCCGACGATGCCGATGGACCTGAGACGTGCCAACGCCACGATGATGGAAAGGACTGAGCATGCAAAGCAGAACCAAGACGCTGCTTGGTATCCTTTCAAAAGCGCACCGACGGGGATCGACTCCTTGGCTCCACCCTCGCCAGATGACGCAACAGCAACAGCAGCAGCTCGCGGCACCAGGTAAGCCCCTGTCAACAGCATCGACGGATCGAGTGACAAATCCCTCGAGACAAGCCGCGAAGCAGCATGACCAACCCCCTTAGCCACGGCACTCTTTGTGACCGAGGTCGAGATGGTGGAAGAGATGGCGAGTCCGAGCGAAGTGGCTAGACGAATTGTGGTGTTGAACAGTGAGCCTGCCAGCGCCTGATGTTGTCTGCCCACGGACTTGGAAGCGTAGAGCGAGCCAGCGGGGAAGAAGACATCTGGACCCACCTGCAAGATCATGATCCAAAGCATGCCTTTGTAGTACGGCGTTTCCGGCGTGACAGCGAGCGAAAGAATGGCACACGCCGCAGCACCAGCAGAAGCACCACACACAATCAACCAAACCGCCGACACCTTGCCCACAATAGCTCCGGCCAGCAAGTTGAGTGCAAGACCCATGGCGATCATCGGAAGGAAGAACAGCGACGTCTTTGTAGGCGAAACGTGCTGTACCTCTTGGAAGACCAGGGTGCTCAAGTATGACATGACGTTGAACGAGGCCCATGCGAGGAAGATGACCAGCAGCACTGCTCCGAAACGCGGCGCTCGCCAGATGGCAGGTGGCAACAGAGGCGTGGTGGGCGGGGCCTTGAAGAACGTCGCATTTCGACGCTGTTGAGTGGCAGCAGCAGTAGCACCTAGTTCGTAAGTCTGTTGTTTTCGTTCGAGGTACCTCTCCCACGAGAGGAACGCAGCGAGGAGTGCGATCGAGGTGGGGATCAAGGCAATAACGTAGGATGTACGCCATCCGTGAGGAGCGGATTCGGCGTCTGCAAGTGCAAAAGTGAGCATGACCAAACCGCCGGTGGACATGAGAGCGCCAAACCAGTCGAAGGTCTTGAGACGAAGCGAACGACTCGACTCGATGTGGGCTCCGAGGCCTACGCTTTGCAAGCTGGCGTTGACACCACCACTGAGGCCAGTGGTGCTGGCACTTGGACCCGCAGCATTGAAAGAAGATGCGGTCTGAGCTGTAGTACGACTTGAAGAATCAGCTTTGTCGAAATTTTGGGGAGCCGACGAGGTGGAAGCGCGTCCGGTGACAGGAACGGATGGCACGCTGCCCACGAGATCGACGACCGAAGTCGCCCTGGAGTTGAAGGCGGTCCTGATGAGCTCTTCACCTTCGGTGGGCAGAGACACGAAAGCGCAGACACCCAGCGCAACTGCCAAGCCTCCGAGGATGTAGAAGATGATGCGCCAACTGTTGGCGAGCAGACCCCCCAAGACGAGACCGAGAATGAAGCCGATTGGTTGAGACGCTCCGATAGCCGAGAAGGCTTGGTTCTTGATCTTGCCCTCGGGGATTGAGCTGCCCAGGATACCGACACCGGCGGGGATGAGCATGGCAGCGGCGAGACCGAGACCCGCACAACAGGCGATGAGACCGTAACCGGTGCTCATGAACGAAGAAACGATGCAGACGGAAGCAAACACCATGATGCCGAGCAAAAAGACGGTTTTTCTACCGAAGGCATCAGCCATGGCGCCTGACATGAGCAGTAACGCACCAGTCACCAGACTGAGCATACTGAGAGGCCAGGAGAGCAGCTCCTGCGACAGGTTGACCGACTTTGCCATGGATGGAAGAGCCACGGTCAAAGCTCCGCTCAGGAAACTGGTGAGGATGGTGACGCCACATATTGATACGAGCGAGAGAATGATGCGGGTAAGAGACGAGAGGTGGGGCGGTGTGAGGAAGCTGGACAACTTTCTGGAAGATAGCGAGCCTCTCCTCAAATCGGACAAGGCACTGGGACGCTGCATGCTCATTTTGCCGATCGATTGGCAAGAGACGACTGGCGTGTATCGAGCTGTATGTCGTTGTTGCTGTCACTGTAGTGGTAAAAAGTGGAATTTGGAGAAGGGACAGAGTCGCTCGAGACATGTTATAGACGGAGGACAGATAGTATTCTTGGATTTGAAGCTGTTGTACCACCTTCTTTGGGTGTACACAGCAAACCAAACCGCCTTGAATAACCGAGCAAACCCGGCTGCCAAACGTTCAAGTGGACCCTGTGCCTCGTGCAGCTTTCTCTGCTTTTTCTGTGGTTGCACCACTGCGATGAATTTGTCGAAAAATTGTTAGATCCTGTCTGGTTGAGCAGAATACCGCGCATTTCGCCGATAGCAACCGTTCGAGCAAAGTGACGACATCTGGCCGACACCCTTGCTGCTGCTTGACAGTCATCAGAGACATCGAAAGCATCTCGTTGCTCCCTCTTATCCACCCACTCTGTGCTGTGCATTCCAACTTCAGACATGTCGATAGCTCCTGCTATTTCGCTACAAAAGACGTCGGTTGCGCTTGTGCAGCTGGGGTCCACCTCATTCGACAAGGCGATCAACCTCAAGCGAGCGAGGGATGCAGTGCTGCGTGCTGCTGCCACTCGTCCAGGCGCTTCGTCCACCCCCATCACCGCACCTGTCGGAATGGTAGTGCTACCCGAATGCTTCAACTCTCCTTACGGTGTCAGGTACTTTGCTGAATACGCCGAATCGTTCGGAGGCGCCTACCAGAAAATCAAAAAGCCGCTTCCTTCAGCACTGGCACGCATGGGCAAAGGCAAGGAGGAGATCCGATGGACCATCGATGCTTCCACTGATCCGAGCGCAGAGCCGAACATCGCACGCGAGAAGCGCATTGGAAAACCTGTCGATATCGACGAACGCATCCAGAAACTCTCGCCCAGTCTCAAGATGCTCTCCGAGACAGCGCGAGAAGCCAAGGTGGTGCTGGTGGGTGGAAGCGTACCGGAACGCGATGATCTCACCGGCAACATCTACAACTCATCCTGCGTCTTCAACGAGCAAGGTCAACTTATCAGCATCCACCGCAAGCTTCACCTGTTCGACATTGACATTCCGGGCAAGATGACTTTTCAGGAGAGTGAAACTCTGTCCGGCGGTGATCGCGTCACGGTGTTTGACTGCAGCCTCGGACGCTTCGGTTTGGGCATCTGCTATGATCTGCGCTTCCCGGAGCCTGCCATGATCGCCGGTCGTCTGGGTGCAGGATGCTTGATCTATCCCGGTGCATTCAACACCACTACTGGACCCGTCAGCTGGGAGCTGTTGCTGCGTGCGCGTGCCACCGACAACCAGGCGTATGTGGTTGGTTGCAGCCCCGCGCGACCCAGCCAGGAAGCTATGGATGGTGTGCTGACCGGAAACAAAGGCTGGCGAGAGGGCGAGAAAGCATATCCGGCTTGGGGCCACTCGAGCATCGTCGGTCCGCTCGGTGATGTCAAGGCGAAACTCAACGAGGCTGAAGATACGCTCTTCTTCACACTCGATCCCGAAGAGGTGGAGCAGACCCGACGAAACATCCCCATTGGCACACAGCGCAGATTTGACGTCTACCCGGACATCACCTGCGGATAAGAAGCTGTACTGTTCCTGTAGCAAGGTTGATGCTACAATGTAAACAATGCGAAGGTGATTTCTGGCTGGGAGAGTGAAGAGCGTCCGTGCGAGTCAATGATATCGGATCGGGGCGGAATGTCTCAGATCGAGTCGATAAATTTGGAGATGAGCTCACAAAAGATTTGGGACCGCCGTGGTCTGTTGCATGCGGAAAGCGGGCTTCAGAACAGGCGACGGCTTTGCAGCTCGGAGCGGCAGAGGTCGTGTGAACGCGTCGCGCAACAGATGATGTGCCGGTATTATTCCTTTTTCAAGATGTCTTCGTGAATTAATGTAACATGTTCGGGAAACATCGCTCGACGTCATCGTGATTGCTTGTTCTGATCGTGAATTAGTATGATGTCATTGTGAGCTATAATTGGATGTTATCGTGAACTAGCGCTGTTGTTATCGGGACGCTCAGGCCTCCACCATCCAATAAGATCAATCTTGTCGTCGCCGCTGTCTTGTCTGTGTAAATACTGACACCATCTCTTCGCAATGCCGGCCTCCCAAGTCAGAAAGAAGCGTAACAGCGTACCTGATGCTGTCCGAGAATGGATTGTGGACAACATCCTGCATCGAGGTCACACTAAAGCCGAGGTAGCGAGGCGATACCGGCTGCCGTGGTCGACCGTCGATAGCATCGTCCGAAAGTTCGAGGATGAAGGCGTAGTCGAAGCAACAAGGAAGAAAGGTGGAGCATGTTGGAACTCGGTGTTCCGAAAGCCATCTCGCACTCAGAGTATCTCGCTCAACAGCACCAAATACGCAAGCTTGCGTGTTTGGGTTCAACGACTCAAGATGAAAAACCCACAAGGTACGCGCGCGCACGTTAAGAAGGAACAAACTTAATTAATTTCCCAAATATCAAGGGGGTAGACCCTGGAAATACAACGCTGCCGAACAGTCGAGCAAGCTGGTGACCATACACGCGAGCTCGCGTGTTTGACCGCAACACTCCCCTAGGTATCTCACCCATCACCACAGATTCGAGGCACACTGGAGGCCATCTTCCGTGACGATGATGGGTAACCCTCATAATCAAGGGTGAACCCCATTTGCGGACCACGTTGGGCCGAACCAATCAGAAAAGGGCAACAAACGAGACACGCGGTGATGTCCCCAACGAGGAGGAAAGACACGCAAGGATTGCGTGTTTAGCAACGAACACTCATCGGTCATGGGACCTTCTGGAGTAAGGCTATAGCGACGATGGTCGTCACTTAGCCGTATACGTCTGCTCACGCCATATGTATATATAGAGGTTGCATTTCACTGTGCGGTAATCGGAAATCCATCGAATCATCAACCAGCGAGGTGTGTTCCTAACGTACAACCAAGCATACCAACACGCAGGCTTGCGTGTCTGTCTCTCACGTAGTAACCTACCAAGCTTCCTAGCCTACAGCGCCTACTCGGACAACTTGAAGTCAGTCAAGGAACGTGGCAAACACGCGCCCTTGCGTGTTTGCAGTCATCTTCAAACGTCTACCCACCACGCAATAGTGATTAGACGCACGCAGAAACTAACAGGTTATGAGCCCAAAGCCTACGGGAAACTCGGAAGGTAGCTACAAAGGAACCCGATCGCGAACCCGTCGCTCCGATTCGATTACTGGAACACCCAGTGGAGACGACGAAGAATCTACCCTATCTCTAACCCCATCCCCTGAAGCACTAACACGCAACGTCGCGTTTACGATGGGCACGGAGATCGACCAAACGAAGCTCCGCTTGCCGAAACTCGAGCAAGCGAAGGATTACTACACGTGGAAGGACAGAACTATAGATGTCCTCATGCAAAAGGGCATCCGCGTCTACGGAATCATCAAAGGGATCTTCCCCAAACCTCCGGAGTCCGACCCCACGTACATGGAATGGCTCAACGCCAATCTCACAGCATGCGGGATGCTTCGAAGCTGCATGTCAATCGACATAAAGCACACGATCAGCGATCTCGAGGATGCCAGGACCATCTGGATCACTCTCGAAGACCGATTTGCCAAGTCAATGCGATGGCAACTCGAGGAAATGGAGACCGAGTTCAACAGCCTCAGACAAGAGAAACGGACCATCGACGGCTTCGTTGGCAGAATCAAGCAGCTCGCCGAACAACTGACGTTGGCAGGCTACGACATAAGCCATCACAAGAAATACAGCGTCCTCATGAAGGGACTACGAAAGGAGTATGAGAACATCGCGTCGCAAATCATGGAAACGTACAGAGCTCGCCGGGAGCAAACTCAGATGATCATCCACCGTGAAGGAGATGAAAACGAGAGGTTCACGATGGCGAAAGCACACATTGATGAGAAAGTGGAGTTTGACTCCATAGTCACAAGGTTGCGTAGCGAAGAACTACGCCTCGGACTCCACTCACACGGTCTGGACCAACAAACGAAGCAAAACCAGTCAGCCTACTTTGCCAGCGACGGAAAGAAAACGAAGAGGCCAAACACGCAACGTCGTAGGAAAAGAACTCCCATCGAAGAAATAACTTGCTTCAATTGCAACGAAAAGGGACATTACCAGAACAAATGCCCAAAGAAAACGAAGCAAGAGAACACGCAAGATTGCGTAAAGGATGGCAATGTCAACAACGAGAACGCCTACTCCGTTAGCGAGTTTACCCATCCACGCTCAACCATGTGGCTCATGGATTCAGGAGCCAGCAGGCATATCTGTTGCAATCGTTCCCTTTTTACAGACCTCCGTACAGGCGTGTCAATGAAACCTATCTGGGTGGCCAATGACGTACCCGTCCAAGTCGAAGGCGTCGGCACAGTGCACCTAGACGTCAACGTCGGACAAGGAGACGTCAACAAGATCATGCTAACGAACGTTGCTTACATCCCATCCTTCAATGTCAACCTCCTATCCACAGGAGTGATGAGGAAGAAGGCGGAGATCACCACCAACGACAAAGAAACCGTAGCAAGGACAAAGAGTGGCCGTATCACCTGCAGGGGTGTACACATTGGACCGCTCACCTACGTTGACCAAGCTGGTGTTGACTTCGCAGGACTAGTGTTACGATTGGGATATCGGGAGAGTTAGTGTTCGGTCTTAGTATTAACATGGGCGGGGGTAGTTCCCCCCGATATAGACCCGGATCGGTGATCGGGGCAGACTGCGGCATCTCCCGGGGGGTATCCGGGAGACCACATAATCCCACGTCCTGATTCCACCACGCTCACGTTAAGACGTCGATTGTATTTTAGCTTACTCACTATAGTAGGTGGAAATATCAGACCTTCTCCCGATCTCCCGCTCACCCGCTCCGCTATCTAGGCAACGATCCCGGGAACAACACCCGGTACCACGCCCCTGGCCTCGATACAGACGCACCGCCACGTTCCGAGGTTCTAAGACCCCAGGAGCTTAACATTACAATCGACCTCCCCGTTGCCATCAACGCGGAGACCCCAGCTACTATGCAAACCCGTAGCCAGCCTCGTCCCGGCCCCCCGGACTCTGTTACGAGTTCGGGCAGCCCTACCCCCGAAAGTCCCGATTCAGGAGGCGACCCCGTCCAGGGGCTAGTCGCCGCCGTGCAGAGCCTAACCGCCCTGGTCGGAGGATTGGCCGACCAGGTCCGGCTGCTCAACGGTGGTCGAGCCCCCGACCCCGCCGTCCCGATCCCGGCAGGACCTAGCCTCCCGCCCATGGGGCATCCGGGAGACCTTTCTCCGGAACGCGAGACCTCGGAAGAACGGTACGCCCGCGCTACCCGCCTTATGGGCGAGCGCGAGGCCAATCCCCAGCCGGTACCCCCGGGAGCTCCCGTCGTAGCTACCAACTGGGACCTTACGGAGGACTACTCCTCCCGGGTCAAGACCCCGGAAGTTAGCGTTGCCGCCCCTTCCTGGGACGGCAAGCGCGACGAGCTGGAGGCTTTCATCGAACAATGCACCCTCCATTTCGATCTTAACCCGGCACGTTTCCCCTCCGACCCCCGCCGGGTCTTATGGGCCCTAGCTCATATTTCGGGTGTACCCCGGGAGCGACTCCGCAACCTGCGCCAGGCCCGCCCGGAAATCAACCTGTTCCACAAGTGGGATACGTTCTGTGCCGATCTTCGCCGCACCTATGGGGATCCTAACCCGGGACACACCGCCCGGGTCAAGCTCCAGCGGCTGCGTCAATCGGGAAGCGTTAGCGCTCACGCTGCCGAGTTCTTGGCCCTAGCCACTAAGGCTAACGCTACCGACAACCAGCAACTGCTGACGACCTTCCAGCTTAGTCTCCGGGAGAGCCTCCGGCAGAAGCTCCTCCACGTGGAGACCCACGACCTGCACGAGTACATTGACACCGCTATCCGAACCGAGCAGCGAATGTACGAAATCGGCTTGGTGACCCCGGGTCACTCGGACCCCCCGGGTCGCCCGGAACGCCGTCCCGAACTTCGGGGCGGTCGCCCACCCAACTCGACGGTACCCCGTCACGAGACCCCCAACAAGCGGGGTGATCCGCCCCACCCCGGGCTGGCCAGCCGGGAGCTTCCCGACGAGGTCCGCAAGTACCGTCGGGAAAACAACCTCTGCTACGGGTGCGGGGGCCCTCACGCAGTCCGGGACTGCCCAAAGGCCGCCCAGACTCGGCCCCTCCGGGCCAACGTGGCTATCCTAGACCCCGCCAACGGCGATCTTTTGGTCCAACCCCTGGTCCCGGACGTCCCGGAGACCCGGTGGGCCGGGGAGGATGAAGCCACACCTATCAACGGCGAGGATGACCTATCGGATGATCGCTCCGTCCTTTCCTATGACCCGGAGTGGGACCCCGAGTCCACCGACCACCCTCAGTCTCTCCCGGTGAGGGCCAACATCGCCCAACTTCGCCAGGACACGGGACTCGTGGATCTCAGGAGCCATGTAGCGGCCCTCATCCCTCCCGCCGAGCCGGTGATCAGCGGGGACACCATCCGGGTACACCGACACCCCAGCATCCCGGTGTATGAGTGCTGGGTCACGCTGGCCGGGTGCCGTGCCCGGGCCCTAATCGACGGGGGCGCCACCGCTTCTTTTGTGGACAGGGCCATGCTGGATCGGGAGGTGGGCGTCCCGGAGGCCCTCCGGGCCCCGGTACGTACAGCAACCTTCGATTCCCGCTCAGAGGCTATTACCCACGCTCTCCGGGCATCGGTCAGCCTTGCGGGCGTCCCGGTTACCCCGAATCATCAATTCTATGTCGCACCCCGCATCTCCGACTATGATATCATCCTCGGAATGGATTGGATTGAGAAGACCGAACCGGTACTCAATTATCAAACCCAAACCATGCACTTCCCGCTCCCAGGAGGAGGGGGTTATGCCACCACCCCGGTTCAACCTACCGGCCCCCCGCTGCTTACCAATGGACAGGATCCCGTCCCGGGGGAGAACTGTTTCGCTATCCACCCCAGCTCCTTGGAGCCATCCCGGGCCCCAGGCCTCCCGGAAGAGTACCGGGACTTCTCGGACGTGTTCAATGAGGCCAACGCCGATGTGCTCCCGCCTCGCCGGCCTCACGACCACCAGATTAACCTCCTCCCCGGAGCCCAGATCCCACATGGCGCACTATACTCCCTCTCCGGGAGAGAAATGGAGGAGCTTAAGGCCTATCTTGATAAGATGCTTGAGATAGGGTTCATCCGGCCGTCCAAGAGCCCGGCAGCCGCCCCTATCATCTTCGTCCCGAAGAAAGATGGCAAACTCCGCCTTTGCGTCGACTACCGGGCCCTCAACAGCATCACCGTCAAAGACAAGTATCCGATTCCCCTGATCTCCGAGCACCTGGACTGCCTCTCCCGGGCTAAGATTTACACAAAATTGGATCTTAAGGGGGCCTACAATCTTGTCCGCATCGCGGAGGGCGACGAATGGAAAACAGCCTTCCGGACCAGGTACGGGAGCTACGAATACTTAGTTATGCCCTTTGGACTATGTAACGCCCCGTCCACTTTCCAGCATCTTATGAACCACGTTCTCCACGACCTCTTGGATGTCACCGTAATAGTGTATTTGGATGATATCCTCATATTTTCCGCCGACCCCGCAGAACACACCTCTCACGTCCGGGAGGTGTTGGGACGTCTCCGGGACCACAAGCTGTACTGTGCCCCGGGAAAATGCGACTTCGGGACCTCGTCTGTCGAGTTCCTCGGGTACCGGGTCAGTCCCGGGGGGATCAGCATGGACCCCGGTAAGGTGGACGCGGTGTCGTCCTGGCCAGAACCGGTCACCATCCGGGACATCCAGGTCTTTCTAGGGTTTGCCAACTTCTATCGCCGCTTCATCCGGCACTACTCCCGGGTGGCGTCCCCGCTCACCGATCGGCTTAAGAACAAGGCCTCCGGTAAGATCAACCTGGAGCCCCGGGAGCGGGAGGCTTTCACCCGACTCAAAGAAGCCTTCACTACCGCCCCAATCCTACAACACTTCGACCCTTCCCGGCTCACAGTGATCGAAACAGATGCTAGCGATTACGTCGTGGCTGCCGTACTCTCACAGTGGTACGCCGCCCCGGGGACCGACCCCGAGGCCGTACCCCGGCCCTCGACCCACCGGCTCCATCCGGTAGCCTATTGGTCGCGAAAGATGTGTTGGAACTCGGGTTCCATAAATCGCCTCGCACTTAGAGCATTTCACACCTCAGCAACAAAACCCGCGGTCGGGTTTTGTAACCCGCATGCGGGTTCACACTTCTAGCCGAATTCGGACAACTGCGAAGGATTTCACAAGAAAACATCCGAAACCAACATACGCGTTCGAGACACACGGCTAAAGACAAAAGGTTCGAAACATAATCGCAAAACCCGCGGTCGGGTTATGCTGATTCCGGATGCGTCGCAAATGAGAACGGAAAGCCCTTCCACCCAACGATGGAGTCCTATGCTATACGGATGAAGAGCCATCCCGAGATGTATATAAGTGCCTCTTGCCTTGACCCGTTAGTGCATCTGAAATATATCGAATCTTTTCCCCATTTACCCTTATCATACCTTCTCTCCGACAACTCGTCGAGTAGTCATCAAAGTACTTACAGTATTTATCGTTCAAGCTTCCTACCTCTGCGAAGACGACGTGAGCGTACGAAACCCGACGTGGATCTTTGGAATAACAACAAAAATAACGTTCGGACATCCTAAGACTTCCGGGATTCTAACAAACCCGCAGTTTGTCAGAACCCGACGTCGGGATTGATCACCCGACGCCTACTTCCGTAAGTCACGCTCAAAAGCCATAATTAACTACTTATTCTTGGCTTTGCCGTAAGGCCGTCATTCCTCATCTGCTATTCTTCTACAGGTTATGAGCCCAAGGCCTGCTGGAAACTCGAACGACATATACTTGAATACTCGATCTCGCTCCCGAGTCGATTCGATCACCGGAGAACACGAAAACCCCGAAAGAAACTTACCGAACCCGACGACGGGTTCCGAATACACCGAAGAAATCATGCAATCCATTGACGGGGTCCCGCACAATTCCCCCGGATTGCCGAAATTGACACAGGCACGCGACTATTACCAATGGAAGGACCAATGCATCGACATTCTTATGCAAAAGGGTGCTCGAATCTATGGAATCATTAAGGGGACGCTACCCCGGCCTGAAGCCTCTGACCCCAAATATGGAGAGTGGATTAACGCCAACTTTACCGCTTGCGGCATGCTACGAAGCAGTCTCTCTAGTGAAATCAAACACACTATTGCGGACCTTGAAGACGCGCACACAATCTGGAAAACCCTCGAAGAACGGTTCGCTAAAGCCATGAAATGGCAACTCGAGGAAATGGAGACGGAGCTCAACAGTCTCAAGCAAGACAGACGAACCATCGACGGATTCGTCAGCCGAATCACCGAACTGTCAGACCAGCTGACCATGGCAGGCGTTACAATTAGCTTCAACAAGAAGTATAGCGTGCTAATGAAAGGTCTCCGCAAGGACTACGACAACATCCGAGCACAAATCGAGGAAACCTACCGAGCACGACGAGAAACGAGCGAAATGATCGTCCGAAGGGGCGATAACGAAGTCGAGACCCTGGTTGTCGAAAGTGCCGTCATTAACGAGAAAGTCGAGCTTGACAACATCGTTACCCGCCTGCGAAGCGAGGAATTGCGCCTTGGTATCAACGTTCAGGGCATGCATCAGCGAACCCGGGTCGGGTCATCGGCATATTACGCCGGACAAGAAAACAAACGGAAGGGTCAACGAAACCCGAAGCGAAACTCCAAGACGAAGCCGAAAACGCCAATCGAAAAGATCACTTGCTTCAATTGTCAAGAAAAGGGACACTATGCGAACAAATGCCCGAAACCCAAGAACCCGACGTCGGGTTCCCAGCCGAACACCAAAACTGGTGAACCCGGGCGCGATAACGTCTACTCCGCTAGTGAGTTCACACACCCGCGGTCAACAATGTGGTTAATGGACTCGGGTGCCAGTCGACACATCTGTTGTAACAAGACCCTATTTCGGGACCTTAAACTCGGCGTAACCATGCGACCCATCTGGGTAGCAAACGAAGTTCCGGTCAAAATCGAAGGACTCGGCACAGTAGACCTCGAAGTCAATATCGGACGAGGAAAAACGAACAAGATCACACTGTCGAACGTGGCTTACATACCATCCTTCGGCGTCAACCTCCTCTCCACAGGAGTGATGAGGAAGAAGGTAGAAATAGTCACAAACGACCGTGAAACCATCGCCCGAACGACAGACGGCAGGATTACATGCAGAGGCGTCCACATTGGACCCCTCACGTATGTCGACCAAGTCGGTACCGATTTTGCAGGAATTGCAGCCGAACACGAGGCTAACACCACGAACTGGCACAAACGCCTTGGTCACCCTGGTCAAGCACGCTTGGAAGAGATTGCGAAGGTCGTTCCCCAAGTAACTCTCAATCCACGCACACCCGCGAAGTGCGAGACGTGCCAGATCGGGAAATCGCATAAACAGCCGTTTTCTCGAAACCCGACGTCGGGTTCCACAAAACCCCTGGAACTTGTACACACCGACGTCGTGGGCCCAATGCCCGACGAAACTCCTCAAGGCCACCGATACGCTGTCACATTCATCGACGACTTCTCAAGATTCACCGTCGCTTTCCTACTCACAAGGAAGAGTGAGGTGTACGGCCACTTCTTGGAGTACAAAACCTTGATGGAAAAGCAAACCGGCCAGTTGATTAAAAGAGTCAGGTCGGACAACGGAGGCGAATACACGAGTAAAGAACTTGCAGAGCTACTTCGAGGAAATGGGATCATCCACGAACACACCGCTCCATACACGCCAGAACAGAACGGGGTTGCAGAACGAATGAATCGCACCCTGTTCGACCTAGCTCGCTGCATGATGATCCAATCATCCTCACCGTATCATATGTGGGGAGACGCCTTCCTCCACGCGGTCTACCTCAATAACCGATTCCCAACGAAGGGCGCCGGGATGAAGATCCCGATCCAATTGTTGCGTTCCATTACACCTGACTTCTCCCTCGCTCGAACGTTCGGATGTGCTGCTTGGGCACACGTTCCAGAGGAGAGAAGAGACAAATTGGAGCCCCGCGCGCTGGCATGCGTCTACGTCGGCATCACTGCAGGGACGAAGGCCTTCAAGTTATATAACGTGGTCGAAGATCGATATATTACAACGGTCCACGCAACATTCGACGAAGGGACTTTCCCCTTCTCGTATGATACCGAAAGTTCGGTGCGGTTTGCAAAACCCGACGTCGGGTTTGCAAACCCGCCCAGAATTAACACAACGACGAAGGAAATCGATATCCCCCCCCAGTCAAATCATCAAAACGCCGAACTACAGGAGAACACATCGGAAGACTCAAACAGTTGGCCCTACCTTACTCCAGAGGAAAGGGCGGCAGGAATCCAGACTCCACCTGGTTCGCCACCAAGTTCACCACGCCTGGACGCGCTCGCAGCCCTCGAAGAAACCAACGGGGTCGAAGACCCGACGTCGGGATTGGACGATTCGGACCCAATAGGGCTACTCGATGACGAACCACGAACAATCACCCAGGCTTTCAGAAGACCCGATTGGGAATTGTGGAAACAGGCAGTAAATAGAGAACTTGCGTCGCACAAGAACAACAACACCTGGAACCTCGTGACCCCTCCTAAGGACGCAAACGTCATCGGAAGTCGATGGGTCTTCAAGATCAAACGAAAAAGCGATGGAACAATTGACAAGTACAAGGCTCGCTTGGTAGCACAAGGATTCGCACAGAAACACGGCATAGACTACGACGAGACCTTCGCACCCGTCGTGAAGCTTGCGACACTCCGTCTGCTCATGATCCTAAGCCTGCAGATTGGATTGACTATCTACCAAATGGATGTCGAAACCGCCTACCTCAATGGCGAAATCGACAAAGATATATACATGAGACCGCCACCTCGTGAACCCGACGCAGATCCTCACGCTCCGGGTCTACTTTGCAAGTTAAACAAGTCACTGTACGGTCTCAAACAAGCTGGCCGTACTTGGTACCAAAAGGCAGACTCGACTTTGCGGGGAATGGGTTTCAAGCGCAGTAACCACGATTCCGCGCTCTACATCAAAAACCCGACGTCGGGGTCCGGGACTCACCCGCTCGTCCTCACAATCTACGTGGATGACATACTAATCTTCGCTCGCTCTAAACCCCTCGCCGAAAACGTAATGAACGACCTCAGGAAGCACTTCAAGATGACGGGTGGAGAACAGCTTGACTACATTCTAGGCATTCAAGTGAAACAATCGCCGGAATCCATACACTTGTCCCAAACCAGCTACATCCGACGGCTCCTTCTGACTTACGGACTCGAATCTGCCAACATCGTACACACCCCGCTCAACCCGAGTGCCAGCCTGACAGATGGAGACCTCCTCTCGCCGTCCGAACACTCCAAATACAGGAGCATTGTTGGCCAAATCCTTTACATTGCAACATGTACGAGGCCAGACATCAGCTACGCTGTACAGAGACTCAGCCGCGAACTTGCAAACCCGCACTCTAATGCTATGGTTCAGGCTAAACATCTGTTACGTTACCTCAAGGGAACGGAAACCCACGGGCTCGAATATAAACCCGCCGTCGGGTTTCCAATTCACGACGTGAATCTTGATTTCGGATTGCTATTTCAGACATTCACCGACGCAGATCACGCGGGGGACACACTAACTTCGAGATCAACGTCGGGAATTGTCAACACGGTCAATACTATGCCATACAGCTGGATTTCTAAGCTACAGTCCATCATCACGGACTCTACAACATACGCCGAATATGTAGCTATGGCCGAAGCAGCGAAGGAAATCACATGGTGCCGATGGCTGGTCGAAGAACTCGGCCTGAAAGTCAAGAACCCGACGCAACTGATGGTGGATAATCGCGCTGCCATTGAACTCGCCAAGGAACCCAAATTCCACAACAGGACCAAACACTTTCGCCTCAAGTATCACATTACCCGATCATACCAAGCAGAAGGATTACTGATCGTGAAGCCAGTCTCAACAACAGACCAACTAGCCGACATCTTGACCAAAGCGCTGGAAAAGAACAAAGTTCGAGTCAATCGCGAAAACCTTCACATACTTCCAACGAATTAGGAAAACCCGACGACGGGTTCCACCTTCCATAAATTAATCATCAAGATCCGTACATACACACTCACGATTCGACGCGAAAAACATCAAAACCAAAAAAAAAAAAAGAAAAAAAAAAAAAAATTATTAATAATGATCGATAAAAATCAACAGAATAAGTGGACCCTGCATAAAGCGCGACCCTGGATAACGAGAACCCTGGCAAACCACAAAACCCGACGGCGGGACTTGACACCCGACGAGAAATCCCAAGACCCTGGCCCGGATAAGCGAAATCACAAATAAATTTACCACTAACACCACAAGTCACATATATGTCACACTGCGCAATCACACCTACGGAGATGAAGTGCAGCGCAACAACCAGAACTCATCACCGGGTTGCAGAACCCGACGGCGGACTTTTACCTTGCACTGCGCCACTCGCGGAACAAGCCGAACAAAGCTTTACATCACAAAGGATCGAAGCACCAACAAGAATCGACGATGAGACTCTCACTACACTAGTCTCAACCACCCTCCTCACCACCACCTCTCTCAACACCCACTATCCGGACAACTCCCAACAGGAAACGATGGGCAAACGACTATCCCAAGCAAAAAGGGACGCCCTCGCCAAAGCCAACGAGGCTAGGCGCAAGAAGACCACCGGATTAACCCTGGTATCCGACGCCAACGCCCACCACGACATCAACATTACCGACATCAACCCTGCCGCCGACAGCGCCAACAGTACTACGGCCAATACGAATACGATACTTGCCTCCCCTCAAGACGATCAAGAAGAGGCGATGGATGTCGACGACCAGCCCTCTCAGCCAACTGGCGAGGGCCCCTCATCTTCCGACAACGCTACGCCCTCTGTCAACCATGACATGGCCGAAGAACCCGAAGGTGGACTCGCCAACGAAGAGCCACCCATACCAACAACGTCGCCTACCAACCAAGGTACGGCAATCGAAGACGCTGAGATGCCATGCATCAGCGCCATCGTCACCGCAAACGAAGGCGACGATGACTCCTCCGCAGCGACTGTGCTCCGTGCGGCCGACCGCCCGCTCCGACTACGCCCTCGCCCCCTCCCCACGCTGAGGCCAGTCAGCTCATCGACCAGAGCTGACCCATCCACCGAGGACAGGGATCTCTTCTTAGGTTCGGACGACTCCTTTGCCGACGGGGACTACGAAGAGGATCCGGCGTACAATCGCGCCAGCGAAAACGAGCACGGACAAGGGCCAATCACCAACGGTCACGCTGCAAGAACCACCAACCCCATTCGAGCAATCGAGCTGGTGGAAGCAACGACGAGTCAATCTCGTCATCGTATCGTCGGAGCTGCCGCCAACGCCATCGCGGCCTCTGAAGCAAACTTCGAGGCCGACAAAGTCCAACCGGCTGGTGGCACAGTGGAACACCCCCTTCCCCCGCACCAGGCATGGTCCGGGGCACCCACACCCGGGGTTCCACTGTCAAAACAAAAACGATTCGTTGTTCCAGCTGGAGTAGTGCTAAACTCACGTCGGCACTTCACTCGACTGGAACAACCTCACCACCCCGACCTCGTGGTCGTAACCCCCGGCTGTCAAGAGTGCCAACTCATTGGAGTGCACTGCTCATTTGGCGCCGGGGTTAATCATCAAGGGAAAAAGCGAGACCCCGCCCGCGGGTCTTGCGATCATTGTATGGTGATTTCGAAGCCTTGTCGCGGATTAGGATACGAGGGTAAGAGAACCAAGAAGATAGCTACCATTGACGACCTTCGGAACAAGCTCAACGAAGCGAAGGAGATCTGCATTGATGCGATCGTTGCCTCGAGGACCGGAAAGCAAACGCCAAAGAAATGGGACCCGTCATATTTCATCAAACTCCTTGGCCAAGCTGAAGAACTCATCGACAAGCGCGAGGCTCCCGGTCCTCGAAATAGGTTTGCTCACGTTTCTGGTTCACACACTTCGGGTCATTAAGACCCGCCGTGAATTCCATTTCCTTTCCAATGTAACACCATGTGTGCTTGAAGTGTGTGAAGTGCTTGACGAGGGGGACTGTTGGAACTCGGGTTCCATAAATCGCCTCGCACTTAGAGCATTTCACACCTCAGCAACAAAACCCGCGGTCGGGTTTTGTAACCCGCATGCGGGTTCACACTTCTAGCCGAATTCGGACAACTGCGAAGGATTTCACAAGAAAACATCCGAAACCAACATACGCGTTCGAGACACACGGCTAAAGACAAAAGGTTCGAAACATAATCGCAAAACCCGCGGTCGGGTTATGCTGATTCCGGATGCGTCGCAAATGAGAACGGAAAGCCCTTCCACCCAACGATGGAGTCCTATGCTATACGGATGAAGAGCCATCCCGAGATGTATATAAGTGCCTCTTGCCTTGACCCGTTAGTGCATCTGAAATATATCGAATCTTTTCCCCATTTACCCTTATCATACCTTCTCTCCGACAACTCGTCGAGTAGTCATCAAAGTACTTACAGTATTTATCGTTCAAGCTTCCTACCTCTGCGAAGACGACGTGAGCGTACGAAACCCGACGTGGATCTTTGGAATAACAACAAAAATAACGTTCGGACATCCTAAGACTTCCGGGATTCTAACAAACCCGCAGTTTGTCAGAACCCGACGTCGGGATTGATCACCCGACGCCTACTTCCGTAAGTCACGCTCAAAAGCCATAATTAACTACTTATTCTTGGCTTTGCCGTAAGGCCGTCATTCCTCATCTGCTATTCTTCTACAAGATGCAACCCGCAGAGCGTAATTACGAAATCCACGATAAAGAACTCCTAGCAATCGTAGATGCGTTGCAGGAATGGAGACATTACCTCCACGGGCTCCAGGAGCCGTTTGAGGTGCTCACCGACCACCAGGCCCTCCAATATTTCCAAACGAAACGGCAACTTAACAGGCGGCAGGCCCGGTGGAGCATGGCTCTCGGGGAGTTCACGTTTACCATTACGTACCGACCCGGGACCCAGGCAACCCGCCCAGACGCTCTGTCCCGGCGCTCCGATGGTCATCCCAACACCACCACCACCAATCATCAGCATGACCCCTCTAACGTCGCGGTCCTCCTACCCCCTGACCTGTTCCAGGATTCCGGGCTGGCGGAACAACGAACACCGGCTGCGCACCGGATATCGGACGTAGCCCCGGGCCCCGACCCGCTCCCGACCAGCCCCGCGTCCCCCGCCGAAGTGAAACGAATCCTAGAGCGCTATCACGACCACCCGACGGCGGGACACCCGGGAGTGGCCGCTACCCTGGAACTGGTCCGTCGTCATCATTCCTGGCCCAATCTCAAGCACGATGTCACAGAATACGTTCGGACCTGTGGAGCCTGTAAGCGCGCTAAAGCGCCCCGGCATAAGCCTTACGGACTGCTGCTCCCGCTCGACGCCCCGACCCGGCCGTTCGGGACCATCACGATGGACCATATTGAGGGTCTCCCGGTTTCCCGGGTCGGTGGTCTCACGTTCGACTCCATCCTCGTCGTCGTCGATCGTCTCACCAAGTACTCCCTTTTCCTCCCGGCCCGGAAGTCCGATACGGCCAAAGATCTCGCCCACATGCTGTTCTCCCGCGTTTTTGCCTATTTTGGACTCCCGGACGCCATCGTGTCGGACCGGGGGCGCACTTTTGTAGCGTCCCTGTGGAAGGATATCTTAACAGCCCTCGGGACCACCCCGGCCCTCTCCACAGCCTATCACCCCCAGACAGATGGCCAAACCGAGCGTGTTAACCAAAATCTAGAGGTTTTCCTCCGATTCTATGTCAACTACCAGCAGGACGACTGGGCGTCCTGGTTACCGTACGCCCAACTTACGCTAAACAATAGAATGTCAGCTACTACCGGGCTACCGGCCACCCTACCCCTGTTTGGTTTCACCCCGAAAACCCTCCCCGGGTCACCAGCCCTTTCCCCGGATGGCATCCCGCCCTCCGATTCGGCTTTCCGGGGACTCCTCCAACACTGCCGGACCAACATTAACCACGCTGCCACCCTGATGTCTAGATACGCAAACCGCTCCAGGATGGACCGGTCTTTTTCCGGGGGTGACATGGTGCTACTCCGCACCCGACATCTGCGTCAAGATCGACCATCCCGGAAGCTAGGGAATCCGTTAGCGGGACCGTTTCGTGTCCTCCAGGCGGTAGGCTCCCGGGCTTACAAGTTGGACCTCCCGCCCGCCTGGAAAATCCACCCGGTGTTTCACGTCAGCCTCCTGGAACCGCACTCCCCGGACACCCGGCCCTCCGAGCACGCCCCGACGTCCCGGCGCCTGGAGGACGACCGACAGGACTTCGAAGTGGAAGATATTGTGGCTTCCCGGGAGACACGTCGGGGGCGGCAGTACCGGGTGAAGTGGGCAGGCTACACCCAACCTACGTGGGAGCCAGCGGCTCACCTAGAGAATAGCCAGGAGTTGCTCCAGGAATTCCATCGGCGGCAGTCCGGGAGCCAAGTTAGCTCCCGGGACTGCTGACTCCCGGTCGCCCCCGCCCCTCGGAACCCAGCGCGAGGGCGGCCAGCGAGGTCACCCTGGGAAGCATCAGCAAGGGAACGGGGAACGAAGTGGTCCGATCCGGGAAGCGGGACTGCGGTCGGGAGTTATGCATCCCGCCAAACGCAGTTTGCCCCGGGTGTTCCCTTGACCCGGCCACCACGCCCAGGGGACAGAAGGCTCACCGACACACTCTCACCCTCACTCTCACTCTCTCACACACACACACACACACGACACGCGGGAACTCGAGGTAAACACAATTTCATTCCCAGGGTCCTAATGACCCCGGACACACGACCAGACCAAACTCCCGGGCTCCTACCTCCGTTTCTTACGAGGAGGGGTGCGGGGACGGGACTCGTATACGTCCGAGTCCACCATCACCACATCCTCGTCGGAGTCCTCCCCGGACTCCCGGCTGCGTTCCTCCGCCCCCAAGGACTCCTCGTCGCGGGAGTCGCCCGGGGAGTTGTCCCGGGAGCTGCCCCGACGACGGGCACGGATCGGGGCCCGCATGTCCCGCACCACCGCCTGAGCACGGCGGCGCTGGGCACGCCTCTCCGGTTCGGGAGAGGGAGGGCGGAGCCCACCCACCGGGAGACGCTTCCCGCCCGTTTGGAAGCTCCCCGGGAGGCGCTTACCCCCCGTCTGAGGGGGGCGCTTTCCCCCCGTCTGAGGCCGGGAGCCACTCGCCCGGGGAGCGCGTTCCCGCGATGGCGTCCCGGGACCCTGCCTTTTGGCACGGGCCATCTCCGGGGTTGCCGGGGTATAACCCGGAAGAGGAGAACCCCGGGGGCGAGACGGCCCAGCTTCGGCGTTGGGTCGCCGGGGAGCCGCCACAAGGTGAGGGGCAGGGGCGGGAGCCGGGACAGGGACAGGGGCAGGCACAGGCACCACGGGGGGCGGGGGAGGGAGCGGGACGCCAAGCTCCCGGGTGATGCTCTCGAAAGCACCACTCACACCCTCCAGGTAACGGAGGATGCTCTCGTCCCGGGAGGACCACTCCAGGCGACGCTCAGCCCCAACAGCAGCGGTCCGGCGAAGGACCTGCACCAGCGCGGCGATAACTCCCGCCGCGTGGGATGCTGCCTCCCGGGCCCCGGCCATATGTTGGTCCCCCGGAGCATCGAAGGGACAAACCTGGCGCAGGGCCAAGGGAGCGTCGGGGATGAGGGTGGTTTGTTTCCACCCCCGTTGACCCCGAGGGGGCCGGGAGCCCGGGGCAGTGCCGCCCCCACCGGTAGACGGCCCAGCGGGAGACTCGGGAGCCCGGGGACGACTTCCCGCTTTGGCTTGACGCCGAGCCTCGTACCAAGCACGCGCGGGGGCGTACTCGGCCGCCAGGTAGTCCGGGAGGTCGGCCGCGGAGAACGAGGTGAAGGGCATCCCGGGGTTCGGACGTTGACCCCGGGCCCGGAGGGTGAGATAAGCCTCCATGAGGAAGCCACCCTCCTGGCGTCCCGTAATGTCCGGGACGCGCCCCTGCCAGTCACAGGGATACCCCGCGACATGGCACCTCTCACACGCGGCAGGCTGACCGTCCCGGGGGTCCTTATTGGAAGTCGACTGCGTCAAGGGGCGACCTTGACGGTAGGCAGCCAGGTACGATGAGTCTATCGTCTGCCAAAGATACTATAACAAGTAGCTAAGTCGCTATAGACCTCACACTGGTGGATGGGCGTATAGAGCTGGCTCTGTTGTTATGTCAGGCCAGTTAGATCCGTAACCAAGAGTGGGCGGTGACGTTAAGCAGCAGGCACGAAGGGGAGAGACCTATGTCGATACAACAGTAGCGACGTTGGTAAGGATCTGTAAGTAGCAGGCGTTATGATACGGAGAAGTTGGTAATGAATCGATTAAGGGATCATCAACTGTGCGCTCGAAGTACGCCCTATAAATACACTTAGTCCCCTACACCATTGTTGCCCGTAGCGGTGTAGGGAACCCCATAGCGTCGACGTTAGTGACAAGATTCTACGCTAAGTGTAAACAACAGTTGATCATCAACATAAACAACGATGTTGACAATAACATGACCCGACGAGTAACATCCCGGTCAGAGATGTGATGAGGCACCATGTCAACGTCACGTGGGAACGCACAGTGCCAGCATTGGCATTGGCACGCGCATAGTTTCCCCGCTGCCGAGTCCCGAGGAACTGTATTGTCGGCAACTATGTCGGAATATCACCGCCCTAGTTATGGACATACCGACGTCTGTAGTGTCACGTCGATAGCTGACGCAGCAGGTGACCATATATTTCAACAGTCCTCCGGACCCCCGACGTCCCGGTGAGCGAACCCCAGGGAGCATTGCGGGTGCGGCTTCTTCTTGCTATTTGCGCAAGACCAGCACTGCCCGTACCCCTCCGAAGCAGGAGGGGCACCCCGCGCTCTCACCTCCCGGACCAGCTCCGCCAGCCTACCGGGATCCCCGATCGGTACGCCACGCCCGGGAGTCGGGGCGGCCACGTTCGAGGACCCGGGGGTAGCCCCACTAGGGGGGACCACCACGCTGCCGGAGCCATTGTCCGGGGGACCGGGAGCCCTTTGCCTATCTTCCCGGTGCGAGGCCGAAGCCTGCGCCGGGGACTCGTCCACACCCCTGACACCCGGGACCAAATCGGGGTCAGCTTCCCCGCGCGGGAGCACGGGGGACTCGTCCACGTACAGGGAGACTACGTCTCCCTCTTGGGCCACATAGTGACCCGACTCATCCACAACCTCCGGGGCACTCACACCCCGGGACTCGTCCACTACCTCCGGGGCACCAACGCCCCGGGACTCGTCCACGTCATTGTTGTCGCCGGGGGCGGGGGCAGAGCCTCCCGACACCCCAGCGCCGGAGCCACCTCGCCGGGTGGAGGATCTTGTTGCTGTTGCGGTAAAAGCAAAAAGAAGAGAACGTCAGCACATGTTCTTAACCCGCCTCCCGGGTCCCGGACGGTACTTACCAGGCATCTTGAGGGAAATAATGTTCCGGGCGTCGAGGAACGAGGTTGTGGGGGAAGGGAAGGAACCAGGAACGGGAGCGAGGCGAGTCTTATATACAAAAGAGAAGTTAGCGCTCAGCCCGCTGCGCACGCTCCGCCGCGCACGCCCCGCCAGGCACACAAAGCGTTCGTTCCTGGCCCCTTTGTTTTCAGCGCGGACCACGCGTGGTGGGTCCGGGAGCCTCCCGGGCGAAGCTTAAGACCCGGGAGTACCTAGCAGGCCACGAGGACGTCGGCCTTCCCGGGGGGGGGGGGTAATGTTACGATTGGGATATCGGGAGAGTTAGTGTTCGGTCTTAGTATTAACATGGGCGGGGGTAGTTCCCCCCGATATAGACCCGGATCGGTGATCGGGGCAGACTGCGGCATCTCCCGGGGGGTATCCGGGAGACCACATAATCCCACGTCCTGATTCCACCACGCTCACGTTAAGACGTCGATTGTATTTTAGCTTACTCACTATAGTAGGTGGAAATATCAGACCTTCTCCCGATCTCCCGCTCACCCGCTCCGCTATCTAGGCAACGATCCCGGGAACAACACCCGGTACCACGCCCCTGGCCTCGATACAGACGCACCGCCACGTTCCGAGGTTCTAAGACCCCAGGAGCTTAACAACTAGCCGCAGAACACAAGGCAGGGCCTGATCGATGGCACAGGCGTCTCGGCCACCCTGGAGAACGTCGTCTAGAAGAAATTGCAAGAGAGGTCCCAGCAATCACGTTGAGTGCAAAGAAAAAACATCAACTTTGCGAGACTTGCGAGATTGCCAAGTCCCACAAGCAGTCGTTCAAACACGCAACGTCGCGTGTTGAACACCCACTTGGCTTAATCCACACAGACGTCAAAGGACCGATCCCCACCGAAACCCCTCAAGGATACAGATACGCAGTCACATTCATCGACGACTTCTCTCGACACACGATGGTGTACCTGATTGCCCGCAAAAGTGAGGTGTTCGGCTGCCTCCAGGAGTATAAAACGACCATGGAAAAGCAAACCGGATATCCACTCAAGAAGCTCAGATCCGACAACGGAGGAGAGTACACAAGTACGGAAATGGATACCTTCCTCGCTTCTCACGGAATCCTACATGAGTTCACCTCCCCATTTGCACCCGAACAGAATGGTGTTGCGGAAAGAATGAACAGAACGTTGTTCAACACAGTACGTTGCTTGTTGATACAATCCCATGCTCCTGACACACTATGGGGCGACGCTTTACTTCATGCGACTTACTTAAACAACAGACTTCCAACGAAGGGAAACGGCGACAAGATCCCGATCAAGCTCTTGTACGACAAATCGCCAGATCTCTCCCTCGTACGAACCTTCGGCTGTGCAGCATATGCCCACATACCGATGGAGAGGAGGTCCGCACTTGACAACCGAGCTGTCCCATGTGTCTACCTAGGGACCGCAGCAGGAACTAAGGCTTATAAGTTGTACGATCACGTCGAAAGGAAGTACCTGACACAAGTGCACGCAACTTTCGACGAAGAGTTTTTCCCCTATAAAGGATCTCCAGAAAAACAACTCGGTTTGCCAACACGCAACGTCTGGAGTTCGGAACAGCAGCCTGCCCCGCTCACGCAAGCTCCAAGTCAAGGAAATGACGAAGGGAACGATGGCAGCTTTAGCAGGTGGCCGTACCTCACCGAACAAGAAAGAGAACAAGGACTGGCAACCCCGCTAGGTTCCCCGCCGACGTCGCCGCGTCTACAAGCCCTCGCGATTCAAGAATTCAACGATGAGTTGGAACACGCGACATTGCGTGTTGACGAACCAGACAGCGTTGGATTACTCGACGACGAACCTCGAACAATCAAGCAAGCCCATCAACGCCCAGACTGGCCGCTATGGAAAGAAGCTATCGACAAAGAACTCAACTCTCACAGCGAAAACGATACTTGGCGTCTGGTAAAGCCCCCTAGCGGGGCCAACATCATTGGGAGCAGGTGGGTCTTCAAGGTGAAACGTAAATCCGACGGCTCAATTGACAAGTACAAGGCTCGCCTCGTGGCACAAGGCTTCGCCCAGAAACACGGGATCGACTACAACAAAACCTTTGCACCAGTTATCAAACTATCCACCTTGCGGTTCCTCATGATCATCTCATTGCAAATGGGTTGGAGCATCTATCAGATGGACGTGGCTACCGCGTACTTGAACGGCGAGATCGATGTGGACCTATACATGAGGCCACCACCCACAATCGACGACCCTCGGGGCACCACCCAAGGCCAGGTTTGCAAACTCAACAAGTCGTTGTACGGACTCAAGCAAGCTGGTCGGACCTGGTACCACAAAGCCGACTCCACACTACATGAAATGGGCTTTACACGTAGCAAGCACGACTCAGCCCTCTACTTCAAACATGCAACGTCGCGTGTTGAAGAGCAACCCATCATCCTAACACTATACGTCGACGACATCTTAATCTTCGCTAAAACACAAGACTCGGCCCGAAGTGTTATGGAGGAACTTCGCAGACATTTTAAGATGACTGGTGGTGAACTTCTGGACTACATCTTAGGCATCCAAGTCGTCCAAACCGCACAAACCATTCATCTGACACAGACGAGTTACATTCATCGACTTCTGGAAACCTACGGCCTTGCGTGTGCAAACATCACGCATACACCCATCAACCCAACTCACGACCTCAAAGAAGGAGATCCCCTTTCGCCCACCGAACACTCTACCTACAGAAGTCTCGTCGGCCAGGTCCTTTACATTGCAACCTGTACACGCCCCGACATCGCCTATGCAGTTCAGAAACTCAGTCGTGAGCTTTCGCAACCACACCATAATGCCATGGTGCAAGCAAAGCATTTGCTCCGATACCTCAAGGGCACGGCCTCCCACGGTCTGCACTACACCCGCATCGCTGATCTCAACCCCGCAACGTTGCGTGTTGACTTCGGACGTTATTTTCGAACATTCACCGATGCAGATCACGCGGGGGACACTGCTACTTCGCGATCAACCTCGGGAATTGTTAACACCGTCGCGGGTATGCCATACAGCTGGCTCTCAAAACTTCAGTCCATCGTCACAGACTCAACGACTTATGCTGAGTACGTAGCAATGGCCGAATCTACCAAAGAGATCATCTGGACACGATGGGTAGCAGCCGAGATAGGACTCAAAGTAGAGACACCCACACAACTCATGGTCGATAACAGAGCAGCGATCGAGCTCGCAAAGGAGTCAAGATTTCACAATCGAACCAAACACTTCAGGCTTAAGTATCACATCACACGCGAATACCAAACTAACAACGTCCTGACGGTAAAAGCCGTGTCTACTACTGACCAACTAGCCGATATACTAACGAAAGCCTTGGAGAAGAACAAGACTCAAGCAAATCGTCAAGCGCTAAACGTCAAATCTCCAGCAAACGACGCTGCGGAATAACACGCAAGCGTTGCGTGTTAACCTTGTACATACTCGCCCGACCCGACTCGACTTTAACAGAACCGACAGAACATACAAACTTCAAGAAAACCAAATAAAAAAAAAAACACGGAAAAGATCTTAAGCTGACAACTCAGCACCAAAAACACAACGTCGCGTGTTTCCGGAATTAACTACACGCAATCCCCAAGTTCTGCGCCACCGCCACGGACTTCATATCGGCACATCCGCTTCACAAAGCGTGGAGGCGCAATCCGCAACACACAACGTTGAGTGTTGTAAGATAACCCAATCACACACGCTCAGCCGCACACAAAGGGGTTGTAGACGAGAGCTGCATCACACCCGAAGTAGCTCACTCAACTCTCACGATCCTTTTCTCTCTCCACCACCACCACCAACGACAACGTCGCCAACCATCGACATGGCACGTCTTAGCGCCAAGCAACGCGCATCCATCAAGAAAGCAACGGAGGCTCGCAAGCGCCTTCGTGCTAACACCATCCCCGACGCTGTGCCAACGCCAGCAACCGAAACATCCAATCCCTCTGGCGACGTAGCCATGGATATCGACGAGCCCTCTGCCAACAACGGCATGGCTCATTCCTCCAACTCCCCTGTGCCTGCCGACCAGGGCGTGGCACGTCCACCATCTCCGCGGTCCTCTGTCGCCGAAGACATGACCAATCTCTCCGTCGCGGCCACCAACGAAGGTGCGCCCTCCATCAACATCGGGTCCTCTGCTACACCTAGCATGACCATCCACGATCTGCTGCCCCCGGACGTACCAAGAAGGGGTACCGTCACTCGAGTCTCCGCTCCAACGAGCGAGACAGCTGCTGCGCCACCGACGGCCAGCACCAACAACGTCGCTAGGCCTCGGCCTTTGTTCCTACGGATCAGCGACGGATCTGACCAATTGGGAGGCTTTGACTCGGAGGAAGATTATGCTCCAGTCATCCCCCACGACGACAACAACGACGACGACGACGACAACGGGCCGGTCCCCATTCGCCGTCGCTCATCACGAGTGAGCTCAGCTGACCGTCCGGCAGCCGACGCTCACCTCTTCCCTCGCCGTCCGGCCTCAAGCCCTCAAGTCCCGGGTGGCGGCATCAAGTGGCCCCTCCCCTCTCATCAAGCATGGTCCGGGCCCTTGGACGAGGAGAAGTCGCTCGACAAGCAACACCGCTTCGTCGTGCCGGCGGGGTCTGTCAGAGCCGTGGTGGCCGACTTCCCCGCCCGTTCGGAACATCTAGAGGAAGGATTCCTCTCTTCGACACCAGGATGCACTCCTTGTGTCCAGGCCAACGTCCATTGCACGTATGGCGTTGGCACGAACCACAAGGGCCGCCCCCGAACGCCGGCCACCCACCAATGCGACCACTGCATTGTGGCTGGCAAGCTATGCCGAGGTAACGGTTACACGGGCGTTAGGACCAAGAAGATGGTCTTACTCGACGAGGCCCTCGAGCAACTGGAAGAGCTCGAGGACGCGGCAAAGGAGGCGATTACGGCTCAGTCCCTCAACAAGCCGGTGCCGAAGTGTTACGACCCTACCAACATCATCCGCATCGCTGGTACGGTCCGTAAGACCTTGGAGAAGCGCGAGAAGTCAGGCCGAAAGAAGCGCTCCTCCAAGAAAACATCAAGTACGTCTTCTGGTTCCCGCCTGTAGTATTGCAATTCTTTCCCTATGTGATTTGCCTGTGCTGTGTGAGTGAGTACTCGATGAGGGGGGCTGTTGGAACTCGGTGTTCCGAAAGCCATCTCGCACTCAGAGTATCTCGCTCAACAGCACCAAATACGCAAGCTTGCGTGTTTGGGTTCAACGACTCAAGATGAAAAACCCACAAGGTACGCGCGCGCACGTTAAGAAGGAACGAACTTAATTAATTTCCCAAATATCAAGGGGGTAGACCCTGGAAATACAACGCTGCCGAACAGTCGAGCAAGCTGGTGACCATACACGCGAGCTCGCGTGTTTGACCGCAACACTCCCCTAGGTATCTCACCCATCACCACAGATTCGAGGCACACTGGAGGCCATCTTCCGTGACGATGATGGGTAACCCTCATAATCAAGGGTGAACCCCATTTGCGGACCACGTCGGGCCGAACCAATCAGAAAAGGGCAACAAACGAGACACGCGGTGATGTCCCCAACGAGGAGGAAAGACACGCAAGGATTGCGTGTTTAGCAACGAACACTCGTCGGTCATGGGACCTTCTGGAGTAAGGCTATAGCGACGATGGTCGTCACTTAGCCGTATACGTCTGCTCACGCCATATGTATATATAGAGGTTGCATTTCACTGTGCGGTAATCGGAAATCCATCGAATCATCAACCAGCGAGGTGTGTTCCTAACGTACAACCAAGCATACCAACACGCAGGCTTGCGTGTCTGTCTCTCACGTAGTAACCTACCAAGCTTCCTAGCCTACAGCGCCTACTCGGACAACTTGAAGTCAGTCAAGGAACGTGGCAAACACGCGCCCTTGCGTGTTTGCAGTCATCTTCGAACGTCTACCCACCACGCAATAGTGATTAGACGCACGCAGAAACTAACAGAGCATTCCGTGGTAAGCGAGTACAAGAACAGCATGTCGACGTGATCAAGAGCTTTGTCTACCTCCATCCCGGTGCAACGATCGAGGAGATCCAAGCTCATCTGCTTGATCGTACCGGTCTCAGCATCTCCAGTTCAGCTCTTCATGCCGCACTTCGAGAAGAATGTCATCTAACGATCAAGCGAGTTGGAATTGAACATGATAAGCATAACTCCGAGGCGGCGATCCAGTCCAGGATGAACTGGGTCAATGAGATTCGATCGCACGGCATCTCGATCGAGAACTTCATCTATCTGGATGAAGCTGGCTTCCACCTGCAGCAGACAAGGAGGATCGGCAGGAGCGAGGTTGGTACCCGAGCAGTCCAGCGAAACAGGCCGTATAACCGTGGTGCGAACCACTCGCTGCTGGTCGCCATCGACAAGAACGGGCTCATCGGCAAGCAGTTCAAGAAGGGAGCGTACAATGCGGACACATTCCGAGACTTCCTGCGCACAGAAGTCTTCCCGAACATCGAACCAGGCAGGACAATGGTGCTCGACAACGTCCAATTCCACCACAGCGTCAAAGTCAAGACGGCGATCATCGAGGCCGGCCACAACTGGAGATATCTGCCGGCTTACTCACCATGGTTAATGTTAGGCTCCTGGGGTCTTAGAACCTCGGAACGTGGCGGTGCGTCTGTGTCGAGGCCAGGGGCGTGGTACCGGGTGTTACTCCCGGGATCGTTGCCAAGATAGCGGAGCGGGTGAGCGGGAGATCGGGAGAAGGTCTGATATTTCCACCTACTAGAGTGAGTAAGCTAAAATACAATCGACGTCCTAACGTGAGTGTGGTGGACTTAGGACGTGGGATTATGTGGCCTCCCGGATACCCCCCGGGTGATGCCGCAGTCTGCCCCCCGATCCCCGATCCGGGGCGTCATCGGGGGGACCACTCCTGCCCGCTCTGATACTAAACCCAATCACTAACTCTCCCGATATCCCAATCATAACATTACCCCCCCCCCGGGAAGGCCGACGTCCTCGTGGCCTACTTGGTACTCCCGGGTCTTAAGTTCCACCCGGGAGATCCCCGGACCCACCACGCGTGGTCCGCGCTGAGAACAAAGGAGTCAGGAACGGACGCTTTGTGTGCCTGGCGGGACGTGCGCGGCGGAGCGTGCGCAGCGGGCTGAGCGCTAACTCCTCTTTTGTATATAAGACTCGCCTCGCTCCCGTTCCTGGTTCCTTCCCTCCTTCCACAACCACACATTCTACAGCTCGGGACGTTATCTTCAAGAACATGCGTAGTAAGTATAGTTCCGGGACCCGAGGTACGAGAGCGAGGCCGGTTACTGACATCTTTTGCTTCTCCGTTTGGATACAGCAACAAGATCTTCCACCCGGCGTGGTGGCTCCGACGCTGGGATGCCGGGAGGCCCTGCCCCCGCTCCCGGCGAAAATAACGTTGTGGACGAGTCCCGGGGCGTGAGTGCCCCGGAGGGTGTGGATGAGTCGGGCCACTATGTGGCCCAAGAGGGAGACGTAGTCTCCCTGTATGTGGATGAGTCCCCCGTGCTCCCGCGCGGGGAAGCTGGCCCCGAATTGGTCCCGGGTGCCAGTGGTGTGGACGAGTCCCCGGTACAGGCTTCGGCCTCGTGCCGGGAAGAGAGGCAGCAGGCTCCCGGGCTCCCGGGCAGCGAAGCCAGCGGTGTGGTGGTCCCATCCAGCGGGGCTCCCCCCGGGTCTTTGGTTGTGGCCACCCCGGCTCCCGGGGCAGGCGTAACGATCGGGGACCCCGGACGGCTGGCGGCGCTCGTCCGGGAGGTTCGAGCACGGGGTACCCCTCCCGCGTCTGAGGGGTACGGGCACTGTTGGTCTTGCGCCAACAGTAAAAAGAAGCCCCACCCGCAGTGCTCCCTGGGGTATGCGCACCGGGACGTCGGGGGTCCGGAGGACCCCCGGGACGGTCAGCATGCCGCGTGCGAGCGTTGCCACGCCGCAGGGTACCCCTGCGACTGGCAAGGGCGCGTCCCGGACATCACGGGACGCCAGGAGGGCGGCTTCCTTATGGAAGCCTATCTTGTCCTCCGGGCCCGGGGTCAACGCCCTAACCCCGGGATGCCCTTCACATCGTTCTCCGCGGCTGACCTCCCGGAATACCTGGTGGCCGAGTACGCCCCTGCGCGTGCTCGGTATGAGACTCGGCGTCAAGCCAAGGCGGGAAGTCGTCCCCGGGCTCCCGAGTCTCCCGCTGGGGCGTCGTCCGGTGCTGGCGGCAGTGTCCCGGGCTCCCGGCCCCCTCGGGGTCAACGGGGGTGGAAACAAACCACCCTCATCCCCGATGCTCCCCTGGCCCTGCGTCAGGTGTGTCCCTTCGATGCCCCGGGGGACCAACATATGGCCGGGGCCCGGGAGGCGGCATCCCACGCGGCGGGAGTGATCGCCGCGTTGGTGCAGGTCCTTCGCCGGACCGCTGCCGTGGGGGCGGAGCGACGTCTCTCCTGGTCGTACCGGGACGAGAACATCCTCCGCTACGTGGAGGGGGTGAGCCATGCCTTCGGGGGCATCACCCAGGAGCTTGGCGTCCCGCCTCCTCCCCCGCCCCCGGTAGTGCCTCCCGCTGCCTCCGCCCCCGTCCCTGCTCCCGCTCCCGCTCCCACTCGTGCGGCGGCGCCCCCGAGGCGCAATGCCGAGGCTGGGCCGTCCCGGATCCGGGGTCCTCCCTCCCCGGGGTATGCTCCTGCGACCCCGGAGCTGGCGCGTGCTAAGCGGCAGCGCCCCGGGACGCCCACGCGGGAACGAACTTCCCGTGCGAGTGGCTCCCGCCCCCAAACGGGAGGAAAGCGCCCTCCTCAGACGGGGGGTAAGCGCCTCCCGGGGAGCTTCCAGACGGGCGGGAAGCGTCTCCCAGTGGGCGGACTTCGCCCTCCCTCTCCCGAACCGGAGAGGCGTGCCCAGCGCCGCCGGGCTCAGGCGGTGGTGCGGGACATGCGGGCCCCGATCCGTGCCCGCCGTCGGGAGAGCTCCCGGGAAGACTCCCGGGGTGAGTCCCGCGACGAGGAGAGCTCGGGGGCGGAGGACCGAAGCCGGGAGTCCGGGGAGGGCTCCGACGAGGATGTGGTGATGGTGGACTCGGACGTATACGAGTCCCGTCCCCGCACCCCTCCACGTCGGGGGCGTCGATAGGCCCCCGGGAGCTGTGTCATGTTGTGTGTCCGGGATCATTAGGATCCCGGGAATACAATTGTGTTTGCCGTGAGTTCCCGCGTGTTGGGTGTGTGTGTGTGTGTGTGTGAGTGAGGGTGAGAGTGTGGGCGTGTGTGTGAGTGTGTCGGTGAGCCTTCTGCCCCCTGGGCGTGGTGGCCGGGTCAAGGGAACACCCGGGGCAAACTGCGTCTGGCGGGATGCATAGCTCCCGACCGCTGTCCCGCTTCCCGGATCGGACCGCTGCGTTCCCCGTTCCCTTGCTGATGCTTCCCAGGGGGACCTCGCTGGCCGCCCTCGCGCTGGGTTCCGAGGGGCGGGGGCAGCCGGGAGTCAGCAGTCCCGGGAGCTAGCCTGGTTCCCGGGCTGCCGCTGGTGGAATTCCTGGAGTAGCTCCTGGCTATTCTCTAGGTGGGCCGCTGGCTCCCACGTAGGTTGGGTGTAGCCTACCCATTTCACTCGGTACTGCCGACCCCGGCGTGTATCGCGGGAAGCCAGGATATCTTCCACTTCGAAATCCTGCCGGTCGTCCTCCAGGCGCCGAGACGTCGGGGCGTGCTCGGAGGGCCGGGTGTCCGGGGAGTGCGGCTCCAGGAGGCTGACGTGAAACACCGGGTGGATTTTCCAGGCGGGCGGGAGGTCCAACTTGTAAGCCCGGGAGCCTACCGCCTGGAGAATCCGGAACGGCCCCGCTAACGGATTCCCTAGCTTCCGGGATGGTCGATCTTGACGCAGATGTCGGGTGCGGAGTAGCACCATGTCACCCCCGGCAAAAGACCGGTCCATCCTGGAGCGGTTTGCGTATTTGGACATCAGGGTGGCAGCGTGGTTAATGTTGGTCCGGCAATGTTGGAGGAGTCCCCGGAAAGCCGAATCGGAGGGCGGGATACCATCCGGGGAGAGGGCTGGTGACCCGGGGAGGGTTTTCGGGGTGAATCCAAACAGGGGTAGGGTGGCCGGTAGCCCGGTAGTAGCTGACACTCTATTGTTTAGCGTAAGTTGGGCGTACGGTAGCCAGGACGCCCAGTCGTCCTGCTGGTAGTTGACATAGAATCGGAGGAAAACCTCTAGATTTTGATTAACACGCTCGGTTTGGCCATCTGTCTGGGGGTGATAGGCCGTGGAGAGGGCCGGAGTGGTCCCGAGGGCTGTTAAGATATCCTTCCACAGGGACGCTACAAACGTGCGCCCCCGGTCCGACACGATGGTGTCCGGGAGTCCAAAATAGGCGAAGACGCGGGAGAACAGCATGTGGGCGAGATCTTTGGCCGTATCGGACTTCCGGGCCGGGAGGAAAAGGGAGTACTTGGTGAGGCGATCAACGACGACGAGGATGGAGTCGAACGTGAGACCACCGACCCGGGAAACCGGGAGACCCTCAATATGGTCCATCGTGATGGTCCCGAACGGCCGGGTCGGGGCGTCGAGCGGGAGCAGCAGTCCGTAAGGCTTATGCCGGGGCGCTTTAGCGCGCTTACAGGCTCCACAGGTCCGAACGTACTCCGTGACATCGTGCTTGAGATTGGGCCAGGAGTGGTGGCGGCGGACCAGTTCCAGGGTAGCGGCCACTCCCGGGTGTCCCGCCGTCGGGTGGTCGTGATAGCGCTCTAGGATTTGTTTAACTTCGGTGGGGGACACGGGACTGGTCGGGAGAGGGTCGGGGGCCGGGACTACGTCAGATATTCGGTGCGCAGCCGGGGCCCGCTGTTCCGACAGCCCGGACTCTTGGAACAGGTAGGGGGGTAGGAGGACCGCGACGTTAGCGAGGTCATGCTGATGATTGGCAGTGGTGGTGTTGGGATGACCATCGGAGCGCCGGGACAGAGCGTCCGGGCGGGTTGCCTGGGTCCCGGGTCGGTACGTGATGGTGAACGTGAACTCCCCGAGAGCCATGCTCCACCGGGCCTGCCGCCTGTTAAGTTGCCGCTTTGTTTGGAAATATTGGAGGGCCTGGTGGTCGGTGAGTACCTCAAACGGCTCCTGGAGCCCGTGGAGATAATGTCTCCATTCCTGCAACGCGTCCACGATCGCTAGGAGCTCCTTATCGTGTATTTTGTAATTGCGCTCTGCGGGCTGCATTTTCCGCGACCAATAGGCTACCGGGTGGAGCCGGTGTGTCGAGGGCCGGGGTACGGCCTCGGGGTCCGTCCCCGGGATGGCGTACCACTGTGAGAGTACGGCGGCCACGACGTAATCACTAGCATCTGTCTCGATCACTGTGAGCCGGGAGGGGTCAAAGTGTTGTAGGATTGGGGCGGTAGTGAAGGCTTCTTTGAGACGGGTGAAAGCCTCCCGCTCCTGAGGCTCCAAGTTGATCTTACCGGCAGCCTTGTTCTTGAGCCGATCGGTGAGCGGGGCTGCCACCCGGGAGTAGTGGCGGATAAAACGACGGTAGAAATTGGCAAATCCTAGGAAAACCTGGATGTCCCGGATTGTGACCGGTTCTGGCCAGGACGTCACCGCGTCCACCTTGCCGGGATCCATGCTGATCCCCCCGGGACTGACCTGGTACCCGAGGAATTCGACGGACGAGGTCCTGAAGTTGCATTTTTCCGGGGCACAGTACAACTTGTGGTCCCGGAGGCGCCTTAACACCTCCCGGACGTGAGAGGTGTGTTCCGCGGGGTCGGCGGAAAATATGAGGATATCATCCAAATACACTATTACGGTGACATCCAAGAGGTCGTGGAGGACGTGGTTCATAAGACGCTGGAAGGTAGACGGGGCGTTACATAGCCCAAAGGGCATAACTAAGTACTCATAGCTCCCGTACCTGGTCCGGAAGGCTGTTTTCCATTCGTCGCCCTCCGCGATGCGAACAAGATTGTAGGCCCCCTTAAGATCCAATTTCGTGTAAATCTTAGCCCGGGAGAGGCAGTCCAGGTGCTCGGAGATCAGGGGAATCGGGTACTTGTCTTTGACGGTGATGCTGTTGAGGGCCCGGTAGTCGACGCAAAGGCGGAGTTTGCCATCTTTCTTCGGGACGAAGATGATAGGGGCGGCTGCCGGGCTCTTGGACGGCCGGATGAACCCTATCTCAAGCATCTTATCAAGATAGGTCTTTAGTTCCTCCATTTCTCTCCCGGAGAGGGAGTATAGCGCGCCATGCGGGATCTGAGCTCCGGGGAGGAGGTTAATATGGTGGTCGTGGGGCCGGCGAGGCGGAAGCACGTTGGCGTTGGCCTCATCGAACACGTCCGAAAAGTCCCGGTACTCTTCCGGAAGGCCTGGGGCCCGGGATGGCTCCAAGGAGCTGGGGTGGATAGCGAAACAGTTCTCCCCCGGGACGGGATCCTGTCCATTGGTAAGCAGCGGGGGGCCGGTAGGTTGAACCGGGGTGGTAGCATAACCCCCTCCTCCCGGGAGCGGGAAGTGCATGGTTTGGGTTTGGTAATTGAGTACCGGTTCGGTCTTCTCAATCCAATCCATTCCTAGGATGATATCATAATTGGAGATGCGGGGTGCGACGTAGAATTGATGACTCGGGGTAACCGGGACGCCCGCAAGGCTGACCGATGCCCGGATAGTGTGGGTGATATCTTCCGAGCGGGAATCAAAGGTTGCTGTACGCACCGGGGCCCGGAGGGCCTCCGGGACGCCCACCTCCCGATCCAGCATGGCCCTGTCCACAAAAGAAGCGGTGGCGCCCCCGTCGATTAGGGCCCGGGCACGGCACCCGGCCAGCGCGACCCAGCACTCGTACACCGGGATGCTGGGGTGTCGGTGTACCCGGATGGTGTCCCCGCTGATCACCGGCTCGGCGGGGGGGATGAGGGCCGCTACATGGCTCCTGAGATCCACGAGTCCCGTGTCCTGGCGAAGTTGGGCGATGTTGGCCCTCACCGGGAGAGTCTGAGGGTGGTCGGTGGACTCGGGGTCCCACTCCGGGTCGTAGGAAAGGACGGAGCGGTCATCGGGTAGGTCATCCTCGCCGTTGGTAGGTGTGGCTTCGTCCTCACCGGACCACCGGGTCTCCGGGACGTCCGGGACCAGGGGTTGGACCAGAAGCTTGCCGTTGGCGGGGTCCAGGATGGCCACGTTGGCCCGGAGGGGCCGAGTCTGGGCGGCCTTGGGGCAGTCCCGGACTGCGTGAGGGCCCCCACACCCGTAGCAGAGGTTGTTTTCCCGACGGTACTTGCGGACCTCGTCGGGAAGCTCCCGGCTGGCCAGCCTGGGGCGGGGCGGATCACCCCGCTTGTTGGGGGCCTCGCGACGGGGTACCGTCGAATTGGGTGAGCGACCGCCCCGAAGTTTGGGGCGGCGTTCCGGGCGACCCGGGGCGTCCGAGTGACCCGGGGTCACCAAGCCGATTTCGTACATTCGCTGCTCAGTTCGGATGGCGGTGTCAATGTACTCGTGCAGGTCGTAGGTCTCCACGTGGAGGAGCTTCTGCCGGAGGCTCTCCCGGAGGCTAAGCTGGAAAGTCGTCAGCAATTGCTGATTATCGGTAGCGTTAGCCTTAGTGGCTAGGGCCAAGAACTCGGCAGCGTGAGCACTGACGCTTCCCGATTGACGCAGCCGCTGGAGCTTGACCCGGGCGGTGTGTCCCGGGTTAGGATCCCCGTAGGTGCGGCGGAGATCGGCGCAGAACGTGTCCCACTTGTGGAACAGGTTGATTTCCGGGCGGGCCTGGCGCAGGTTGCGGAGCCGCTCCCGGGGTACACCCGAGATATGGGCTAGGGCCCATAAGACACGGCGGGGGTCGGAGGGGAAGCGTGCCGGGTTAAGATCGAAATGGAGGGTGCATTGTTCGATGAAAGCCTCCAGCTCGTCGCGCTTACCGTCCCAGGAGGGGGCGGCAACGCTAACTTCCGGGGTCTTGACCCGGGAAGAATAGTCCTCCGTAAGGTCCCAGTTGGGAGCCACGACGGGAGCTCCCGGGGGCACCGGTTGGGGATTGGACCCGCGCTTGCCCATAAGGCGAGTAGCGCGGGCGTACCTTTCCTCCGAGGTCTCGCGTTCCGGAGAAGGGTCTCCCGGGTGCTCCATGGGCGGGAGGCCCGGTTCTGCCGGTATCGGGACGGCGGGGTCGAGGGCTCGGCCGCTGTTGAGCAGCCGGATCTGGTTGGCCAATCCTCCGACCAGGGCGGTTAGGCTCTGCACGGCGGCGACTAGCCCCTGGACGGGGTCGCCTCCTGAATCGGGACTTTCGGGGGTAGGACTGCCCGAACTCGTGACTGAGTCCGGGGAGCCAGGACGATGCTGGCTACGGGTTTGCATGGTAGCTGGAGTCTCCGCGTTGATGGCAACGGGGAGGTCGATTGTAATGTTAGGCTCCTGGGGTCTTAGAACCTCGGAACGTGGCGGTGCGTCTGTGTCGAGGCCAGGGGCGTGGTACCGGGTGTTACTCCCGGGATCGTTGCCAAGATAGCGGAGCGGGTGAGCGGGAGATCGGGAGAAGGTCTGATATTTCCACCTACTAGAGTGAGTAAGCTAAAATACAATCGACGTCCTAACGTGAGTGTGGTGGACTTAGGACGTGGGATTATGTGGCCTCCCGGATACCCCCCGGGTGATGCCGCAGTCTGCCCCCCGATCCCCGATCCGGGGCGTCATCGGGGGGACCACTCCTGCCCGCTCTGATACTAAACCCAATCACTAACTCTCCCGATATCCCAATCATAACAGGTTCAACATCGCCGAGAAGGTGTTCGCCAAGATCAAACCGTTCGTCAACAGACAGGATCTTCAAGAGGCCTCAGATATCGAGAACTGGATCGACGCTTGCATTGCTACAATCACGCCGGAGATCGCACAAGGATGGCTGCGAGAGACCATGCGCTGGATGATGGTGGCAGAGCATGGTCATCCGCTCTCAGACGATCACGACGCCGAGACAGCACTTCGGCAGTACGGTCTATGGACAGATCTAACGGATACAGCTCATCTCGATCCTCATCCGGCCGAATCTTCTCATGTTCAGTAGCTCTTGTTGTGTTTGCAATGCAGAAGTTCGATAACATTGACATTGAATAGCAAGTCTGTGCGCTTGAGTCCCGATAACAACAGCATCAGTTCACGATAACATTCAATTATAGCTCACGATGACATCATACTAATTCACGATTGATCCAAGCAATCACGATGACGTACAACGACGTTTCCCGAACGTGTTACATTACTTCACGAAGACATCCCGAAAAAGGAATAAAGAGGAAGCGAAATCGATCTCAGATTTGCCGCGTTTAAGGGAATCCGGGCTGCAGAAAATCGCTTACAGCTTGTGGCGGCGAATGTTGGAACTCGGGGTTCCGAAAGTCATCTCGCACTCAGAGTATCTCGCTCGAACGCACCAAACACGCAAGCTTGCGTGTTTTTATTCAACGACTCAAGACAAAGAACCACGAGGCACGCGCGCGCGCATCAAGAAGGAACAAACTTTATTAATTTACCGAATATCAAGGGATGGACCCTGGAAACGCGCTGCTACCAGACGCTCAGGCGAGCTGGTGACCACTCACGCCAGCTTGCGTGTTTAACAGCAACCCTTCCCTTGATCTCTCACCAATCGCTATAGAACAGGGTACGATGGAAGTCGTCTTCCGAGACAACAATGGGTAACCCTCATAATCGAGGGTGAGCCCCATTTGCGGACCACGTTGATCCGAACCAATCAAGAGAAGAGCAACAAACGAGATATACAGTGACGTCCTCAACGAGGAGGAAAGACACTCAAGGTTGCGTGTTTAGCAAGGAACGCTCGTCGGTCATGGGACCTTCTGGAGTAACGCTATAGCGACGATGGTCGTCACTTAGCCGTATACGCTTGCTCACGCCATATGTATATATAGAGGTTGCATTTCACTGTGTGGTAATCGGAAATTCATCGAATCATCAACCAACAAAGCGTGTTCCTAACATACAACCAAGCATACCAACACGCAGGCTTGCGTGTTTGTCCCTCACGTGGTAACCTACCAAGCTTCCTAGCCTACAGCGCCCACCAGGACGAGCGTTGTTATTCTCAACCCACTCGTGCAAGCTTCGCCGCCGAAGAAGATTAACAACTACTTAGTGATTACGAACACGCGACCTTGCGTGTTCACAATCAAACTCCGACGTCCGCTCACCACGAAATAGTGATCAGACGAACTGTGCTCTCTAACAGGTTATGAGCCCAAGGCCTACTGGAAACTCGGAAGGTAGCTACAAAGGAACCCGATCGCGAACCCGTCGTTCCGATTCGATTACTGGAACACCCAGTGGAGACGACGAAGAATCTACCCCATCTCTAATCCCATCCCCTGAAGTACCAACACGCAACGTTGCGTTTACGATGGGCACAGAGATTGACCAAACGAAGCTTCGCTTGCCGAAACTCGAGCAAGCGAAGGATTACTACACGTGGAAGGACAGAACTATAGATGTCCTCATGCAAAAGGGCATCCGCGTCTACGGAATCATCAAAGGGATCTTCCCCAAACCTCCGGAGTCCGACCCCACGTACATGGAATGGCTCAACGCCAATCTCACAGCATGCGGAATGCTTCGAAGCTGCATGTCAATCGACATAAAGCACACGATCAGCGATCTCGAGGATGCCAGGACCATCTGGATCACCCTCGAAGACCGTTTTGCCAAGTCTATGCGATGGCAACTCGAGGAAATGGAGACCGAATTCAACAGTCTCAGACAAGAGAAGCGAACCATCGACGGCTTCGTTGGCAGAATCAAGCAGCTCGCTGAACAACTGACGTTGGCAGGCTACGACATAAGCCACCACAAGAAGTACAGCGTCCTCATGAAGGGACTACGAAAGGAGTACGAGAACATCGCGTCGCAAATCATGGAAACGTACAGAGCTCGCCGGGAGCAAACTCAGATGATCATCCATCGCGAAGGGGATGAAAACGAGAGGTTCACGATGGCAAAAGCTCACATCGACGAGAAAGTAGAGTTTGACTCCATAGTCACGAGGTTGCGCGGCGAAGAACTACGCCTCGGACTTCACTCACACGGTCTGGACCAACAAACAAAGCAAAACCAGTCAGCCTACTTTGCCAGCGATGGAAATAAGACGAAGAGGCCAAACACGCAACGTCGTAGGAAAAGAACACCCATCGAAGAAATAACTTGCTTCAACTGCAACGAAAAGGGACACTACCAGAATAAATGTCCAAAGAAAACAAAGCAAGAGAACACGCAAGGTTGCGTGAAAGACGGCAACGTCAACAACGAAAACGCCTACTCCGTTAGCAAGTTTACCCAACCGCGTTCAACTATGTGGCTCATGGACTCAGGAGCCAGCAGGCATATCTGTTGCAACCGTTCTCTTTTCACAGATCTCCGTACGGGTGTGTCAATGAAACCTATCTGGGTGGCCAACGACGTACCCGTCCAGGTCGAGGGCGTTGGCACAGTGCATCTAGACGTCAACGTCGGACAAGGAGACGTCAACAGGATCATGCTAACGAACGTTGCTTACATCCCGTCCTTCAACGTCAACCTCCTATCCACAGGAGTGATGAGGAAGAAGGCGGAGATCACCACCAACGATAAAGAGACCGTGGCAAGGACAAAGAGCGGCCGCATCACCTGCAGGGGTGTACACATCGGACCACTCACGTATGTTGACCAAGCAGGTGTTGACTTCGCAGGACTAGCCGCAGAACACAAGGCAGGGCCTGATCGATGGCACAAGCGCCTCGGCCACCCTGGACAACGTCGCCTGGAAGAAATCGCAAGAGAAGTTCCAGCAATCACGTTGAGTGCGAAGAAAAATCATCAACTTTGCGAGACTTGCGAGATTGCCAAGTCCCACAAGCAGCCGTTCAAACATGCAACGTCGCGTGTTGAACACCCACTTGGTTTAATCCACACAGACGTCAAAGGGCCAATCCCCACCGAGACCCCTCAAGGATACAGATACGCAGTCACATTCATCGACGACTTCTCTCGACACACAATGATATACCTGATCACCCGCAAAAGTGAAGTGTTCGGCTGCCTCCAGGAGTATAAAACGACCATGGAGAAGCAAACTGGATATCCACTCAAGAAGCTCAGGTCCGACAACGGAGGGGAGTACACAAGCACGGAAATGGATACTTTCCTTGCTTCTCACGGAATCCTACATGAATTCACTTCCCCGTTTGCACCCGAACAGAACGGCGTTGCGGAAAGGATGAACAGAACGTTGTTCAACACTGTACGTTGCTTGTTGATACAATCCCACGCTCCTGACACACTATGGGGCGATGCTTCACTCCATGCAACCTACTTAAACAACAGACTTCCGACGAAAGGAAACGGCGACAAGATTCCCATCAAGCTATTGTACGACAAATCGCCAGATCTCTCCCTCGTACGAACCTTCGGCTGTGCAGCATATGCCCACATACCGACGGAAAGGAGGTCCGCACTTGACAACCGAGCCGTCCCATGTGTCTACCTAGGGATCGCAGCAGGAACTAAAGCCTATAAGTTGTACGATCCCGTCGAAAAGAAGTACCTAACACAGCTGCACGCAACCTTCGATGAAGAGTCTTTCCCCTACAAGGGATCTTCCGAAAAACAACTTGGCTTGCCAACACGCGACGTCTGGGGTTCAGAACAGCAGCCTGCCCCACTCACGCAAGCTCCAAGTCAAGGGAATGACGAAGGGAACGCAGACAGCATTGACAGGTGGCCGTACCTCACCGAACAAGAAAGAGAACAAGGACTGGGAACCCCGCCTGGCTCGCCACCAACGTCACCGCGCCTGCAAGCTCTCGCAATCCAAGAATTCAACGACGAAATGGAACATGCAACGTTGCGTGTTGACGAGCCAGATAGCGTTGGATTACTCGACGATGAACCTCGAACAATTACACAAGCCTTCCAACGCCCAGACTGGTCCCTGTGGAAAGAGGCCATCAGCAAAGAGCTCAACTCTCACAGCGAAAACGGTACGTGGCGTCTGGTAACGCCCCCTAGCGGGGCCAACATCATTGGAAGCAGATGGGTTTTCAAGGTAAAACGCAAATCCGACGGATCGATTGACAAATACAAGGCTCGCCTCGTAGCCCAAGGATTTGCTCAAAAACACGGGATCGACTACGACGAAACTTTCGCACCAGTTGTCAAGCTATCAACCTTGCGGCTTCTCATGATCATCTCACTACAAATGGGTTGGAGCATCTATCAGATGGACGTAGCCACCGCATACTTGAATGGCGAGATCGACGTAGATCTATACATGAGGCCACCACCCACAATCGACAATCCTCGGGGTACCACACAAGGTCAGGTGTGCAAACTCAACAAGTCGATATACGGACTCAAGCAAGCTGGTCGGACCTGGTACCACAAGGCCGACTCCACACTTCATGAAATGGGTTTTACACGTAGCAAGCACGACTCGGCCCTCTATTTCAAACATGCAACGTCGCGTGTTGATGAGCAACCCATTATCCTAACCCTATACGTCGACGACATCTTAATCTTCGCTAAGACACAAGATTCGGCCCAGAGTGTTATGGAAGAACTTCGCAGACACTTTAAGATGACCGGTGGTGAACTTCTGGACTACATCTTAGGCATACAAGTCGTCCAAACCGCACAAACCATTCACCTAACACAGACGAGCTACATTCATCGACTTTTGGAAACCTACGGCCTTGCGTGTGCAAACATCACGCATACACCCATCAACCCCACTCACGACCTCAAAGGAGGAGATCCCCTTTCGCCCGCAGAGCACTCCACCTACAGAAGTCTCGTCGGCCAGGTCCTTTACATTGCAACCTGTACACGCCCCGACATCGCTTATGCAGTGCAGAAACTCAGTCGTGAACTCTCGCAACCACACCATAACGCCATGGTGCAAGCGAAGCATTTGCTCCGATACCTCAAGGGCACGGCCTCCCATGGTCTTAACTACACCCGCATCGCTGACATCAAACCCGCAAGCTTGCGTGTTGACTTCGGACAATATTTTCGGACGTTCACCGACGCAGATCACGCGGGGGACACTACTACTTCGCGATCAACCTCGGGGATTGTCAACACCGTCGCGGGTATGCCATATAGCTGGCTTTCGAAACTTCAGTCCATCATCACGGACTCAACAACGTACGCTGAATACGTAGCCATGGCCGAATCCACCAAGGAAATCATCTGGACACGCTGGGTAGCATCCGAGATAGGACTCAAGGTCGAGACGCCTACACAGCTCATGGTCGATAACCGAGCAGCGATTGAACTCGCAAAGGAGTCGAGATTCCACAACCGAACTAAACACTTCAGGCTTAAGTATCATATCACACGAGAGTGCCAAACTAACAAGATCCTGACGGTAAAAGCTGTGTCTACTAATGACCAACTAGCCGATATGCTAACGAAAGCCTTGGAGAAGAACAAAACTCGGGCAAACCGCGAAGCTTTAAACGTCAAAAACCCAACGAACGACGTTGCAGAATAATACGCAACGTTGCGGATTAATCTTGTATATATGCGCCCGACCCGACTCGACTTTAACAGAACCGACAGAACACGAAAATCCCAAGAAAAACCAATAAACAAAAAATACGAAAAAGTCTAAGCCAACAACTCGGCACCAAAAACACAACGTTGCGTGTTTCCGGAATCAACCACACGCAATCCCCAAGTTCTGCGCCACCGCCACGGACCTCATATCGGCGCATCCGATTCACAAAGACGTGGAGGCGCAATCCGCAACACTCAACGTTGAGTGTTGTAAGACAACCCAATTACAGACGCTCAGCCGCACACAAAGTGATTGTAGACGAGAGCTGCATAGTACTCGATGTAGCTCATCCAAACTCTCACACCTCGCTCTCTCTCCACCACCACCACTAACTGCAACGTCGCCAAACATCAACATGGCACGTCTTAGCGCGAAGCAACGCGCCTCCCTCAAGAAGGCAACGGAGGCTCGCAAACGCCTCCACGCCAACAACGCCTCGGTCGCTGAGTCAACCCCAGCGACCATCGAACCCAATCCCTCTGGCGAGGACGCCATGGATATCGATGAGCCATCCGCCGCCGTTGGCTTGGCTCCCTCCTCCTCCTCCTCACTGCCCGTCGACGATGGCGTGGCACGCCCACCGACTCCAAGGTCCTCTGTCGCCGAAGACATGACCAATCTCGCAGTCTCGGCCACCAACGAAGGTGAGCCTTCCTCAAGCGACGGGCCCTCTGCCACAAATGGCATGACCACTCAAGAACTCCCGCCCCCGGTCGAATCAAGTGGGGGCACCACATCCCAAGCCTCTGCTCCAACAAGCGAGGCAGTTGCTGCGCCGTCGACGGCCAGCAACAGCAACGTCGCTAGGCTTCGACCTCTGTTCCTTCGGATCAGCGACGGACCCGACCAACTGGGAGGGTCCCGTTTGGAGGAGGATGACGTTCCAGTCATCCCCTTCGACAATAACGACGACGACGACGATGACAACGGGCCGGTCCCTATGCGTCGTCGTTCCTATCGATCGAGTTCGGCGGACCACCCGGCCGCCGACTCACACCTGTTCCCCCGCCGCCCAGCCTCGATCCCTCAGGCTCCGGGCGGCGGTATCAAATGGCCTCTCCCCGCCCACCAAGCCTGGTCTGGGCCGCTCGACGAGGAGAGGTCACTTGACAAACAACATCGCTTTGTGGTGCCGGCGGGGACAGCTAGGGCCGTGGTGGCCGACTTCCCCGCCCTTTCCGAACGGTTGGAGGACGGATTCCTCGCCGCGACGCCAGGATGCACCCCTTGCGTCGAGGCCGGCGTCCATTGTACGTATGGCGTCGGCACCAATCACAAAGGACGAAAACGGACCCCTACCACCCACGTATGCGATCACTGCATCGTGGCTGGTAAGCTTTGTCGCGGCAACGGATACACAGGCATTCGGACCAAGAAAATGATCTTATTCGACGAGGCTCTCGAGCAACTGGAAGAGCTCGAAGACGTGGCAAAGGAGGCGATCACGGCACAGGCTCTCAACAAGCCGATGCCGAAGTGTTACAACCCGACGAACATCATCCGCATCGCCGGCACTGTTCGTAAGACCTTGGAGAAGCGCGAGAAGTCAGGTCGAAAGAAGCGCTCCTCCAAGAAGAACTCGGGTACGTCGTCTGGTCCACGCCTGTAAAAATGTAATTCTTTCCCGATGTGCTTTGTTTGTGCTGTGTGAGTGAGTACTCGATGAGGGGGACTGTTGGAACTCGGGGTTCCGAAAGTCATCTCGCACTCAGAGTATCTCGCTCGAACGCACCAAACACGCAAGCTTGCGTGTTTTTATTCAACGACTCAAGACAAAGAACCACGAGGCACGCGCGCGCGCATCAAGAAGGAACAAACTTTATTAATTTACCGAATATCAAGGGATGGACCCTGGAAACGCGCTGCTACCAGACGCTCAGGCGAGCTGGTGACCACTCACGCCAGCTTGCGTGTTTAACAGCAACCCTTCCCTTGATCTCTCACCAATCGCTATAGAACAGGGTACGATGGAAGTCGTCTTCCGAGACAACAATGGGTAACCCTCATAATCGAGGGTGAGCCCCATTTGCGGACCACGTTGATCCGAACCAATCAAGAGAAGAGCAACAAACGAGATATACAGTGACGTCCTCAACGAGGAGGAAAGACACTCAAGGTTGCGTGTTTAGCAAGGAACGCTCGTCGGTCATGGGACCTTCTGGAGTAACGCTATAGCGACGATGGTCGTCACTTAGCCGTATACGCTTGCTCACGCCATATGTATATATAGAGGTTGCATTTCACTGTGTGGTAATCGGAAATTCATCGAATCATCAACCAACAAAGCGTGTTCCTAACATACAACCAAGCATACCAACACGCAGGCTTGCGTGTTTGTCCCTCACGTGGTAACCTACCAAGCTTCCTAGCCTACAGCGCCCACCAGGACGAGCGTTGTTATTCTCAACCCACTCGTGCAAGCTTCGCCGCCGAAGAAGATTAACAACTACTTAGTGATTACGAACACGCGACCTTGCGTGTTCACAATCAAACTCCGACGTCCGCTCACCACGAAATAGTGATCAGACGAACTGTGCTCTCTAACAGCGAATCCAACGAAATTCAGCGGCGGTATGGCTGCAGGTTCATTTACGATCCAGCTGCAACGAACCCACAAACCGCGCCAGGAATGGAGTCGAGCGGAGCGACCGAGTGGAGCAACGAGCAAAAAACCAAATAAATAATAATATAAATGAATTCATAAATTCAAACCTCGTGCCGCCTTGGCAAAAAAAAAATTCTCCCTACGCAGTATCTCTGACTGACTGCTGCCCTTGGGCTTCGTTCGGACTGACATTCCCGTGTTCCGATTATGGCAACTGGGGCTGCAAGCGTAGATCCTCTGCGGCACAAATCTCGGTTTGCTGCTTCTTTCTTCTCACCATCAACTCTATCCACTCTGGCTTCACTCGTCCATTCCCACTGCCCGTTCCCGTTCTACCTGCTTACACCACTACATTGCTAATACAATTAACAAGTGCCGGTCGCTTGTTCTACACACGATACACATTCCCCTGCCTCATCTTCAGCCTCTCGCTGACTCCAGCACCTCCACTCGTTGGTACGCACACGCACACGGACCCGCCCAATCACTTGATCCTCTACAATCGTCATCATGCTGCTTTCTCCAGCTGTCAAGACTTCTTACCTCAACACTATGGCTGGTGCCTCGTCGACCACACCTAAAAGAAGAATCGAGATCGAAGAGAACGTCGAGACTTCGCCCCTCGCCGGCAAGCGAGCTCGCCCAACCATCCCTCTACGAGGCGCGAGATCCAACAGCTCGTTCCAGCTATCCCAACAGCAACCGCAGCAATCCTCATTTCCACACCTCCCGGTTGCTAGCTCGTCGGACGTAACGCTTGACGACCTCACCCTGCCGCAGTCCAACCTGCAGCGGGACATCTTCACCCACTCCTCTCCTCTCACCAAGGGCAAGGGCATCGAGGGGTTTGCTTCGTCGGTCACGTTGTCCAACAACAACCCGCACTGGCTCAAAGTCGTCACTTCGTATGGGTACACTTTCATTAAGTCGGATGAGCTCCACCTGCTCGACGGCAATGCCGATATTCAGATGGTGGTAGAAGCCTCGACTTCGACCGACCAGAACAACAATAATGGCGTACCCTCGTCGCCGCCCGTTCAGATGCGATATCCTTTGGGAGTCGAGTTCCCACCCACTCCTACGCCCTCGGACGATGGTAATGGCGTCAACCGCTACTTTGTCCAACAACAGCATGCCGTCTCGGCAAAGCCGCTGTGGGAACATGTCGAAGGCGATCATGAAGCGGCTCGTGCTCACGCACCAGCTGGTATCAACGAGATCATGATGCAGATGGAAGAATGGTAGCTCTTTCCACGCCTTTCTCTTGGTTCGTTTCGTGTTTCCTCGCTGCTGCCCCCCCCCTCTCTCTGTTCGTGTTGTTCGGTTTGTACTCGGTTATGTTCGTTCATCCTCCATCTTGGTCTCTGTAAAACCTCTCGCATGTATTATTACTTCTTCTGAAAATTCAACCCCTCAGTCCCGCTCGCTAGCTCGCACATGCAATAATCAATTCCAATTCCCACATTTCTTTGCAAACGGCGCTTTCGGCGGTCACGGTTGACGTGGTATATTAGCTGCGATGTGTGTGTGTGTGAGAGTGAGTGAGTTGAGGGCGTCGTCATAACTACGTGTGAAAAAGTGTGCAGAGGTTGATACAAATGAGCGAAAAAAAAAGGAAAAGGAAAAAAAGAGAAACCCCGTCTATGCAACGAAAAGACTAACGAAGAGGAAGAAGAAGTGTAAGACTACAGAACGAAGGAAAGAAAGATGGTAACACGAAATGAGACCGAGTGCAAAAAAAAGAGTACGAGTGCTCGGTGGGTAAACGATGTTGAATCGACCAAAAGATGATTTTGTTTTGCTTTGTCTTGGAGGGGGAGCAAGAACTACGAGAGCGCCAGTAGGAGCTTAGAACTTGAGCTGCTTGGGCTGCTCCCACGAGAACTCGGATCGACCAAAGTGACCACCAGCAGCAGTAGCAAGGTACTGAGGCTTCTGCAGCTGCAGATCCTTGACAATCACACCGGGACGCAGGTTGAAGTTGGCACGGATGATCTTGACAAGCTCCTCGTCCGACTTCTTACCGGTACCGTAAGAGTCGACAAACACCGACAGAGGATCGGCGACACCAATGGCGTACGAGAACTGCACCAGCACACGGCGCGCAAGACCAGCTGCAACGAGCGACTTGGCAACCCATCGCGCAGTGTAAGCAGCCGATCGGTCCACCTTGGAGAAGTCCTTTCCGGAGAAAGCTCCACCACCGTGAGCACCCCAACCACCGTAGGTGTCGACGATGATCTTACGTCCAGTCAGACCGGCGTCACCCTGAGGACCACCGATAACGAAACGGCCCGAGGGCTGGATGTGGTAGATGGTGTCGTTGTCGAGCAGGTTGGCGGGGATGACCTTCTTGACGATCTTCTCCATGATTTCGGAACGGAGGTCCTCGGTCGAGATCTCCTCGGCGTGCTGGGTCGAGATAACAACCGTGTCGACACGCAGAGGGATGGTGGCACCGCCGTCCTTCTTGTACTCGACGGTGACCTGGGTCTTGGAGTCGGGTCGGAGCCAGCCGAGGGTGCCGTCACGGCGAGCGGCGGACATGGCAAGGTTGAGCTTGTGCGAGAGCATGAGCGTCATGGGCATCATTTCGGGGGTCTCGTCGGTAGCGTAACCGAACATGATACCCTGGTCACCGGCACCGTGCTCCTCGAGCGAACCGTGGTCAAGACCCTGAGCGATATCGGGCGACTGCTGCTCAATGGCAACGAGAACGTTGCAGGTCTTGTAGTCGAAACCCTTTTCAGACGAGTCGTAACCGATCTTCTTGATGGTCTCACGAATAACCTTCTGGTAGTCGATGTTGGCCTTGGTGGAGATCTCACCGAAAACCATGATCATACCGGTCTTGGAGGCAGTCTCACAGGCGACCTTGGAGTAAGGGTCCTGCTCGAGACAAGCGTCCTGTTAGGAGGAATAGGCGCAAGAAGATTAGAAAAAAGAAATAGCGCATTCGGTCAGTTGCTGTTGACTTGCGATGCAAGATGCTTTTGCCTTTGCAGATTAAGCGCGCTATCGGCTCCTGTAAGAGACGCTCTCCTCCTAGCCGAAAGAATCAGCTAGAAGCTGCCGCTCTTTTCGGGCTGCTAGGAGCTGCCTCGGCTTAGCCGATTCTGCGTGGGAAAGAGCACAAATCCGCAGGAGTGAGAGAAGCAAAGCAAATTACTCTCGCGGCGATTGGTAGTAAGAGCGAGGTACTTACGAGGATGGCATCGGAGACCTGGTCACAGATCTTGTCGGGGTGTCCCTCACCGACGGACTCGCTGTTGTTGGAAAAGCAGACAAAAAAGGAATGGTGGAAACCGTGAAAAAGAGAAAGCGTTCAGATTCATGAACATGGATTGAGCAGCAGAGCAGGAGGCGCACCACAGCGCTGCCATGTGTGACTGCTTTGTGTGACAGGGGCACTCTGCAATGATGTAAAGCAACAGCGGCCAAAGCAAAGTGATCAACACTTACGAGGTGAAGAGGAAGTGGCCCTCAGGGAGAGTGCGAATGCCAGCCATTTTTTTCTATGTGGGGAGGGGGAGAGATGGAGGAGAATGAATGAAGGAGAAGGCAAATGATGGTAAGGGAGAGAAGGGAGCTTCGTGCAGATCAAGCCGAGGGGAGGAGAGGACGTTTAGTAGTGATAGACTCTACGTCAGATTCGCAATGAGCACGAACGAGTTGGTTTGTCGGCACTACCGACAGGAAGAAGAAAAAGAAGAAGAAAAAAAAAAAAAAAAAAAAAGAAAGCACGGACATCTGTGGATGTGACATTCCGGGCATCAGAGCTGTGTTTGCAGGGTCTTTCTAGTCGACCAAAAAAACTGAAATTCAAGAAGAACTCGAAAATCACTCCAAATGGTTTGCTTGACACACTACAGTACTACTGTACTACTCTGAGAGACTCGACTCAACAAACACTCTCAGCGCTGAATGGCGGCAGTTCAATACGCCATCCGCCCCTCACGCACACAAAACGCGCGTGCGTGCCTCTGTTGGCCGTTCTTCTCCCCAAAGTGGGCCGATCCTGCTGCCATTTTCTTTTTCACGGCTCACAGCAAACCGTGGCTGGCAGCAGACCCTGTCTCCAGCCCAGTACTGTACCGCACAGCTGTCTTTCTATGCAGTAGAGTACATTGAGTCTAGCATGCATATCGACTAGAACGTGCTCATTTCCCTCCACTGACGTTGACACTCGGCACCAAAACGTAGCTGATCGCCACCCGAGCCTGACTTTGGATTTCGTCCGTTGCGGTTGCTCATCCGTAATGCTTCGCATCTTCGGCGAAGGCAAAATCAAAAAGGGCATTTTCATTCTGATTCAGAGAGCTGTCGACAGTCGACTGTTGATCAGTCATGGGACAGATCGGATGTGCTATTGCGGCGCAATCGAAAGAAACAAGGGAAAGGGAGCAACCGTCGATTGCAGGAGTCTGCATCTTTGGCTGAGAGCGATGGCGTGCTCGAACCACCAAGCCTTGAACCGACACATCCGATTTTTGCGCACAAAAATGGACCACTATCGGGCGACAACCAGATCGATCCGATCTCCTCTCTCGAACCGATGGCTCCGATCGGTGCTTTCCACGTGACTTTGGGTTGATGCTCTGATTTCTTCCAGCCTTTCCGAAAAAGTTGGATGGTTGCGGCCGCCCGCTGAAAGCAGACACTCTGCCGACCTGATCAGCTCATACAAGCCCTCCTCACCGACATTGGCATCGTCCGCATCATCACCATTCACCCTCGTCCACGGGATCCTCCTCAGCAGCACACTCGAGCCTAGCAAAATATCCACAGCGCCTCTCGACAGCTGTTGCCACCTTCTTCAACTGCGTTCGCTGGCTCTTCTGCGAGCACTTCTGCGAGCACTTCGGGCCATTCCAAAGTCGACACTCCCAACACGTCTTTTCAAGTCTCTTAGCACACCTTGCCAACATGCGCAAGGCCAAGATTTTCAGCCATGAGGCCGTCATGCCACGCATGTCGTGGTCTCCGCGCAACCTTTACAACTTGATCACCCGCTCCACCGTCCCCTCCTACGCTTCGCAAACCTCGTTCACCAAGACTGCGCTCACCATGTACCAACAGAGGTGGAGATCCAAACGCTTCCTCCGCGCATATCACGGTGACTGGATCCCAGAAAAGCGTTTCAAGCGATGGTTCTTGCCTACACACCTTCCCAGCTTTGACCCGCCCCAGGTCTCTGCCTCTTCCGCCTCTGGTGTCTCGTCTGGCTCCTCCACCCCCGGCCCAAGGCTAGGCGGTCCGTTCGACAAAGCCCTCAAGGCTCGCCGCACACCTACGGGTGCTGCTGCTGAGGCTCCATCTACCTCCGCTTCCGGCACATCCTATGCCACTGTTACGCAACAGAAGATAGTCGAGGAGATGGACCGGATGCCCACTGCATCGCTGTTCATGCGTGATGTTGAACGTCGACTCGATGTGGTCGTCTTCCGCTCGTGCTTCGCTCGTTCGGCGTACGAATCCCGAGCCATGGTTATTCAAGGCAAAGTCACGCTCAACGGTGTCAAGTGCTCCAACCCCAATCACCTCCTCCGACCTGGTGACCTGATCAGCGTCATCCCTTCAGCAGTACCCATGCTCAGCCAAGAGCTTGCCAAAAGGGCAAAGGCGCAAAAGATCAACGATACAGTATCTGGAGAAGCCGAGGCTACTGAAGCTGCTGTCGAAGAGGCTGTCGCTGATGTCAAGAAAGGAGAGTCCGAGGCTAAAGAAGGTGAGGCCTCGGCTCAGTCTGCCACTGAGACTTCGGCTTCGGACTCGTCCGCAACACCTGCGTCGGAGACCAGCGAGGTGAAACCCTCCACCAAGGGCAAGGAGAAGGAGGTAATCCTGCCCCCTGGCGTTCTACCCTTCACTCTGCCGGACTATGCTGCGCCGTTCCTGTTCATCCCTCCGTACCTGGAAGTTTCATTCACCGTGTGCTCTGCGATCTACGTACGTCATCCTACCATCGTACCCTACAAGGCCTACTCTCCTGCGGACGGTAAGATGCGTTGGACCTTCCGTTCCGACCTCCCCTCGCCCTACCCCGCGGGTGGTGAGCTCTACTCGATGGCTTGGGAGCACTACACTCGCAATGCACCACGAACCCGTGCCCATGCACGTCGCATCAAACTCGAAGCCAAGGTCGGAAGAAACGGCTTCAAATCCCAACGCGCAAAGGACATGAACTCGAAAAGAATCGCTCTCAGAAGAGGTTGGGGTAGAACTAAACCCATTTCTGGATGGAGGAAACACCTTGCAGCTGCACAAGCTAGAATGCAGAACGAAAAGCCTCCCGCTGCCCGTGTTGTTGCTTAACCTCAATCGCAACGCTCGCGATCACAGCCCGTTCCTACCTAGCTCAACCCCAACATCCTCCGTCTAGCAAACTTGTACTTTAATCCCTCCAAAAATCCCAAGATCGAATCACAACAACGCACCATTGTGCATTGATCCTCCTTGCCGCCACATCCAGCGTCTAACATTGATAGCAGTCCGAAACAAGTGAGTGCACGAACAGGAATCGCATGAAAAAAAAAAAGCCATGTTTCTTGCTCTAGAGTCCTCTTTGACCATCGAGATTCAAGTATCGTAGTCAAGACGGTCTGCATCTAGCGTCATCGTCATCGTCACGTCCTCCGAACGCTTTTCCACGCGATCTGCTGGATCCTCACTGTGCTCATCTACCACATTGACATCCGTAGCCGCAGACGATGGCGTCGCAGCATCCGATCTGATCAACGACAGCAATTCCGACTCGTACGTCAAATTGTCATCCGCTATCGCCGCCCTGATCGCCTCCGAAACCAACGCCTCTTCCACTGCCGTCTCCTCCTCCACACTCATCCCCGAGCTCTCGGCCCGTGCATACACTACCCAGAACACCGACAGCGACGGATCCTGCGGCCTCCCCATAATCACGTCTTCGGTCTCGATCCTTGTTGCTCGTCCGTTGCAAACCTTCCACCACTCTCCACTTGGTTGCTTAACAAGAGACACGATCCGCCCCGCCTCCTGACACAGCACTGCGACAAGATCGTACACAAGCTGCATCCACTCCGGATTGGCCGCTTCGCGTTTGGCTCTCTCCGCCACCAGCGCCCGCTTAGCATCGATCTGCGTCCGCACCTTGGCGATCAACCCATCCGTCGCTACCAAATCCGCCTTCACTGCTGCCTGAATCTTGCTCAGCTGCGGTGCGGCCTCAGCTAGAGTCGCTGTTCGCACCGCATCCAACCCTTCAACCAATGTGGCCACCTCTTCGAAGTATCGCTTGGCACCTTGCAGCACCTCGCTCGACGGTCGACCGGCATCACCCAAGAGCTTGGCTTTCCGAGCCTCGAGTTCCTGACGCAACGCGGCGAGTTGAAACATTTCCACATCTCGCAACTCAGCATCGAGCCGAACACCTTGCCTTCGATCCCACATCAAGGAGTCGAGGTGAAGCCGCTCGTTGATCGTGAGCGGAGGTGGTCCTCCGTCCAAAGTGGGCAAGGCGTGGTCGATGCCCATGCTGATCGTGCGCGCTGTACGCGTCAGCAGTGCGCCCTCTCCATCGGAAGCGAGAGCCGCACGCAGACACGAATAGATATCCGAGTTGACCGAGTCGTGCCGCAACTGGATGAAGCTACGTTGCTGTTCCATCTTGGGCGGTGGCACAGCTGAGGCTTCCGCCGCATCTGCTAGGGGCGGTGCGGGACTACTCAAAGCCGGTGCGCCACTGGAGAGGAAGAGGCCTTCATTCATCCACAAGGCATCTGACTCCACCGGCCCAGCGCCTGGTGTGTTCAACATGATCTCGTTGACCGCTGCATGATGCTTGGTGAAGCTATCGACGATGAACTCGTGAAAGAGGCTGGCAACTTTGGCTGCAGGCGTGTGGTCGGCGCCTCTCGCGACAACTTCGCTTGGCGTGAGGGCTGTGATATCTTTGACGACGCAGAATGGCCGCTGGGAAAGCTGTGCAAAGGCAAACAGAGTCTGGATGCGTTGGGCGAGTTCGAACTGAGGCTCAATGGTAGGCTTGGATACCATATCAGTGGTGCCATCGGTCGGCGATGTGCCCTTCCAGTAGTTGGAAAGATCAGTGCCACGCGGGTCGATGGGCCGTACTGCTAGATACGCTCGACGGATTGGCGGTGCAGCAAAGAGGGCCTGCAGCAGTGCTGCAATGATCTCAAGCGATGCAAAGGGCGCCATCATGGAGATGGGCGATCCGGGTAGCCGACGCGTCTGTAGATCGGTTTCGAGATGTTGTGGTAATGCGGGTGTCCTTGCACCGGAGCCAGTTGACTGCAAAAGGTCATGGTGACTCTGTACGCTGGCCTCCAAAGCTTGCCGTAGCTGTTCGTCCTCAGACACGCCGAGATCCTATTGAGGAATATCAGTAAGAAGACAAACAAGATGTTTCACGTCAGTGCATCGGCTCCAGAAGCGTCAGAAAAACCTCCCAGGAAAGAAGCTCGCACCATAGACCAGCCACTTCTACCTCGACGGCTTGCGGCGGCACGTCCGCCCCTTGTCCCCAGCCGACCGGATCGCCTGATGTCCTCGTTTGTCTGCCAAGATGTCCTGCCATGACGACCGTACGTTTTCTGCTGTTTCGTTGGTCTGGCTGAGTCCAATGATGTGGGCACAGCACGACTGGGCTTCAAAAGGGTGCTTCGGTCGCGTAAGTGATAACGCTGCTGTACACATGGCCAAGGCTCGATGCGCGCTTTGCTTTGGGCTGGTTTGCCTGGCGCAAAATCATCCTCGGATTGGTCGACTAGTGCCCCGTCATCATCTGACTGGTCGAGCTGGCAGTATTGAGATATGCTGGTCGGACCATCCTTCTGTCCTGCGATTTCCCATTCCATAGTGGCAGCCATGTCACTTACTCCAACTGTGCTTGAGGGAGCTGGCGGCCTGTAAGATTGTTGCGTTTGATGATCTTGCAATGACGCCTCCATGGCTCGTCGGAGGTCTTCATCGGCATCCGTTTCGTTGGTAAGGTCTATCACGTCTGCAAGGGGCATGGACAGTATGATCAGTAGAAGCTCGCGGACGATATCAAGAGCAAAGACGCGGCGTACCTTTCTTATCTTGACCCCACGCCTGGTTGGTTGCTGGAGCGGGGGCGATCGGGGGCCCATACGGCTGGGGATTGGCTGTGTCCCATCCCGATGTATTGGATTGGATGTCGCTGGAGGCTTGAAAAGGGACGACTGCAGTGGAGTTGCTTTGCGTGTTTGAGACGGAGGAGGGTTTCTGTAGCACCAGCGTGTCGGCGGTGAGGCACAGGTGAGAATGAGTCAGTCAAACCATTGCAGTCCCTTGGGTGCAAGAACATGTACTAACTTCCGGGGGAGGATTGTCGAAGAAAGCGTTGACAGCCCTTTCTACATCCCAGCTAGATCTTTCGAGGACGACACCGGCTTGATACTCGTTGCAGCCGGTGAAAGCAACGACTTGCTGTATTAAGCCTGATCGGTCACCCATGGCGCATTGCTACTGCAGCTCGGTTGCTGGCCTGAATGCGAAGGTGCAAGACTGAGAATGTCCTCTGGGATGGATTGTACCCAACAATGTTGATGCCAAAGTTGTTGGAGTTTGTTCGTTTGTATGTCTTGTTGACGAAAGATATCGTTGGCAAGTGATGCTGTTCGTAGCAAGAAGGTGTGTTGGTGCAATGTCAAGTTGTTGGTGTCAATGCGCAGTCCAACACCTGCAGCTGGCCATGTGGAGTTGTGGTTGAATTGGTTGTATCGGCCGATTCATCGTGTGACATTATTCTTGCAAATTTGACCATTACTGTATTGCATTTATTCCATTTAGCCGCTTCCCTTCAGCTTTTGCTTCTCACTTGATCACCTCATCGACTCTATCTTGAGCCTCTTGTCTTGATCGACACACCAACAGCAGTTTAGAGGACAAATATCGTCATCATGAGATGCACCGCACTTCGACTACTCAAAATCAAGCCATTGCCTGAACGGCTGTTGGCGTCGGTGCACCTTCCACCTTCGGCATCTCGGACCAAGACCAAAACTGTCACTGCAGCATCGAAGGGCAGCAAACCAGCATCCACAGCGGATGTGGCAGCTGAGCTGCAAAAGAAGATCGTTGACGGTCAGCGATTCGGCGGAAACGTGCGTCTTTCGGAGCACATCAACAATAAAGACCTTTACTGGAACGTAAGTACAGACAGCCATGGTCCTGCTTTTCGACCAACTCCCGCCACAGCTGCCAATTATTGCCACCACTGGGCCTGCAGCTTTGCTTGAATGCGAATAATCCGTCGACATTTGCTGATCTTTTTCTTCTACCATTGTGCATCACTGCGCCATCACAGGTCTCAAAGCCACAACGAGACGTTCTCAAGAAGCTCCTTCGCGAGGCCTAAACCATCTTGTCTACCCAGAGATTCAACATTGTATTTGTACCAACAATCACACCTACCTTTGCCACAACATCACCACATTTCCTGGACTTAAAGAGTCTTGCTTCATTTGCAGCACTCAACTTGAAAAGCTCGATCTGCACCAAGCGAGAGAAAAAAAGGTACGATTATGCCACATCAGATGCGACTGTAGAGCAAGTACAGCAAAGTATCGGACATATGCACACAAGAGCTGGTAAGTAAGCGGTCAGATGATCGATCACTGTCTCGCATCAAGAAGGGGGCAAAGGGGTCCGTCCACCTTGCCGACCCGAAAGTAGGTGTGTGGAACGGTGCGGCCGCAACCGCGCTTCAAGACGCAGGGGATGCACAGCTATCACAAAGCACATCTGGTTGATACCATCCCGAGGTTCGTCTAGATCGAGGTGGCGCGTGTAACGTGTCCGCTGTCACGTCCGGCTTCGACATCAGATTGACCGGCGGCCACGGAAGCCGAGGCAGGTTCCAATCATCCTTCCAACTTGGCGCTGTTGCTGAGCTCAAGCTCTTTGACCTGTTGCGCAGAGAATTCCGCCAAGGCCGCGGTGGAGGCAGCGGTCGCAGAGTCTCACTGATTGCTGAGGCGATACGGAGACGACGCTGTTGTACAGTTCTGCTGGAGAATTTGGTTGAGATTCATCGCTGATGCTCGCACGACTGTGGTAGCTCTCGACTGATGTTGATCGGCGCTTGACGTCGGATCGCGAGCCAAGAGTCGCCAACCTTTATAGGCGACCATGCTGAGCGACTGATTGATCGCTAGCGTCGGCATCTCGATGGAAACTTAATCGCTGGGAATGCAGCGAAGGAGAAGCGTCCGACCTCACGGTGAAGCTAGCGTATGTTCAAGATGATGGTTGGAGGAAGCTAAGACCTGTCGTCGTCGTACTTTTGGACTGCAGAGAAGCGCACTTGAAACGAGACCGTGGAATATGGACGGTTGTGGTAGCATAACCCGGCTATCTGTCAAGAAGTGAAGGCTGAGGCTGCAGCAACCTGTTGGGCTCGCTGGTCTGCGCGCAGTGCTATGGCGGTTGACAGCTAGCAGAGTGCGGCAAGGGCCTGAAGGATGTCATGTTGATGTGCAGCGTGCATAATCCATCCGTTCCGTACTTGATCAGTGCTCATTGTCAGTCAAGGGATTCCTTGCCACGGGAGTGAGCAAGACACGGCTCAGAACCAGAAGAGGCAGATAGGGCCAATCTTATCGAAACATTCTCCGAATTGCGAGAGCTCTCTGCCAGGGAACGTCGAATGCATCACGCCTAGATGAGGCGATTCGGCTCGGCTCGGCTTGATTGATTATTATACCAACGCGACCCAACGACAACAGAGGCAAAGGCACAGCGATTGGTTCTTGTCTTTGACAATGTGCTAAGCAACTTGACAGGCGGCGATAGCGACTCGCTTGATAAAAGCGAGGCTAATATGTCAAAGTCGACATGCAAGGGGAGCGACTCTACTGTACCGTACCGTACGTGGTGGGTAAATGACGACGCGAGCGACCGAACACAATGGCAAAGCTCAGCTTGGGAACTGGGGGGACATACTGGGGGCCTCGACGCTTTGGACGTCTGAATATGTTAGGGGAAACTCGTCCAGGCTAAGACGGTTCGAAGCATGACCTTGGAGACTTGTTGACATTATTCAATTTTCTTGGAGTGTCAAAAAGGTGTATCTGAGCACAGAGGTCACACACACTAGGGTTGGCGGCAGGCGTATTGGATTAGTTTAGTCGCCGCGCGCCCCGAACAAGAAGGTGGTGTTGGTCTCACTCATCTGGACACTACTGTAGTCACTGTTGTAGTTGCTTACTACTGTATGTCGCTTGCTGATGCAGCTCTTGTTTGATTTTTGACACTCACACTTGTTTTTCAGCAGAAGAGTTGCTGCTTCTCCGAAGAAACAAATCACAACACCCTCTCTGTCGATGTGCGTCTTTTTTTTGCTACTCAGCTTGGCCCGGAACGCCTTGCACGACCACGGGGCCATGCAGCACACTCAATGAATGATACAGTACTGTACATCTGGCTTGCAGACTAAAGCAAACACGAACACGCAAACTTTTTGCCCTTTTGCAACGTCGGCGCACCTTATTCTACTCGGTTGTACTCAACAGGCCTAAGCTCGACAGACCAAACCAAGCTAGAGCTGCTTGCAAGCGTTTTGGTGGTATTCCAGTGCCCAAAGCTCCAGACCAAGGCTTGTTCTGGTGCAACATCTTTGAATTACCGTGAGGTGAGCAGTGTAGTGAGGTTGTTGTGCAGACAAAGCCCTTGGCAGCTCAGTTGCTCGCAAACGCGCAGCTTTTCGCAGAGGCTGTACAGTACAGTACAGTACAGTATTGCGCCTTGCCTTGCCGGACTCCAGCTTGCAGATCGCTGATCATTGGATCTAGTGCAGATAGAGTGTGTAGTTGCAGATGCACAGTTGCATGGCTTGACGCCGGACACACACACACACACACACGCGCGTGCGAGTGCATCACAGAGTAGGACAAGCTTTCGCTCCAATGACCAAGCGCTCCCCAACAGCCTCACTCTGCTCTCACCAAAGCTTGTTGACCGGCACCGCAAACTGCCATCATCGTGTTTCCCCTCCAGTGAGCCGCAGCTCAGGCCAACTCGCCTCTGTACCCCATCTTTGGCGCCATTCGTCAAGCAGCAACAACCATCCTCGGCCAGACAACTTGCACCATCTCCACCACAACCAGTAAAACCCACACAAACCACTTGCCGCCACTCGACATAAGCTCGCCCTCCAACTCCAACCAGCAACCACATCCTGCTTCATTTCAGCCACGCCACCGTCCGACACCCTCCACGTTGCAGCATTCGGCAACTGGCTGACTTCAGGCTGTTCATGCACACCAAGCCAACTTGGCACCATCGTCGACACTCTAGCATCTCGTGAAGCTCTCTCTCTCTCTCTCTCTCTCTCTCTCTCTCTCTCTCTCTCTCTCTCTCTCTCTCTCTCTCTCTCTCTCTCTCTCTCTTTTTCTCTCGTCAGCATCACTTGCTGTACTTACTCAAGAACAAGGCTTCCGGCTTGTCCAGATCGCCTGCAACAAACTCGATACTCTCTGCGCAGCGTGCTCCCGAGCAAGACAGTCAGGGACATGGACGCACTTGGCTTTCAGCTTCTTTCAAGGCCCTAATCGATCAGCTTTCGTGGCTTCGCAAATCACTCCCAGCGGCCGGCCCTCCAGAGTGCGATGCTGCGGCACAGCGATCAAGAGGATTTGCCCTCGACTTCACTACCGAGCCGCATCGGTCGATTTCGCCGGCCTTCCAATGCCACTCCTTCGCCGTTGTTATACGCAACTGAATTGCTCAAACCTGCCCAGACCCAATCACCACAGCCCGCAAAGAGTGCCTACCTCTCACCCGACCAAAGGCGCTTCGCTGACCTCGCTTGGTCGGACGCCTCCGTCTCACCACTCTCCAGCGCCTCAGTCTCTCCTGCTGTCAACTACGATCGCGAACTTCCTCAACTCCCACCAGAGGCACTCAGCGAGATCGACGTCAATCAGGTCGCATCTCGCACCCTACCTCGCACCGACCATGAAGTTCGCTCTCGCCATCTGTCCCAGTACGAATCCCTTCCAAACCCCATCACGTCTGGCCCACCCTCAGCAAGCTCTGCTCCCTCGAGCAAAGCCGGCCACCCCAAATTAACCTTGGCGGCGCACCGCATCGCTAGCGCTTCCACCTCTGCTGCCGTTTCGGCAGGCCTTGGCCTCAAAAAGCTCGGTAAGAAGGCGTCAGCAGCAAGACTGCGTCGAACCAATCCTTCTCAACAAGCCCAGGAGCGCGATGCTAGCTATGCCGAACTCCGCGCCGACTCGTCCCAAAGGCAAACCGATGATGCCGCTACCTCCACTTTGGTCGCCCCCGCCTCGGCCCGCCATACTGGCGACGACGAAAACGCTTTCAGTCAAGACTCTTCCAGCGCACATACGTTTGTAGACTGCGCCGACCCTGCGATCGGCCTGCCTTACCATGTCTCTCACAACGTCCACGTCGATGTTGGTCCACAAGGCTACACGGGCTTGCCCGCTTCGTGGGCGCAGATACTGTTGTCCGAAGGTATGAGCCACCAAGACATTCGCCACGACCCGCAAGCCGCAGCCAGATTCGTCCAAGACAGGATCGAGCATTACGTGCAGCGTGCAGTCGACGATGGCGCCGATGCGGACGAGACACGTCGCATCTTGTCCCGAAGGCTCGAAGAAGATCACGATCTCAGCAACGCCGTAGCATTTGCTCAACGAGCGCATCCCAGTCGTCCTCGGGCAAACAGCGTCCTCTCCAGCGCCAGCAGTTCTTACAGCAGCGTCCTTGACAAAGGCTGGGATCTCAGGTCGCCGCCCATAGAGCAAGCCGCCAAACAGTCTCCAACTTTGCCAACGAAAAGTCCGCTGTTGCCCGACTTTGCGCCCGAAGATTACGATGACTGGGCCACCTCGCTGTTGGATTCTATACCCGACGCCGACTCCAAGGATCGCGGCGACTTATCACATGCTTCCTCCAAACAGGCAGCCCGAGCTGATCACCGTCACTCACGATCGCTCAGTCAAATGACAGCTTCTACCTCACTGAATGGCCTCGGTATCGGCATCGCTGCCGATGCCACACCGCGTCGTACAGTCCAACGCCAACACGACCTTCTAGGAACCGCTAACGCCACTCCGAAGGCTTCGGATCGGCTGCAGACCTCGATCGATCTGGATGGACAGCTCGCGACAGTTGCATATGGAAGTGCTGCCCAGAAGCCGTCTTCAGGTATCGAGGACAAGATGCAAGAGAGACTTCGAGAAAGTTTCGAAATCGGCGCAAACCATCTTGGCTACAATGATGAAGACGAGGATGACGTCGAGCACGTCCAGATCGCCCAGGCTGCCGTTGCAACAAAGAGTGTCTTTCGGCCCGTTCGTGCCTCTCAGCTCAGTGTTCGCAAGGTGTCTCCCTCCGCAGTCTCCTTGGACTTTGGCAGTCCGTATTCGAGTACATATGAAGGCACCACTGACTTTCAGGCTCGACCAACTCGTTCCCCACAATACAGCCAAGATTCTCGACCACCTTCATCCCAGTCCGATACGAGAATACCTCGGAGCGAGTCAGTCGAGTCCTTTGCCACCACAGACTCGCGCGGCGCCTTTGCGGCACGAGGCAGCCTCTCGCATGCACCGCCCAAGATCTACACCGGGACAATCTCGACAGTTCTGGATTGCGCCACCACCAACTCGCCACTCGAGATCGGCTCATCTGACCATTCGTCCATGCGCAGTCGAAACCTATCTTTGACGGCCGCCACCTCATCTTTGGGACACGCTAGTCTCAACAGCTATCCGCATCGCGCCACTCCATCTCCCGGCTTGTCGCCTCGGCATTCCATGTCGCCGGTTGTGCCCCCCAAAGATGTAGACTGGCGGGCTCGATCACCTGCGCTCTCGATTTCTGCATCCGAATCTGGAGATGGAGCATCCGCCCCGCATCGAGCTTCACACGGCTGGAGACGGAAGGGACCATCGTCATTGGACAGCGGTCACACCTCAGGTCATCAAACGCACGAGAGCTGGACGAGCGCGACGAACTCGATTGCATCCTTGGACGGAAGTCACGGTGTCGCGCGAGGATCCGGCCTAAGGGAACGTCGACAGGCTCCACCGCGTATTTACCCACCATCTAGCTCGACCAGATGGGCCCATATCAATCATCACGATGATAGCTCGGGTCGACGCAGCTCACAATCCAACACGTCTCCGATGCTCAGCACGCAGAGAAAGACGTCGGCGGATAGCCTGCCTGCCCGGAGCCCAATGAGCGATATCTCACATAGTCCAGCTTCTTTCGACTCGAGATCCCCTCACCAACAGACTCAACATCAGCAGCAGCTGCATTCCAGCAATCGCACGTCTGTTCGTAGCGCGCAGTCGGACGGCGACACGCTCTATCTCGTTGCTCGCGACACGAAGCAGCAGCAACTTTCTCCAAGCATCTCGCCAACAACTCTGGACCGTCGCTCTCCTTCAGCCGGATCGCCTTCGCCAACCAGCAACCACAGATTTCGTCTGGGTCGGGACCGGTCGGGCTCGGCGGCTTCATCACGCGACTCGTTGCCACCGCCGCCTCCGCCTCCGAAACCGATCGTTGTGGTGCGAAAGCAGCCAGAGTACATTCTCCCGGGTGCCGATGGGTTCTACAAACTTCCGTCAAGCGCAGGAGCTGCACCGAGAGCATCCTTGGGAGGCGCAACGACAACTTTGCATCAAGGTCTGCTCCGCCCTCCCTCTCATTCGCCGGTACATTCGCCGTCCTCGCCGACACAATCGGAATACAATGCCACCATCACGGCGTGGATGCACGATGACTCCTCGAACGAAGATTTGCAAGCCTCAATAAGCCCATCAACGAAGAGCGCACATTCACCCTTGCCACCCCTGCCGAGAGAGGAAGACGAGATCGACGTCGATCGGCCGCAATCCGCGACCACTTCAGGCTCGTCATCCCCCGCACCGGAATCGACGTTGCACAAGACCCAGACATCCAGTCCAACACCAGGAGCCGAAATAGGATGGCAAACTTCTGCGCAATCAAGTAGAAGCATAGTGTCGGACCGTGCCCCGCGACTCAAATCGATTGTGTCTCCACGTCTTGAGCTCAGCGATAGCCTGGGCAACGTGTCTGGCATTTCAAGTGATGGTGCGCCTCTATCGCCGGGTGGATGGATGGAGATGCTGGACGACGGTGCACTCGATGGCGGGCGCGCTCCGAAGAAGTTCACGAAAGACTCGCCGTCGAGCAGCTCACCGGACCGAAAATACAAGACCGGCTCTTCCAAGCGCAGCCCCAGTCAGGCTCGCGGCGATACGAGGTCCATCATCTCGATTGGACCAAGAGCGCGGGAGGACGCGCGTCGCCTGTTCCCCGTTTCGATGCACTACGCCAGCGGCATTGACACGGCTTTGATGCTTGGTGACGATTCCGAGGCTATCCGATCGTTCCGTGAATTGATGCTTGCACGCCAGTCGATGGATTTGGAAGAGGTGTTGCCGATGCGGATCGGCGTTGACGACACGCCTCCAGTCCCGGCTTTGCCGAGCTTGAAGGATTTCGAGGCCAAGGTCGCTGCTGCTGATCAGGCGCGCGCAGAAGATGCGCTGCTGCGCAAAGCGCTGGCCAAGTCACCCGGCAGGTCGCCGGGAACAGACAGTCCAGTCAGTCCGGTAACACCAAGTCTGGCAGAATTTGAGATGGTCCAAGTGGCTGCGCTTCCTCCGAAATTGGCGCATCTGGGCCAAGAGCTCGATCTGCAACCGCTGCGCAGGGACGTGCTCCAGAACATGGAGATGATCGGCGATGGCGAGAGCGGTCCTGTCTTCTCTGCGAGCGACGTGGTCAAGAAGCGCGGCGTTGCAGTCAAGGTGGTGGAATTCGGCACGGACGTCGAAGAAGAGCCCTCGACGCGACTTGTAGGGCTGGTCAAGGAGGTGCGAGTTTGGCGACGCTGCCGCCACGTCAACGTGCTTGATCTGTACTCGTTGGTGTTAGCAGACAAGGCGGTCTGGATTGTCCAGGAGCTTGCCGAACGGAGTCTGGCCGATGTGATTGCTTGGAAAGACTGCGGAGCGGATCTGAACGAGTCGCGGATGAGCCGAGTCATGTACGATCTGGTGCAGGCGCTGCAATTCCTACACAGCCAAGGCGTACTGCACCGAGATGTGCGATCGGACAACGTCATGATTTCCAGCACTGGGGTGTGTAAGCTTAGCGATTTTACGCACGCCGGCGAGCTCAGTGCGGGAGTGGCTTGGCGCCATTCGGTGATCGGCACACCTTACTGGATGGCGCCCGAAGTGATCAAAGCGGAGAACTACGATATGCGCTGCGACGTGTGGTCGCTGGGCGTGGTGCTGTGGGAGATGATCGAGGGGAATCCTCCACGAGTGGATTTTCCGCCGCTACGTGCGATCACGCTGACGGCGACGTTGGGATTGCCCGCTTTACGCGATCCGAGTTGCTTGTCGCACGAGCTCAAGTCGTTCCTACACTGGGCGACGGAGATGGATGCCGAGAAGCGACCGAGTGCAGAGATGCTGGCGATGAGCGATTTTTTGTCGGACCCTTGCAGTCGAGCGAGCATCGTGGCTCTGCTCGATGAGGCAAAGGGTGCCGAGATGGAGGCGGCAAGATTGGAAGCCGAGGAAGCTTCTGGCAAAGGGGTGGAGAACAACAAGGGGCGTCAGAGGAATAGCTGGAGCAGCGACTCGACTACGAAAGGGTAGACGTTCCACTTTGACCGCACAGATCTAGGCAAGAATGGCTTTCGATTGCAATATTAGCTGCAAGATCGATGCTTTCCATATTAGCCTTCAACAGGCATGTTGTGTCGCGAGAGAGGTCTGCCTGCAATTGTTCGCAAGTTCCGCTTGCTCATTCCGACAACAATACTGCAGCAAGTCACGGGGCAAGGCCCTTTTTGGAGCGTGGGAGCATTCTAGCATTGTGAGCGCCTCGACTTTTCGAGTCTTGGTGTCTGCCCATTGTCTGCTACTTGAGCAGAGCAGGGAATGGAGGATGCAAGTCTGGGTTTTCCCTTTTTCACGCCACAATCACGGAGCTTCATATTTCTTTCAAGCAGTGTTCCTGATTGGTGGTGGGAAGGTGGCGTTGCAATCATGGATGTGTCCTCGATCAATGGATGGAAGGTGGTGGGGTTTTGAGTGTTCAGATGCAATCACTACTACTAACTGTAGTTACAGTAAGTTGATCTGGCTGGTCGGAACGACGAGCAACGCGCATAAACTTTTCCCAGCAAGGTCCGCCACGGTTGTCTCAATCATTTTACAGATCGCCTCGTTGCGTTGCGGCGAGAACTTGCGCACACTCGAATACAAAGAGACTACCTTTTAAGGATGATAGAGATTCTAAATGCTTTGACCTATTGTGCACTTGACGCAGATGACCGGACAAAGGGGCGAGCGGTAGCCAGAGAGGCCGTAGGAGCGAGGTTGAGTCTTAATTTCGTCCCGTGCGGAGCCTGGCAGCTGAGTTAGCTACAAGATGCGGCTGCGGCTTTTTTTTTTTTTTTTTTTGGTGTCTTTTGTCATTCCGCTGCATTCTAACAAAGCCCATTCCAAGATTTCAAAGAGACTGAGACAGAGTGTGTGTGTGTGTGTGTGGACCCTCTCGAACGAAAGGAGGCGGAAAAGCCAAAAAAAAAAAAAAAAAAAAAAAAAAAAGAAAAAAAAGGGTTCAACCGTTGAAAGGCGTGTGCGTGTCTTGCTTTATTAATACATTTGCTTTTGGATGAAATGCGCTGCGGCCAACGCGGAGGCGAATAATGCGAAATGCAAATGCAAATGTGAAATGCCACCGTAAAATGGCCAACTCATCGGAAAAGAAGAGCGAAAGCGAATGGAAAAAAGCTACACCGTACTATACAGTAGAGTAGAGTAGAGTAGAGTACCCGGCACAGTCAAGTTGCCGTTACTGTTCTTGTCAACTGACTTACTGAGCGTGCTTGAGTGTGCTGCACATCTTGTTGTGTCGAGAAAGAAAGTGTGTTTGTCGCGCTCGAAAGTGTGTCAATCGGCCGTCAGAGACAGCTTTGCATGGATTGATGGAATATTGATTGAGTCGTTATTTCACTCAAAGTGGCTCAGTCACAGTAAGTAGCCTGCTAAGTTGGTACGTACGTTGCTTGCTCACTCACCCATCCACTCAATCATTTACACGTTCGCCATACTTGACTCTACTTGCTCTGTCAAGTTATCGGAGCGTGCGTCTTCTTTCCCGTTCACCATTGCTACTACGGTCATCGAACCTCTTGCTTGCCACATCGGGTTTTGTCGTTTCGGTTCTCGATCGCTTCCGTTCAAGCTTTCGGTGGCATTCACTCCAGACGCAAGACTCCATCCCGTCTCGATCTTCGGCTGTACAGTTCACTTGACGTTTACCTTGGAGCCCACCGTCTGTCGCACCCTTCGCCGGCATTCGCTTCTAGGCGGAACAGGTCTCAACGCGGAAACCTCTCGCATCGACTTTTCTCCGCTGCGTCGTAAGGTTTGCATTTCCAAACCACGCCTTGCCACAAGATCAAGCTTTTCTCTTGGTCTACAGACAAGCATTCGACCCGGCAGTCGATCCTGACCACAGCAAACCAAGCGCTCGATTCAGCATCGAATCTTCACCTTGGCAAGCTTGATCCTGCCAAACTCTGTCAAGTTCAAGTCGCAGGCCGGCTTGTCTCTCTCTTTCGCCTCTACTGCGGCAGACGGCCATTTCGTAGCATTTCAAACCAATCTTCCACTGCATAACACCATCTGGCATATCAACAGCATCTCCCGACATCTCATCAGCATTCATCTAGCATTCGCCAACGACCCACCGCTTGCTCAACAGAACCATCACATCATCTGCTGCATCCTCACCTCTCGTTTGCTTCCAGCATTTTCCATCCCGTCGCTACCTTAGCTGCCTTTGTCTGCCTTCGATTCGATCAACTACATTGTCATCTCTTCTTGCGGCTCTCTATCTCCAGCCTCAGCTCGTATCTCTCATTAGCGTGTCACGTCGCCACAGTACATGTGCAGGTCACTTTAGCTCAAGCTCAACAGAGTGCACTTTTCTGCACTTGATTCCGCCCATTTCTGGCCACACCGTCAAGCTCTCTGCACAAAGCAGCAGCGATCATGTCAGCACCTTCCGCTCTCGCTGCCGCCCCTCGTCAGCGCAGCAACTCGCAAGATACAGCCATATCCCAAACCTCTGCTGCCGACTCGTTCAGAGAGCGCTCTGACACCAATCCCATCAGCTCGTCGTGCGAATCGCCGGCTCGGATCAATTCTCTGTCGGGTTCCACGTCTGCGGATCAATCTCCCTCGGGTTCCCGCTCCGGATCAGCCAGATTCAACAGTTCGACCACGTCCGACCGTCTGGCAGCCGGTCCTGTATCGCCTCTGGCTCGCAGACACAGTGCGGCTAGGTACGAAGCTTCTGCCAAGATGAAGGCTACTCTGTCTGCCGCCTCCTCGGACAAAGCTTCCACCCAGCGAGCTGCTGACCGCTCTTTGACTACCTTGGCGGCCGCTTCGTCCAGTCAGCGCCGCACCTCGGACGGTGCTCCGCCACTTTCGTCTTCAGCCGCGAACACGCCGGCCCGTAGACAGTCAAACACAGATGTCGCCAAATCTCGGTCGCCCAATCACGCTTCCTTCATGAACGGGACTACAATAGCAAACCATCCTATCAAAAGCTTCAGAACCGAGAATGCCAACCTGCCGGCAATTCCCTTCCAGGCACATGCTCCTTCAACCGCCCTTGCGCTACCATTCCCCTCTCCTGATGCAAGCAGTACGCATCCGGATGCCGCCTACCTCGCTGCTCAGATGAGTGCCGCTTCAGCGCCTCTCATGACTTCGCCCAGCCGTTCGGCGCCTTTACCAGGCTCACATGGCAACGCAACCCACTCTGCAACTTCGGCATCGCCCAACGGTCGCATTCGTGCCCAGACGGCTGCTATGGCCAATGGTGCCGCCTCGCACCCGTCCAACTACATCACCAACGGCTCCAATGTCTCGTATCATGGTTCTCTCAGCATGCGCACCAGCCCACAGATGCGTGCAATGCCGCAGCAGCCAAACATGCACATTCCTAGTCTGCAGACCTTGGGGGCTAGCGTCATGAACTCTGCTCCCAGCTCCGTCTACAGCGGAGGAGCCAACGTGGGCGCCGCTGTCGGGGCCACCAGTCTCAGCCCAGCCCAAGCTCACGCTGGTCCTGCTTGGGATCGTCACACCACCGAGCTCACCAATTGCATCGTGGCCTTCCTGTCGCCCATCTTGCCCACCGAAGAAGAGTACAGGATCAAAGAGGCGACGCGTCGGCAGCTCGAGAGGCTTGCCAACCGAGTCAGCCCGGGCGCCAAGCTACTTGCATTCGGCAGTATGGCTAACGGCTTTGCGCTGCGCAATTCCGACATGGATCTGTGTTGTCTGCTTGGCAAGGACGAAGACGGCAAGCCCGTCGCACAGCATAGCGCCTCGGAGCTTGTCGAGATTCTGGGCCAATTGATCCGTGAAGAGACCGACTTTACCGTTATGCCATTGCCCAAAGCTAGGATCCCAATCATCAAGATCAACCGCTCTCCCACCGCCGACCTGCCTTACGATATCGCATGCGACATTGGCTTTGAAAACCGACTTGCTCTGGAAAACACACGTCTGCTGCTCAGCTACGCCATGGTTGATCCTCCGCGTCTTCGCACCCTCGTGCTGTTCCTCAAAGTCTGGGCCAAGCGCAGAAAGCTTAATTCGCCCTACACTGGCACTTTGAGTTCCTACGGCTATACGCTCATGGTGCTCTTCTTCCTGGCGCATGTCAAGAAGCCCGCCGTGTTGCCCAACCTCCAACGTGTGCCGCCAACACGCAAGATGAAGCCCGAGGAGATGGAGCTCGACGGCAACAACATCTACTTCTACGATGACGTTGCCGCTTTGCGGAAAGAGTGGAACTCCCAGAACCACGAGAATGTCGGCGAGTTGCTCATCGATTTCTTCCACTACTTTTCCAAAGAGTTCAGCTATGCTCGGGATGTCATTTCGCTCAAGTCCGAGACCGGCTTGCTTTCAAAGGACAGTAAGAACTGGAATGCAGAGTTGTGCATCGAAGATCCCTTCCAGATGGGATACAACGTCTCGCGGACCGTCACCAAGGACGGGCTGTACACGATCCGAGGCGAGTTTATGCGTGCCAGTCGCATGTTGATTAACACGAGAAGTCACAAGATCTCGGCTCTGATTGCAGAGCTGTGCGAGGAGCGCGAAGATAGCCTCAGCCGTGCGCCTGACGCGCCTACCTCGATGCAGCGCTATCCTTACTCGAACAACCATCTCGGCATGGCTGCTGGCGGTTCGAACTTCCAAACTGCCGGCACCAATGGTGCTCGGCACTACGGCAATAGCCGACGCTACGATGGATCCAACATTAGCGGGTACGGCGGCAGTTTCGCGTTCGAACAGATGGCCCGCGGGTTGAGTCAAGGTGTCGCGTATCCACCAACAGCTGCGATGCTCGCGCCACTTTCGCGAACGCATGGACTCAGTCCAAAGCCACAGCCACCTCGGTTCGCAGCTGCGAATGCCAACAGTGCGGATGCAGGACACAAATTCAGCTCAGCACAGAGCGATTCTGGTGGCTATGCTCCGCTGGACTATGGTCGTGCTAGTATCGGGCATGCGTCAGCTCGCACTTCGCCTTCGTTCAAGCATGCTGTGCCGTATGCTCCGTCGACGAATGGTCCGGGTGCGCAAGAGGCGTTTGCGTACGGTGCCGAGATCAGCTTTGGTGCACCCACGGCGGCGTCCACACGAGACGATCTTGGCAGCACGCCGAGGGGCAAGACGTCGCGATCATTTTCGGAGACGTTGAATCGGTCCAAGTCGCTTCCCCGTCCCGGAGCTATGGCCGATGGTGATCGTGGACCTTCGATCACTGGCGCTCCAGTGACTGCAAGCCCTTCGATTTCGGAATCGCTGTCGCCCCAAGTACCGATGACTGGCGCAGCAGCGTTGCCGGCGCAGGCGACGTTCTACACGCCTGGCTCGCCGCAAGCGCTGACGCCGGCCGAACTCGAATCGCGCATCTCGATGCTTTCTGTTGAAAATCCAGCTCGTCGACTGTCGAGTTCGTCGCACGCGTCGTCGTCAGCTCACTTTGATTCCAACTCTGTCAGCACGCTCCACTGCTCGTCGGCGTCGTCGCCGTTTTCGCTGGGGCATGCCGTGGCGCAACCGGACACCCATGCGTTGGTGCAAGAATACCTGCGTCGCTCGGTTCAGCTTCCGTTGGAGGCGGAAACGGCGGGGATGCAGGTATCGGAGGAAGGCGACGAGACGGGTTCGGTGATTAGCGAGGCGACGCTGGATGAGCTGGCGCGGGTTTCGGAATTGGAGGCGGAGGCGAGCGAGGCGGAATGGAGGGCGGAGGATGTAGGGAACCAGCCGCAGAAAGCCGTGTCGAGGTTGGCGGAGGGGATCGTGCAGCATGCCAAGGCGAGAAAGAGGGCGCAGCAGGTGGCAGTGGCGGTAGAGGCAGCGAGCAGTGGGATTGCGAGGAAGGATAGGGAGAACAGTGCTGCTGCTGCTGCTGCTGCCGCTGCAGCGAGCCAGACGAGGTGACATGCAGGTGACGTTGGGAGTGGAAATTACGTAACTGTCACAAAGCTCAATGAAGACAAGAGCACATGGATTTGTAAGAAACGTCATTTACATCCTTGTCCATCAGTAGCACTCATGTTTGCGCTCGTCCTCTAAAGTGCGATTGTACGAGTGGTGTCAATGAGCATGATGTATTACGCCTTGCGAGGGGATACAGAGGACTTTGTAGGGCGTGGTGAGCAATTTATCGGGAATCGGAAATGAGATGATGCGGTGGAGGGCTTCTTAAGGTTGGATTCCCGTAAGCGGTGCATTGCTCCCTCCTTTCACCAATCGAAACGACACTATGGCAGGGGTTGATTCTGGCTCCTCCTCCACGGCTCAACGGAGTCATCAGCGATCCGGTCGCAGTCATCGCGATCGTGATCGAGAAGAATCGTCGTCGTCGTCGTTGTTGTTGGTGTCTCGGCGTCGATCGCGCTCTCCACCCGGAAAGGCAACACGCACCCGCTTTGGAGCACCCGAACTCACATCGGACGATTACTTTTCGCGCTCGGTCGAGTTCAAAGCGTGGCTATCGGAGGCCAAGGGAAAATACCTGGATGAGATTTCAAGCAAGGATGCACGGCGGTATTTCGATCGCTTCGCGCGCCGATGGAATGAGGGTCGACTGCCTGATTCTTTTTACTCGGGTGGTATTCGAAGTGGAGGGAATGCTGCGGCGAGTTCGAGACACAAGTGGTCGTTCACGAGTAAGGAGAGCTATTCAAAGGAGGAGAGGGAACAGCTCGAGATGGTGAGGGATACAGTAGAGACGATGACGAATAGCGAGTCTAGGGGTGCGAGGGAGGCGAGGGAGGCCGAGCGTCGAGCAGTCAAGGGCAAATCTAGGGACGAAAGGGAGAGAGAAGATGTCGACGTCGAACATAGACGCGGTCAGTCGGGAAGAGGTTATGCGGAGAGCCAGTACGACCGTGAGCACAGGGAGGACGTCAATCGCATCGCACGTTCGGAGTCGCGCAGGCGGGAAAGGGCAGACCAAAGGGACGAAGAGGAAGCTCTTCACGGCAAAGCAACTGGTAGGGATAGAAGGATTGAAGCTAGGAGGGAGAGGAATGCGGCCAATCGCGAGTTCGCCAATCGCAGAACTGCCGATGATGGATTCGAGATCGATGATCGAGAATTGTACGATGCCGATCAGCCGCCTTCGCTGGCTGCATCTACAAATGCAAGAGAAGCGACGAGGGGAATGAGTAAGAGGGAGCAAGCAAGGCAGGAGAGGATTGAAGAGCGCAAGGTGGAGATGCAGGAGAGAGTGAGTGCGTTGAAAGACAAGGATGCAAAGACCATGGAGATGTTGAAAGCGATGGCGGCCGAGCGGTTTGGTGGTTCGTGAACTTGCGAGCTTGGGCGCCAAAGCTTGGCAGATTTCCGCGTGTCGGTCACCACAATGATACATGTATCTCTCATACTAGCTTTGATATGATACCCTACCTTACGTTATCTTCTGTTGAACAGCTTAGACTGCGTATCGAGCATTCACGATGAGGCCAGACTAGGCCGGTAAGCGCTCATGGTGAGGGTTTGGTCTGATGGATCAATGTTACACCGTCACAAACTTTATGCGCAATTCGCTAATTTTCGAGTTGTCACGTGCTTTGAATCGTCTCAAGCCTGCCTCTTCCGATTTCATAAAGTGACTGTCATTCTGCCGCACACTCCACTTGTGCACCGACAAGAGACATCCCGCATCGGACCGTAAGAAGATCGGCTCATCACCATCCCATTCTCGAGCTCAAGCCCTTTCATCTTGGAAGCTACTCACTCATCGAGAGGATCTCAACAGCCAAGCTTTGGGCTAACACTCTCTCTCACACACACATCAGCAAGTCAACCATCATGATTGCTGCTTCCGTAAGTAAACCCAACCCATTCTCTTCTACCTCGACATGGACCACGATGAGCATCGTAGCTGACAAGTGACAATCATCTCACCTTTTGCCGAACCTTCAGACACGATCTGGCGTGGCCAAGGTGGCATCGATCGCCGTGATTGCTGGTTCATCCTCCATCCTCCTCTCCAAACCCATCTACAACGACGAAGCCTCGTCGTCGTCCTCGTCCAAGTTGTCGATCTACCCACTTGCCGACCCAAAGCTCGAAGTGGTGCCCGTTCAAACCGAGCTCGAGCGACAAATCTCCTCCGTACGTCGCTCGGTGTCGTCTCTCACTTCGGACACTCGTGCCTCTGTGCGCTCGCTCGTCTCGTCCTGGATCCAAGTTGAGCATTCGATCGAAAACGAGGTGAAGTCGCTCATCCCCTCTTCGGAACCCCTCACCCCCGGTCTCCTGTACGTCGGAATCGCCACCCTCGCCTCTTCCATCTTCACCCGCTACCGAGTCCTTCCCATCCGTCTCATCACACCCCCGCTCGCAGCTATCGTCAGCTTGAACTTCTTCAACCCGCAACTCGCCTCCAACCTCGGAGGCTACTACACGCACTACGAACGAAAATACCTGCCAGCACTCACCGAGCAAAGGAAAAACCTCGAAACCCAAGCAAAACACGCAGTGGACTCAACCACACACACCATCCACGATCTTAAGGATAAGACCCAACACGGCGTCACTGCTGGTTTGCAATCGGTAGAGAACCAGACCGGTCTCAAAGTTGCTCATGTCGTCGAGGCCAAGCAGGCTTTCAAGGATCAGATCAAGGCTGTTTAGACCCGCTTTTTTCCCTTGTTGGTTGCACCAACGCGAACGAGTCCAGAGAAGTTTTTGTATACAGTGTACATGCAATGTTTATTTTCTCTGTTTCCCTCTCATTCTCCAATCTGGACTGTGTCCTCGCCAGGTTGTTCCCCTACCCCCTCTCCCAATCGCAGGGGAATGGAGCAGATCACCTCGACAAGTAAGACTCAGAAACGTTACGGGAACACAAGAACTCGTCATGACGTATCATATCACGAAGCAGAAGAGCTTACCCATCCTAGCGACAATCACAATGATACCTTGTAACCACCCTTTCAATGAAGCAAAGCTATCAAACCCTCACAGCAAACCAAGTCACAAAGAGAAGACCTGACCGCACACACCATCATCTCTGGCAGTAACCACACCGCACACATCACACACTCTTCCTCACCAAGTCGTAGAATCCCAATCACCATTACCATCCACTACAAACCCGAAGCTGCCTTCAAAGCCACCACCAACCTATCGAGCCCTTCCACCCTCTTCGTCAACTCCCTATTCTCCCTCTCCAAAGCCTCTACCAACTCCAAATCAGCCACCCTCTTGTGAACCTTGACCCACTGAGCCCCGCCTCTAAAATTACGCTTGGCCGTGCAAAGCGGTTGACCCATGCACTTCATTTCTCCTGCCGACTCGAGCACGCAGCCCTGTACGGAACAGTTCGAGTCGAGAAGACGCAAAATCCCCTGTACGCATGCATCGTTATCGCTCGCTGCGGTTTCGGAAACCATGACGGTATTCAGTCTTACCGAACTATGCGAGCAAAGAGCACCCACGAGCCCGATGAGCGCCATCGTGCACATGGCGCTGTCATCCTTCGATGACTCGTACACCACATTGACCACACTGACACCCTCCCTCGACCCCTTCGCCTGCTGTCTCAACAGCGACGAAACCGCCCCCAACCGCTGCACACTCATCTGGTCGAAAGCGTTCACAACGCAATCCACGTTTCCGCCCATCTTCCACTTTGCCACCTCGAGCACTTCTCTCCAAGAATCGCCGGCCTCTGCATCAAACGACATCGTCCTTACCCCCCTCATGCGCGGCAACACCCCGCACCACGTTGGCACGGCAACGAGAACCTGCGCCAACCCCATCTCGCCGAGCCTGTGCACCAGCGAGAGGAGCAATTCCTGATCGGTGCCCACCAGCAGAATGCGTTCGTCTGCCAATGTCGAACGTGATGCGAACTCACCCCGCGCGAATCGATGAGTTGCACAACGGAACAGCGCATCGTATGCCGACTCGAGCGATTCCGCCGGCACAATCGATCGACGTGGTCGTCCCTGACGCAACGCCCTAGCTCGCAAGTATGGCAACTCCGTCGAGGATCTACTGCTAGCATCGTCACTATCGCTCTCCGAATCAACGATCGCGCTCGTAGACGCTTCGCCGCACTCTGACACCCTTAAAGACGGAACAGGGAATGTAGCCCGATCGCCAAATGCACTGACTAGACCTGGCGACATCCGAACCTCTTGCTCCTCCTCCCCCTCCTCCTTCGCTTCTGGGACCTTAACATCCTGCGCTTCTGGGACCTTAACATCCTGCTCGCGTAGCAACATCCCCAATCCCAACGCAAACGCCCTTTCCTCTGCCAACTGCTTGCCCATGTTGGCCACTTTAACATCAGCACCTGCCATCACCACCTCTGCTTCTGCAGCTGCCACCTTGGCCGCTTTGCGCTCTCGAACGCCATCCTCCTCACTCACAATCCGCTCCGATAGCGTTGCCAACTCTTCTCGCAACTGCTTGTTCTCATCCTTGAGATCCTCCACCGTATCTTGTACACCTTGTAGCTTTGTCCGCAGCTTCTGTGCCTCGACCAACTGCTCACGCCACCCATTCTCTAACTTGAGCCCAGCCTGTCTGAGCCTACCTGGCGAATCGTCGGTCTTGAGCACATGTTTCGCCTCGGCGCATGAGATGACGAGCTCTGCCAGCCTATCCTCGTCCACCCCTGTACGCGCGTCATCGCATTGACTACTGACCCTCGTCGGCGCGTCCGAGACGGTCCGCGTGGTAAGTTTGCGACCGAACAGCGAGAAGCCGGAGCTGGAGAGGAAACTGCTGGATGACGCATTCTCTTCTCGCGCAAGCAGTGATGCTGGTGGCATGAAGGACGATGTCGACGCATACGACGAGGCTGAAATCGGTCGTTGAAGCTCGGATGACTGAGGCGCCATCGGAGACGAGCCGAGCAGCGCCCAAAGACCGCGTGTGCGCGGAGAGGTAGCACCTCCACCATCTGGAGTCTGCACGGACGGCACCGGAATGGTAAGAACCGCCTTCTTCAATGTCCCTGGATCCGCTACAATTTTGGGCTTCAATTCGCCATCCGGCTTTGGCCCTGGCTCGGCGACCTGAATGGCCGGAGTGCTGATTTCTCTGACCACCTCCTCAAAAGCCGGCATCAACGGACTTACTTTGCTGCTCTCCGCCTCACTGCCGGTAGGTCGGGACACCATTCTGTGGATGTCATCGTCCGCCAGGTGCACGTCCTCCGTCGATTTGGTAATAGATTGCGTCTTGACAACATCGGGTATCGGATCGATAATACCCGACTCGACGCTCTGCAATGAATCCTCTCCCACGCATGCATCTGTCTGCTTGGCAACATCAATCGACTCGCGAGTCGAATTCTCTGGCTCCATATCTTGGTCGAGATCGGCCATCAAGCCGCGTACGGAATCAAACACCCCCAAAGCCTCGGATCGATGGAACAGCTTTGGACTACCATCGATCATCTCCTGGTGACTGCGCGAGATGCGCATGGGTAACGCCTCCAGCAGCGAAGACCGCTTTGGCGCTGCATATGCATCAGCAAATCGAGCATGCGAGAAAGCCGCATCGTATGTACTAATAGCGAACACGGCACCGGGTTCTTGAGGCGTAGCGGCCGAAGAGCGCGATGAGCTGGACTGGTCATCGGTGCTCGCCTTATCCGTGTCCACGTGCTTATCGCCGTTGTCAGAATTGGGCACGGCACTGGTCGCCGAGGTGCTCAACGCCGAGTCTGTTCGGGCGAATTCCGAGACAGGCGTCAGAGTGATCGGCGACCCAAACAGAGCTGCATTGGCTCCTCGATCGATCCCAACACCATGGTAATCTAGGAAGAGCGATGGCGGAGCGCCCTTGAGATCCAGACCAATCCCCTCTCCTGTACTATGCGTCAAGACGACGGGCGGAGAGCTTACGGCGTCCTTGAGCGCGTGGATGCTTCTGAGACGACTTTTCGGCGGCATGGTCGGAGTAGTAGCTGCAGTGGGCGTAGGTGTCGATGTTGGCAAAGGGATATTTGCCGGCGTGGTGGGATCCACCGATGGCGGCGATCGTTTACTAAACAGCCTCAGTGGTGGCACCGAAGGAGGCAGCGCAGGGAACGACTTGGCACCGGTGCTTGCGCGCTTCCGTAGCGACTCCTCGCGTGAAAGCTGGACAGCCGGAAGCATGTTCACTTGCTCAGACGGTGGTGGCGCATCCATCATGAACGGCCGCACCTCTGCGACCAGACTTTTGCGCCTTTGAGAGCGTTGTGGGATCACGGGTTTTGGTGTGTGCTTTGGGGTGCTGGGTGGCTGCGACAGCCGGGGTGGTTCCGGTCGCCAAGTATCGTAGAATTCGATGTTCGAGTTGGACCACATGGTGAGGGTTGAGAGAGCGGTGTGATTGGTCGAACGCTTGCTGTTAGCGATATGGGGTCACAAAATCGTGCCCGCCCGCCCGCCTGGCTCGATTCGATTCGATCCGATCCGATCCGCGATGGTCTTGTTGACGCTGAATGGTCGTTTGGCGAGTCAATGTTGGTGATCGCGTTGGGAAAGGTGGTGTGAGCAGCTCAAAGGGGGAGGATAGATTGTGAACGTCGTAGTAGAAAGGGCAGTACGAGATCAAAGTGAAAGATGCGAGAGCAATGTTGTGCCAAGGAACAAAGCCATGAACCAAATCCACGGGCCAAACACCGAAGATATTTTTGGCGGATAATCCATAGCGAGTGCAGCCCGTTTGCAGCCGGACGATCAAAACAAGACGGGGGCCAGATGGCGACACTTGACTTTGCTTGATTTCAACAAACTGCTACACTACTGGTATGCTGGCATCGGGACCAGGATTATGCATACAGGCAATCGTCTGTCATGATCTTGGATTTGCAGACGCTAGCGAGCGAGAGCGGCTTATAGTTGGGATATGGTGCGCCCAATTCCCGCTGCTGATCTCCCAACCTCCCCGCGTGGGTTCCTTGGAAGGTGCAGATCAACACCTCGTGCATGCGCCCCGGCAAATCATAATTTTTTTTTTTTTTTTGACCCAAACTTGCTCGTCGGGCAGAATCCAAGAGTAGAGTGTGTATGTTTTGGTATTATACCTTTTTTCGCTTCAAACCGTGGTTAGCAGCAATGTTGTCGTGATTACTCCTAATGTCTTCGTGACAATGTTAAGAGATCCTAGCTGATGTGATCGTGAGTCTCAATTGGCTGTCTTCGGGAGAGGTCTGTGTTGATCGTGATTAGTCAGCAACGTGCGTGATCCTTGCTTGTCCGAAGTGCTGAGCTTCTCCTTGTTCTTGCCGAGGGGCTGAGTTCTGTCTTGACACCATCGCATCGCATTGCCAACAACACCATACAGTCCAGACCAAGAAGCAGAGCTCAGTTCCTGATTCGATCCGAGGGAAGATTGTTGACATGGTATCCTTGGTCATGTAGTCTGGTTCACAACTGAGAATGCAATTTGGTTCACACAGCATGATCCCTATACATTTGGCAGATCTTGATACATCGTTTGCCTCCCGAAGACAGCCAATCAAGACTCACAATCACATCAGCTAAAATCTTGAACATGTATCACGAAGACATTAGGAGCAATCACGATGACATTGCCGTTAACCACGATGTGAAGCGAAGAAAGGTATAAGCTGTCGACGCGTGTTGTTTGCCTTGCCGAGGTACCGTAGAAGCCTATGTCGCTGTCAAAAACCATTGCTTTGGACGTCCATCTCGAACACCCCACATCCGCAACCACACCCTTTGAGAATCATTACACGACTTTCTCTAGTCAGCAGGATTCCAGAGGAAGTCCTTGCTGTAGTGACCTCAATCTTTCTTGATGCAGGATTGTACCACGCGAATTTCTTAGCCTGAGCTAAAATTGTCCCGGTGTGCATCTCGCTTGTGCCTGGTCCACACAAACACGCGCCGAGTGTGTGTGCGTGTGTATAACCAAATCGCACATACTGTTAAGCCGAACATTATGACAAAATCGTACCGTTTTCATCCCCGCTCAAGTTTCCTGGCATGTATGCTCGCTGTTAAGCCATCATACTTGACTCGAACACTGCGACTGAAGAGTCCAAAGCGCTATAAAGCCAGGCGTGATATCACTCACCACAGACTGTACAACACGGAAAGTACCAGCTCAAGCACAAGCCCATGGGTAAAATATGCTGGGGGGTGGGGGAGGAGATGAATGAGATTAGGGCGGGAGTGCGGCGGAGAATGTACTGGGGGAGAAAAAAACAAACAAACGAAAGCATCCAGAAGACCTCGAAGGCTACTGCAAGAAACATCAAGAAGAAAGCGACTCCTTGATTGTTCAAACCGTCTCGAAAACTTTAGTTGATCGAGATGGGAGTGCACGAGGTCTGGACAAGACCGTTGTTGGCGGAACCCTGGCAGCAGACGGCAGTGTTCTTGCACACGTTGCTGACAGCAATACCCAAAGCAGCGGGGATCTGGAAGCAGTCCAACCCGATAGCACCATCAAGAAGCTCGTTGAAAGCAAGACCCAGACCAGCCAGAGCATCCTGAGCTCCCTTGCCTTCCTTCTACTCAAGTCCAAGTGCAGAAAAAGTGCAGGATATTTGGGTCAGAAATTGTCGTCTGAAGAAGCGGAGAGGATGTGAAAGGGGAAGGGGGGTGAAGGGGGGGAAACTTACGACTTGGGAACAGCATTGGACGGTACCGGTGGAGCATTGGCCGTTTCCGTTGGCCTCCGAGCCAGTGGGGAGCGCAGAAGCGACGGCGGCGAACGTGGCAACAACGGCGAAGATGGTCTTGAACTGCATTTTGAGTGATTGGAAGGGTTCGAAGCTGCGAAGCTAAAGAGAGTGGTGGAAGAGTGTAGAGAAGAGTGGAGTGGAGTGGAGTGGAGTGGAGTGGAGTGGATTGGATGAGTGGTTTGATGATGAAAAGGGGAGCGAGAAGACGCAATTTGTCTCGCCCTATATACCTTTCGACGGCTTTGATCTGACCTTCGGGAACGTACCTATAGCTTACAGCGAGGAACGATGCAAGCATCCTCGCAATCATCGAGGAACTCGCTGTAGCCAAGCAGTACGACTCAGTAAGGCCTTGTGAGTGAGTCAACGTTGACGGCCACACCGACAGCGGCACTTTGCGAGTCACGCACATCGAAACTACAACGTCAAGGACGTTCCTACGAGCGAATCAAACCAGAACGATAGCCCACAGTGGGAGCAGCCGAAACTTCTGACTGTCAAAACAAGGTCCCACTTCCGGCGTCAAGCAGGCGAAAGCTCACCAGCAAAGCCAAGCGATTCCCAATGCGTGTTTTGGTATCAATCGAAAACATCAACAACACCACTACTGATAGAAAGAAACGTTTGGATTGTTCGATGCAGTCGCCAATGGCTGCTGCTGACTCCACCAAGTGTAATACGATTTAGGCTTGGGGAAGCAAGGAATGAAGCGCACCAAGTTGATGCAGAGTCCCCGCATGATCTATACATAACCGAGGGGGATAGATGTGAACCGTTTTCGGAGAAACAAAGTACGGAACACTACTGAAAGATGCAGCTCACGCATATGGATGATACACGTCAACAGGATCGTGATGGACGCCAGGTACCCAGGAGACGTCAACAAGCGCCAAGCGATGTACGAACTTGAGGATGATCTCAGAAATGTGGTGCAAGTCGGGAAAAAGAAAAAAAAAAAAAAGGAAAAAAAAAGGAAAAAAAAACAAAAAGAAAAAGAAAAAGAAAAAAAAGACAGGCTGTTGCGAGAATCACAAGGGACGGGTTGGAGACGTCCAATCGTGGAGCTCGAGGCCAAAAGAACTGCTGGGCGGAGCTAGGTCACTCGCGATTGGGACAGGACTGCAAGCGCCATAGGAGTTCATCGCAAGGAGGGAAAGGAGAATATTTCGTTGGCGCGCAGCTGGACATCTCGTTGTACGCCAACGATGGATGCATCGAGCAATTTCGAGGAACGCGTGCTGCGGCTGCTCAGCCAAGCTGTGAGTGCACAAACAGCTCACGCATGTTCTGGCTACGATCAAGCCACGAAAATTAAATTTTTACACTGTAATAAAAAATTAAATTCTGTGAGTAATTTTCCCGGCAAATTTGTTACGTCTCACTCCTGTCGCTATACAAGGTGCTTTCTGCCTCTCTCTCACTGAGGAACAAGTACTGTGTGCCAGCAAGCTTGCTTGAACCGATATGCAACTTAGTCTGGCTTCATCTTCACAGCTTGGTTCAGGCTTGCATGCGGAATACCCCTCTCTCAACTCACGAACCGTGCAGCGCGCTGCTTTGCCAAGACTCCTTCGAGCAACCTTCATCGACCCGTCTTGAGAATGTGCGATAGCTCTTGACGCGGTCAAACACCGAGCCTCATCATGTGAGATCATTCAAACAAATGTTCAAAATGATCCAGCATGACAGCCTGAGGAAAGTGATATCTCAACTTTGAAGAAAATGTTCGGATTCAGCCTTCAGCAAATATTCCAGCCTGAGACAGCTAGGACTCGGTAATCTCTATTATTCTCAACATCAGATGATTTCTCTGACCCAAATATGATGCACCAGACTAGATTACAAGAGTTCTGTCGCAGACAAAGCTTGTATCCGAGCATGGAAATCCAAAGATCGTCGCCATAAGGCGAATGATCGACCGAATCTGTCTCTAGGAGCGGTCAGGCTCGGATATTTTCCGACACATAATGTTTCACGGTGGACTGACACACAATGGATGCGGAACATCCATTCAGCCCGGCTAAGCTTTTTTTTTTGAAAGGTTGCAATCTTATACATCACCATCAACATGCCAAAACCTTGAAATAACTACTGTCCCTTGTGCAAGGCATAGCATGCGAAAGTGGATTTGCACATTTCAAGCCGCCTGCTTTGACCACTCGTACCTCAGCTCTGGCTTGTAAGGTCCACTATGGGTCCAAAACAGATGGGCTGTCACCGGTAGGCTTAATTGCCTTTGCTACAAGGATGATTGGACAAGATTCGAAAGAGAGACAGGAAAAGTGTGGAATGTTGAGCTACGTCGTAAGATTGGCTTGACGTGTCTGCAAGAGCGCCGCGCCACATGTCAAGATCTGCAAGTTGTGCGCCAAATTCAGCACCTAAAAAAATAATCAAAAAACAAAAGAAAAAAAAAGGAAAAAAAAACCTCGATTTCGACGAAGCGCACGCGTTGCGCCCTACGACAGACGTGGCTTGGAATGTAGGCTACAGACGGCGATCCCCGCCGCGGTCCGCGCTCAACACAACCTCTTTCGTGGCACCTGGCGATGTGCTCGTCACGCTCCGCATTATTGGCGCTTCTGTTGCCACTTATTCACGCAAATAGAAGCAAATGACGACCTGCATGGGTACTCTTACTGCACAATTCAATACGGGGTCGCATAGCGGGTCATGGAGAAACGCATCGAGGTGAGGGGCAGAGTGCAATACATGCAAGCCTGCTTTGCGTTGAGCACACGTCTGTAAGCCTTTCCTCAGCATACCAGACCGTGTCTCAGACATGTGATCTGCTCTATTCCCCTCTTATCTCATCCTCCGCCTTTGATCACATTGCACAGCGCACTGAGCCGACATTCTTGATCATGCTCTGCACGTGCAGCACAGCTCGAGTCGCAACGTGCATCCCAAACCATGACAACATGAAAGCTAGTCACCCATAAAGGTCTTTCCCGAACTCCGATCTTTCCACTCCGAATGCAAGCATCCAGGGTTGGACTCCTTTTCTTGTCGCCCTCCACAACAGTGCAAACGTGGACGCTCGTCCATCTGCGATGTACACAAACAAGACTCCCTCTCACTCGAGAATCACACCAACGAGAGGGGGAAATCTGCGGTGAACTCCTGTCACATTACAAGAGAGAGTCTAATGTGACGGTGATGCAGATTATTTTGGAGTCAGCTCGAGAAGAGGACTGATTTAGGCAACGGGCTCCTCGACCTTGACGACCTTGCGGGCGCCAGAGCCACGGACCTTGCGAGCAGGGGGCTGAGTGCGGCCGCGCTGGGAGCGGAGGATGGCCGAGGCACGGACAACGGCAGCTACAACCGCGGCAAAAAATAGGGGAAAGACGTGGAATAAAGATGTGTTAGTATCTATCGTTGATCTTGACGGATCCAAGATCGCAACTTGCTTCATCCCCGCTCTCCCCAACTTTCATGAACACGTCAGCTGCCTTTCGCTGCGTACGCAAAAGCAGTCTTGGAGAGGAATGTGCGTCGAGCAGTCGAACTACCTTGTCAGGCCGCACAACATTTGAGAGCGATCCGAGTCCTCATGAACCACGGAGCCCCACTAGAAGAGACGCATAGCGCCACTCCGCCCAGACGACGGGGTCGATATTGCATCGCTATTACGCCCATCCCTTCATGGCGAAATCATGCTGATTGGTATCCGGGGGGTTCTAGCGCAATGCATCGGTCTCATCCACCCTCTCTCTCTCTCTCTTTCTCTCTCTCTCTTTGTGTGTGTGTCCTCGTGCCGCTTTCTCCAGTCTTTTCCTACTCTAGTCATCGGTTCACGAAGCAAGCTGCGACGGCGTTGTGTTGTAAACTTACCTCGGGTGAGGTCGGCACGGTAACCCTTCTTGGCGACGATGTTGGAGACGACACCGGCGGTACGACGTCCACCGCCCTTCCTGATGGTGGAGGCGTTCTTGGTGGCCTTGATAGCCGAGGGGGCCTTCTTGGAGTTCTTGGTGGTGATGGTGACACCCTTGCCGGACTTGGCAGCCTCGATGCCGACAGCCTTGGTGTTGACGACACCAGAGTACTGTTGAGCAAGATGGTGGTGAAGCGGAGAAAAGGTGGTGAGCGTTGTCAGTGACTGTGTCAGGTCGATGAATAGATGGGAAGAGGTTGTGGCCTGAAGATGGAGACACTGCTGCGATGCTTGTTTGTTGATGGTGTGTTGGGTGGAAGTGGTCCCTGCGCAACAGGTGTGGTATCGATGCCGAGTAGCCTCATGCGGAAATGGACAGTTCGTTCAGATTCGCATTCCCTGCGCAGAAAGTACAGATTCAGGTGTTTCGCACTTCTACCTTGTTGCTGTCGTCGGAATCGCCGACTGTGGAGCAAATGTGTACGTTTTTGGGAGGCGGTTGCCGGATCGGATTCGGCAAAGCAGCCGATGTATTGACTTCTCGTGCAGTCTTCTTTTGGGCGAGATCGAGTCTGCAATCGTTGCAATCGCAGCAGATGCTTTTCTTCGGGCTCCTTGGTCGTGAAGAGATGGAGTTTGGTTTATCTTACCTTGTAGCTGTGGAGCTGGACGAGGTTGCGGGGCTCGCGGGAGAAGATGCGGCCGAGACCCTTCTGCTTCACAATGAAGGAAGAGTTGTTACGGACAAGAAGCCACTGGAGGTCCTGGGAAGCCATTTTGTTAGTGTCGGGTCGAAAACGGTCGGTGATGAGATCGAGATATGATGGTGTTTCGGAGTGAGTGGGTCGTTCAGGTGGCTTCTAGCGCTCGATTCTTCCGACTGCGCAAAGCAGAGAGATGCAGACAAGTGCCTGGTTCTAACATCGGGGATCGATTTGTTTCGTCAAGTGGCACGAACTGCTCATGCGCTTGGAGCAGCCCGATCTCCCACTTGTGCTGCTGGGGCAGACCTCGGTATGCAGCAGTCGGACCCGAGTTTGAGGCGTCTTCGGCCGAGGTAACCGATTTGCCCGATGCATAGTGGTGTCCGCCCGATCATTTCCCTCGCCGACCCGACATCGATCGCCACGCATTTGCTAAAGCGTTGTCCTCGTTCTGCCTGACCTGACCTATGTCACGCTGCATTTACTCGATGTTGCTAGTACAGTACCGCTGCGGACCGGTTTCGATGTCTTAGCTGTTTCTGTGCTACACCTTTATCCTTGATCGATTTACTACTTGCTTGACGTGCGATTTCGATAAGATCGGGTGATGCAAGATCGGGGTTGAAAGATCGAGATGACCCATCCGTGGTGAGATGCACGTGTGATGCAAAAGCAGCTGCAGCTTTAATCACTGTGCATCAAAGGGCCAAACGCGGTTCATCCGAACTGCTCAGCAAAGGCGACACCGTTTTTTTGAAGCTGAGCATTGGCCACCACCTAACTCTCTAGCACAGAACAGCACCGTCTCTTCTTACCAACACACCATCATCCCACCACCATATCTCTCTACATCGCAGCACGACACCACAACGGAACCGCCCTTCCTATCTACACTATCTTTCACATCCCGTCGAGCCGCCAGTGACAAGCTTGCTTCGACGATCATCTCCTAGAGTCGAGCCACTACACTCGACCTCCACCTCTTAGTTTTATGTCTCTTGACCCCACCTCGCGATACCCACCCAAGCACAAACACAACACCAGCGCAAACGTCTCTTCTGTCCAGCTACATTCTGCCCAATATGCTTTCGCACCAGACCACGAAGCCCCTGGTGCATCTCCCGAGCAGCCCAAGCTCACGGATGCAAGCCAGTCAATCCGCGACAAGGGCAAAGCTCGAGAGGGTTTTGCCGTCGAATCGCCATCCGTAGTTCGCGTCACCGACCCTCAATTCGTCAAAGACGAAGCCTACAGCAACGCTGCAGAGTTACTTGCGTCAAAAGAGACTCGTACCTATGATGTTGCCCAACTGGCGCCGGAGCTGCTCATGCGCATCTTTTCATTCCTAGACCCGGTGTCTCTATCTCGCGCCGCCGCAGTATGTCGCTCATGGGCCATCATCGCACGCGACGATGCGACATGGCGGGCGGCTTTCGCCACGTACTTCAGTCTCGAAGCCGCTCAAGCCCATCGCACCACCTCGATCGAAGCATCGGCCACGCCTGCTCTTCGCCGCCTCACCAATACATCATGGCGTCAAGAGTTTCAACAACGTGTCGATCTTCTTCGGCAATGGCGCAAGTCTCGCACACCTACCGTCCTATCTCATCCTCGCGTAGATATCATCAAGAAGATCTCGCTCTCCAAGCAGCATCGTATCATGATCTCAGCTACCGACACGTACGGAGTTGCTTCGCGTTCCAACCCGTGGACTGGCAAGGTGATCAAAGGCTATCTCGACGCCGAGGGCACAGCTAATGGTGCTGGTAATGGCAACCCCAACGTCGAATTCAGTCCCAATGTGACCACCCTCAACATGAGCTCGGATGCGTCCCACATCTTCTGGGGCTTCCGCTCAGGGGAAGTAGGATTAACCACCATGTCGAGGCAAGGCACCAATCCGCGCGGCCTCATCAGGAGTATTCGCTTCATACCACGCGCGTCGCACGCTGGTCCCGTCACAGCTATTGCCATTCCATTTGCAAGTGACAGTGATGGCGCGCACGGTCCCGGTCGCAGTCCAGAACGTCTTCGACAGGCGATTGCCATGCTCGGTGATGTCGCACTCACGTTTGTCACGGCTGGTTTTGATGGAACGGTGCGAATGTGGACGTCCTCGCGTCCATGGCTTCTATGGTCGGCGTCTACTTCAGCTCAAACACCCGCACCCGACACCATCTCGTCAAGCACACGAGCTCAGAGCAATGCGTCCACAGCTGCCCCCATCTGCGCTCTCGCTTATGACGCAAAGAACGGTGTCGTGGCAGCTGGCAGCACAACTGGCAAGGTTTTTGTCTGGAGCAATATCGACGTCGCAGCTCTCATCCGTATTCCTCCGGAAGCCACCGACCCGGAGCATCTGAACAACGGTGCGCAAGAGCCGCACATCGCTGAAGCCCAAGCTGTCTTCCGGCGCCTATCCCAATCCATTCGTGCCACCACAATCGAGCTACCCCCTGGCGTCGGTACCGAAGTTGCCGTCAGCTCCATCTTTATCGACGCATCGCCATCTACCAGTGCCGTCGACACAGACGATTGCTCCCTCCTGGTCCACCACTCAGGCGCAAGGGTACTCCTCCGTCACCGTATCTCTTCCGACTCGTCTCGTCCGGTGGAGACCAGCGTGCTCGGCGCAGCTCTGATGGACGAGGTGACAGCCATCCGTGCCGACTTTGATCCTCGACTGCCTAAACGCGACGTTCGATCTTCCACCGCTCAAAGCCCCTCGACCAGCGTCTATGCTTCACCTGTACTCAGCGCGGCCGACACATCCAGTCTCCTTCCTCAAGCGCCGAGCCTCGTTCTCGGACCCACGCCGTTCGAGACCTACTCGGGCTCCGGACAGTATCCAGAACGCAAGTTTGTTGCCGTCGGTACCAAAGCCGGATCGCTTTTCTTGTTCGATTGGGAGTCTGCCGGCGCGGCTTTTGATGAGGACTTGCAGAAGGAATGGCAGGGCTGTTCGCCCGCACGCTTCCGCGGCTCGCGCCAGCTCTTGCCGTCGATAGGATGGGAGGCACATCACACTTCGATCACAGCGCTGGAAGTGACGCCGCTGCACATTATCTTGGGCACTTCGGATGGCACGATCAAAGTGTTTGATTCGCTTGCGGGCGATCTGATCCGGACGATCAACGATCGGACGGCAACCAAGCATCCGGCGAGGATGTTGGCGGCAGGCGAGCTTACGCCAGCCGAAGCGGCGCGGTTTAGGGTGACGCAGATCATCGCCGATCACGAGTGTCTGGTGGCTTCGATCGGGCATCAGGTGTTGGCATTCCGTGCGGAGCCGGTGTTGAGCAAGCGCGCCGCCGCCGCCGCCGCTACTGCTGCTGCTGCGGGTGCTAAGGGAAAAGCCGGGGGGGGGGGGAGGGGGAGGTTGGGGGAGAATAAGTATGCATTGCAGGTGGAGTTGAAGCGGGATCTACGTGAATCCAAGGCGGAGTTGGAGAAGGAGCAGGAGGAGAGGCAGGCGGAGTATAGTCAGATGCGCAATCGAAAGGCGTTTGAGTTGGAGGGGTTGAGTGAGCATGAGGCGTTTGAGTATGCGTTGATGCTGTCACGGGATGAAGAGGAGGCTGCGGCGAGTGGGGAGGCTCGGTTGATGGGTGGAGGGTATGTGCCTGGTTCGTATGCGAGTAGTAGTCGGAGGAGGATCGAGGTGGCTGAGGTGGCGGTGGAGGATGAGGAGTTGGCGGATGCGTTGGAGCAGATCGCATTGGCCGAGAGTAGGGCGCAGGTTGAAGTGCGGGATGCGGATTTGGATGACGATCAGGATGGTGGGGAGGGGTATTTGCGATCATCGCCATCGACTTCGCCGTATATGCGTGGGTTGTCCTCGGCCCCTTCGAGAGCATGGACCATCCTCTCGCAATCGCAATCGCAATCGCATTCGTCCTCGTCCTCCTCCTCCCCGCACGCACCCGATCGGCGGTGGGGTACCAGCGCCAAAGTACGCACAGTCAAAGTACCTTTCAGCAACCGATTGTCACCCACACCAGCCGAAGCCGTCTACTCCGCAAACAGCTTAAACAGCAGCAGCAGCACCAATGCTAGTCCCATCGAAATCCACAGTCAAGCCGATTTCCCTGCCATCAACAGCTTCTCCCCCCCGCTCTCCCTCCAACACCACCACCACCACCACCGCGGTGGCGCAGCAGGGGGTGGGGACGATAGGTTCAAGCAGCCTAATCCTTGGGGGGCCCGAAAACAACCCCCCCTCCTCACATCAGACGAGGTGGAGGAGGTGGAGGTGTTACAGTCAAAGGGCAAGGCAAAGGAACAACAAGTCGTCCAAGTGAACGTCGATGACCAAGACGACCTTAACTTCGCCATCCAACTCAGTCTTGCCGAACAGAGGTCAAAGCACGAACGATAACCCCCCCACCGCGCGGCCAAACATCGAATAAGTTAACCCATATTTGGAATTCCAACATTAACCACAGAGAGAAGGAGAAGCGTGGGGGGGGGGGGGGAGATTCAAGTGAAGCCTGCCCAAACCAGCCTACTCGCGGTGGGCGGGTGGAGAGTGAGTTTCTCCAACGTCCGCGCAGCACCTCCACTGTGCGGAGAGTGGTGGATCTGAATCACCTGCAGCTGCTCGAGACGGGTCAGAGCGTGCCAGCAGTCGTTGAAGCTGGAGCCGACCACGTTGGCATCGCCGCCGGTTTCGGCGTTGTTGCTGCTGAACCTAGCCGCCAGATCGACGATCCTGATTCCTGGCCGTTGCAGCGTCAGTGCGATTAGGGTGTCGAGCAGATTGCGCCATTGCTGGAGGCAAGGTGTGGACAGCGTCGTCCATCCATGCGGGAGCGCTGCGGTCGATGGTGCAAGCCGTAGCGTGTAGCGCTTGACATACGCGGCTGCGACCAGAATCGGCTGTGCTGCCAGCGGCGAAAAGAACGCCAGTGGTTTTGGACCTGTGGTGAGTGTGACGATGTCCGAGTAGGTTAGTTCTGTTGCTGCGAGGCCTCGATCGCGAGAGAGGAGGAGCCGCATGCCAAATGGCCCAAGACGTTCTACTGCCGAACGATCGACGATCGTCGAGAGCGTTCTCTCGAATCGCTCGGACCACACCAAATCGAGATTGGACCCCACCGGCTCATCGAGCCAACTCAGCGCCTCATCCGAAGGAATACCGGGAAGCGGTAGAGTGGCTCGATCCAGAACCTCCTTCACTCCCTCTCGTCCACGTACCACCAACAGCGACTCCAAATCATCATCGTTCAACACCCTCGCATTAAACGCCAGATTCTGCCGCAGACTCTCATACGCCCTCCGATCCACATCTGCATCCATAACCCCGAGCTCCATCAGCAACAACAAAGACGCCGCCTCCCCATCCGTCTCCGTCGGCTCCACAACCACCCCACCCTCATGCTTGCAAGTCTCCTCCAAAGCCGCGCGTCGATGGGTGATGGTGGTCAAGAGGTCCTCCGCCGCAAGCCGACTGCGTGACGACGCGTCCGGAATGAGCTTCAGGAACTCTTCAGTGAGCACAAAGTTGGTGCCGGGCTTTCGACGGGTGATTGGGTCGAAGGTGATCGAGCGGATGAGTCTGGCATCCAGGAGACGCTGCATGGCGTGTTCAATGCGCGTGTCACCGATGCTGCTGCAAAAGTCGGCTTTCACCGTCTCATCTACATCCGTCGATTCGCCTTCTCTCGACGCTGTAGATCCTTCGCCTCCGGTGCTGGGATTCGATGTGGCGATGACAATGCGCACTGCCCAATCCGCCATCGCCTCCTCAATGTCCTCCTGTCGTGACTCGTGGGAGGGCGTCGCTTCGTCCCCAAACGCAGTCCCAAGCAACGTCTCGAAGCGTTTGGAGGTGACACCTGTCTCAGCAGCAAAGAACGACTCGAATCGTCTCTCGGTGGTCTCTTCGTTGAATTCCTCCTTCCAGCTCGATGTAAAGTCAGTACTTGAGTTGAGATCAACTGGCAACTGATGTCGTGCGATCGGCTTGGTGAGCGAGCGCTGCACCTCGTTTTTGTCGATCCGTTCGCGGAGCAGTTCGATCTGCGCAGCTAGATCAAAACCCATAGGGCTGGGGAAGGTGGGATCGTCAATGACGCCTTCCTCGCGAGCAGCCAGATAAATTGGAATCCAACGGCTTTCCAACGCGGCCAGGTATGCTTCTTCGCCGTGCAGAGATTGCATGCGGTAGTACTGACCACGCCACTGCGCCATGATGACATTCTTGGTCTTGGTACGTTCCTCTTCCTCGATGACCTGGAACAGCGCCGACCAATCAGATCGTCCACGCACCTGATCACGGATGCGCAGAATCACCGCAGCATCACGCAGAAGCTCCTTCTTAGCAGGCGTCCAGAAGGGGCCCTGGTCGGGACGTCTGCTCCTGCGGTCTCTCTTCCCGCCTGCCTTGATGCCATCAGCGCGAGCGCCAGCGCGCTCGTCATCCTGTCCATGGTCCTGCTGAGCTCGGTGCGGTCTTTGACGACCACTTGGACGTGCTCGAAGCTCCGGCATTACCTTTTGACCCGACGAAGATTTGACGGTTCGCAAGATCGCTTTTTCGGCCGCATCCAAATCGAATCTGACATCGCCGGCAACAAACTTCCTGCGAATGATGCTGAGCGCTCTCTCGATGCTCTCTCGCAGTTCGCTAGCGGCTTGACTTTCGGTGAAGGCCCGGTCCAGCATCGCTTGGAACTGCTCTTCTCGTCGTTGCCGCAGTTGACGAGCTTTGGTCATGGTAGTCAAGCGACCCTGCTTCTCACGCTCGGCCGGCGTTGGCCCTGCGCGGATAGGGGTCTTCAGCATGGTGGGCCGGTACACATTCGTCGGCAGGGCGACTGTGGAGAGTTTCAGAGGCCATGTTACGCGCGGCTTGCTTGCTGCCTGCGTGGCGGCTTCAGAGTCGGTAGGCTCGTTGTGGCGCTGCGTCCTGATCTGCAGGACTCGCTGAACCACCTGACGAGGAGCTAGCGTGACGTACGCGAGCCTATCGATGACGTCCGGGGTAGCAGAGGGAATGTCGTCGATGCTGATCCGGAAGAGGAACTTGGACTGCGGAGGTCGAAGCTGGTGGAACGGACGCCACGATCTGTGAGCATAGAGGCTGCTCGCCAATTCCTCGGGAAGGTTTTTGAACGGATCGACCTCGTCGAGAAGATCAGGGTCGAGGCCAGCTGCACTATTAGATTGGGCTGGCGTACGCAAGCTTTGAAACTCTGCATCAAGACCCGCCACACCCTTGCGCACCTTCAAGCACATAACTTGCATCTGCGCCCAAAAGAGATTGATCTTGTTTTCATCCAGTCCGACATCGACAATGCCGATCAATGGGTTCTCCTGCTCCTCGCATGCCCAGTCGTAGATGGGGATGCGATGAAGAGGTTCGACTGATGTCGTCAGCAGCGAATTTTCACCACTTGGATCGTCGCAATGAAGACGGACAACGCCGAGCTCGCTGAGCTGCGTGGCCAGGCTGTAGATTGCGACGTGCGCATCGTTCGGAGCGTTCGTCAGCAGTCCAATAGCAGCCTTGACCTCGGTGGGCAAACTCTGTACAGCAAGCGATCGAGCTGAAGGATCTAGTACCACGTTTTCGATGCGCTCGGACACATAGGGAATTGGAACCAAGCCGAGGTACAGGTCCAGAGGCGTTTCGGTCCAAAAGAAGCTCAGCGATAGAGCAGCTGGACCACCTGCTTCAGCGGACCGGCGCAGATGAACGTACTTTACCAGAGCATGGTGGAAGGCCTTGAGCCGCAGCATCTCGCCACCTAAGAAGCCCATATGCTGGCGATAGACACTGACGACATCCTTGAAAGGCTGGCGTAGCACCGCGAGCTGCGCAGGGTCAGAGGGCAGATTCGCGAGGCGGAAGTCGTCATCCGTGTGCCACGGCTTTGCGATCCGCATGGCGTCAACGAAGCTGACTGCGACACTGTCGGTGACATTCATCAAGGCGGTGACTACATTCCTGGAATCTGTCCAGCCTTCGTCGCCCGTCCTAACACCTTCGCAGTAGCTCTGAAGCTTGTCTGCCGGCAAATCAGAGACGTAGACGATCTGGCGCCGAGTATAGGTTACATTGGGTCGATCGATCTTGACGTAGGTGCGGCGGAGCATGCCAGCGTCGATTGCTGCCGACAATGCTTTGTCTCTGACCTTCTTGTCTCGCAGGTTGACGAGCTGGGCGTCCGACACGAACCCATGCCTTTCGACAAAGTCGGAAAGCTGATCTGGGATCGAGAGACTGTCCATAGCACCGCCAGCCTCGCGAATGCATTGGGCCAGTGCATGCGAGCTGCGCAGCTGTGTCAAGTTGGTTCGCTTTTTGCGATCGGATGCGGTTGATGTCGGAGTCGCAGGGGTAAGCTTCCTGACAGCCGGAGTGGCAGGCACGTCCGCTTTGGCTTCCTCCATGAGCTTTGCCGGGATGGTGAGCAAGTCCTGGACATGCGATAGGTCGGAACCTACTGCGGCCGGTGGTGGAACGTTCACGCTTGTCGAAGTCGTTTCTAGGCTTGTCTGCACAGCGGCAACCTCTGGCTCTCGATACTGGGGAGGTGCAGGGGGAGTCATGGGCTCGCTTTCGGTCGCGTTCTCCGGTTGAGGATCTTGAGCTGCGGCGAGCACGGGCGAGGCGCCTAGGGACGATCCAGGTTGGGAGGCAGTTGCCTTTCGCAGCGGATATCGGCTGCGGCGCTTGGCCATCGACGCGGTTGGCGAGTCTGGTGCCAGATCCAAATCTTGATCACCGAGCAAGGTCGCTGATTTGCTGCTCGATTCATTTATTTCGGACATTGGCGTGTCGTATTGGCCATCGTGAAGGGGAGCAGAGGATTTAAGGTTTGATGCCGAGTCAGTTGCTTCGACTACGTTTGCTTCCGATGATTCGATCTGCCGCTGGTGAGATCTGCCTCTCTGCGAAGCGGGCGAGCCTGGAGCCGCCTCGGTAGCTGGCGTATCGTCTGTAGATGGCAACGGATGTTTAGGAGGTCGACCCCTCTTAGCGGGCGTCTTGCTCGGCTCTCCAACTGGCGTACCTTTCGCAGGATCGACGGGATTCTTTCGTGGCCGACCTCTCTTCTTGGGAGGTGTGTTCGGATCGATTTCTTCGTCGATTGGATGTTTCCGCGGTCTGCCTCTTTTCCTAACAGGCGTATCCGGATCGTCATCATCATCAAGCGATTGCTTCTTCGGCGGACGTCCTGAATTGCGAGGTGTCAGCGTGGACAGATCGTTGATCAAATCTGCGAGTCGCTCCAACGCCTGCTCCGGCGCAGTCCAAGCCGACGAATTGAGGTGGAAGCTCGATGGACCACCGGCTGCAGCCAGAAGCTCTAGGTCTTCTTGGTCGAGGTATCCCTCGTTGGCGCATTGAAGAACCCAAGCATGGTGGCTGTACACCTTGGTGCGACGAACTCTCAGCTTGTGTTCGTGGAAGCTACGAATGCGCAGATCGCTCATGCTGGGTTCGCCGTCGGCTCCTTCGGCGCGCAAAATGAGTTGTTCGATCGTGCGTCCGAAATGACCAGCGCCATGAACCAGGGCGATGAGTTGATTTGTGGTGCGACCGGACGCACCCGCAGAGGCAACGTGTTCGTAGATGTGGCGCTCGAGCGTGAGCTCGCGAGGTAGAGCTGGGTTCATCCTGGACAGGTCTTGCTGCAGCCTGAGGTTGAGCCGTCTTGCTTTGTCTTGCTCCTGAACGGAAGACGCATCGCTGAATTTGCCTTGCAGTAGATCGTTCATTTCGTTATGCCCCTTGAGTGTCATTCTGAGCCCTCTGTGCGTGCGACCGGTGCTGGCGACGTGGATGTTGACGACGTCAAACAATCCATCGACGACAGCATGTTCGAGCATCCTGACGAAAGCCCTTTTCTGCGGGTAACCAGGGGCGAGGTTGATGCGGCGCGAGAGACCGATCCTGGAGGTGACCTTGGAGGAAATCTGGTCACAAACCAGGTAAATTCGAAGACGTACGAGCTCGGGTCGGCTTTTGAGCCAGAGTAGGGCGAGTTCTGGATCGACAAACTCGAAGGTGGTGGTAAGGGCGGCGAACTGGGGGGAGATTGGGAGAGAGGGATGGTGGTGTTCTTCGTCTTTGACTGTGATGGTGGGCGCGGAGGCGTCGGGTGCTCCGGCTTCATCGTCACCTTCTCCGTCTGCATCATCGTCGGCTTTGAAAGCGGCACTAGTGAGATCAGAAGATGAGCTTCCAGAAGCCAAATTTGTGGAACGAGACGCCTTTTGAAGATCTGCGGCGATATCAGCGTTCCTCTGCTGAATCAGAATCTCGCACCGATCTTGGAACTTGTTAGCGATAAAGTAGCTCGCAACGGTGCCTGTTTCGCGGGCCTTGATCTTTGTGACAAGTCCGAGATCGATGAGGCGTTTGGCCATGTAAAAGACGGTTTTTTGATCCATGTGTAGAGACGAACCAATGTCGACGCTGACGACAGGTTTTTCTCTGGATCTGCAGATGATCTGCAACACTCTGAAAGTGGATGGCGGTAGCACAGCATCATTGGCCCCTACGAGTAGTCGCTTGATCGCAGATATCTGCAATACGAGTCTCAGACGGTCACCATGGATCTGTCGCAGAGAAGAGAGGCCTTGCTGCTCTGCGAGGCTTTGATCGGGCAGAAGATCAACCCAGTCAAATTCCGACGAGACTTGGGCTAGAGGCTCGGACTTGGATGGTGCTGGACTGTCGAGAACGTTTGATTTGCGCTTATTGATGCCCCTCTTTGCGCCGCTTCTGTCAGCAACGCCAGGAACAAAGAGACCTACGCGCACATCTGGATGACCGAGGAGCTGGCGAAAGACAAAGGCCTGATACGAAGCGTCGACTAGTTGAGGTGGTGCCTCGGAGCGGGACGAATGCTCGACATGAAAGTCACGAATGAAGCCGGCGAGACGGTCGATCTCGGTTCCACTCTCACCGTCGAGCCCAATTTCGTTGATGCAGTAGTGGATGAGTTCGTCAATCATGACTACGGATGGCTGCGATCAGAGTATCAACGGATGGATGAGCGTTTGGTGCCTGGTCATGTCTCGACGGTCACGAGGCGTGTTGTAGCATACTGGATGCCAATCCGCTAGGCTGGATGCGAAGGTCAATGTCAAACGCAAGAGGGTGGGTGTGGTGGATGTCGGATGTCAAGGTGCTCAGCTCGACGAGTGCATTCAGGGTCCAAAAGCTGAGCTTTGCGACGTGCATGGACGCCAACGCCTGGATGACTACGTATTAGTCAGCCATCTCTCTATCTTCCTTTGACCAAATTTGTGGAATGTCGAAATCTGCACTGCCGCCAAATGTGCCTCTTGCTCAGCTGCATCCACCCTTCATCACCCATCACTCATCTCCTTAGCGCTTCCTCTATCTCCAACAGCGCCCTTGCACACGCATCCATCGCAGGCTCGATCAGAAGTCGAAATTACGCTGGAGAGTCTGCCATCGGTCGCACGTTGCCCAACCTCTTGAGCAAAAACATACCCTCGTAACGATGGTCGTCCAAACGATCAAAGGCATCGTCACAAAGGCCGGCGTCATGGCCAAAACCGTCACAGTCACTGTGGAGCGTCGCTTGATACATCCGAAACTTCTCAAGCCGTACATTCGCCACAAAAAGTACCTGGTGCACGATGAAAAGAACTCGCTGTCAGTAGGAGACAAGATCGTGGCTCACGCTTGCAGGCCTCTCTCGGCGCGAAAGAGGTTTACATTGTTGGACAGGATGGGCTCAAAACAGGAGGCAGAGGCAAGGAGGAAAAAGGCCGCGAGTCACATGTCGGCCGAAGACAGGGAGAAGATCCGCATCGACCGACTGGTCAAAGAAGAAATCGCCAAGGGGGCGGGTGGAAAAAAGGCATGATTTCAGATGCAGCAACTGTCTATGGCCTTGCTATCAAGCGGTCGTCGTCGCCGAGATCAAACGAGGTGCTTCAGAACATCGACTCGGGTGTTGAACCGCAAGGCCTAACCAAACCTTGTCGATCCACGGATTCGGCTCCAGACCCGACCGGTGAATCACACCGCTCCTGTACTTATATACACATTCGCATCCATACAAATGTCTTGCACTACCAACTGTGCGTTTCTGTGTCGCCGGCAACCGTGATTAGTGCTTATTGGTGCGCTTTTTCAATCGTAATATCACACGGCTACCTCTCATGCCCCTTGACTTACTTGGCAGCAGAGCCGATGGACTTGCCCTTTACTGTTCCTAGACACGAATCAGCTCACACCGCAGAACCATCTCATCGCAACAGCCACCTGTAGATGCGCAGGTTCGACCCGCCTTGGACACCAACAGAGAAAGCTACATCAACAGCAGGGGGCTCAGCGGGGGAGGTTTTTTTTTGGATTTGTGTTTGAATGATGAAACTAACATCTCGTTTAGCAATTTTCGAGGGCTAGTGAACACGCGCCAAGCGCGGCAGTCAGGGTCCAGTGCACACAGTGCAACGCTGCAGCTTGCCGGCTCCCCTCCCCAAACTGCCGACACACACACCACACCCTTCCTCTGTACACCACCCTCAACCACGGCGCATCCTTTGCTACCATCACCGGATCTCCCCGTTCTTCATACCCACTACCACATCACCCGCACTCATACCGATTCGGTCCGCTTAACATGGTCAATACTGGTCAACCTGATCCGCCACCAAGGCAAAGCTCACGCAAAGGAGCAGGCGAAAGCTTGCAAGTACCTCCATCCCAGTCATCGCTCTCAGTCAGAAGCGAGGACGATGTAGACAATACGGGTTATGTCACAGCTTCATCCAGTCGCGTCTCGAATCTCACCTCGTCGTCCAGTCGCGTTTCCAACCTCGACAGTGAGCCCGTCACAGGGCTGCCGCGGTATCATCCTGATCTGATCGGCTCGTCGACGCCGACAAAAAACTCGTCGCTGGTTAAAAGTTCATCATTGGATTCGATACAGAGTGGGGGTGGTGGAGGGATGTCTTCGCTTAGCTCGGTGACGACGTTTGTGCCCTCCACGATCGACGCCTTGGCTATGTCGGACGAGGACGAGAATGAGGATGAGGATGACGAGGGAGGTTCGGACTTGCCTTTCTCTGATCGTGAGGCAGGTACGAGCCATGACATGCAGGCGGAAATCGACAAATATGATTTCGATCTACGGGACCAGACCGAGCCTACATTCAACGGAACCGTTCGTCAACACGACGCCGACGATAGCTTCGAACATACGCTTCGCGAAGGCGATGTCCTGACCATCTCGCACTCGCACTCGACGTCGCTCGCCGCCAACACCGACTCGTCTGCACCCCCCACCCGATCCGTCACACCACACAATGACAAACACCCGGCCGCATCCTTCCTCCCCGCTAGCTTCTCCTCCACCTGGCCCTCACTCCACCTACCGCCATCTGCAGTCAAGCTCCATCGACGAAGGAGGAACCTTCTCCTCCGTCTGCTCAAGACCTGGGAGGGCAGAGAGCAAATCCTCCACCTCACCCACTCGATCGTCCTCATCCTGTACTCGACGCTCGATCATCCGCTTCCGCAGACGTACTCGGGTGCGCTGCTGCGACCCGCGGGCACCGTGTTGGCCATGTCGTTCCCAAAACCCGTGCGAGTCGCGTTGATGCAGAGCATCTACACTACCGCCGAAGGCATCGATAATTTCCGTCGCGTCGTCCTGATCGCAAGATGGGTGACGGCTGCTACCGAAAGGGTTATGGATCATTACCAACATCGTCAGACTCGACGCAAAGCGCTGCAGTCACAAACAAGCAAGCAGGAGCGCTACGAGAGGCTTACCGGCGACGAACCCGAGGAAAAACCTTCCGACCACGTCGAGAAAGGGATCGCGTGGTTGCAGCCACCGAATCTTGCGCCGTTCGACAGTGCAGACGGCTCGGAAGAACCGCTTACGAAGAGTCTCAATCCAGCACGCAAGGTGGGCAAGATCACGGGGAGGGGAGACGCAGAGGGTGCGGTTGGTGCCGAGGCTGCCGAGAGTGTGGATGTTTCCTCGCGGAGAGGGGTTGCTGGGGCTGGGTCGATGTTGGGTGGGGTGGTGAGGCGCGTTTGGGCGGGGTTGTGGCGACATTCGCATTTGGAGGTCGCGGCGGATTCGTTGGCGACGGTGGGCGAGGCGTGCGAGACCGCGGCGGTTTTGGCTGGGGGCGGAATGTTTTGGCGAGCAGTTGGATTTCAACGGTTGGGGGTTCCTGTGCTGTCGCGTAGGAGGAGGCAGGGGATCGAGCGTATGGGCATCGTACTATCGCTTTGCTCGGTACTGCTGAGTTTGGTGGTATTGAGGATGGAGAGAAGGCGGTTGCGAGCCGAGGTAAGGTCGGCGCATAGGAGGATCGTGCGTGCCAACGATCAACTCGGTTGGGCGAGCGATCTAAGCGGTAGAGAGATCGAAAGGGATCTGGCATTGAGTTTGCGCAAAAGGGATCCGTCCAAGAGTAGAGGTGCGGCGCAGGAAAAGGTCGCGGTCGAGTTGCTCGGCCCAGATCTACAGGCAGCTGCACGCGACCTAGACGACAACGATGATTCCTCCGATGAAAGTTCCGCCTCCTCAACCATGTCGGATACTTGGACGGTAGTCCCGGATGGAGACGATCGACCTCCTCGTCCCACTTACCGTCCACGAACCAAGCCCACCACAACACAAACAGTCACAGCGGCGCTAGTCAAATCCACCGAACGCTCCCTGCTACGTGCCGAATCCGACCTGAAAAAATCCCGTCGCCTCCTCCATCTCAATTGGCTCAACAAACTCGCCAACTACGCCGAATCCATCTTCCTCACGTACGAAGCCGCCGCGCCCCACATCGACAAGGAAGCCGTCGAAGGCTGGTCCACCCTGCTCGCTAGCGGTATCCGTCTCTCAGCCCTATGGCGCGAATTGAGTTGGAACTGACTGACATTGTTTCCCAGTCATGAAATTGCATTTTTTCCTATTCTACTGTACTTCTTCACTGACTGTGTGGTGCTGTCTAGTTGCCTTTTGGCATACCGATCCAAGCTGCCAAGGCGACGAGTAGCCCGCTCACTTTCTCCTGCGGCGTGTGGAAGTAGATGGCAGTATTGAGCAGCATCCAACTCCATAACGCCACCAAACCTACACTTGCTGCGACAGCAACATACTGCCTCCCACCCCATGTGACGCTTCGTGTCGTCGACGTGGTGGTGTTGCCAAAGAGCACGCTGCCAAGTACACTGTTCTTGAGCAATGCGGAAAGGTAGGGGGCGATGTCTTCAAGAAGGAAGAGCGAGGAGAGGACCATGATGAACGTATGGCCCGAGATGTCGTGGCCGCCTTTCCACATGGCGCGGATCTGTTTGTCGTCGGAAAACAGTGCGGGGTGTGTAGCGGAGGAGAGCGGTTTGCGCATACGACAGTAGATCTCCTCGACGGGTGACGATAGCGATGGGTTGGTGCTGGGAACGCACACCGCGCCAGTGAATGTTTGGAGGCGTTCCGCGAGGGGTGGGCCGAAGAACCAGTTGGCGAACAAGAGCCATACTCCCGTAGCGAAGAGGTATCTCAGAACCGAGATCGAGACGGGGCTGGTGATGGTGGCGGAATCAGTGCTGGAAACCGTGGCGTCCTCGTTCTTCTTGCGATCGATGCCAGCCGAAGAGGACGAGGCAGGAGCATGACGCAGGAAGAACAACTGCAGTGCCCAAGCGATGGTGGTCCAGAGCCAGGCCTTCTTGACAAAGATCTGGTTGACAATGTTCTTTCTGTTCGCCCAGTAGTTGAGCGCATGGTGGGGCGGCAGCAGAATCGACGGAGGAATAGGTCCCAGCTCGGTAGACCCATCCACACCGGTGTGAATGGACGGGGCTACAGCAGCACCCGGGACTGTGGAGGGGAATTGCGAGTCGGTGACTCCGGACGAGATGCGAACGTTGTGCAGGTGCGTTCCGTAGACGATGCTGTACGCGGTACCGAGGAGGACGATAGAGCCAAAGTATGCAGCGAATCTGACATGGTGTGGTTGCAGTCCGAGTGGCAGCGTGGATTGACGCCGTGAGGAGGAGGCAGTCGACGTTGTGCTCATTTTTGGCTGGACGAGTGGGTGTAGCCTGTGCCTTGATTTGTGGTGTAGCGATGTCTAATGGATACTGTAGGTGATAGGTGGTGGGTGGAATGAAAGAATGCGAATGATCGCTTTCAAATGACTGACGTTTGCCAAAGAGTCGTCAGCGTGCAGCACTGATTATTTACAGGACAGCATCACCACGCGGCCGCACCTGCCAAAAATCAAATAAATCATCAAAACCAAACAAACCCAAAATGTGGAGGTTCGCTGCAGCTGGTTACCTTGGATCTTGGATCGAGGCACAGGGTAGTGTAGTAAGAGCACGTTGTTGATTTTCAATCTGGCAAGCGCCTTCGACGGGGCGGGCTTATATACCTCCATGTCAATTGAAGCAACAGGGTCAGCTGGGTTGTTCAGGCATCAAGCCTGACCAGGTCGTGTGTGCGGTGAGAATCATCGTGATTGATCTTGATATGCTCGGCGGCAACCAGGTTCGCACGGCCGTGTGAACCTTGACAAAGGGACGCTTAGACCCTGCATTAGCGTGTCAGACGTAACAAAGCCTTTCTTCGCCGACTACACGTTTCACCATACAAGCAACCAGCGCTCACAGAAAGAGTCGTTCGAGGGCAATGCAAGGTCTCGCATCAAAACAAATTGCGATTAGAAGAGAGAGGGTGATAGAGAGAGAGAGAGAGAGAGAGAGACGGTACTAGATAGACAAAAGAATACAGTGCAAACGAAACAAGGAGCTGCGAGATGCGGAATGCGAGAAATAAAGTACGACAGGATACAGAGAGAGCAAACAGACGGATAGGACGCAGTGAGAGCTACTTGGACAGCTTGGGATCCGTGATGGCCAGCACCCTGACCTCGACCGACCATCTCGGTTCGGCATCCTTGGGCGTCGTTGGATCCTCAAACGCCGTATGCGGTGTCCTGGTCTCATCCACCGAGTCGTAGCATTTGAGCAGGATCGCCTTCTCTGTATCCAAACCGGAATAATAGTACCATCGATGCTGCGGATTGCTGTAGATCGACAGCGTCTGTCCGGACCATGTCGGATACCTCAACTCGGTCTCTACCCAATCCTTCTCCTGCCCATTCTCGCCTCTGGACACGGTCCTCGAATCGGCCACCGCCAACGGCATATCCCAAGCCTCGCCTCGTAGCGGTCTCCAAAGATTGATCAGTTGCGCGTGCAACTCTCCGCGCTTCACCTTTTCCAGCGTCTCTTGGCCGAGGTGCTTCAAGATACGGTTCTCGCCTGCCCAACGACTCTGGTCCGAGTGCGCCATGGGCACGGGTTTGCGCGAATCGGGTGTCTCTGGAAGATTCTCTTCCTCCTTGGGACGACGTTTGCGAATCGTGTGATCAAAGATCAACGTGGAGGTGACGCCAAGCTTGTCCTTGAAGAGTTGGTCGATATCCTTGTAGTAGACATCCTTGACCCACTGCGGATCTTCCCATTTGTTTGCTGCCCAGTCCTGGGAGGTTTCGGGTCGGCCAAAGCCTTGGACGATCTCAAAGCCGGCTTGGCGAGTAGTGAAACCAGCCTGCTCGCGCTGCGCGCTGGTGGTGCCGCGTAGATCGGTGATCTCAACGGTGGGAGTGTCGTAAACGTGGTTGTTGAGGATTCCGTCTGCGGGTTCATAGAGGGCAGTGAAGGGTTTGGCGACGGTGCGCGACATGTAGTTGATCTTGGCTCGCACTTTGCGTGCGCCAGGGATCTGGATGGTGACCGGATTCAAGCCGTTCGCAGCCGAAGAGGCACGAGTTGCGGTGATCGTGGCGGTGGTAGACATGGTCAAGGCTCTGCTGACACGCGAAAGCGTTTCGAAGATGCGAGGACGAATGGAAAGGGTCAATACGAATAGTTGGATGCGTCAACGTTGAAGCAAACGCTGCTGATAGTTGGAAGGATGGATGTGGAACGATGGAGTGCAAAGGAAGACGGTACGCTTATATACAGCAGTTTGGCGAGGTGTCTTGCGCGCACCTCCACCTCGTCGTAGGATAGCCGCAACCGTACAAAACACGGGGGGTAAAGCTCTGTTGCAAGATGAAGCAAATAGAGTGTCATCACAGCTTCAACTGTAGCAGTGTACTGTAACTGTTACAGTACAGTAGCTTCGGAAAGCGCAGTTACATCCGAAATCACGGCATCGGCAAGTAAAGTGACGAGGTATTGTCGCTCTCACTGAATCCGTCGGCTATCAATAATCCATTCTTCTGGCTTTTTTTTTAGGTGGAGCAGGCACAAATTCTAGTAACCTTCCCATCCGCCTTTTTGTGTGTAGCCGATGCTACTCCCGTTCAGAACAGCCACACCATGCCAGTGTACTGTACCACTTTCACGAACTGTAACGACTCCAAGTGAAGCAAGCGAGTTGTTCGTGCAAGACCACCTCGTGATGAAACGGCTGATCCCGATCTCGTGCGATACAACAAAGTGTGTTCGCGGGCAAACCTATCCAACACCGAACGTCTTATATCCGTGGCGTAATTTCACCATCGCATCCTCCTCCTCCTTTCATAATCCCCCGATTTCACTTTTTTTTTTTTTTTTTTTTTTCCGAGTCCCAACTCAGGCTTATAATAACGTGCGAGAACTGAACTGAAAACGGAACTATGTTAGATTGCGGGTCAGCGAAGTACCTCGCTGGCTCTTGAGGCTCCCGGCCCGCCGTAGGGGCCGGTCGAGCGCTTCAATACAGGCGGGACGCAACAAGGGAGGGAATCGGGCGGGTGATAAAAATGATCGGCAAGGTCGACCAGCGGCGACTCTTGCCTAAAGGAGGAGATGATGGAGGAAAGGAGTGAGGAGGAGGAACTAGCGGCACCAAAAAGTGGGTGCGGAGACACGTAAGCCTGGTTCAGATGTACACGCCGGTCACGTGCTGCAAACTCGATCTACCTTGCTAACCGATCGCAACCGAAACCTACATATGTTAGTTAGCCTTGCGCTTTCCCCGACCTTTGGTCCATCCGTATGCTGGTGCCAATCTAGATCCGCGAGTGAGTTTGCTTGGTTGATCGACTTTGCTGTGAAACGTATCCAAGGGCGGAGGTGGCTGAGTTGATTCCGAGCCGCACTTTGAATGTCCGAACGAGGATACAGTACTTTACTGTAGATCGGCTCTTTCCTCTGCCGTTCCGACATGTCCGACTGCCAAGCTCGGACCGATGCCCGTTATTGCTGTCGCACCAAAGTCGGGCCGGTCAATACTGTATCCACAAGCCCGCCATTGTTGCCCGAATCGGCCGCTTGCAACCAATCTTCTGAGCCACAAGGCGGAGTTGCGAATACTGTACGATGCAGTTGTTTGTACAGAGTGCGAAAACCGACTGGTCACCGGTCAACACAGTGATCATGGAACGAAGATGCCCGTGCAGCTCCGAAGTGTTTTGATAGATCTCAAGATATTGGGGGGGTTTTTTTTTGTTTCGAATCGGGAAGAAAGGACCCTGAAATCGGTCAAATGGTAGCCTCCACCTTCCGCACGGACATCTTTCCCACCACTCCCTTGCTTCCAATCTCGCACCTGGCCTCGAAGCTGCTCACAACGCAAGATGCAGAGCAACGCACCACTTCGGGATCCTTTTGCAGCCGAGGACGAATCTCCAAGCTCCGATGCTGGACGGCCACGCGCTCGAGGGCCAAGGCTTCGACAGACAGCTTCTGGTGACTCCGCTAGCCACTCCTCAGGCTCTACGTTACTTTCATCGCGTCCGCCGAACTCACTATCAACGCAACCTGTGCGATTCGGAAGCTTAGGTGCACCGGTAGTGCCGGAACCTCGTACAGAAAGCCATAAGCCTGGAGGTGCTGGTATTGCTCCGCCACTTGGACCTCCAAGCTTATCGTTAGGCCTTCCCCGAAGTCGCATGCAACCCAAGCACCGCAATCAACCCGGATCTTGCGACCAGAGCACTCAAGTAGCCGGCGCTGCCAAAAGAGCAGACGATGCCGTCAGAAACACCGACTCTGATGCGCTACTCTCAAGACTATCTGCACTCAAGCTAGGCTATCTACCCAATGAGCCGTACACACAAGAATTCTCGACCCAATCGCAAACAAGCAGCAGCAGCAGCGGCGGCCCAGGATCGAATTGGAGCAACCGACTAGGCTTCCTTCGACCTCATCCGCCGGAAACATCAACGAGACGCTCACCGTTGATCAATATTGGCACGTATCTACGATGCTCCACCATCGATCACGAGGTCGAGGCTTTTCTCAGGAATGGCGATGGTCCCAAGCAGATCATTTCGATCGGTGCTGGAAGTGATAGTCGATACTGGAGGATCATGTCGAACGCAGAGATAGCCAACCGACTGCATTGCTATGTCGAGATCGACTTTGCCGAAAACACCAACCAGAAACTCGCCTGCATTCTGAAAAGCAGCGTACTTCGCTCACACATCGACTCCAACTCCACCATCCATGGCGTCGCGCTCGATGGACTGGGACCCGCAAGCACTGCTCCACAGACAGCTGCAGGAGACGCCAAGAGGCTTGACGTGATTCGCTCGAGCAAGTATACGCTTCTTGCAGCCGATGTGAGGAACTTGCATCCCGACACGCCCGCTGTCGATCGGATCGATGCTGATCGCCTCTTGGGTGTCGAAAGCAGTTCGTTGCAGCCACATGTTCCGACTTTGGTGCTGTTCGAGTGTGTACTGGCGTACATTGCGCCAGAGAGGGCGGACTGGCTGATTCGTCTGCTGGCCGAGAGGTTTAGTGACATTCAGGCGTTGAGTTATGATATTGCTCTAGCTGGTGATGTGGATGGGACCACATCGGATGTTTCGGCTGCTTCGCGATTCGGCAGGGTGATGCTGCAGAATCTCGAGATGCGCAACCTTTGTCTGGAGGGAGCCAAGGCATATGCTACCATCCAGTCTCAGTGTCAGCGGTTTGAGCGCGCCTGGGCAGACTCGCATGTCGAAACCAGCGGTCGCAGCCTGTTTTCCATCTGGACAGCTCTCGATGCGGGGCAGAAGCAAAGGTATGTTTCGATTTCACGGATGCTAGCATTGGGTCGAGATCTGCGCTGACATGTTGTTTCTCTCTCTTTCTCTCTCTCTTTCTCTCTCTCTTTCTCTCTCTCTGTTTGTGTTGATGAAAAAGGTTGTCGAGGCTAGAGGGTCTCGATGAAGTGGAGGAAATCGATATGCTGCTGAAGCATTACTGCATCGTCCAGGCAAAGCGCAGCAGGTGAGGATGCAAGTGGATCGATCGGTTCATAGCACTGGTGGGGAGATTTCTTTGGGTGGGTTCGTTGTTAGAGCGTTATCAGCGGCCCGACTGCCGCCATCCCGTCGGTTTGCAAAACGACAATCCAGACTCCGACAAGCGCCCAGACTTGGGTCGCTTCCCAGGAATCATCAATTGACCAAAACTCGGTTCGCTTAACTGACCCTACCCACCGGATTATCGGTACGCCGCTTTTCGCATAACCCAAATTTCCATCTCTCTCTCTCTCTCTCTCTCTCTCTCTTTCTCTCTCTCCCGTCATGCCGTGCTCGATTGTCGATTCCGTCGGTCCCGATATGGGATGCAGTTGGCTGTATCCTTCGAGTGTGAGTCGTCCGTGAGAAGGAGGAGGATTCGTTTCGACAGGATGTGTCAGTCCAAATCAACTGGCAAGGATGAAATCAATGCAAACGAATGACTGAGGATGAAATCAAAGCATGCATGTTCCACGGCGCAGTAGGACGAGAACGATGAACGAACGAGTAGCGAACCAGAGCTGGCTCAAGCGGCAAGTAAACAGAAAAGTAGTCGAGTATGCAAATACACCGGTGGCAGCGGACTCAAACTTGGGTTATCGCCGCCAATGCTCCGATTTAAACTCGCCCTGCCGCGGTAAGGTTGCAGTACTGTATTGGACAGTAGCTTTGCCCTTTATTTTCCATCCAAGTTTTCTCTTTTTGGTATGCTGCAGGATTGATACAGTACAAACGGCGACAGTGTATGCTCGCCGGTCAATCATGTGTCTCGCTAGGGCCTTGAACGTGCTAGCCGCATCCTTTTTGGGGGCAAACGCTTGAATTGTAAATCGGCTTGGACGCACAGTGGCATGGTCTAATCAAGCGGTGATGCTCGGTGCAACTCTGGCGACCGACTCAGCTTCACCGTCCAGGCCATTTTTCGATTTCACTTTGCAAACAACCCTTGTTTCATATCCGTCCAATACTGTACAGTATGTTGACTGTACTGTATAGAGGAAGTTGTCGGTGAAACAAGTACAGTATCTCGTCAGGTTGAGTCACCCGAGGATGGTCTCGATCTCCGACACCCATCACAAGCTTACTCCTGGCAGCTCCAACGTGCAAAAAGTGGTCGCTTTGGATACAGATTGCTACAGCTACGTGCTTGACTATTGATTGTACAATTGCCGGTTGATTAAAGCTATGTTTGGCTGAACAATGGATACTGTGTTTGAAACTCCTACCATTCGCTTCTGAAATTGGGGTGATGGACGAGGTTTTGCCCCGCGTCTGCATTGCCCAGCAAACACAGCAGCATGACCCGAGCAAGACTGAATCACAAAAACAACAACAACATCATCATCATCATCATCATTATCAGTACAGTGCAGTGCAGTGCAGTGCAGTACCTGCATCATCGCCGGTGCAAAAGCTATCGTTTCTGTACTGGATGGCTGGCACCCGACGGATCCACACCAATTCTTTTGTTCCCACTCAATGCAATATACAGTATACTATATGGGTGAGGTTGCTTGGTTTCCTGCCTCGGCAGCACTACACGTGCAGGGAGGATTGCGTCCGAAAATCTGAGCCATGTGCAATCCAGCCGAACCGTGATCGGCCCGTGGTACTGCATCGCTTGTCTACCTCGGTACACTGCCGAAAGTCTTGATGCAAATGCATCTGCGATAAAACCGAATTCTCTCTCTCTCTCTCTCTCTCTCTCTGAGAGTTGCCTGCACCGCCACTCTGCTGCTGTACCCACACACCAGCCGAGGCACACGCATCTGGCATTTTGCGGGTGGGAATTCATGAGAGGCTTCGGATGCATTGGCGGACGGGTTACGATGTAGTGTGTGGCGCTGCTTCGGTAATGCAAGGCAGTCGTGCACTGATCTAAGACGGCATGGTGAATCGTCAAGGCATTAAACCACATACTGTAAGATTCCCGACACTGTACGGTACGGTACAGTAGCGCCAAACGCTGGCGGCAAGGGTCTCGACCAGAAGAAGCGTGTTTCAGTAGGAAGTTGCGGCATGAGAAAAGCACGCTAAATCGGTGGGATTCGGCATTACACTGGGAATGGCGTGGCTTGACTTGGCGCATGCCTTTCGAACGCGATTCGTTCTCGTTCCCGCCTGATGCAAGAGACCGACACTACACTACAGTACACTACAGTACAGTATAGTGCTAAACATCGCATCGGAATCTGCCAGTGTTGCGAGCGCTTAACGATTTCTTCTTAGTTTGTTGTTCATTTTCTCCTCTCTTCTTCTGGATTTCATGCGATTCGTCGGACGCGGTTCGTCCACGTTGACTTCACCTCGGCAGCTTTTCAGCGTGAAAGTAAAGTAACTGTACAGTACTGTACAGGCTAAGTGGATTCACCGAATTCCTGGAATTGACCGTTTGGCTATCGGGACGATTTGCAAGCGTGCTCAACAAGAATCGCTGCCCGCATTATTATTATTGTTGTCTATCTCGGAAGCAAGCCTTCCGACACAGCAAGGCAGAAGTTTAATTGGCGAGATTGCATCTTGCTGGTACCGTACAGTACTGTAAGTGTTCCCGTTTTGCTTCCTCGCTTATTTCTTGTCTTTGTCCTTTTGAACGAGCCACGAGGCGTGCCTTGAAGCCTTGGCATGGGGTTTTTTTTTTTTTTTGGTTCTACAGTATCATCGGGGAGGATGTGATAGCCTGTGTCGGCTCATCTCCGCAACACCGGTACGGCGCAAATAGGCCAACTCTACCTCGCTGCCTCTGAACTGCTCTGCCAGAGTATTGATGGAAATCATACCAAACTGGGAAGCCGGTCCGTAAGCTGATTTGTTGCACCAGCTACCATCGGGCTATCGCAGCGGATCGGACCAAAATGCTTCGGCCCCCGAGTTGTGCCTAGGCCCATCTGTTCTGGACTCAAGGCTTCACAGCTGACATCACTGCAAGCAAAACACGGAGAAACGGACGGATATGACGGGATGCTCCCATTTGCGATAAACTTCGGCAGCGATTTAGATCGAGTGACAGAATGTCAAAAGCAAATATGGTATCATGCCGCAATGACACAAGAAACACCAGAACGGAAGCGAAACGTGCCCATGAAAATGCAAAGCTGGTCCAAGATCGAGTCGAGATGCAGACGGCGACCGACCGTTTTTTGGCCAAGAAACAAACAAAGCCGAGACAGCCCATTATTCGACATGAATCAAACACTTATCTGCCGGTTCTGCACATCAAACACTATCAACCGGGAACCTGAGACTACAGTACACTGCAGTAAGTGACCAAATGGTTTGAATGGTTGCGGGCTGATGACGCACCAATCAGATTCGCCGGCTTGGCGATTGCGGACGTTGCATAAAAATGAAATGCCAAATTTTTCTTTTTCTCTTTTATTTTTGTTTTAATTTTTTTTTTGGGCGCGTTGCTTCGGTTGTTGGCCAAGTGTATTTCCGATACACCGTTCCGGTGCGGTCCGAATAGGTAGAGTGGTTTCAGTAGTGCCTGTCCCGTTTTCTGAGTCTGATTTGCCTTTCGAAGTCCGCTACCGAAGCGTTTGCTCGGTGTGCATGTGCCATTCTGTCTTTTCGGAGCTCTCAATCCATGCTGCATTGTGCTGTGCTGTGTTGTACTGAACACGTAGACGCAAACCACTCGCTGCAGAAGCCTGCTGACACGGACGCGCACAGAGACTGGTGCAGTCAAAAGGATAGGGGTCAGAAGGATAGGGAGGGTGTGGTGGGGAGGAAAAACGCGGAAGAGAGAGAGAGAGAGAGAGAGAGAGAGAGAGAGAGAGGGAGATGGACAAAAAGGTACACAATCCAAGCTGAAGTGCGTGCATGGCATCCAAAGCATGAGCCAAAGTGCACTTGTTCAGAACCGTCAAATGTTCGGCTCATCCGTTCGGTGTTCCCTCCGCTCTTTTGTTTCCTTTTGTTCCCATGTCCGCCGATCTTTGGTACGGTGCGGTACTTTACTGGCAGTTTGGCCCTTTTTTTTTCTTTAATATATATTGTTTCCTTTTTCTCGCTGCAACGCCGCGCCAGGGATCCTTTGTTCTGGTTCGCATTCACACGCCACTAAACGTTTTTCCGAGATTGATCTTTTTGCTTGTTCCTTCTCAGGCGACGAGATAATGCGGTTTCGTCATCCGCACTTGCATGCATTTGCAGGGGAAGATGCCGATGCAGACTCAAGTGCAACGGCCTTTCTTGATCTCACCTCAGTATTGTAGCTCGGTAGCCCAAGGTTAGTTTTGTTCGCCGCCCCAATCGGTTTTGTCGGTGTGGTGGTAGCGATTCGGTTCTATGCTGCGTGCTCATTTTGCTACTATCGCCTTACTGTACTTTCTTGATATCCGCTCAGCGCGGCGCCCACCCCACGCGCCTGGTTCCTGTAAACAAAGTTCGTCGGCGGTGGCGTACTCCACTCGGCTACCCAATTCTCCGCCCGTGCCGGCACGTCTTTGGACACTGCAGTCTACTGCCTTGCACTGGGTCGTATTGTAATGTATTGTATTGTACAATACTGTTTGAGCAGCAGCAGCAGATGATGAGACAAAGTTTCCGCTTTTAATCTCGGCCATTTCCAACACAATCTGCGCTTTGAGATCTGCGACACGAGCCTATACAGTACTGTACAACATCCCAAGCCGTGCTTGTTCGTCTGTCTGTATGACAAGATCCCACTTACTCAAAAACCCACTTGTTTGGCAGCGTCTGCAGAAGCTGCATCGGAGCCTGCACTTTGCCATCGGCGCGCTGCCAAGCTAGCACAATTGATGCACTGCAAAGGACCCATTCGGCAACTAGTTCGCATATCCATTGTTACCCTACTTGGTCTCTCCCTTTCTTTCCTTTCTTGATTGTCCGAGGGTCGGGCCCCTCTTGCATCTCTGTACTTTTCCTTGACTTTGGCTGTCGCTGCTGTTCTTTTCGCTTGCGTCGCTTGCGTCGCTCGCCTTCTCATCGGTTTGGTGTGTCTGTACACCGACACACACCCATTTCTCCTCTCGTCTCGTCCCTTCCCAGCAAAGCTTGGATCCAAGAAACTCGGATGCTACTGTATCTCTTGTCGCCTTCCGTTCCTCCTTTGCCATCTCACCTCGTGCGTGCGCGTCACTCCGTTACTAACCTCGCTTTGCCGTTCGGTTAGCTTGCTTTACGCGGGTTACCTGCCATCTGGCATGTCGCCAAAATCTCATCACACTTACCCGCACCTCTTCTAGCGCTCAAATTGTCTCAGCTCCATCTTTCCTTTGCATGCCTTTGCAGGTGCCTCAGACATCGTCTCGGTAGTCTAGTCCCATCCGCCTCCCGCGTGCACACGCAAAACTTTACCCATCACTCTCTCTTCGCGCCCAAGCTTCCGCTCATTACACCTTTTTGTCTTCCGACCCTGGTCCACACCGCCTGTCGATCCGCGCGCTACACTACGGTCCCTACCATCATCGGCGCAACCCTATTCGTTCCAAGCAAGTGCAGCTTGTTGTTCGACAGTATCTTCTCACATACCACAGCCTCGTGGCATCCCCCCCGTCGCTCGCACCGTACGCTCCCAACTCTTGCAATACTTGCGTCTCACTTTCGCATTCTTCTTTTTGGTTCTCATCTCGTTCTCTCCAGCGCCCGCTTGCATCGTCTTTTCTCGCCGTCACCGTTGCCCGTTGCGAATCTTTCCGACATTGCTACACCATCTTGATGCTAACACGTCTGGCTCCATTGTCATCACCTATGCGACAACAACTCGATCTCATGCTTCTGCTACCCTCCTGACAGCGCGACCCCGTTTTACCCACCATCAATCACCGCGGCGTCATCGTCGTCATTACAACCACATTGGTTGCAGAATAGCTTTCAGCAAACGTGCTCAACCCGCAACCGATCTGTCGGAGCCTCGCTGCTAGTCTGGCTCTGGCATTGTCGACTTTGCGAGCGCAGAGCTGTTGGCGTTAGATCTGATTACCATGGATCCTCATCAACCCGGCTACCGTCCACATGCCGACCAGGCGCAGCCAGAGCAGCGTCAATCACCATCTACCAGGCAACCACGCTTCTCGTCCACGCAGCCATCCGGCTTGCCCCAAGACTCGATGAAACCATCTCATGACTACGGCCCTACCCATGCATACCATTCCAAACCACCTCCACTAGATCATCGAGTGGTTCAAATCGACCGATACGCTTCTCAGCGTCCACATCATCTGCCTCCGCGTTCTCATCAGGAGCGTGCTCGTGATGCATTAGAGTTTGCCAACCCGGATCCACGCAATCGTCCGCAATACTTTCAGGAGCGTGAACATCATCGCGCATCACAGTCGGCTTACTCTGCTCGGTACACTGCCGCCTCTGTCGATCCGCGAGACCATGTCCAGCACTATCCCGATCATCCGCCACCTGCACGTTCGCATCATGCTCATGATTCTTCGCACATGATCCAGCCACATCCTGATCAAGCCGCATTTACGCATCGACACGCGCATCCCGATGACAGATCCATGGCTCATTGCCGACCTCAAGTAGTTTCACCCTCCGACGAGCGAGATCGCGGTGCGTATGGTCATAATCGAGATGGGTACGGTGCCGGTATGTCCGACCATGCCCATGCACGGTATGCACCGATCCAGGCAGCTCGAGATGCTCGCGACGTCACCTACGATGCGTCGAGAACAGGCATGTCGTTAGCCTCGCTGCCTGCCAGATCTTCTGCATCGGCCATGACGAGAAAGCGCAAGAAGCAGTTCAAGTATATGTTCGAACAAGGCGATTCAGATGCTTCCAAGACCATGGGCGTCGGAGGTGTCGACGACGAGTTGGAGGGCGAGTGTGCTGATCCTAACGATGCCATGCTGGGTTCGGAAAGTGTTGCGCCGAGGAAGGAGAGCAGGAAGAAGGTCAAGAAGGCGTGTGTGTTTTGCAAGCGCAGTCACATGCCGTGTGAAGAGGCGAGGCCGTGCAAGCGTTGCGTCAAGCGTGGCATTTCGCATCTGTGTAGAGATGCCGAACCAGCCACTTCGTCCGGCGCTGGTTCGAGCAACCAGGCGGCATCGACGACTTCATCGACCGCGACGGGCGCGTCGGCGAATAAGGGCAAATTCGAGGAGGCTCGTCAGGCTGCACGTGCCAGGAGGAGAAGGGAGGAAGGATCGCAGGCGCTAACGGCTGAGACGGATTCCATGTCCGAGGCGGATAGCTTGTCGTCGTCGGCGGCGTCTTCATCGATTCGACGTCGGATGGGGTCCGAGATCGATCTGATCGCGCATGGTGACAGGACGTTCGGATTGCAGATCCCAGGTGCTACTTCGAGAGATCCAGACTTTCGACCAAGCATGCCGATTTCGGATCTTCTGAGTCCGCACAAGCTCGAGATGCGCACGCGACCGTTGCAACGTGCCGAATCGCCAGGAATCTCTCAGCAGCAACAGGAGGAAGCGTGGAATCGGTCGCTGGACCTGTCGACGCAGAATAGGATTCAGGAACTCATCCAGGCGGGTCCCTCGGGTGGTGATCTCAGCGACATCACAGCCGAAGTGCCCATCTCGTTGCTAATGACTCCGGCGATGGCGAACCTGCCCAAAGGCCAGGCGATCCTACGTCGCGGTTCGGCCGGTCTTCCATCCACCAGTCCGAGCCAACATGAGAAACCTCTGAAACGCTCGCATTCGATCTCGCTCAGTCCGAATCAACCCGAGGTGGACGCTTCGGGCTTCAAACTGCCTGCACGGCCCAAACATCTGTTGCAGGAAGAAGCCGCCACGGCGAGCGAGCTGCGTGGCGGTGGGGCGGGATACTCGTACACATACGGATATGCTAAATTGGCTCGCTGGATGCATTCACGCTTCACAAGGGCTCACTGTGAACAAGTCGATCGCAGCCTCGCTGCCATCCGACCGGGCCTTATGGCACTTTCACGCAGTCTACCCGAAAAAGAACTCACCGCAGTCGAAGATCGCTTCTACCAACTGCTTAACTTCTACCAGGCCAACGTGCTCGAGATGATCCCGATCCCCATGATCGTCGCCCGCAGGACCGGCGAGATCTACGCTGCCAACGAACCAGCATGTAAGCTGTTCCAGTTACCTAAAAGTTTGTTCGAGGGTGGGCAGATTTGTCATTACCAGCTCGTGACCGAGCAGGATTGTGTTGATATGTGGGCCAAGTATGCCAAGGAGGCGACGGGAAAGTTGGAGACCGCGCCATCCCAGTATGCGACGCTGGAAGTGGATAGGAGTTTGTTGTTGTTCGATAAGCCTGGCATCGACCCGAGGACGGGCGAATTGTTGCAGGGTAAGGTTTGTGGCGATGGTGGACCTGTCGTGGTCCGTAGACGTGTCATCATTACGTTTGAGGCAAAGTTGAGCAAACACGGTCTACCGTTCCTGCTCACGGGCTACATCACGCCTCTACCAAATGCCTAAGTTTTCGTTTTTTTTGGTTTTGTTTTGTTTTAATCTGTACAATGTTCGTTGCTCTAATCCAAGTATTCTAGACTAGACTAGACTAGTTGGTGGAGAGTGGATACGATGGGGGGTATAGCGACTAGGATGAGCATGATCGCGCCGAAGAGGACGAACGAGAGGCTTGCGATGGCCATGCAACGCGGTTGCGAGAGAAGACTGGATGCACCGATGGCGCCGGCTGTGCTACCCATGGCGATTCCGATGGTTAGGTGATCCTGGTCATCGTTGTTATCGTTGGGGTTGGGGTTTAGACGGCACATTCGGAAGAAGGGGTCTTTGAAGATCGAGATGAGGATGCCCGTGATGACGACGAGGACGACGGTGAGACTTTGGTCTGCGCCGATGGCTTGGGAGCATTCGATGGCGAGTGGCGTGGACATGAAGCGGCTGACGAAGCTTAGCGCGCGGTCGGATTGGATTCCGATGAGCGCCGCTATGCTTGGCCAGAGGAAGAGACTGAGCGTCGCACAGGGGAGGAGGACGACGAGCATGTCGAAGAGGTGAAGCCACAGGTCATGACGGTAGCGATACATGGGGATAGCAAGTGCAACGATGCCAGCGTCTAGGGTGGAGATGAGGATGTCGCCTGCACCGATCACAGCGCCGGTGTAGCCAGAGGGGTCCCAGAGGACCGTGTATTTGGCATCCACCGAGTACGATGCCAGTGTCTGTTTCAGCGTCCACCTCCTCATCGCGCCAAGCGCCCAGAGGGTTAGGACGGTAGCGATCGAGGTGGTTAGGATTGGGTGCGCGTATCGACGCACTCGAACGGGGACAAGCGTGATGGAACATAGGAAGGTCAACACATTCACCGCCAGGAAGAGTGGCAGGGAGATATCGAGGCAGTAAAAGACGGGCATTCCCGAGATCAACAGAAGACCAGTCACGAGCCAGGGGAGCGAGTCGTTGATACGCCCAGAGAGGCGGTCAATCGCATCCGGCTCCTGCTCTTGGGAGCGCGTGAATTCGTTATTGTCACCCGTAACTGTGTGTTCACTGTCAGCCATGCTGGGTCGTCTCTCGTGAGGTGCAAGCGCGTCGACTTGTCGACGTTGACCGAGTTGTTCTTGGCGAGTTGTAAAAATGTATTCGTCAAATGTCGGTGATAGTGGCGCCGAAGATGCGCTTTGCGGTCTGATTGACGAGCTGAGCGCGCGGTGTGGAGAGCGAAGGCTAAACGTCCCAGCCCTAACGAGCAACCTACTCGGCTTTTGAGGCTCTATACGCTCTTTCTGTGCGAGATCCTTCATCTTGGGCGCTGCTTCACTTGACAAAAGGGCTTGTTCAACATTCTTACCTTTGCCCTCTTTCCCATCCACCTTCTCCGCACTCACATCACCTACCAGCGTAGCCAAACTATCCCGCCTCCCACTCGACACCCTCCTCCTGACCGCACGAATCCCCTTATGCAAACCCACGGGAAACAGCAGCGCCAGCACCTGAGACCCTGCAAACCACGCTGCAATCAACCCGATCTCTCTGCCCCCTATCACCTCCCTCGCCGGAATCAAGATAAAGCTCGGCGTGAACATGACCGACATGTACTTGAGACAAAAGTCACACGGTGCTTCGAGCAGTTTGAGTGCGGGTCGCAGCAGTGGCTTCTCTGCACTGTTCGGGTGGAATTTGGAGAGGTAGTCGAGGACGAGCAAGGTGAGGAAGTTGACGAGCATGGCGATGACGGGGGAGGGAAAGCGGAAGGGGGCGTGGTCCATGGCTTGTTTGATTGCCCACACGAGGACGAGCAGGAAGGTGATGCCGAGCGGGATGTGGATCCAATTGGTGAAGAGGACTGCTCGTCGAGAGGGGTGCGAGAAGAGTAGCCGGAGGGAGATCATGATGTGGGAGGGGGAGGAGATGCGGGGGATGAATTGACGCGTGGTCTGACATGCTTCACAGTCTTGTGGTGTGAAAGTGCCCGATGATTGGGCCGCGGATGTGGGTGAGGGACATGGGGATGAAGCGGAGGTATTTGTCGCTTTGAATGGTGAGACTAGTGGTATTGGTGGTGGTGGTGGCGAAGATGATGAGCGCGGTAGTTTCTTGGAAGAGCCTGAGCTCATATTTCGAGAGTCGAGGAGGTGATGATAGCAAACTCGCCTGCGCTGCTGTCTAACTTGTCAATGACTTCACTGCGAGTCGATGCTCTTTGGGCTAAGGATACCGGACTGCACTATATAAGATGAGTTGGACAGCGAAGCCAGGAGCTGGACAAGTTGGAAGAGCCTGCGGGTCGGAACTTGAAAACGGAAAAGCGCCTTGATCAGGGAGTATATGTATACCCTGATCTATCTCGTCCCAAAGCCCGACATCCATCAGAATCGCATCATGTCGAGGATCTATCCATACATGTGCTGGAATGGACAGTCCATGCACTGCTGGACACGGGCAGGATCGACTGCATCCACAGCGGAATGCTTTGAAAGCAAACCCACGCCACGTCAAACGCATCCACATCTCCATTCACGTTCTTGGCATTGCCATTTACCCGGGACACAGCCACCACGAAGCGGACCGATAGATGATAAGATAGTGTGGAACAAAACGTGCCCCATCCACTACCTGCATCTCGGTAACTTTCTCTCCCGAGCACATACGATGGAGCGGTACTTTTCTTATCGAAAGACGCTGAGGAAGCATTCCAATGCTGTGATGCGTGGTGGTTTTGGCGAACTGCTTGGCGCGGCGAGGGAAGGTAAGAAGTGACCGGTGGATGAGCGCAAAGTGACGTGAGATAAAGATAAGAAAGAAAAAAAAATGAAGTTGGAATACCAAGAAAGATTAGACGGAAAAGAAAAGTGCCCGCGAATGCGTTTCAACAGCACAGCATCCATCAACCTCGCCTGCACAGCTTTGAGATTCGCGTGCTAATGCCAAGAACGATCTGAAGCTGCCATCCAGCTGTCGGTCGGCGCGAATTCCCATTCACAGCGCAATAGGAATAATTTGGAGGGGCGTGGCCTCGGTGCGGAGCATTTAGTTGCATGAAAGAAACAAGATGATGGGCAATATTTTATTCCTTTTTTCTCCGTGCCAAGACCCGCCGAGATGCTCTTGAACTGGAATGTGGATTTTAAGTGCTCACCACGGCGCTCCACTAAAAATAGACTGACTCTCCATCCCGCCAAGCAGACACTAACACTCCATCCCAAGTCCACCACCCCCTCTCTCACATGGCGAATCGAGCCCGCTTATGCGGACCAAGCTCCCCACGCCGGCTTCGAGATAAGTCGAACAGTCAAAAAAAAAAAAAAAAAAAAAAAAAAAAAAAAAAAGTAACCCACTCCATCCTTACATCGTGGTACAGTAGCGTACAGCGGATTGGACGGGCCTACGAAAACTTGCGTCCTTGCAGCTCAACTCTCATCAATTTAGTTCTGATCGACTGTGTTTCTGCGCAGACAACATTCTTTGAATCACACACTGGAGCATGAGCAGAAAAGTGGTGTGATCGGAAGCGTCTTCGATCAATGGTTTTCCGTCGGTTGGGCACTGAACTTGTTCTGTGGCCGCCTTCCCAACGCCTGCAAGCGTTTCGCTCTACCAAACCTGATGCCTTCCAGCACGAAATCAATAGCATCCTCGGCGCGCTTCTTCCTCCTATCCACCTCGGCCCTATGACAAAACGCAAGCGGGAAGCGGAAGCTCAACCACAGATACAGCGTAAAACACCTATGCAAACTCTCGAGCATCAACATCGTCGTAACGTTGATCAAAGGATGAGCAGCACTGCCGCCTGTCAACCCCTCTCCATCGCCCTTCTGCACTGTGCTTAGATACGCCACCAGTGGCAACTCCTCCTCTGTCTGCTTTGCCCCGCGTCGGTCTCTAGCCTGCTGTGCTTGGCGCATCAGCGCGACCACTTCGTCTTCAGTCTCGATCATAGCGAGACCATCGGCGGCATCGTCAAAGTCGATCAAGTCGCCTCGGGAAAACTTGGAGACGGCTTTGCAGAGGAACGCGACGACACGCTCGTCGCGCGTGTTGGCGGGCGCATTGGAGAACGTCTCGCGCTCACTGACGGTGAGCATGCCGCGCGATGCGGTTTCGATCAGCGGAGAGATGGCGAGCTGCTGACTGAAATCGGCGAGGAAGAAGTTGTCGGCGTCGATACGCGAGAGTAGGCTGACGTCGGCGTAGATTTGAGATAGTGTGCGCAAACCGAGTTCGCCCCTGGCGCTGGGGAGGAGTGCCGAGAGTTGGGTCAGCGTGTCCCTGTCCGGCTGGATTGCTGCGCGAGTGATGGGGAGCAAGGGGGAGGCGAGTGCGGCCCGAAGCATCTCGAGTTCGTGCTCGTGACGAGTAGTGACGACGCCACCAAGATCTTGCTTCTTGGTGTCTTTGGACTGCGTCCCGTATCGACCTGCACGACCAGCGATCTGCTTGATCTGCGACGCCGAAAGCGTCACTTCCTCTTTACCATTCCACTTTGTCAGTGTGTCGAAGATGACACGCTTGATCCGCAGGTTCAGGCCCATGCCAATGGCGTCACTGGCGACCATGACATCGAGCTTACCCTCGTTGAACAGCTTGGCTTGTTCCGCCTTGGTCTCTGGCGGTAACGCTCCGTACGCCACGGCGCAGCGCAGACCTGTGCGCTTTTCAATGTTGCTCTTGAGTGCAAAAATGCCACTTCGCGAAAATGCGACGATGCAGTCTCCCTTTTCGATCTTGCCCAAGTCGTCGTTCAGAGACTCGTCCGCCACGGTGAGCGGCGTAAGCCGATCGTATCGGTGGATGGTGAGATGATCGCCACAAGCCTTGGCGATGTTTTCGATCAAAGGGATCACCGAGGCTTCGCCGCAAAGATGCACCTCTTTGGCAGGAAGCCCCACCACGGCTTCGGTCCAGGCATAGCCCCTCTGCTTGTCGGCGATCATCTGGATCTCATCCACCACTGCGACATCCACGGCTCGCTGCGTACTCACCATCTCCACAGTGCAGCTCACCAAGCCTGCAAGTGGATCCGTCCACCTCTGCTCTTCGCCGGTCACCAGGTTGCATGCCCTCGGCGCGACGCCGGGAGAAATGGTGCCGCTGTTGAAACGATCCCACACCTCGTGTGCGAGCAGACGCAGAGGACCGGCAAACACACCCGTGCGCGCTTTCGACAGAGCCACAAGCGCGCCGTGCGTCTTACCGGAGTTGGTAGGTCCAACGTGCAAGTGGATGTGACGGGTGAGAATTCGAGCATATGTATGGCGATGGTAGGGAAAACGCAAATCCATGCTGGAGCGTAGCAGATCAAGTTGAGAGCGTGCGAGCGAAAGGTCGTTCATTTCGGTTTGATTGGTCTTGACTTCGGTCAGCGAAGCGTCTTGGGAGGTCAAAGCCTCGAGTCCGCGATCGACCCAGTCTAAGAACGCGCCCATGCAGTATCTTGCCAGACACTCTTCGCCTTCAATCGCAAATGAAGAAACCGCACCAGAGAAGTCGGAAAAGATGGCGTCCTTGGCAGCGTTACCCACCTCGTGCGACACCGCCAAGTCCAGCACAACCTCTTTTGCCTCGTGGCTCCATGTGCGGAAGAGTTGGATGGCGGAAGCTGAGTCCTGGCGGAACGATGATTTCGAGCTATCTCCCGTATAGTGTCGCAGTAAAAGAGTGGCGGGAGTACCTTTGATCCCATATACCACTAGCTGTTCGGGCAGTTCTGGATCCTCGGCCATCGTACTGAGCTTCTCCACTAGCTTGCGGCCAACCTCCTGCGCGGAGGGAGGATCCGGTACGGAAAAATCGACATTCTTCAGCTGCACTCCCTGTCGAGGCTGGAACCTGCCCTTGTTGGATCGCTCTCTCTTGCCGGTGTTCTTCTTTCCTTTTGTGCTTCGCGGGAGCACCGTTGTGCTGGTGAAGCTTCTTGATGAGGGTGGCTCAGCAGCAGCGAAGCGGACTTGAGCTGTGAGACACCGCCCGCATCGTACATGTGCAGATGTAGCCCTACATATCGATGCTGCCATCGAGGGGCCTCCTGCGACCAGTGATCTAAACATCCTTCTACACCGGGTTCTGAGACTGAGACGTTGAGGGTGAGGTGGTGGAGAAGCATCAAGATGGAGAGCAACAAATCTCAAAATCACCAAAGCAAATGCAAAAGCAAAAAAAAAAAGTGGAGATTTTCTTTCTTCCGAAAAAAAAGAAAAATTGGATTACGTAATCTCGCTTTTTGGACCCTGAAAGATTTGTGTTTTCTGTCCTCCATTCCTCGATGCTTCTTCTTCTTGAGCTCTCTCTCTCTCTCCATCGATCTCGACATCCTCGCAGCCATGAAAGTGGTGGGTCTATTGAGCGGTGGCAAAGACTCGTGCTACAACCTGTTGCACTGTGTTCAGCAGGGTCACACGTTGGTGGCGTTGGCTACGCTCTCTCCGCCTGGATCCAAGGATGAACTCGACTCGTACATGTACCAAACCGTTGGACACGATGCGGTGCATCTCGTTGCGCAGGCCATGGAGCTTCCTCTCTACCGCCGCACCATCCGCGGCACCGCGATCAACCAGAAATCCGAGTACGGCTCTCGTAACCCCTCTACTTCCAAAGAGGCCCAACTCGACGACGAAACAGAAGACCTCTACCACCTCCTCCGGCAGGTCAAGGCGCACCATCCGGACATCGAGGCGGTCTCGGTAGGAGCCATCCTGTCCAACTACCAGAGGGTCAGGGTGGAGCATGTCGCAATGAGGCCAGATATCGCGCTGACACCGTTGACGTTCCTTTGGCAGAGGAGTCAGAGCGAGCTGTATGCCGAGATGCTGGAGGCGGGGATGGTGTCGATCCTGATCAAGGTCGCAGGGATTGGGTTGGATGAGAGGGATTTGGGCAAGACGTTGGGGCAGATGCAGGGCAAGTTGGAGAGGTTGAATCGCATGTATGGTGCGCATGTTTGTGGTGAAGGCGGCGAGTATGAGACGTTGACGATCGACTCGCCGTTGTTTAGGAAAAAGATCGAGGTGGGGGAGACGCAAACGGTGGTGCATTCGGATAGTGGATTCGGCAGCGTCAGCTATCTGAAACTCAGAAACGCTAGACTTGTCGATAAGGAGACTGCCGAGGGCGCAAGCGGGCAGGCTAGGATACCGGATCTGCTGGACCGGCTAGCAAGACGGACATTGAAAGCTGCTCAAGCCAGCGTCGAGACCGATGGGCTTTCGAATAAGTTGGGTGATCTTTCGATTGAGCAATCGACTCCAATCGTGCTACCCGAGGCTTCGATCCGACGCAAGGGGAGATATTTGGTCCTCTCCAACCTCACTGGACACGATTCGGGCTCCACCGCGCCTGTATTGGTGGAAGACCAAGTGCGTAACGCATTCACTACCGCCTCGCACCTCCTCTCCACCCACGGCCTCTCTCTCTTGGACATCAGCCATATCAACCTGTACCTGTCGTCTCAGGCGCATTTCACGCGAGCCAACTCGATCTACCGCACACTGTTTGGCGTCTCACCGCCGACGAGAGCTTGCGTGGCCCTCCCCTCGCTACCACCTGGCTGCGATTTGGTGCTCAACGCCATCGGCTTCAATTCGAGTGGCTCGAGCGTTGCTTTCGATCGAAGGGCGCTGCACGTGCAGGCACGCTCATTCTGGGCACCAGCCAACATCGGACCCTACTCGCAGAGTCTGATTCAAGCCGAAAAGATCTGGGTCGCAGGTCAGATCGGACTCGTCCCAGCCGATCTCACCCTACCAGAGACCAGAGAGATTCAGACAGCGCTGAGTGTGCAGCACGCTAGGAGGATTCTCAAGGCGACGGTGAATGATATGGGTGGGAGGAGTGTTGAGAAGGGTTGGGTGGATGGGGGTGTGTGTTGGGTGGAACAAGGTGCGGGTGCAGTCGAGGTTGCGAGGAGGGCTTGGTTGGCTCAGCTTTCTAACGATGACGATGACGACGACGACGAGGAGGAGGAGGAGGAGGAGGAGGAGAAGTGGTTGGGTCAGATAGGTAAATTGCCTCCTATGCTGTTTGCTACGTTGCCGAAGGGGGCATTGCCGAGAGGCGCATTGGTGGAATGGCAGGTGACGGGACATACTGGTCGCGTGCCGCCGCGGCTTGTGCTTCCCGAGGACCAAGACGAATTTTCTCGACCTACCTCTGCAGATCAAAACGACGACGACGACGATGACGATGACATCGGTACAGATGTTGAGGACGTCACCATCACGCGCACCTGCAGCTCGACAGTCCTCGGTGGCGAACTCTTCGACATCATCCACACCATCACCAGTTCCAAATCGGCTCGCAATCACTTTGGCATCCTCTCTCTCCACTCCACTCCCGAGTCGCCCAGCCAACACAACCACGACGTACTGACGACGACCTTGCATGAACTAACACAACGAGCCTACGCAGTGCAACTCTTCCTCGCATCACCAACCAACGACGCTCTCGAAACGCTCCTTTCACACCAAGTCGGCCAATCCGCCCAACACATCCCCTGCTCAGCACTCCACATTCTCAACCCCACCTCTTCACTCCACCCCGCCGATGCAGCCATCGTCTGGCATGGCATCTAACCACGCATCGAAACCTAGTTTTACTTGCCACTACAAAATCTAGTTACTTATGCGAAGCCGCCGGCTGGAGCGTATCGATCATCTCCTTGAACTGACTAACAATCTCCCTCTCCTTCTTCATCTTCTCCTCAGCCTGCAACCTGAGCATCGTCCTCTTCTCCTCTGCACTGATGACCTGATTCTCCTTCCTCATCCTGACCGCATTCATCCTATGATGTCGACTGCCGCTCATGACGTAGCCCGCGTTCTCGTACGCCTCGATCTGCTCGCTCGTCAGTCCGATCTCTCCACGTCGCGGGATGCGCTTACCGTCCTGAACGTACGAAGCCATGGCGGAGCCTTCGCCGGGCAGAAGCGCACCACCGTACGCGCGCGGGTCGATGGGTTTACCGTCCGAAGCCGTCGGCAGCGTCGGGCCTACTTCCGCGTCGGAATCGTCCGAGATGCCCGGCGTGTCTCGTTTATCGGCGGAGGCGCGGTCTGCGTCCAAAGAAGTGGAAGACGACGACGACGAGACGGAGCCCGAACGCTGACGATCGCTGCGGTGATGGCGATGACGAGGTGAGCGGCTCGAGTGGTGACGGTGCCGACGACGTCGATGGTCCGAGTCGGAATCGGTATCCGAGTAGTCTGACCCTGAACGCGAACGCTTGGACGTTCGCGTCCTGTCTTGGTCATCACGATGAGATCTTGACGATCGATGCTTGTCTTGGCTGTGCCTACTCGAACGATGATGTCTGCTGGAACTCGAATGATGCCTGTGACTACGAGAAGACGATGAGTGATGCCTGTCACTATGCTTTCGATCCTTGTCACGTCTACTGCTGCGCTTCTTCTTCTTCTTCTGCCTCTCCTCATCGCTATCTAGAGTGGGATGCGGTGGACTAGGCGGCCAAATCGACAGGGTGGAGTTCTTTCGCTGTTCGTTGCGCGAACTGAAGAAACCGCCATCGCCTCCACCTTGACCACCGCCAGAAGACATGTTTGACGCGTAAGGATCACGAGGAAGTCGTTTCCATTGTGCTGCACCATATTCTGATGATCCGTTCTGATCGGTATTGTCGTTGTCGTTGGCACGGTCAAAGTATCGTCCTCCACGCGAGGAGCCCTCCCAGCCACGCCGATCGTCTCTGTCCCTCCTGTCCTCGCCAGGACGTGGACGATATCTGTCATCACGATCGCGACGGGGTGCCGAATCGTTGTCTTCACGAGGCGGTGGAATCCAGCGGTCGACTTGCGGTCTTGGTGGACGTCTTTCTGGATGAGTGTACGGCCTTGGAGGGGGGATGGTGGAGGATGAAGCCGGTGGGGAGTCGTAGGAGGGTGATCCTTGCTTCGGTCTCGGGCTCCTACTAGCTCTATCTCTGCGCTGATGCTGAGGAGATGCCGACCTTGACCTGCTGCGATGGCCTATGCTGCTGGTGGGGTCGGCTCTTTTAACGCCATCTTCATCGCCAGCATGAGACTTGCGCTTGGAGGCAAGCAATCGCGCTCGCAGCTCTTGCTCCCTGTCCGGCTGTACTGATTTCGAGCCGGAAGCACCCTGTTCTTGCGTGGAGGATGCTCCGAGACGCTCTGCCAACGTCGGCATGATGGCTACTGCTATTGTGGTTGCTGCGGCTGAATTATGATGGTGGTGGTCGTGGTGGTGTGTCGGTGAGGATGTCAAAATGTGCTGAGTTCGGCAAACAAAAGCGGAGAAATTGAGCAGTTGTTAGACCTGCGCAAGTACAGTACAGTAAGGTATTGTGATGAGTTATCGTGCGAGTGGAAGAAAGCGGTGAGCTGGAGTCAATTTCACTGACGGACGCGCACAGACGTCCATTTTGCTGTGCCGTTTGGCCGTTTCTTCTGCCCTTCGCCAGCGCTGTTTCGGTTGCACTTCAACCTCTGGCTCTGCTGTTCTTCATTGTCATCATCATCATCATCATCATCGTCGTCGTCATCGCCCTCCTTCTTTCATCCTCTCTTCATCCTTCTTTCAGAAGAGAGACCTTTTTTTTGAGATGACGAGCACCTCGTGTATGGGGCGCTTTGCCTCGTGGCTTGCCCTCGTCTTGGTTCTGGCGCTTGCAGTATTCTCGACTCTCACCTCGGCGCTCCCTTCGGCCACTGGCAACCGCGTTCTGGTCGTCATCGACGCTGCTGCCAAGGATACCTATTCGACCTTCTTCAGCAGTCTCACTTCGCGTGGCTACAAGCTCGATTTCAAGGCCCCGCGTGCGGAAAAACCCCTCCTCGTGCAACACGACGTCCTCTCGTACGACCACCTCATCCTGCTCACTCCCCATTCGAAAGCGCTTGCTGCTGATCTCCAACCACAGCAGCTGGTAGAGTACCTTAAGATCGGAGGCAACATGATCGTCGGACTCGATTCCAGCATTTCCGAGATGCAACGTGATCTGGCGCGTGAATTCTCGCTCGAGTTCGAAGAGAGAGGCTCGGCGCTTGTGGATCACTTCCGTTTCGATCCGCTGACAGATGCTGGGAACCACACTGCGATTCTGGTTGGTGGAAAAGGGTCGGTCGATGGTCTTTCTCCCGGTGGGCTTGTGCAAAATGTCAATGTGTTTAGCGAGAAGACGCTCGAGGCCGCCAAGAGCAAGCCGCTTCTGTACCGCGGTTTGGTTCATCGTGTGGGATCCAACCCGCTTGCGTTCCCGCTCATCCTCCCGCCGGCAAGCGCTTACTCGTCCGAAGTGACGTCCATCACCAAGGAGCAGAATGCGTTTGTCGAGGAGACTCGCTATGTTACGCCGGACCCGGTTACCATCACCACCACCCGGATCGTCGACGATGAGACCACCACCGCCGAGGTCGTCTCCACACCCCGTCCCTCGCCCACAGTGGTCAAGGTCAAGAAGGGCACTAATCTCGGTAAGAACGGCTGGATCGCTCAAGGTCGTGACAAACTCGGCTCGCTCGAACGTCGGCGTGAACTCGTCGCCGGCGTGTCGACATCTTCGTCCAACGCCATCGTCTCGCTCGTGTCTGCTTTCCAGCTAGCTACCAACTCGGCTCGTGTTGTGTTCCTCGGCTCGACGGATCTGCTTTCGGACGAGAGAATTGGCAATGCGCAGACGGTGAATGCGTTGGTGGCGGGCGATCTGGCGAGTTGGGCGTTCCAGGAGAAGTCGGTGCTCAAAGTGGTGGCTACCAACCATCACCGTGTGAAATCAAGCGAGAGCGATACCAGGGAGGATTACGAAGAGACCGAGGAGGGGAATAAGATGTATCGTATCAAAGATACCGTGTTCTACTCTCTGGATCTTGTTCAGCATACTCCGGAGCGTGGATGGGGTCCAGCGGAGAAAAGGTTGGATATTCAGATCAACTTTAGAATGCTCGACCCGTACATCACTGCTCACCTCACCGCCATCGACCCCGCCGACTTCTCTACTACCACCCCTATGCATTCCAACAAAGACACTGGCGCGTTTACCAGGTTCGCCACCACGTTCCAGATCCCAGATCGACACGGTGTCTTTACGTTTGATCTCAACTTTAAACGTGCAGGGCTTACCTTCTTGGATGCCAAGGATACCGCGCCAGTGAGACCGTTCAACCACGACGAGTATCCGCGCTTCCTCTCCTCGAGCTGGCCATACATCGCAGGCGCCTTCAGCACAGTCGTTGGCTTCCTCGTATTCGTATTCGTCTGGATAACCATCAGAGAAGATGTAGGCGTCGACAAGAAGACCAACTGATGTGAATCGTGTTTGTACATAAAAGTCCAATTTCGAAGATGTAGTTTCACTCGGATCTAGGATTGTTGGCAAGAATAGCAGAGTGTGCCTGAACTGTGTCGAAAGTAGGCGACGTGGTGTTGGTTCGGTGATGAGGTGGCGAAGTTGAAGCACCATAGTTTTCGATCTGTGACGCCGATCAGTCTGTGAGACTGTCCGACGATGGCGTACTGCGGACTGTCGGTGTTGGCGAGTGCGAAGGCGGTCCAATCGTTGTTGTCGTCCTTTACACTGGGGCCGGGGCCACTTAACATGGGCACATGGTATCCGGCGAGCATGCTCACGTCAAACACGCGCACTTTGCAATGTCTCGCTCCGCCCACCACCAGCAGCGTCTCGCGCGGTCCGGCAAAACACATCGAGTAGATCGCATCCGGATCGAACTCAGCTTTGAACATGGCCACCATATCGAGTTGACGCCGGACGGGTCGGCTTGGTGAGCCGTAGAGGGTGAGGTTGTGCATGTGCAGTTCATGGTCTTGGTGCATCGGACGAGTGTCGTACACGCGCACCACGCCATCGTAGAAGCCGACAAAGAGTAGGAATGGTGGGATAGGTCCGGTGCGGGGCGGAGTAGCTAGAGCATATGCCGAAGTTTTCTGTCCCGTTGACGCAACTCTCCACGCTTCACCCAGTTCGATCTCGCCAGAGAGCGTTTTCAACGGATAGATGTGGACAGCATGCTCGCCAGTCAAGCCCACAGCAACCCATTTGGACTCCAGAAGGACAGACCAAGCCCTCGTCCCCGATAGAGAGGTCGAGGTGTCGAGGGGGGCATTGTTGAACCCTGCACTTCGAAACACAGGTCTTGGCACTGCAGCTTGGTTGTCTGCTGAGTCGGCTTCTTGATCCGATGCCTCGTGACAAGGCGTGGCGGTGCCGTCCGAGTCGATGGACCAACTCCAGCCGTCCAGATCCTTGTCTCGGGTTTCAGATAGCCGGTGCAAGCGCAGCTCACCGCGCTTGGACACGGAGGCTATCAGATTGACACTGGTGGAGATGTCGGCGATCTCATGCCTCCCCCCACCCACAGCGCTGTGTAGAACTTGGACTGTGACCCCATCTTCCTTGATCTCACCGACGACGAGATCGAGGACCTGAATCGTCCCATCTGCGAACCCGACCACGATCCTGGTGGCTTCATCGTTGAGCTTTCGCAGCGAAGTAACGTCTTGCCACGGGTTGTCATGTAGCTTGTTTTTGGACCTGTCTCCTTGCTCTATTCCACTATCCTCCTCTCTAAGTCTCAGTCGGACTACCATCTGTCCAAGTGCGCCCTTCTTGGTCAATTGTGCCGGGTAGAGCAACAGCTCGGACCTCACGCCCACGATGAGGTACTTGGTGCCAACACAGAGGGTGGGGATTGCAAAATCCACCCCGAACCTCCTCGCGCCTACTTTTCCCTTCTGCATGGTATTTGGTATCTCGATCGTGCTGGGGAGTAGCACCACGTCGCTCCAGGCGTGTTCAAGCGCTTTTGCGTAGCGTGCGGCATACCAGGTCCTGGTTCGCGGTGGCAGGCCTTTTGGTCTTTTGAGGTTGAGGTACTGCCTGTATCCGAGTTCTATCGCATCGATGGAGATGGAAGGGTATTGGGTTTTGAGCACATGTTGCCAGCCGAGTGTGTCGACGAGTGACAGTAGGCGTTTACAGGCAGTCGAGAGGGCGGACAGCGTTGGCAGGGAGGAGTTTGGCAAGTGGCAGAAGATATTCAACCAGATGTCCGCGGGCAGCTTGAGTACTGGTGGTGGTGGTGGTGGTGGTGGTGGTGGTGGTGGCGGCCGCGGAGAAGGCTTGTGAGGATGATACATGCTTCGATCGCAAGCCTCGTTGGTGCGTCAGCGTGGCGTAGTTGGTCAGGACGAGAAGGGTTATGTCGCTGGGGAGGAAGGGAGAAAGGTCTCGACGAGATTCAGGTCACATGCTTCATGCAGGGTTCACAGTGCGGCCAAAGACATGACGAGGGCTCAGCCTCCACATCGTGCATATGTTGGTTAGTCGCCGCAGCATACTATACGACATTCACCATCATCATCACCACCATCACCATCACCATCACCATCACCATCACCATCACCATCACCATCACCATCACCATCACCATCACCATCACCATCACCATCACCATCACCATCACCATCACCATCACCATCACCATCACCATCACGAACAAACACAAAGCAGCACGTCAAAGGCAACAGACCATCGTCATCATGTCGATCAGATTCCACAAAGGACCCTCCATCATTACCCTCTTGTAAGTGCATTTCCCCAACCTCCCCTCCCTGACGTTTGCCTTATACTTACCACCTACCTCATTCACCCGCTCTGTGCTTGTTAGTCACGATGCCTCTTCGGCAACCTCGAAGCAGGTGCTGCACCTACTCTCATCGTACAACATGCGTGGAACCATCCAATGCGATCGCTCCTCCTCCTCCTCCTCCTCCACCTCCTCCAATCAATGCCATCCCGGCTGCAACGGAGACTCGTGCATAGTCGAAGCCAACAACGCCGGTGCTGGTGAATATCTGCGTTCCGCCGCGTCGGATCCTCCCTCGGCCTCGCCCATCCAACTCGAAATCGTCGACCGTCGCTCCAACCCCCCAACCCCAGACCAACTCAGAAGCATCATCGACTACCTCGCCACAGACCCCTCCTCACCCCCTCCCCCCACTCCCACCACCACCGGGTTCAATCTAGCCCAACATCAACATCGTCAAAAACTCCTCCAACCACACCTCACCACCACCACCACCACCTCCTCCTCCTCCTCCTCCTCCAACACCACCGGTGCGCCAAAAATCAAAGACGGCCCCATCGTCGTCAATTGGGACGAAGGCTCCGCCACCACCTCCCTCCAAGGCGTCAAACAAATGCTCGCAAGACTCGAATCCAATCACCAAAATCTTCCCTCACAACACAATAACTCCTCCTGCACAATCTGCTAGCCTGATATACCCACCCCTCCCCCCCAAATCCACACACACACACACGCAAAGTCACTTGCCCAGATACGAGTAACAAACATGCATAATACCATTATCGTCAAGAAAACCAAAACGAGCGTATTTGTGTGGATGGGTGTGGGGAGCACCTGACAGAACCAAAGAAACTAAAAAAAAAAAAAAAAAAAAGAAACCGGGACCTACATGATGATGATGATGATGTTGATGTTGCCAGCAAGGTGGAGAGTGGGTATGATGGTAATATGTATGTATGCGCTGAGTCTTGTGTGCGACCTGCGCACCATTGGACTGATGCTTTGTACAGATGCAATATGTATCTAGATCTAACCTAGGCAGCGAGCTGGCAGCGATCGAGCAACGCCTGGTAAACAAACTTGTATGCCCACAGGTTGCCCTTCATCCTGCGAATGTCCAGGCTGTACAGACCGGGCAGATTCTTGATGCGCGTCACTTCCACCGAGAAGCGAATCTCCTGTCCCCCATCCACCGACGCATCGCCGTACAGCGGAGGAGGCTGGTTCTCGTCCTGCGCCAAGCCCGACGCTACCGTAGACGACGACGGCAGCGCGGCCGAGCCAAGCTTGGGACTCGTAGCACCAGGTTGGTACGAACCCCGCTTGAGCAAGTTGCGCAGTGATCCGCCACCAGCAGTGCTAGCCGACGGCGTCAGCGAGTAGCGCGACGACCGTTCCACATCCGCCTGCGTGGGAGGGAACACTGAGCTGCGAATGCTCATTCCGAAGCCCTGCGTCGCCGACATCAACGTTCGATTGCGCTTACGACGCACGCATTCAAGCTTAAAGTCCTCGTCCTTTTCCTTGCGCACGTCGACGCCCATCTCGTACAGCACGCGGTTCACTTCCTTGAGCACTTCGACCGGCGAGCGCGATGTCAGGGCCGATTGGTCCACAGCTCCCTCGTGGTAGCGCAGACGCGTCTCGTTGAAAGGCGCTGCAACTGCAGAGCCAGATTTGGCGCTGGAAATGCGGGCCGATCGACGCTTTTGCGAAGGCTCCCCCGCCGAGCTAGCAGCAGCACCAGAAGACGACGATTCAACACCCGAAGCGTTCGAGATGTTTGATACATTCGATACGGCTGAAAGCGATGCCTTGGGCGTGGCCTGCTGTTGCACGGTCGAAGCGCTCGATTTGACTCCTTCGCTCTCGTTGTGAGAGGCGTCCGTCACAGTGATATGGGTCATCTCGGTCGCCTCGCTGTTCTCGCTGTGCGTACCCGATGTAGAGCGCGAAGAAGGAACCGAAGAGGCACCTTCCGCGCTGCCCGTCTGAGCGTCCTTGTGTCGACTAGTTCCGCCATTGGCGCTCGAGCCGGTCTGTGCTCCGGTCACAATGACCGAAGGCGTCGCCGACGAAGGAGCATTCACGTGCGACGAAGCGGGAGTCCTCTCGAAAGGACCCAGAGGCGGTTGCTCGTTGAAGCCACCCCTCGACAGACTCTTCTTCCTGAACCAGTCCATGACCTTCTTGGCGGCATTGCTGGAAGGACCGGCAGTCGAGGTGCTGTTCATGGTAGAGCCGTCGTAGAAGGTCTTGTCCTGCGACTGCTGCTGTTGAAGAGCTTGCGACAATGGCTGCTGACGCGGATTGCCGCTGGTCGCGGGTCGCGAATTGGAGACGGAGCTTGCTGGACCAGCCAGATTGGCGGTATCCCTTCGTTGCTTTTGCTCCGCAACCCGCTGCGACGAGCGCACCGAGTTCTGTCGTACCATAGAAGCATCCGCAGATGACTCGAGGGCACGAGCACGTTCAACAGCGGCAGGCGAGGTCTCACCAGCACGACCTACAACAAGACTCATGGCTTTGCGACGACTTGTCTTACCGGCACTGTCGGTGCTGGGAGCGCGCTCCGGAGCAGCACGTGATGCGCTGTTCCTTTTGCTCTTGTCCGCGGCAACCTCCGAGGAAGCCTTGTCCGCAGCGGAACGAGTAACGACACCGGTCGCGTCCGATGAGTTGGCATTGGCACTGTTGGAACCCAAGAGTCGCGAGATGGAGAAACGGTCCGTCGACACGCCCTTTCGGTGGCGCGATCCAGAAGATGGAGGCTTGCTGGCCGAAGGAGGCCGGCTCGAGCTCGACGAGACGGCGGCGACTGCATTGCTGGCGGCAGCTGTACCGGTGCGAGTGCCGTTGCTGCGGGTAACTGTGACGGTGGCCGATGGGAATCCGACCGGTTCGCCGGCAGGTACGGAGTTAGAGACGTTGCGCTGGACCGATGCAGCCTTGCCTGCACTGCCAGAGTCGACAATGGCACGGCCGCTTGCGCTGGCCGAGCTTGGCACACGGATTCTGCTTGAGGGTGCAGCATGAGTACGCGACGAAGCCGAAGTGATTTGACTGTTCTCGTCGATGACTCGAGGCACAGAAACGCGCGAAGCTGAGCTGGCTGAGCGCATGCCGTCGGGAGTAACGCGGCTCTCGGCCTTGTTGTCAATGACCTTCTCGCTTTCGGGAACGACGAGCGGCATGGCAGGAATGTTCTTGGACGGAGCCGGCTGAAGCACAGAAGGAGGAACGGCGGCAGCGGCCAGCTTTTCAGCGGCAGCCTTGGCCCGCTCACTCTCGGAGCCGCGCGACGTGGTGCTGCTGGCACTCACCTTTCGATGAGACTGCGACGCCGGGCGCGAACCAGGCGGTGCCACGGTGGAGCTGGACTCCTTGCGAGCTCGCTCCTCGTTGCTGTACTCGAGCTGGATAGTGTGACGCTGCACCTTTTGTGCAGCGCCACGGCGCTGTTCGGCCTCACGGCCAGCAGCAGCAGCGGCGGCGGCAGAGCGAGCGCTGTCCTCGTCAAGGCGGGTGCGAGGCTCGCCGCGAGCGTTACCGAGTACAGTGACAGGATCGTCGAACGAAGCGCCACCAGCGACGGGGACGTTGGCATGGGTGACGGCTCGAGGGAGCGGGCCACCAGTTGGCTCGGTCACAGTATTCTGAACAGCAGGGGCGGTGACAGCGGCAGCAAGCGGCGCAACTGGAGCTGCGACACGCGAGGAAGCAGCGTGGTTGGGGTCAACACCACGGCTGGCACTACCCACCGGCTCGTAGAGGCGATCGGGAACGGTAGCACTGACGGGAAGCGTTTGTCGATGGGAAACCGGGGTAGAGGCAGAAACCGCCGTGTTGGTCGTGTAGGCGGTGCCGACGGGCAGTTGCGACATGTTCTGACGAGCGGATTGGCTGCGCTCCATGTGCTGGCGACGCTGCTGCTCCTGGAGCTGCTGCTGATACACCATCTGCTGACGGTACATCTGGCGCTTCTTGGTCTGCTGCTCCATGGCGGCTCGCTCGAGGTCATCGACCGAGAATTTGAAGAGCTCGCGGTAGTTGCGGAGCCAGCTATGCTGCATGACCTGCTCGAGAGTGGCTCGACGGGTCGGATCGGGGACCAGCATCTTGGACAACAGATCGCGCGGTTGAGCGGTGATGTACTCGGGGAACGAGAGCGGCGTAGCGAGGATGTACTTGTAGAGCAAGTTGATGTTGTCTCCGTCCGGGTTAGCCGGATCATCGTCGAAGGGCAAGTAGCCGGCAAGCATGGCGTACAGGATCACACCGCACGACCAGACGTCGACGGCCGAACCTGCATAGAGACCATCCTGGACAACCAGTTCAGGCGCAGCATAGCAGGGCGAGCCGCAGCTGGTAGCCATGAGATCGTCGCGCTTGTCCTCAAAGTTGTTGGCAAAGCCAAAGTCGGTGATGATGACGTTGCGGTTGCGGTCCAGCAGCAAATTCTCGAGCTTGAGGTCACGATGGACGATTTTCTTCTGGTGAAGGTACGAGACACCTGAAATGAGCTGAGCAAAGAGACGGCAGGCGTGTTCCTCCTTGAGGTACTTGTGCGCGAGGATGTGGTCGAAAAGCTCGCCTCCGGAAGCGTACTCGAGCACGATGCCGATGTATCGGTCCGACTCGATGACTTCGTAGAGACGGACAATGTTAGGATGACGAACATCCTTGAGGACGCGAATCTCGCGCTCGACCTTGGACATCTTGGCAGGATCCCTGTCGGGCGAGTCGTCAAGGTTGAGGGGAGCGTCGGAGGCCACCTTGTCGCGCTTGATGAGCTTGACGGCGACTTCTTCGCCCCATTCCTTATGAACACCGAGCTTGACCTTGCCAAACTCGCCCTCACCCAGAGTCTGGAGGAGGAGGTAGTTGCCAAAGTGGACTTGCTGTCGACGGGGATGAGCGGCAAAGTAGGAGAGGGCGGCGGGCGACGTGACAGGAATGCCGGAGGAGATGGCTTGGCTGGTGGTCGGGTCGATGGGAGCAGGGACGTTGGCGGATGAGGAGCCAGTGTGACTGCTAGACATGGTGGGATGAGCACTGGCTCTACGTTCGGTGTAGTTGGCGTTCATGCTGGCAAACACGTTGGAAGCGCCTCCGGCCACCGAGGCACCAGGACGGATGGGGGTGCCGTGGTCGGTAGGCGTGGGCATGGCGGAGACTGGCCTGTGGGAGTGAGACTGACCGCCGGTAGCCAGCTTGCTGGGAGGATGCTGTGCGAATGGAGCCGAAGCTGGCGAGGGTGGTGGCATGGATTGGGAGGGGTGTTGGAGGGCAGCCCCGGCGCTGGCCATGCTTGTGTACGAGGATGGAGCGTATGCGTTGCGCGAAGAAGAGGAAGGGTGGCGGGAGGCGGGAGCAGGCATGCCAGAAGGAGAAGCCTTGCGTGAAGTGTTGAGGCGATCGTCCATATGCGGGGGCGAGGCAGGTGGGGAAGGGTATCCGGGGGAGCGCGCCGCATTGAGGTCATATGCATCCGGCGAGGCCGAAGCAGGGTGATTAGGGATGCCCGAGGCGGGAGAGGCGGGCGGTGAGGGATGATGGAGCGACGACATGTTGATTACGAATCAGCCGAGTACACAAGAGCGATGCAGAGCAGTTGACACAGAATGTCTCGGAAGATGGCCTGCTGTTGTCGTCGTCGTCGAAGGAGGGGGAAAGAGGGAATCCACGCTTGGCGCGATCAAGCAGGGTGAACGTTGAGTGTGGTGCAATGGCTGTATCAGCGTCGCGTGAAAGAGATGGAGAGGAAGAGCAGTAAGAGAGCGGCGTTGGCTGCTTATGCGATGCGTGTGGATGAGCAAAGCGAGGTTTGGAGCAAAGCGGACAGAGATTGGTATGGATCTGTGCAAGGTGAAGCGACCATATAGAGGAAAGAGGTGGTAGTTGGGTGAAAGGTGAGGGATGGCTTAGATGGTTGCTACAGCATAGAAGGCTGGCGACGTTTCGAGCGAATCCGTTTGCAACAGGGGGGACTGATCTAATCGTAGCTGTTTCCTGGCGGCAGGTAAAAGTTGAGCCGGATGGAGATGGCTGCAAGAGGATGAGCAGCGGTAGAGTAGATAAACCAAGGTCCCAATCGACGTGTGGAGACGGGAAGCGTGAGGCAAGCAAGGTCGAGGTATGCGAGGAGCAGAGAGTATAATGAAAGGGAACTTGGTCGTTGCGCGTGTGCGTGGAGGCGTGTGTACGAACGGAAGGTGGATCCGCGTGTCAGAGCCAAGAAGAGGAGCTGGTGCTTTAACAGCGAGCGATGGTGATGCTGAGCAAAAGACACGAGCGCAGGGAGATGATGATAATGATGATGATGATGATGATGATGAGCCACCAAGAAGGGGGGAAAGCGCAAGGGGGAAAGGTCGAGACGGAAGGGGTTTGAGCGCGGCGTGCGTGTGTGTGTGTGTGTGTGTGTGTGTGTGCGTGTGTGACCCGTGAGAGAAAATGGCAAACACAGAGAGAGAGAGAGAGAGAGAGAGAGAGAGCGACTGAGCGACTGAGCGTGGGGCGACAAAGGGTCGCGGCATTGATTTGCGTGAAATTGGTTGGTTGAATGGTTGGTTGGTTGGTTGGTTGGTTGGCTGTTGGCTGTTGGCCGTGTTGAGGGTGCAATACAATAGCCAACCGTGAATGCAGTCAAGGAAAATGCCAAACTAAATTCGAAATAACCCACGAATGAATCAATACAACAATACTACTGTGCAGTGCAGCAGAGTACAGTTACCTGTAATCCGGTGTTGGATTCGTGCATGTTAGGCAGGTGGGCGGGCGTGCGTGCGTGTGTTCGTGCGTGCAGGTCGGTCTGTACATGTGTTGCTTTGCTGCCTGCAGTGTGCAGTTCCAACAAGGGTGTCTTGGTGTCCGAACATGAAATTTTAGGCGCGAGAAACAAGAAAAAAAAAATATTCCACAAAATATCGAAGACCAGGCGGGGAAGGACAGTCCAGCTGTGCTGCACGCACTCCCCATGTGTGCCACTTTTTCTTTTTCCCTTTTTTTTTTTTTTTTTTTTTTTTTTTCTTTTGTCATGGCCCTGCCGTGACAGTTACACGTCTCTTTGGCTGTGCTGATTTCGGGTTGCCCGTTCCCGTTCTCCCCCCCCTCGTTCCCCTTCACCGCCTTCCCCGGCCACAGTCACCGACCGAGCCTTGCTGTCCGAAGCACCACACAGCTTCCTACACTTCAAGGCTGTACTGTGCAGTACAGTACTGCAGCGGCTTTCATACAATCAAATTAAGGTTTGTAAGCAATACTTTGCCACCGTCGCCGAAAACAGCAAGACGAGTCGCGCAACATGATTAGCTCGTGCACCGCTAGACCAGACAAGACAAACCAAACCAAACCACCAAACAAGCCGCTTCTTGCATCGGAAACTGGAGTGCTACTACTGACTACAGTAGTACTGCACCGAGATGCACAGTATAGTGCTACAGAAGAATGTATACGCGACGCCATGCAACCAGACGCAGATGCAGAAGAATCGACGCCGAATCAGCCGCAGAAGACACTACTACGGAACAAAAGATGGTTTCGGTACAGGCCCACATGAGGCAGGCTTGATCAGTTCCGCCGCAACTTGGACGCGCTGTTGTGCACCTGTCAGTGGTGAGTGCATGTGTTGGCCGTTGTGTCCTACTGTACTCTCATAGTACACGGTATTCCAATCTGGGTTCCGGCCTTGTTCGTGATTGTGCGTCGGGATGTGCAACGTTTCGTCCATTCATTCATTCGTTGGTTGGTTGGTTGGTTGGTTCGTTGGTTCGTTGTCGCCGCTGCGTGCCTCCGTGGGAGTGTTGCAGCCTTTTGTGCGACGCCCTGATTTAGATTTTATTTGGCTGTTGAGCGGGACGCGTGTTGGGTGGGTCGCAGCGTTTGAACACATCAGAACCCGCGTTCATGGAATCCGGCATGTTTCATTTTTTTCCCGTTCTTTTTTTTTTATTTTAAAATGCCCTTCGCGATCCAACCCTGTGACAGCAAAGTGTGAGTACGGTTGAGTGATGTCGATCAAACCCGTGATACAAATTGAAATGGACTTGTGGGCTGCGTTCCGAGTCTCAGTCTCAGTCTCGGTGCCCTGCTTTTGTTGTTGCTGCTGCTGCTGCTGCTGCTGCTGCTTCAACCATACCATTGAGTCCACATTCAAACCATTGCTGCGAGACCACTGCTGAGGCTCAAGCAGACCCCGGAAACAGAAGAGAACAAGCAAGCACCTCGTAATGGCATGCCGTGCTGTGCTGTGCTGTGCTGTGCTGTGCTGTGCTTTTGCTTTGCTGTGCTTTTGCTGTGCTGTCAAATAACGTTAGCCGAGCCCAACCGGTGATTGCTGCATCGCTTCCCTAAAATAACCTATATCTCGCTCCTTGCCTGCTTGCCCGCCTCCTCCTCCCCTTGCTCCTGTTCAAGATGCAGCTTCACATCCAGTCAAACACCTGGCCACGCACTTCTGTTCCGACCTGTTTCCACTTCCAGCAGTAATATCCATACGTTTGCTGGTTGATCCATCAGCTGTAGGCCAGACTAAGGCTGTGGCTGGCTGCTGGCTGCATGAGGGCTGCAAGTTGTTTGGCGTACATTTCGACCACCAACCCCCGCTTTCTGGAATGCAACCCGTCTGCCTTTGCTGGTCTGCGTTCATCGCTAGTTTTCCTCGGTGGTGCGGCCCGGAGACTCGGGTGAAGCGGCGACATGACTTGAGCATTCCGCCTAGCCCTTGCTCGATCGAGGAGCAGTTAGTTCACTTGGCTCTGGATCACGTCAACGTATGGCATCTTTTGACAGCATCAACAATGTCGGAGCTTGAGGCTGCACAGATAAGGGGGCAAAGGGGCCAAAGCGCACCATTTTTTTTCCCAGGTGGACAAGCGTGCGCTAAATTCGCCTTCCGCTCTCTTGGTCGGCATTTTTCCATGTCTCAGCCTCACCGTTGCCGCGGCGTTGTCTCGTGTCGAGGGTAGCTAGAAAAGGGGTGTGCAAGGGTTGTCGATGTAAAGTGAGTCTTCTTTCTTCTCTTCCGCGGACTGCAATACTGTATCGACACTGTTTCGACAATGGGATCCCACGATATGGCATATGGATTGGTTTGTTCCAACGTGAGCCCTTCGCTGCTATCATACTGTGCTGTGCTGTACGGTGTTGAACCACAATCAGCCTCTTGAAAAGGTTTGCAGCAAGCGACATTTTGATGAAATCACGTGGAGGCTACAACCATTTTACGCGTGTCAAAGGCCCAACGCGTAACATTGCGAAAGAAGAGGTGTAACAGTACACTACTATTCCACTACCTAATCTCTGGCACTCCACACCGAATTTGCAACTTTGAATTCAGTTGTTCAGCTCCACCAAATGCTCAGTCCTCTTGGCGGAAGACTCCGATACCTCTTCGACTCAGCCTACGCCACTCAAGCTGAATCCCATCGTGGAACCCCATTCCGATTTCATCCACCACGATCGCATACACCATACAGTGTTGTAGCACTCCAGCACACCGCTCCAGGGCCTATTTTCCCTCTGATGGCAGCCAACTCCAAGCAGACGCCCAACTGAAAACGTAGTCCCAGCTGGGCATCCAAACCGAGCCTCTACATCGATTGTCAACTAGCTAGCAAAGCATTTCATGAACTCGGCCGCCATCCATTCGGCCAAACTCATCGCCGAGTTTGAAAACCAACAACAGCAACGCTCGCCACGCGTCCTCGAGTATCCTTCCAAGCATCCTTTCGGAGCCCCTCAACCAGGCGCCTTTGGCGGTGCATCCGTCGCGACGACATCAAGCTCAGCATCGAAACCAGACGTATTTGTAGCAGCAGAGAACGAGATGAGCAGCTTCGCAGACTGGGATGCATCGTATGCCGGTGCTCCAGCTGACGCCAGTGCGACCGACATGACGGCCTACACTGCGGCTGCGGGTCCATCGAGACGCTACCAACCGCGTGCACTCACTCCGTACGACTATCCAGGAGGATGGGGAGCGCAAACGTTCAATGGTGTGGGCGGGTTGACGCAGGATAGCGCATCGCGCATCGCCACGCTGCAGGCCAAGCTCAACCAACGACTCGGTCCAGAATACCTCTCGCAACGACCGGGTCCCGGCGGAGGCAAGAAGCTCACGTACATCGAGGGCTGGAAATTGGTGGATCTGGCCAACGAAGTGTTTGGCTTCAACGGATGGTCCACCACGATCGTTCGGCTGGATGTCGACTTTCTCGACTGCTCGCAGGATGGCACTCGCTTCAGCGCCGGTGTCAGCTGTGTCGTGCGCGTCACGCTGCGCGATGGCGCTTTCCACGAGGATCTCGGCTACGGCACCGTGGAGAATGCGCGACAGAAGCATGCGGCGTTGGAGAAGGGCAAAAAGGAGGCGGTGACCGATGCGACCAAGCGAGCGCTCAAGAACTTTGGCAAGTTGTTGGGCAATTGCACGTATGATCATCAATATGCGCAGAACGCGCTCAAGGTCAACAATCCACCGCCCAAGTTTGATGCATCCGAGTTGCATCGTAGGCCAGAATTGCGGCCTCCACAACCACCGCAGCCAGCACAAACGAAGCCTCACCAACCGCACAATCAGCCTTCTACGGGCGCAAGACCAGCTCCGCCGCCCGAGTCGCTCGACCGTCCCGCTGCACAGACCATCAATGGTGTGGCTCCAGTTTTACACGCTGCGGCCAAGCCAAGATCGACGAATATGGCTGCGCCGACTCATCCAAGTCGAGTGTCGCCCATCAACGAAGCGCCCAAACCGAGTTCGGCGGCAGAGAAGGCAGATGAGGCGGTCTCGGAACGTCAGCAGCGCTCGTTGCTTGCGCGTCAGGCGTATCTCGAACGGCAGCAAGCCGAGACTCGCAAGACCGCCAACACCAGCGATGCGGCGGCGTGCGTATCGTCGCATCGCGTGCTCACCTCGCGCGGTTCCGCTGCCGGCGGGGGGCAAGGTGGCCAAGTGGAGTTCGGCTCGGATTCATTCGATGATGGTCTGAACGACGTGTTGGCGACGTACGACGAGACCGAGTTGGCGGTGAGGCATGATGGGCAGATGGAGACGCAAGTGGGGATGGAAGCGGTAGCGGGGGTGGAGGCGGATGATAGTGGGGTTGCGTTCAATACGAGTGTGGATGAGGCGGCGATGAAGGGGAGGATCCAGGTGAAGGAGGAGGCGATGCGACGCTCGATGAGTCCGGTGAAACAGGTTCAGATGGGGGAGGTGGGGAAATCGAGGAGGGCAGGCAGTGTGGGGAGGTTTGTGTCGCCTCCGCCGGCAGAATGTTTGGCGGGGGCGGGGGTGGGGGTAGGGGTGAGGGGTGCAGCGGGGAATGGGATGATGCGGAATGGGGTCACGAGTTTATCCACGGCGAGTGGGGTTAAGGGGATGGTGCCGCCTCGGCGAACGACGCTGTTGGTGGGTGCGGGGATGGGGGGAGTGGAGGGCGCAGTGAGTAGGGAGGGGACGGGGAGGGCTAATGGCGAGCCGGTGAATCATGGGTTTGTGGCAGCAGCGGTGTCGAGGGGGTTGAAGAGGCCGAGTGAGGCAGAGTTGGTCAGGGCGCCGTTACGACAATAGCTACAAAACTACAGCAGTAGCAAAGCTTTTGTTTCCAATGATGCAGTGGTATACCTTACCTTGATTGTCTGGTAGTGTTAGTGTCAGGATCACGATCTATGTCAAGGTGAGAGAGAGAGAGAGAGCGGACCGAATCGGGGTTGGAAGAGTGCCGATTTGGGTTGTGTTTCGGATATCTTTTTCTTTTTTTCTTCTTCTATCCATCGCTACTCGTCCGGGCAGGCCGAGGCGAGCGAGCGAGCGACGCGCGAATTTGGGCAACAACGCTGTGGGAAATTAGAATCGGCGAGAATCGAGTCAAGGAACCAGCCAGCGAATGAGAAGGCGTCGAGAGATCTAAAATCAATACACTCTCTAGTGTAGTTACTGTAATCTGGCTTAGAAGCAAGGCGGGGCGGGGGTGGTTGGGGTTGGGGTTGGGGTTGGGGTTTGGTGAGCGATAATCATCTTTGGCTCCGCCGCGAGTCAACGGCGACGATTGCCGGAACTTGCTCACTTTCCTTTCTTGTTCTGCTTTTCCTTTTTCTTTTTGTTCCTCATCTACTTTCCTCCAACCCATTGACTTGACGAAAAATTATGGCGGGAACGACACCGGTAGCGCAGCGAAAGCCGCTGCCGTTCTATGCGCAGTTCACAGCGGGAGCGATTGCCGGTGTGACCGAACTGCTCTGTCTGTATCCGCTCGATGTGGTCAAGACGCGAATGCAATTGCAGGGAAAGGCGGATGTGCCTGGTATCGAACGCTACAACTCGATGACCGACGCCTTTCGAAAGATCATCAAGAGCGAAGGGTAAGCCCCACCCCCCCCCCGTTTTCGCCCACCCGGAGAAAGAGAAAGATTGCTAACACCACTGCCTTTTGTTTGCTCGGGATGATGGTTAGAGCTGGGAGGTTGTACCGTGGACTTGTGCCGCCTTTGATGTTGGAAGCGCCCAAGCGTGCAGTCAAGTTCGCAGCGAACGACTTCTGGGGTAAGACATACAGGAACCTCACGGGTCAGGAAAAAATGACGCAATCGCTTTCCATTCTCACCGGTTGTTCGGCCGGTGCTACCGAATCGGTGGTCGTGGTGCCTTTCGAGCTGGTCAAGATTCGTCTGCAAGACAAGGCGCAAGCGCACCTGTACAAGGGCCCCATGGACGTGGTGTCCAAGATCATCAAAGCTGACGGTCTGCTCGGCCTATACGCTGGACTTGAATCCACATTCTGGCGACATGTGCTGTGGAACGGTGGCTACTTTTCCGTGATCCACGCGCTGCGTGCTCAGATGCCTAAAGCGAGTGGAAAGGCCGAGCAGTTGCGCAACGACTTTTTCTGCGGTGCCATCGGCGGGTTTGTCGGTACCGTTCTCAACACGCCGGCGGATGTGGTCAAGAGTCGAATCCAGAATACGCCCAATGTCAAGGGGCAGCCGAGAAAGTATAATTGGACTTTCCCAAGTATGGCAGTGATTGCAAAGGAGGAGGGCTTCGGTGCGTTGTACAAGGGTTTCACTCCCAAGGTGCTTCGTCTGGCTCCCGGAGGCGGTGTATTGCTATTGGTGGTAGAGGTCGTACTCACTCAGTTCAGGACTGCACTCGGCCCTCCCTACATCTAAAAAGAAAAAGAAAAGAAAGGCTCCGCAAAGGATGCATAAATGTTGGTGCCAAAGATGTATCCACGAGTTGCAACGGCGAATTGGCTTGAATCCGATCCTTAGACTTGCTCTTATCCGACACGCTTGAACAGAAGTGACGTGCAAGGAGAGAGGAAGAGGTAGGATTTGAATTACAGTTGTTTTGGTGAGGATCTTGGGTTATTTCTTGGCTTGGTTTGCGTTTACTATGCGAGGTGGAAGTATCAAGACACTGCGGAACATTCTCGAGAGAGACGAGACTGGGAAACAATTTGAGGCAACTCTACGAAAGATGGATGCTATGCATTGGAACTCGGAACGGGGATGAGAGTTGAAAAGATGATGGGGGGCCATCCTGGAGGAAACAAAACGCAGGGGGATTAGAGATCCATGGTGAACGCGGAGTCGTCTTCGGAATTTGTTTGGAGGAGTTCTTGATCTTGATGCAGCGATGGGTTTTGAGGCGGGGATTGTTGGAGGGTGTGTTTGGGGTTGCGTGAGATGATGGCGGGGAGGGTTAGGAAGTTGGGTGGTGATCGCGAGAGTGGAGATGATGCTAGCGAGAGTAGTTGGTCTCGAGAGTATGAGATGCGTGGCGTTCCACCGGGGGTTGTGCCATACACCCAAGTGGCATCAGCCGTAGTAGTGGTGGTGGTGGTGGTGGACGACGATCGGATGGGAATGGTGCTAGCAGTCATGGTGTTATACAGGAGTCGAACGATTATGCTAAACAGGGATAAGGGCGTGGATGGGATGAGGAGCGGAGGGTTATATAGATAAGAAACAGATTGCTTACTGTTGGCCCATCCGCACAGAATCACTTTGAAGGCACACAGAGAAGAGAGCAAGTGTTGTTCTAATAAATTGTAATTATTATTTATTTTTATGATTTTAGTGTTTTTTTGGGGGGTTATCTCTGCCGAAAATGGCGTCTTATCCACACATGCATTCATTCACTCACTCACTCACTCACGCCTTTCTCCACATTTAGCGCATTTTCTCTCCTTTCAACGCCCCGCCAACAACGACAACAACGACGACGACGACGACGCCCTTTAACACCGCAGCAGGTGACGTGGATCTAGTGCCGTTTCCGGCCAACTCGGTTTCACACAAAAATGAAATCAAAACAGACCCGCGCCTCACTTCGTACAGTAAGTCAATACACTACAGTATTCAGTCTTATCGCACGCAATCATCGTCGTCGTCGGGCTGCTGCTGCTGCTTGGTCGTGCCTCACACCATGATCGTGTGCGATCGCACAAGTGTTAGCTCACACATACCATCTCTTGGGGGCGGGGCAATGAGAAGCTTATCTTTCGTCGCGCAAGACACCGCCAGAAAACATCTCAAGACCCTAGGGTTCGGTTGCGTGTTTCCGCCATCTCTCTCCGAGTCATGCATCTATCTATCTGCATTTTGAAGCTTCTCCTTATCACCGCTGCCCCCCCTTTGCCGCATTAGTGCATCGCATCAGATGCTAGCGTCTCTCGTTTTGCACAGATCACGTACTGTACTATACAGAACTGTACAGTACCATTGCGATCAAGTCACCTACTTACTCTGACCTGCAAACGCGGGAGCCGAACGCTTGGTTTAGCTGCGTTTTTGTTCTTTTTGGTCCTTGGCTATCTTTTTTGTCTTTTTTGACGTGTTCATGCCGACTTATCACGCCCCTAGTATACCATGCAGTATCTCTCCAGCTCGTTCGTCCATAATCTCAGCCTCGCACGCAACATCATCCCCTCGGCGTCTATCGCAGCTACCTTTGATCTGTCCGAAAAAAAAAAACAAGCGATGAAGGGGGAAAGAAAAAAAAAAAGCAGAGTTTGGATTACCATTGCGTCATCGAAGCCAATTCTCGCTACACCAACTCTACCTTTACACCTCCATCTGCTCATCCTGCTTCTGCTCTGCAAACACCTCGCTCCTGGGCAACGGCAACTCGTCATACGCCGACTCAAACCTCTGTGCCCACTTAGGATACACGCGCTTGTACAAATTCATCAGCACCGTATCCATCTGCGAGATTGGCCCGTCAAAGTGCGCCTTGAAATAACCATGCGTACCCAGACTCTCGGTAATATGACCCGTCCTGCCCAACTTGGTGTGCAGCGTGATCGGCTTGAACCAGTACACGTCCTCGGGGTTGAAGAACATGAATCGAATTGTGGCTGTCTTCTTGTGCACCTTGAACGGATGGCCGGATAGCAGGATGCGTTTGGCATTGATCCTGGTCGGACCCGCATCGATCAGGTTACCAAATCCGACGAGGTGAGGCATCTGTGCGGCGCTAACGCCGCGTTGATCGTAACCCGTCTCTCCATCGAGTGCACGTTCGCGCAAAAGGACCGCAGGCGCGGTCGATCCACCAAACGTGATAGGTGCGTACACGGTGGCAACCGAGGCCGACACACCAGGTCGCAGAAATCGCTCAAACTTGTGGACGTTGTTGACGCCCTTGCCACCACCGCGCGAATGCTGGCTGAAGATCGGATTGACCCGGAATCGTCGTGGTCCCAGACACAGGATCAGGGCGTCTTTGGAACGGACCGGTGCTTCGTACTCGGTATTTCGTGTAACGGTGAAATTGATGACCGACTTTTTGTGCTCGTGCCTCAACAGGCCGAACAGCACAAACGGCACAGCGCAGTCGACACTGGCAAGCGCGCCAATGTTGCATGCACGTGCCCGGATCGCCGCCGCTTTGGGAACACCTTTGATCCAAACGGTTACGCGGAATCCAGGCTGGACACCATCGAGCAGAGCAGCGCCCTCGACACGACGTCGCGTCTTGTGGAAGTCTTCAAACTGGAAGATACGTGCATAGTCGCGCGGCAGATCCTCGTACGGATCCCACGGCGATGTGCGGAACGACTTCAAGCCGCGGTAGCGTGCAAAACGCTGACGAGCAGCGATCTCGAGAGGCGTATCGACTTCGTCGGGGAATTCGGCATCGTCGCGCTCCTCGCGCTCGCGCTGACGTTGCTGTTGGTACGCAAGGTAGTCGGCTTCGGCTTGCGCATCGTCCATGTCCTCAAATGGCATCTCGGAGGCAGCATCGCTCGCCTGAACCTGGTTGGCAATAGCAGCCGCCTTCATGCGCTCGTAATCGTCGATGGCACCTTGTACTTGAGCATCCCCTTCGTTGTCCGACATCATATCATCGCCTTCGTCGCCCATCATCGAATCGTCGTCATCATCTTGATCATCATTATCGTCTTCGTCGGATTCGATGATCCATGCAGCACGGTACTTGGCGTTGTCCTTGGCGTCGCCGCTGCCCTTGAGAATAGTCTTGGGTGTGGTACCGGGCAGAGCAGGCGGAGGCATCTCGCCATCTGCACGTTGCTTTGCGAACAGCTCAGCAGCTTGCATTTCCTCCTCGGTAGGCCACGTTTGCTCGTTGCCCATATCGTCGGGCTCGTTTTCGGACACGAGGTCGTCGGCGAACTCGTCATCGCGAGTCTGGAGCACATCTCCCGCCACGAGCGGTGCATCCTCTGGTTTGACGTCGACCATGGCGTCGTCATCGTTAGCCGAGTTGGTGGCGCTAGCCTTGGATCGCTTAGTGCGTGCGTTGGGTGGAGGAGCGTACGTGATCCTGTCCACCTCAAAGTCACCAAAGTCCGGAATGTGAATGAGTCGGTCAGCAGACATGGGCGCGCCACGGATCCAACCCTGCACCTTCAACGTCCCCCGTTCTGCGTTTTCTCCGTTCAAGCCTGCAAGGTCGTGTTCGTTGTTGTGTCCATTCTGAGCAGCGTCGTCGGTTGAAGGCTGCCATTCGGCACTTTCGCTGACCATCCAGGCGCGGAAGTCTCTCCACGCCACACGCTTTGGTGTGGCAGTGGCGAGGGTGCGCAGCAACGCGCCGCGCTCAGCTCGGTCGTCGAGCGCGTGGATCTTGTCGACGTCTGGCGAGAAGTACTTTGCGAAACTGAGGAGCGATTTGCGCACCTCGTTGGCAGCCTTGAGTGCGGCACCGGCCTTCTTGCTTCCACCAACGCCAGTGGCGCCGTCTGGGTGAAGCGTCGGCACGGCCACGATGACAGTGGGTAGACCTTGTGCTTGAAGAGTTCGGAGACAGAGCTCACCCCATGAGCCGGGATCGATGGCAGTGGAAGCTGAAAGGATGAGAAGCACGAAATCGGCACACTTGCATGCATCGAGGATGGGGTAGAGGGCGCCGTACGGCAACGGAAGGAACTGGATCGTCTGTCGGAATCTGGTAGCTTCCAGCTCGCAGAATGGCAGTCCGTCTCGCAACGCATCTTCAACACTGCGTCCCGCCACCGCCTGGACACCGCCTTGGATACCTTCCTCCTGAATCCTCCTTACGGCCTCCCACGAGTCCCCATCCTCGGCAAGGTCAACCACAGCACAGATACGGGGTGCACCGGCACCGGCTCCAGCAAACCCCTTGGAGAGACCATCTGTGCCTTCTCTGGATGTAGATGAGGCGGTGGAGAAGATACGGTTGGACTGGATAAGGGCGTTTCGCTTGGAGCGTTGGGTTTGCTTTGCGTGGTTTCGGCGGTGCTGACGCGAGCCAGTCTCGTTGCCGGCAGCGGAGAGGGGAGAAGCCTTGTGGGATGCGAGACGAGAAGTGGTGGATGCTTCGCCGGCGGATCGACCCTTGGACGCTTCACGGAGCGAAGTCTTGGTGGCGTGCTTCGACTTGAATGGTTTATTGGATTGCCTCAACGACGAGGCGCGGTGGTGGTGCGGCATGTTGTTGAAACGAGAGCGGCAAAGTGAGCTCAAAGAGTGGACAAGTCTCTCTCCCTCCCTCTCTCTCTCTATCTCTCTGCGCGGGTGTCGATGTCGATTCAAGAAGTACTGATGATGATGGTTGATGACCAAGATGACAAGACGAAAGCTCTCTGTACTTGATGGGTGGAAGGTGAGCACAAGGTAGGGTCTCGATGTTGCTGTTGCGAAGAAATCGTCAAATTCTCGAAATTCTCAAAAAAAAAAATGAAAGAAAAAGGGGGCAGAAGTCTAGCATAGCACAGCACAGCACAGCACAGCAGCCGCGCGTTCGGCTCAGCAAAAATTTTGAGCGTATCTTTTCAGCTGCTCCACTCACCCACTTCTCCGTATTCCGAACTTATACTACTATACGATTCGCTTTGCTATGCTCCAGAGGGGCTCTTCTCCATCGTGTGGTGAGTTGCTGTCATCCATCAACGTTTGTCTAGAGGTTTAGCTCTCTATTGCATCGTCAACCCAAGGTATTGGAATCGCCTTCAGTACATCCTTCACTCAAATGTGCGAGGTCTGGTGATCAGCTTGATCTCGTGTGTTCAGATCCTTATCCGCCTTACAGCGCTCGAGATTCGGCAGGATTGCTCAAGAACACAGGCGATGCGCCAACAAGCAAGACAGGAACAGAGAGCAGCGTTGGTAGTGGCCCCGTTGGGCTAGTTTCAGTCTGTTTGCCAGCAGGCGCCTCCGTGACGCCCTCACATGCCCGTATGGCAAGTACGGCGTCGCTGCTTATGGATGATGGCTGTTGCACAAAAGCGGAATGCTGGCCGGATTCCTAGCAAAGCGAAACATGCTGATGAAAAGGTGCAGATGAGGCCACACAGCAGGCAAGGGGCGGTCCAAGTTTTGAGTCGGAAGCATGCCTTCAAGCTGAAGACCCAGTGCTGTGAAAATCAAAACCAAGGAAAAGCCAGGGAGGCACCCTTGGATTAGAAAGACGTTCTGTCCGGTATGGTACATGCACTGGAAAGCAGGGGTAAACAGCAGATGTGGGCGTGCATAGGGTGGTGATAAGTGTTGGTTTGCGTGGCGATTCTGAGCCTCTACCATATCAGGATGCGATGGTTGATGCATGTCATCCGAGCCTGTCGCCATCTGAGCTCGTTGCATTGTGTCGATTCGAGTCGTGCTTAGAACGACTGGGGCGCACGTGTACCGGTGGGAGTGGTTGGTCGACTGGGATGTGGGCTGGGCGTAGGCGGTGGTGCAAAGAATCGGAATCTCAACCTGTGCAGGATGGGCAGCTTGGGGAAGAGCACAAACAGCAATGCCGAAAAGTTGAGCCCAAACAGCAACGGGTTGTACCTGGTGTAATGTGTCGAGATCAGGAAGAGGCCGATGGGCACCGATGTGAGCCACTTTTTGGCAGGTGTATATTGAGCACCTTCGTCGATCTGCTCCCAGAGGGTGAGTTCGTCGAACACACCGGCATTGTTCTCGAAAGGAGTGCCGGTGACGTAGTGGAACATGATGTAGGAAAGCGTCATGTAGCCAAGATTGACTAGCGTCCAAGAGGTGTCCTGCTGCATGGATGGAATGACATCGAGCAGGATCTTTGCGAGGAGGATGAGAACGACATGGATGACCCACGCACCCTTGTAATTGACCCAGTCGGCGTTTGCGTTGAAGCCGGCAGAACGATCGAGCAACTCTTCGTGCGTCTCTTCGACACGGGTGACCGAGACGAGCGAAGACGAACGTGCACGCCCGTGAGGAGGTCTTTTGACAGGCGGTGGTGCGGCGCTGGTTGCTGTGCTTGAGCCACTGGCATAGGAAGCGCCAGGCGGGCTAACGTGAAGCGAAGGTGGTCCAGCGTCTGCAGAAGCCATTGTTTCTGGGATGTGGATGCGGAGGTAGACGAGCGAGGCAGGATGCAGAGATGCTTGAGTGGTGCAAAGCTGATTCCGGTCGGATCCTTTCAACGCCAGAAACCTGTACTAGCGGCACTCTGTTTGACGACGTGGAGTGGAGCGAGAAACTGTGTGACTTGTCCCGTTCTTGGCTCTATTCGGCAGCTACGCTTGTGTAGCAAACGTCGAGCAAGTAGGCCGTTGCGGTTGCACAGTGTAGTTTGCTGGATGTGTTGATGGCCGACGATGTTGAGATGCGGCACGAGGATGGTGGATGTGCCTGACGTGATATCGGTTGGAGACGGAGAAGGAAGGAATGGATTGCTGTCAGCGGTGCGACAAAGAAGAAACGAACGGCCGAAAGAGTCGAGTCGAGTTGAACTGAACTGAACTGAACTGAACTGAACTGAGCGTGACAAAGCGTGCGCGTCTCTGATCCTGATTGACTGACTGACTGACTGACTGACTGACTGACCGAATCAAAGAATGAATGAATGAAATCAATCCAATCCATCACAACAATCCTTAGCATCGGCGCCTCTTTCCTTCTCCTCTCTCTCTCTCTCTCTCTCTCTCTTTCTCCAAAAAAGCTGAATTTCGCGCACCCACAGTTATCATGATTACTGTGCTCTGCTGTGCCGTTCATTGCGCTGACAGTTTGATATGCAAAATTGCCGAGATTATTCGGTGAAATTCAACCTATCCCAGCAAACACAATCTTCGTAGGCGTCCATGGTTATTGTCTCCCTGTCTCCAGTCCACCTCAACTTGGCAAATCACTTGGATCTGCTTCTGTAGACGGTCAGTTCTGATTTGTGCGTGGCACTAGGCAACAGTGTACTGATGCTGCTAAGGCCCATGCGGGAATTGTGATCAGTGCTGACTAATGTTTACAGATGCTCGGGACTGATATGCTGTGCGGAGAAAACAGAGACAAAAAGGGGATGGGTGTGCTTGGTTTGACTGATGGCGGGGTGGTGGTGTTCAGGAAAAGGAGGACGGGAGAGAGAAGGGAAAGGGAAGCATCCAACGTAGGGGTCGGTACCTAGTTCAGATGATGGTTGAAAATTGGTTGGCGCGATTGCTGTGCAGCAATTTGGATTCAAGGATCAAAGGGGTTTTCGTTTTCGTCCTCGTCCCGCTGCTGCTGCTGCTGCTGCCATGAGATCATCTGTCGAATCGTCCGAACCTTCTCGTTGCCAACACGCGTTGGGCTGGGTGACTCGGACCAAAGCGCCGTTGACCGCGGTGTCGGCCTCGTCCCAAGCCTGCTGGTGCTCAGGCGAACAGCCTCGAACGTACCATGCCTTGGTCTGATCGAATTGGAGCGTGTTGAGTGAATCCGTGTTTCCAAACAGCAATCCCACTTGCTTCTTTGCGTTCACCCGGAGTCGGGTCAGTACCGGCCATGCTGCGCCATCCAGACCCGTGATCAAGACATGATGTCGCAGCAATGGCGATGCCGCTGGATGGCGCCTCTGTGAGTAGACGTGTCCTGTGGAATTGCTGCTGCCTCTCAGATCGACAAAGAGCTCCAAGCATTGCTTGCTCGAGCTTGCAACAGCTGTGGCCTCGAGGCTAGGACCTACGGCTGCCTCGAGCTCTTGCTGACTTGGGCGCTTGACGCGGTTCTTGACCTGGATCGCAACGTAGCTCAGCTTTCCCGCCTGGAAAGCTTGGTCGTCCAAAGGCGGCTGCTCGCTCTCGCTCTCGTACACAGGAATCAGAAAGTCCCAGCCGGTCTGGTTGATGATGCCTTGCGCTGCGGCGTGCCGAAACCAGAGCTCGGCAAGCAGGTCTTTCGTCTCGGCTTCGTCGTTCTGCGCTACTTGCTCGGGCAGCGTCACAGTGTGCTTGAAGTTGAGCCAAGTACGGCTGGCCCATCGCGCTAAGGGTGACGGCATACGTGACTGGGCTGATTCTCCGTTTTGCTCTGCTTGTTGGTGATCATCGTCTTGCTCGTCTTCGGCCATAACAATGTCATCCATCTCGTCCGTCGTCACGCCCGTGCTTGTTGCAATGCGAGGGTCACGATCGTCCTTGGATGTGTCGAGATACTTTGTGCCGATCAGCGTCTCGAGCCATTCGCGCACCGAGACCAAGCCAAAAATGGCCTTATAGTCGTTCTTGTCGTCCGTAGAGGGTATCTTCAACGAGCTTTGATGCAGCTGCGGTTGAAATCTGTGGCTCAAGGCTAGATCGATGGCCATGCTGCAAAGCAAGGCCACGCCTTGTTCGCCTTGGGCCCCCACGTTGACGCCGGCGAGCTGGCTTCCGACGACGATGGCTTGCACCACCATGCTCCATCGTGCTGCGGCGCTGTCAGGACCGTGCGTTCGAAATGACCACGCAGCCGCGGCGCTGAGCGAAGGCTCGCTCGGTGTACTCGAGATGATGGCATCCGAGGTCGAAAAGATGCGACCCACGAAGCGCAGGTGATGCGCAATCTGGCGCGAGACGACTTGGTACCAATGCTCTGGCCCGGGTTTGCTCGATAGCTCGAGGTTAATGCGCCTGGATGCGAGTGCCAGCAAGTTTTGGTTGAGCTCGTCTTGCGGATTCAAGGGGATGCTGCTGGCGTCGTCTGGCCACTGCCACTCTGCGGGCCAAACGAGTTTGCCGAGAATGGGTCTTGGTTTGATGAGCCCGTCCGAGTGATACCTGCTGTCGCTCCACAGCGGTCTTCCAAGCTTGTGCAGGGCCAGGTTGAGCTCGGACAAGGTAGGTGGCGATGAGTCGGGCGACGAGGTCAAGCCAGGCGCAAAGAGCATTTTGCGATCCTCGTAGGTCAGGTTGACATCGAGCGGCATGCTAGAAAAGGGCTGCGTGAGTTGATGGGTGTCAAAGTCGCTCGTTCTCCTGGAACCTTCACGTGCGGCGGTGCCGGCTAGCGGGGCAATGTCGGAATTGGTGTCGACGAGGAGAATCCAAGAAGAGCTTGGACTTGCGAGGAACCAAATCCTACGGATCAATGGCAAGACTACGTCAAACGAGCTGCATTCGTCCAAAGCCAAGAAAAAAAACGATTGAGAGACAGCTTCGTTAGGCGGCAAGCTTTCCAAGCTAGAGAGGCGCTTCTTGAGATGGCTTCTGACGGGGACGACAAGCATGTTGGGATCGGCCAACTCGGATTCGTACTGTTGCAGCATGTCATGGTATCGGCTGGTCGCTAAGGCGCAGATGTATTGCAAGATCTTCCGGCGGAGATTCGAGGTTCCGTGTAGCGCAGGAGGGGCTCCAGCGGCGGCGGCGACAACGCCATCATCCATAGAAGTCGCGGTGTTTGAGGGTGGAGAAGAGGAGGGCGCAGGGGATGAGGACATAGGAGGGTGAGCAAGACGGCTGTGAGAGCAGAGGTCTGCAGGTCTTTGGAAGAGAGTGTGCTGCTTGAGGCTAGTAGCATCGGCGAAGTGGTAGACGACAGTGCGCCAGCACTGATGGGCGTTGACATGATTGGCATTACCGTATTGGTCGAAGCAGCCAGAGGCGGCCTTGAGTTGAGCGAGATAGGTGTAGATGGTGTCGCAGTAGACCTCTAACCAGGCCAAGATGCCAAGGTGGGCATCGTTGAAGATGGCGTGTTGCTTGGCATCTTCGGGGAACTTGATATTTTGATCCTCGAGGCCAAGGGCCATTAGAGTCTTTTTGACGGACCGAAAGTAGTCGTAGACTTCTGCATCCTGGGGTGGGAACGAGACCAGATGTTGATCGCGATTGCGGGGAAGCGACGAGCGGAGGCAAACGAGCATGCCGGCGTCAATGGTACTGAGCTGGACGCACATGCGCGTTTTGCCAAAGCCCGACGATTGAATGATGGGGAGCACTTTTGCGTAGTACTCTCTGTCGGCTTGGGCAGATGCGTTTGCAGGGGTATCGGTGTTGGTATTGGTGCTTTCAGCGGTGCTAGTGCTGGCATTGGGGCGAGTACGGGCATTGGCATGAACCGAGGCGGGAGCTGAGGTCTGGGTGAAGAAGGAGTTATGCACGACAAGATGATCGTGGAGGAGGCTGAGACTTGGACCGTTGAATGCACTGGTGAAGTCGGTGGCCGAAGAGTGAGCGGCGACGAGGGAAGGATCGGGCCTCCTAGCAGGCTGATTGACAAAGGCATGCTCGAGGAGCGTCTCGAGACGCTTGAGAGGCGAAGACCGACGGATATGGCATCCGAGCTGGTCAAGCTGTTCCAGAAGCGCTGTATAGTCTTGATGCTGCTTTAAGCCGGCCTTCTTGGTGGTGGGATCGATTGTGAAGATACGCTGAACAAAGGACTGTGGAAGCATATCCCTTTTCTTGCGCAGCGTTCCAAGCAAGGTGCGAAAGAGACCATCTTTCATGATATCTTCTAGTATATCAACGCGAGAGTCGATACGGTTGATAGGATTACGACCGTGTAGGCTAGCACCATCTCCGCCGAGATTATCGTCGTCGTATTCGTCGTCGTATTCGTCGTCGTATTCGTCATGTTGGTCGAGGTCTTGGGCGTCATCGTCTGGCTTCCAGAACACCAATTCCAACTTATGAAGCCATCGAGCAAAGTTTGGACGTTTGTTGGACAAGAATGCGTCCAGGATATCTGAGAGCTCTTTGTCCCGCTGCGGTGAGTTTGGTAGTATCCCATCAAAGGAAGATCGTAACGGCGTCGTCGGCGGTGGTGATACCGGCTGTGACCGAGAAGAGGGTGCCGACAAGTGTTGTTGTTGTTCGTGTAGATGTTGTTGTTGATGATGATTATTATGCTGTTGTTGTTGTTGTTGTTGTTGTTGCTCATGCGATTGCGGAGATGTCATGTTGTTGCCGATGCTGATGGCAACAGCGACGCTGGTGGTGGTGCTGCTGCTGGTGGTGGTGGCGGTGACGAACAAAGGCTTTGCAACAGCGAAAAGGCCAAATGACGTGAATTGTCACATGCAATGCCACGGTCTAACATAAGTCTTCCACTCAAATTTCAGATAAAAGCCATCAAGTTGACACTAAAAGGGGGTATCAAAGGGTTTGTGTTTCCGGAAGTCCGTGTTTCTCAACGGCAGTGGATGTAATTCCGTCTCACCGCCCCTGCAGAAGTACGGGTTTATGAATTTTGTTTTCCATAATAAGATAGCGATCTAACAGCAAAAACTAAGCATCTTCACACATCGCTGCCTTTTTGTATCACACACTCGCACAACTTCGCCATACACAAGCAAGATGGTTATATCAACAATGACAATTAAGTACGTTTACATTGTACGAGATGATGAGTCTGGCTGAGTACACTGTGACTGCGACTGCGAGGAAATTGTTGCGGATGTGGATGACTCCAGAGACAATGGGATCGAAGATTCTTCTCGTTGCCTTCTTCTTGAAAGAGCACCTGCTCGATTGGAAGCATTGAAGTCGGCAATGGTCTTCTCGAACCGTCTTGATAGCGCATTGGTGTCCTCCTCTTGTCGGTTGGTTGATCTGAAGAGCGCCTGGAACATCTCCTCGCGCAGATCGTGAGCTGCGCCGCTTCGCATCCTTGTAATAGCAGCCTGAGACATTCCTGCTGTGGCTGATTCCATGCGGAGCTCATACAGATGCTGATTATCTTGTCGAGCACGTCTTGCTTCGCTAGCGTTGCTGGTAGTCTGCTGCACTGACCGAACAAGCTCTTGTGCCTCCTCGTCTGTCTCACAGGATGGCCGCAGAAGATCCCATAAAGCATCATCGCCATCGTATCTGCTTGCAAAGGTGTGTGCTATGATACACGCTTGAATCACCTCGTTAGCAAGCTCTCGATCCTGGACTCGATAGATGTTGCCTCGGTAGCCATATAAGCACATGAATCGATTCTTGAGATATGCTATGGCGTTCTCAACACGCACTCGGACTTGCGAAAGTTGATTGTTGAAGTGTTTGAGGTCTTTGCTCTTGTCGGCTGCCATATGCGAGAATGGACCAACGGTGAATGCTGAGTGACCATAGCCGCCGTCAACCCAGATGAATTCCCCTTCGTCAAGATACAAACGAGGTTTCTTGAGGATGTTGCTTCCAGATGTCCACACCCTGGAGTCTTGCACACTGCCAGGCTGACCCACGAATGTTTCGACAATACGCAAAGAGTGAGGTAGAATGACCAGAGCAACGTTGATGCTGTGGTAGCCCTTGTAATTAAAGTGTTCCCGCCCCATGATCGCAGGCTTGCCGCTAAGCTCTACATGTGTACCGTCGACAATGAGCCAGCCCCGACCCCACTCTGATACGCCAGACTTGTTCTTCACCCAGCGAGCCGATGCTGCTCTTTCTCCTTCGCTGGCAAAGTGCATCACCTCCGCGTTGAGCTCCATGAGGCCTGCAACCGTCCGTTCTGTGTAAGCAATCAAACTCCCAACACTGCATCCACACTGGAGCGATGCGTCTCTTTCTCCTGCTGCATTGCCTGAGCGTCCCAGTCTGTACAGCGCAATTGCAACTGCTTCCCTAACCCTTTCAATCGATTGCTGTCCCGATTCGAAGGCTTCAGTTTGTTGCAGGCGGATGGCGAGATTGTCGAAAGCCGCAGGAGTCATGCGCACCAAGCCACGATACAAGGAAGGGTTGGTCTCTTGAAAGCGCTCCAGCATTCGAAGTAGTCTGCCCTTGTCGCTCAAGTCCATTGAACGTTCAACTGTGTAACGCTGCTGGTAGATTACAACGTAGAGATTGATGAGTGCATTGGAAGCTGAGATATCTTGATCCATCTCCATTTGATCAAAATCGTCTGGGCTGCCAATGGTGTTGCCGCTGCTGAAGATGTTGGTGTTGTTCGTGCGAATCTGCAACAGTTCATTGTGGTACCTCTGGACTTGTGATTCGTTTTCGGCAGACTCCGCTTGGATTGCAAGCTCTAGAACTTCAGCGATGTTGTTCAACAGCAATTGCTTGTTGCTGTATCGGACCATGATGCCAAACAAGTTGATTGCATGAGGAGAGACTTGATACAAGTGTGGTGATTCTGATGGAAACAAGAAAAGAGAGGTTAGCAAAGGTGGGGTGGATAAGACCATTGCGCAAGGACACTCACGCACGGACTTCATTTCGTTCAGGCTCTCGTAACATCTCACATGTAGACAATGCAAAACTGGTTGATTTCTGTCAAGCAAAGGCTACCATTCGCTGTTGACAACGGACACAGAGTATGAATGCAATGGTATGAGGTACATGCAAGTATGACAGGAACAGTGACGGTGACAAGAAGGAAAAAGGCGCAACGGAAGACCAGAACTTGAGGAACTGACATTGCGAAGCAAGAACACGGAACAAAACAAGTTGATCTACAGCAACATCTAGTTGCTGTCGTTGTTGCTGTTGCTGTTGTTTGCATTGGCATTGGCATTGGTGTTGGTGTTGGCAAACGAAGCTAGGAGGTGTGCAAGGAGTTGAGTCTGCTGGTTACCGATGGACACCAAAGCCGCGGCCTGCTGCTTCAATGCCTCTGTTTGCTCTTGCTGCATGCGCGACTGATGGGCCAAACGCTCCTTCTCGGCCTCTAACTCCAACTGCTTGAGAGCAAATTGCATTTCTCCTTGTTTTGTGCGCTCCTGTTCTACCTGAAGGCGGTATTGCATGTTGTCGGTCTGCGAGCGGTAGAAGGCGTCGGCAAGAACATCTTTCCTTTGTTCAATGCCAACACGCTTACGCTTACCACTTGTAGACGGAGTCTGAGGGGATGTAGGAGTGCCAAGAGACGATGGGCCAGGTAAAGGACCAGGGCGGAGCTGAGCGCTGGGGGGGGTTTCGATGGTGGCGTCAACCATATCGCTAAGGTTGGGAAGGCCTCGACCGTGCTGGCTGTGGTCATCAACACCGCATTCGTCCATAGCCTCAGTTGCAGGCTGTTCTTCGTTGTTGTTGAGACTGTCAAGAGCTGGAGTGGTGATGAGCGACGCTGGGCTAGCAACGAAACGATCGTTCATCATTTCGTGCATCTTGGCAAACCAGGGAAGCTTCTGCGCAAGCAATGCACGCGACACATAGACCTAAGCATGCAACAAGTGAAGGATGTGTCAGTACGCAACCTTCCAATACCAGAACAAGATGCATACTTACAGGGTCAGCGGGGTCCAGCCCTTCAAGAAATCCTGCACCAGTGAGCGACAGTTTCTCCTTTTCGGCAGTGTAATGCGTTACAAGACGTCTGATCTTTGTCTTGATGCGATCAGGGTCGACAGGCGTGGTTGAAGGGAAGAGGTTGACGAAGAGCTCGCGATACACAGGTCCCTTGCGCAGGGTACTGCTGGTGTCATCTGCTGCAGACTCGCGCGAAGGCAGCAGGGCTCGCTGATACGACACGTTGTTGTACAAGAGCGCTACCAGTCGCTCAGTATCCTGCATAGACCACACAAAGTTCTTCTTACCCATTGGCGAGGGAGACTCGAGCAGGGGGAGGCGGATGGGTCTGTTGGCGCTGTTGGAGCTGTTCATGTCGGTTGAAGTTGAACGCAAGAGTCGAGTACCCTGATCAGCACCGCTTGTAGCATCATGCTGTTCAGGTGACATGATGTATGGTGTTGTATAACAGTAATGCTGAGGCTGAGTTTGATGATGGTGAGAGGTGTGAGAGAAGGAGCATGTGATGAGCTCTGTGAACGATGTGGAGGTGAAACTCATTATATTTTGGGTTTATCATTCGACCGGGTCCTAGGCCTGTGTTTTTGATAAGTACGTGTTTTTGAGATTTTGATAGAGCTTATGTAAGCTTTTTGTTCCAAAGTTGGATTTTCAGAAGTCGGACTAATCAGAAATCTGGAGTTTCGAAAATCCAAAAATTTTGATACCCCCTAAAATTGGCTTCAGGATTTGTTTGGTTCGTCCGTGCTTAATCTGTCTGTTTAAAGGGGTTGTGGTTGAAAAATCGACCCAAAAAGGCGCTTCCATAATTAATTGTTATATTATTCACTGGGCGCCGATCTGACCGATTCCGTGCAGTGAGCGGTACCGTGCAGTACTGTACAGAGTGCACTCGGAGTTGGCTCGATGATTTTTCTTCCTCTGCTGGGCTCAGTTCAGGCACAAAGGCTGAGTCGGTACCTCCGTGTCACACTCTGCAGACGCCAATAAAATGCGAACAAAGCGAACCAAAATTCGGCGCACTGACCGACGAGCGAATCGACATGGCGGGATGCAGCTGTTGTGCTCTGAACGCTGCTCCAAGAAGGCACACGTCTGTGCTTCCCTGCGCTGGTGTTTGCTTCATGCACCTCCACGCAATTCCTGAGCAACCCTTGCACATCTTCTCGGTTCGCGTCCACGAGAGTGCATATACACTCACACCAACGTCGACCCCCCCTTGTCAACTCCTTCTTCCTCCTCTTCTTCCGACGAATCGCGTTCCGCCTCTCCATCGTGAACCTCCACCAAATAGCAAGAAGACGCACACGCACACGCACACAGACAGCATGACGCTCCCCAGCACCATCTCGGCCGCACAGGCTCACATTGGCCAAGGTCTCCCAATCAAGCTCATCGTCCAAGCCTCCGAATCCCACCCCAAACCCATCAACCACAAGTTCACGTACGGTACAGCAGGACTCCGTACCCGCGCAGACATCCTCGACAGCACATGCTTCCGTGTCGGCATCATCGGGACTCTGCGTTCCAAGAAGCTCAAGGGCAAGACCATCGGTCTCATGGTCACCGCCTCTCACAACCCTGAACACGATAACGGTGTCAAGATGGTCGACCCTCGCGGTGAAATGCTCGAGGCCTCCTGGGAACCCTTCTGCACTCTGATTGCCAATGCCGCCACCGACGACGAGCTCGTCGAATCTCTCCAAAAGCTCGTCTCCCACTTCAAGATTGATCTCGCACAGCCTGCTTCCGTCGTCGTCGGCTACGACACCCGACCTTCCTGCAAACAGCTCGTGCACGCCATCATCGATGGTCTCTCGGCTATGGGAGCACATACCATCGATGCCGGCCTCAAGACCACTCCGCAGCTCCACTATCTCGTCAAGTGTCTCAACACACAGGATACCGCCGACTCGTACGGCGAACCCTCCGAGCAGGGCTACTACAAGAAGCTCGCTGCTGCCTTCCTCAAGCTTGTCCCCTCCAAATCCGACGTGCCTCCACTGGTCGTCGACTGCGCTAACGGCGTCGGTGCTTACGCCCTTACCAACATGATCAAGTACCTTCCTGACGACTGCATCTCCTTCCGCCCGCTGCGCACTGCCACGACCACTCCTGGCGCACTCAATCACAACTGCGGTGCCGACTATGTTAAAACCAACCAGTGTCTACCCGCTGGCTTTGACAAGGAGAACATCAAGCCGTACGAGCGCATGTGCTCTTTCGACGGTGATGCCGACCGAATCGTCTACTACTACCTCACCGGCCCTCCCTCGTCCAAAGACTCGTTCCGCCTCTTGGACGGTGACAAGATCGCCTCGCTCGCTGCTGGCTACCTCAATGAGCTTGTCAAGGCGGCTGGAATCCATCTCGAGCTTGGCTGTGTTCAGACCGCATATGCCAATGGCAGTTCCACCAAATACCTCAAGCAGCGCGTCCCCGTTACCTGCACACCGACTGGCGTAAAACACCTTCACCATGCCGCCGAGGCGTTTGATATTGGTGTCTACTTTGAGGCCAACGGTCACGGCACTGTGCTCTTCTCTCCCTCTGCGCAGCGTAAGATCAAGGAGGCCACTCCCTCGTCGCCTGCCGCCCAGACTGCACTCGAGCAGCTCGCTGCCCTGATCGATCTGATCAATCAGACCGTGGGCGATGCGATTTCGGACATGCTTCTCGTCGAAGTCATCCTTCGCTCACGACAGTGGGGTCCCGCCGAATGGGATGGCGCATACGAGGATCTGCCCAACAAGATCCTCAAGGTCAACGTCAAGGATCGTTTCATGTTCAAGACCGAAGATGCCGAGCGTAGGCTCACTAGCCCGCCCGGCTTGCAGGAGAGGATCGACGAGTTGGTCGGCAAGTACAAGGATGCACGTAGCTTTGTGCGTCCCAGTGGCACCGAGGATTGCGTTCGTGTGTATGCAGAGTGTGCAATTGCCAGCGAGCTTGCTCCTCTCGCCAACGGGGTTGCTAGGCTCGTCTCGGAGTACGCCTCGCTCTAGTCTAGCGGTTTGTTTTTGGTCTTGCCTGTTCTGTTAGTCGCATGATGGTTCGTTTTAAAAATTCTCAATGAATCTCTCTCTTCCACTGCCTTCTGCTAGAATAGATTGCAGAGTGTCATCAGATGGAGCAACAAGCTGTTGTGTAGTTTGATGGATCGACCGCGACTTTGGGTGACAGTTTGTTCGACAAAATCGCACAAATTCTCCACTAAATATGAATACAATAGAAACGCCTGCCGGCCATGCAAGCTTTCGTGGCCTAGTTGGTTAGGGCGTAGGTCTCATACGTAATACACCAACGATCCTGCAATTGCGGGAGCAAACCTACGAACGTAACGTTCAGATATCCTAAGATCGCGAGTTCGACTCTCGCCGAGAGCATTTTTTTTCCGCATGTTGCGGGTCACACTTGTCACTATCGGTCTGTTTGTCGTGCGCTCTGATGTTTTGCACTGCGGGGTTGATGGGTTCTATGAGAAGTTGTAGAGATGGAGTTCCGGCTCTGTGCGTTGGTGATGGGGCAATGAGGGAAAAGAAGTCGCCACGCGTAGGACAGGGCGATTTTGTCACCGTCAACGCTGCGAGGCTTGGGTGCGCTTCTTTGGCTCTCTCCTTTCCAAGGCGTAGGATCAGATGAATGGTCTTGGAAGGGAGGTAAGGTGCGATTCTTTCGGCTACATGGGAGGAATTGTCACGATGGAAGGTGTGTCGAGTACAATGACACAGAGTCAACTTTTGCAGTATCTCGATCTGCTCGCTGTAAAGGTTGGCAGACCTGACATGGAGCTCGATTCAAATTCGGCCAACTCGGTAAAGACTGCGTATATAGCACCGAAATGGCTCAAGTCACCCAACCTATCGAGGCAATCATCCTGACACCTCTTCATGTTGATCGAACTGACACACGAATCTACTCGACTCAAGCCCACTACTGTACATCCAATCTATCTATTTCGTGGCAGGCTTTGGTCCGAGCTGTTCGACCATCTATCCTGCTAGTCCCCCGAAGCTACAAGAGTCCTCGTTACTGCGACTCGATCGCATTATGCATCATGCAAGCATCGTCCTCCCTCTCCCTCCCAAATGAGATGTCAGTGCAATTTATTAGGTTTTGCACTTACTAACAATTTGCTTACACGCACGAAATTTGGACGCGTGTGGAGTTGAGCGGTGTGGATCTATCACGCTGAAAAAAATGGAGACGAAAATAAAATTCTCGGACTAGCCGGTCTGAGTCGGCTTTGTCTCAGCGGTGACGGAATGGAGAGACAGCCTGGTCGCGGCAATAGCGCGCGGGGGAATGCATTCATCCGGCACCGGTTCATGTCAGATCAGCCAAGGCTCAATCAAGCACCTGTATGTAGTCAGTCAGAGCACACTCACCCACCCACTCACGGCTAACATCGGCAACCTTGTCTACCTCTTCAAAGCTCGGCCCAGCTGTGGTCTTCGTCCATTTCCTTGCCTGCAACCATCATCTATCGCAGGTCGTTTGCATTTGTCGGTGGCCATCAAGAGACTCGGGCTAGATATCCTTCCAACGGTGCAGTCGACTGCTTGCTCAGCGCATTACGAGGACCACGTCCGCAACTAAACAGGCTTTCCATGGATTTGTCATTCGAACAGACATAACTCTCGCTTAGAACAGAACAGACACCTCCTTAACGACGAGCATCGATCTCGACCGCGGACAGCTCCATTTCACACATTGCATTCAAGAACTCAGCATACTGCGACGGCTTCCGAGCGACATCGACACACGAACCCGGCTCTCGAGACAGTGGCAGCGTAAGACAGCATCAACGGCGGTGTAGGAGGCGAATCGACAGCACGTTTCGACTCCCAAGCGCTGCTCTCACACTCACACAGGATGTCAGTACCACGACCAAAGCATCCACCATTGTGCGAAACAGACCATGCCGCCTCAGATCCACACGACGCTACCCACCTCTCCCGCCAATCCTACAATCTCAAAGGCAAAGGCCGCGCATACGATGATGCACCGGACGCGTTCCCAATACTTTCGTCCACAGTCTCAAGCTCCAATCCTAACAGTGCCGGCTCGTTTCTCGGCGACCCCACCGATAAGCAGTCCTGGAACTACGTCCTGCGCTCTGGCTTTGCTGGCGGCATCGCTGGTTGCGTAGCCAAGTCCGCCATTGCGCCGCTCGATCGTGTTAAGATCCTATTTCAAGCGCAGAACCCCGAGTTTCAAAAGTACTCGGGCAAATGGCTGGGCGTCTTCCAAGCCGGTCGCGATATTGTGCGCTCGGACGGGCCAAGCGCGCTGTTCCAAGGCCACAGTGCGACGCTGATGCGCATCTTCCCGTATGCGGCGATCAAGTACATGGCTTACGATAAGCTGCACTTCTACCTGATGCCAACCAAGGAGATGGAGACGTCGGGCAGGCTGTTTTTGGCCGGATCGGCGAGCGGAGTGCTGAGTGTCTTTCTCACCTACCCGCTCGAGCTGATTCGAGTGAGGTTGGCGTTCGAGACCAAGCGTAAGCGGCAGAAGGGTGGACTCAGGCGGATCATTGGTATGATTTACAGGGAGGGAGCGACGGAAGCGCCATTCAGCAGCGATGCCCGGAAGCGCGCGGCTCGATTGGCGCAGCAGGCGGCACAGCAGGGCAAAGCCAACCTGAGCACATCGGCGACAAGCGCGGTCACCACGGCGGGAGCGAGTGCGCTTGAAAGTGCACTGCGCGCAACCGACCCCAACGTGCCTTCCTCCGCCGTACCGGCAGGCAACAAGTTGCTGGCCAAGTATCCGATCCTCAAGTTCTATAGAGGGTTCAGTGTGACGGTGATGGGCATGATTCCGTATGCGGGTACATCGTTCCTTGTGTTTGGACGGTGCAAGACGGTGCTGCAAGATCTGTTCCCACCCTCGGAGCCATCGGCTGATACACCGGGCAGCAGGAGGCAGTGGTACTGGCCGAGCAAGACGGTGGTGGATTTGTCGGCCGGTGCGCTTGCGGGCGCGCTGTCGCAGACGGCAGCCTACCCGTTCGAGGTGATCCGAAGGCGGCAGCAGGTAGGCGGTATCATTCGACCGGGCGCCATGTTGGGTATGTGGGAGACGGCAGCATGGATCTACAAGACGAGCGGATGGAGAGGCTTCTATGTGGGTCTGAGCATCGGCTTTCTGAAAGTGGTGCCCATGACCAGTATCAGCTTTGCGGTGTGGCTAGGGATGAAGCGCCAGATGAGCATCTAGATGTGGCATGCTCAACTCGTGCGCTTTGACTGGGTTGACCTGTTCAATTACTGCACTGATATTCAACTTGTGTCAACAGGACAGGTTTCCGAAGTTGGAAAGCGAAACCGTGTGTGAGAAGCTTGTGAAGCGTCCGGCTGGTGAGAGTGGTTGTTAGGAGATCTCGATTAGACCGTTTTCCATTGTTAGGGTGTGTGTGAAGCCACATATCCAGATGGATGGATTAAGTAATTTGGGAGCACATGGCGGAATTTCGGAATGGTCTTTTTTGGATTAAAGTAGTTGGTGTTGGGGTTGGCGTGGGTTGATCTTTTCATGTGCGAGTTTGTATGACAGAGTGTAGGGGAGAGTGAGGGCGAGTTTGGAACGCGATCCAAGTGCCATCATTTCGGGGAAGAGGGAATGGGATGGGATTGTTTGACGAAGCTGCATCGCTATGCAGTGCGTTCTTCGACGGTTTGTAGGCGGTCAAAGGTGTATGTATTATTCTGGCGGTATTCCGATCTCGGTTGGTTCGGCACTTGCATCAATTGGACGAGGGATCATGATGTCGACCTATACCGAACCGGCAGCATGGATGCTCCATTCCAACCTCTACCACTGGTCTCGTGTCATCATGGACCGGAAACCATTGTCGAACTCTACTAACTTGCACTTTCCCACCTCACCACCGCCTCTGAACCCCCCACCCCTCCCAACGATGCCCTCGGTCGAGTCTACCGTCACAACCTCGACGACATCCTCGCGGTCAAGATGAACGACCACATGCAAGACCTCAACTTGGTCACGATCGAAATCGACTACGGCTTCAACCTCGCCAACCAGACTGTGATCGATTGGAAACAATACCCAACTCGTCCTCCTCCCAACGGCGCTGGTGACGCAGAATCTGCGCGTCGAGGTCCTGTGGCACATGCGAGGCGCTCAAACGGCCGGTTGGAGTAAGAAACAGGTGGCGTGTGTAAAGCAACTCGCAAACAATGTTGCGACGAGGTTGGGCAAACGCACAGAAAAGGTGCGCGGTCTCGACGATGTCAAGGAGGACAGCAACGACTAACACCCAAAATTACCTCACTTGGCACAGAGTTAATGATATCAATTCCCCCCAAGCAAGGAAACATGATCCATTTCCAGCAGCCAAGATTCACACGTCATCGTACGCATGTGCAGTACGACGCCGTCTGCCTGCTCGCGTGTTGGAGTCAGGCTGCTCGCGTTTGAGAAACGCATTGATCCCTGAAGCGAGATTTCCCCACCACGAGTCACCATGCTCTTGTGCTTGATCCCATACGTTGGCGCCATTCCGATGCCGTTGCTGCTGCTGCTGCTGCTGCTGTTGTTGTTGTTGTCGTGCTCTTGTCCTCGATCTCGTATTGTATCCCGCATCTTGTCCCTGATCGGGGGATCGAAACCTGTCACCCACCCCGTCGAACCACGCTGTTGGATCGTCCTGAAACCGTCTGAGCTCATCCTGCACCCTCCCAGCCGCCCTCAACGCCGAGAGCGCATCGACACCGTGTCTCTGACCTTCAGCCATAATCGTGCGCAGGAGCGTGGCAAAATCGACGCCGTTCGAGGCTTGGTCCGGGTCCGAGCGACCACCAAGGAGGTCGGCAAACGCACCGAAGCCCGCACCCAGGTGGTCGTCGTCGTCGTCGTCGAGGAGGTCAGCGGTTGGGCGGTGGGTGTTGCGATTCCGCCGCCTTGTGGACGCAGAAGAGGGGCGTCTACGAGTGTTACGGCGCTGTGCGGAGGCGTACGGAGTGGCGCCGAGATCGGGAAGCTGCGTGTACAGCGTGTTCATCAACGGACCAAGTGAATTCACTGCCAATGAGTCGTAAAAAGAGTTGGGGCTCTGCAGCCGTCAGCCTTTGAATACTGTTTTCCCCGCAGCGACAATACATCCAGTAGCACAAACGTCAGCTCAGTGTTGACTAACCGATGTCCAATGCCCATTTGAGCCTAGCTAAGTTGGCTTGAGCTGTACTTACGTTGATTGAAGAAGCCTCTGCTGGGGACGGTGCCCGTGCTGTGGATCGCGTCGGTGTTGTCTGTCCACCACGCCCAGATGGCGATGAGGCCACCTATGATGGCACCCCACTTGATGCCAAACCAGGCTAGAGAGAGCATGGATCGTACGGTGCGGTAGACGGTGATGAGGGCAAAGTACGCCAGGAAGAACGTGATGAGCGGTGGAAGCAGTGTCGACGTCCAGGATGAGGGATCGTTGGCGGTGCCTAGCAGGCGGTAGACGAGGTTGGAGAAGCCAGCGAGGACGCGGAAGACGGGATAGGGGACGATTTCGGAGAGCAAGTCGTGCAAGAAGCTGGAAGCCTCTTGAGCAGCAGCGTCCGCCATCTTGATCTGTCTTCGCGCCTTGTAGTTGAGGGTCGAGTGAGGATGGAGGAGGACGCAGACGCAGCCAAGTGAAACAGAGGCAAGCTATTTGTAGCCGTATCTGACAAGTTCCAACGCAGCTCTGATGGATGCTCCAAGAAGCACTGCGCAGTGATGATGATGATGTGGATGGTGGCAGCGACGACGTGGAAGGCAAAGGCAAAGGCAAAGGCAAAGGCGAGCAGCAGCGTTTCAAGTGAGTAATGTACTACAGTATTGAACTGTACGTTGTGCGCAGAAGAATGGTCCCTTCCCTGCATCGCTGCCCGCCTTCAAAAAAAGACCAAAAAACCTAAACGTGGAGGTCAGTCAGTCAGTCAGTCAGTCTCTGTAAGATCGCCAATCCAATCCAATCTAACCCACACACACAACCCTTCAACCTCGCACAACCTTTGCATCCTCCCACACTAACTCATCCTCCACCATTAGTTAGCGTCGGCCCCGAGAGGGGCTTCGACATATGATCTAACAAATAAACGATACAGAGAAGATTAGCATTGTCCCAGAAGTTATGGATGACAAATCTTGTTCAGAAGAGCAGCTCCTTTCGAGGAGCAACTATGTTTTTTGGTTTGTTTTGTTTTGATGTGATTGACTCGATGTGCACGGCAGAATGAGCAAGTAGGACAAGGTAGGACACGGCTAAGATGATGTTGGTAGTTCTTTTTTTTTCCTTTTTTTATTCCTTTTTTTCCCTATTTTTTTCTTTTTTTCTTTTTCGTTTTAATTTTTTCTGATTTTCTGTTGTGGAGCGATGGAAATTTGACGATCAAGATGCCGAGCGATGGCGATATAACACAGTCATTGCACAGACCCTCCTCTCCTGCGCCATTTCTGCTCGCTGGCTGGCTCGCTCGCTCAGAAGAAAGGTCCGATTTTCCGCAAGAGAGTGGAGAGTGAGTTGAGCGTTGGAAGCACGTAACTGTAGTCACGTCAGGGTCCTCGAGTTCATCTGGTGGTGGGACTTGTTGTTTCGATTTCGACACCATCATCTCGGTTTGCGTGTTTGCTCGATCTTGAATCCACCACCACAGCGCTTGACAACAATGTCGCGCTTCCTTGGGCGTCTCTCGCGTACGCCTTCGTCCCATTCGGTCGCCTCGCACGTCCAAGACCTTCCTCCCAAGACCTCCGAACTCTTCACCACCCCGGCGCCAGGATACACACCCAAACCTCTTCCCGAACTCACGGCTCAAGACAAGGCCAAACTCGCCGAGCTCGAATCCTACCTCCGCGCACAAGCAGCTCAAACCCCACCCGCCGACGAATACATCAAGTGCGAACAGCGATGGCTCAACGAACCCAACCTCTACCCACGCTACCTGCGTGCTGCCAAGGGAGACCTTGACAATGCCAAGAAGCGAATCAAAGCCACGCTCGAATGGAGGAGAGACTACAGACCCGACATGATCCCTCCCGACACCATCGCAAAAGAGGCCGAGACAGGCAAGCAAGTCGTCACTGGTTTCGACAAAGAGTGCCGTCCTGTCATCTACCTTCGACCTGCCAGAGAAAACACGCCCACCAGCGACTTGCAGGTGCGATACCTCGTCTACACTCTCGAGCGCGCCATCGATCTGATGCCTCCAGGCGTTGAAAAATTTGCCATTGTGGTCGATTACAAATCCTCGACCACGCAGTCCAACCCACCGCTTTCGCTCGCACGCGACGTCGCCAACATCCTTCAGAACCACTACGTCGAACGGCTCGGAAGGGCCTACGTCATCAACAGCCCTTGGTTCATCAACGCTTTCTTCACCGCATTGACTCCCTTCCTTGACCCTGTCACCAAGGATAAGCTGCGTTTCAACCCGGATTTGACCGAATACATCCCCCAAGAGCACCTCGATGCCGAGTTCGACGGCGGAAAGTACAACTACGAGTGGAACTTTGACATCTACTGGAACACGCTCATCGAGAAATGCGGCATCGCCAAGGACGGCACTCACACCGATCAGGCTCAGGCTCAGCAACAGGCGCAGCAAAAGTCGGCAGTGGAAAAGCATGCCGATGCGATTGCTGCCGAACAGCTTAGCGGAGACGGCGCCACTGTTGGTCTCGGTGCGGCTGCTGTGAACGCCAACGGGACCAATTCTTCCGCTTACACCTACCTGCAGAGCAAGGACGACTACGAAACGCTGCTGTCCAAGTACGACACCTTCCTGTTCGACTGCGACGGAGTGCTTTGGTCTGGCGACGAAACCATCCCCAATGTGGTGTCGGTTCTGCAGAAGCTGCGCGCTCGCGGCAAGTCGGTGATCTTTGTGACCAACAATGCGTCCAAGTCTCGTCAGACCTATCTCAACAAGTTTGCGGGCATGAACATCCAAGCGTCGCTCGACGAGGTGTTTTCGTCGTCGTATGCATCTGCGGTGTATCTCAAGAAGGTGCTCAACTTTCCTGCCGACCGCAAAGTGTATGTGATCGGCATGCATGGCATCGAAGAGGAGCTGGATGCCGAGGGGATCCTACACTGTGGTGGAACGGATCCGGAGGATAACAAGTTTCTACCTGCTCTCGATTTCACGTCGCTGCAGAACGATGAGGCGATCGATCCCAAAGTGGGCGCGGTGGTGTGTGGGTTTGACATGCACATGTCGTACATCAAACTGGCCAAGGCGTTTAAGCATCTCACTCGACCGGGCTTTGATGGTCCCGTGGAAGCTGGCAAGGAGGGAGGCGGTTGTCACTTTATCCTGACCAATGATGACTCGACTTTCCCGGCTATGGGTGGTCCCTGGCCGGGCGCGGGGTCGTTGTCGGCGCCTTTGATCTTTTCCACCAAGCGCACGCCGAGTATCGTGGGCAAACCTCACAAGCCCATGCTGGACTGCATCATCGCTACCAAGCAGTTTGATCCCAAGCGAGCCATCATGGTCGGTGATAGGCTGAACACGGATATCGAGTTCGCAAAGGCCGGGGGGATTGCGAGTATGCTCGTTCTTACCGGGATCTCGAACAGGGAGGAGATCGATGCAGAGGGGGCAAAGACGGTGCCGGATTATTTGATCAACTCGTTGGGTGATCTGGATGCTGTAGAGTAGATGTCGCAAGATGGTACTAGCATTGATTGCATGTTGTTCTTGCGTAGTTCAGAATCATAGAGACAGTTGCCCGACATCATTCAATTTGTCAGTGGCGTTGCTCAATAGTCGGAGGTGGTGTCGCTTGGCAACAAGGATGACTGGAGCCATTGTACGGCATCGACAAAGCGACGTTTTCCAACGCTGTCAATCGATCTGAACAAAGATCCTTGTGGCCTCGATTAGCCTCAGTTCCAGTCGATAGATTTGTGTTTCCGGCAAAACGGCATGTTGGGTGTCAGTTGGACGGTTCTCTTCTGTCCACAACCGAGTTTTTTTTTTTTTTTTTGTTGCACCGCGTGAAAGAGCATGCGGGGTAATCTACGGATCCCAGGAACCGCTTTTTTTCGCGAGCTGCTGTGGACGGCACGCATCCTTGGGGACTAGATTAGCAGGGCTACTGTGCAGCAGCTTGGTGCAGTTGCGTCCGTCCACTGCGGCCAAGCCGATGCATTGCACAGAGTGTGCTTAGGCGAGAACAGCGCTGCTTAATCGGGTTAATCGGGTCCAAGCGAATATTTTTCGCAGCAACAAATTCAGAGGATGAGGATTCGGGACCCCTTGGTCGCTTAATTAGCCCACAACGCGTCACTATACAGTGGGTAGAGCAAGTCTGTCTTTGCCAAGGCAAACCGGCCAGCTTTGGTTCCAACGGCGGCGCAGTGTACAGTAGTGTGTGTTGCGAGCTCGAGTTGAGTGCTGCATGACTAGATTGGTTTCATCGTACGATCATCGCTTGTGCCGCTTCTGGACTTGGACGTGAGAATGACGCCGGTGGCCCCATTCTCATCGTCTCAATCTCAAAGCATGCTACCGCGATGTGCTTTGCAGCACACTGCAATCAAGAGGGTTTACAGTCAATGTGAAGCGCGGTTCGCTGGCTATGATGATGAATGTCGGGCGGTTACGTTGCGGATGAGGGTGTGTTTATAATACGTAGTGGATGCCTGGACAATACAGTACGGCCCAACTCAACTGCAGCACTTTTATCCGTTTCTACATGGTCTTACTGCAACTGGGCACTACTGTGTACAAGCGAAATTTGCCGCGCTTGGCCCGACCAAATTTCATATTTATTATTATTTTTTTTTGTTCTTTTTCCACCTTTTTGACCCTCAGCCGCTGATTCAAGGTCCGCGACTAAACACTACATGGATTGTCGACGTACGGTTGTTAGGCGACTTAGTTCAGTAGAGTACAGTAGACTGGGAGCGGTTTCACACTTGCTAGACTAACAAAGCATGATGGTTGCACTCGTGAAATCTAGACGCTCTCTCATGGTTCCTTTCGAGTAGATACAACACGATTGCACTGTGGCGCTCAACATCAAAAAGGGTTTTCTGGTCTACATTGCAGTCTTGGCGACATCCTTCCGCCCTCCTCTGAATATTTGTACTCTGGAATAGGCAGTTGTGGCTGCTCGAGCGGTGCTGAAAGGTACAAGTTTCGTATCGAGCGCAAGTAGGGTAGACAGGATCAGGAATCCGTCTCTTGCAGTGGAGCCCTCCCTTTGTCTCGATTTTGCAGCTTTCTTGGCTTGGATCGCGAACGGCTGTCGACTAATGCGCGCGCCCTTTTTTTCCCTTTTTTTTTTTTTTTTCCCCTCTGAACCAAAATTCGAAAAAATAAATAATTACACAAAATACTTAAAAACAGTAAATACGGGTTACTGTATCAGGAGAGTGAGCTGCAGTGTTCAGTGAGGTTCTCGCCTAACGAACCCAACTGAAACTTGAGGCACTTTGCACCTGTCAACAGCGCCCAGCTGCCACGGCTGAGTTACAAAAATATGCAAGCTTGCGATTCCAAGAAGAATTCCCCGCTGCAGCTCTATGTAGCCTTCCTTGCCTTGTCGATCCATTCATCCATCCATCCATCCATCCATCCATCCATCCAAAGCATCCACCCTGGCCCGCGTTGACTCACATGGCTCCCCCCATCTCGTCCAATCCCACCATCGTCTAATCGCACCCCTTCCTCCTCCTTCCTCATTTGTACACATCCTGTCACTACTGTACTTCGCTGTTTTGCGTGTGGCTGACCAAGAGTACAAGCCTCTCCTTCCTAATGTAGCTCCATAAGGTACACCAGGCCAAAGCACTTACGCACGGATACCGTTGGCCCTTGCAAGTGAATCCCAGTATAGCGCGTTGCTGCCGATTCGAGAGGTTAGAGTGGTTCGAGGTTTCGCATCGTCTATGCAACCATGGGCTCGCTTAAGTGGACGGGTTACAAATGTGCGGCAGTAGTCGAGTCCAAGTTGGGTGTCACCTTGAGAAACAGAACCAGGCGCGGATGAATGGCGGGCGCTGCCTAAAATTTGTACCCCGCCTCCCTCCCTGAACTCACTTTGCGAGTGTGTGCAATCTGCTGATCTCTGTGATGCTTGGTCCCCCCCCCCTCTCTGCTCGTGAGAATCGAATTGCCCCCCTCCTCTACACTACACTTCCCCGCTCGTCCCTCCTCCTGGCCAATCAACCCCCGCCAAATCTAGGCAACACACAAACTCCCTTCTCCCCTGCTCCCACGTAGCTCGACCTTTTCTCTCAATCCCCATGATGCAGTAACAAGCTTTCTTGACATCCTACACCATCATCCACCACCTCCTCCGTCGCTACGTTCGAGTCGACTCGGTTTCGACTATTCCCTACACTCTTCTCTCTTCTTTGTCTACCCTTTTTCACCCTACACCATCTTCTTCCTTGGGCGAGATCGATCTGTCGTCTGCAATCGCTATAGTTGGACAGGATCATTACCGCAGTCTGTTGGTTCCAGTATCATCTCTCTCTACCATATATACCAACTTCCGAACCAACGATCAAGGTCGAACAAGACGATACCCCTTCGACCATCCCAACCATCTGCTCCATTTCCTACGTCGGCTTAGAAACACCAAATTCATCGCACCGGAAGCCAACACACCCTCATCTATCTCGTCAGATCCGACCCCATTTCGTCAAGATGGGATTACCGCACCGTCGTTCGCTGACGGTCTCTGAACCGGCGCGAAACAAGCTGCCCGGCGCACCACACCCTAACATCATGCTCGTCATTCGATTCCTCATCACGGGCATCGTCTGTCTGCTCTCGCTCGCGACTGCGATCATCTGCATCCTGGTGGTGGACTACTACAACTCGCACGATCCCATCATCCGCCCTTCGTGGGGCTCGCTCATCTTCCTGATCGTCCTGGGCCTATTCACACCCATCCTCTACTTTGGCTACAACATCTTCCTGCCGTTGATGCCGTTTATCAACTACGGCGATTTCCTGTATTCGCTGTTTATGGTCAAGCTCGAGTTGCTGTTGCAGTTCGCCATGTGCGTCATGTGGGTATCCGGTGCACTTGCGTATGCCAACGATCTGCGCGGGCGGGAGAATTGCCAGTTCGACGGCTACTGGCATTACCAGAAGCCCGCCAACTTTGGTCATGTTTGCGATCTGATCAACTACGGCGTTGGATTTGCGTATGCTACGTTTGGTGTGCAGGCGTTGCTGTTCGTGGTGGAGCTGTTGTATGGGATGTATATCTTTTTGTTCCTGGATCAGGAGTCGCTGAATGAGCCTCACTTTGAGTGGGGCAGGAGGGCGTACAACTATTCGCAGCAGTGGAAGCAGAGACAACGACAGGCACAGATTGGGGAAGCACCAGTCAGGGCTATTGCGATTGGAGGTGCTGGTGGGGCTGCCGCAGCAGGAGCAGGCGCAGGGGTGGGTGCAATGTCGTACAGGGATTCAGGCAGGAGGAGCAGTCCTCCGAGCAGTGTTGCCGGGTCTGGCTCCAGAGTGGGCAGGAGGGGCGCAGCGTACAACGACCCGGACATGGAATCGCGCACCAGCGCGCCCGTCTCGTTGGGTTCGCGAGGTAGGAGAGGCACAGCGTACGGTGGAATGCGTGACGACGACGAGGAGAGTCAGGTTGGCGGTCGTCCGCTCTCCCCCTCTTCCAGTCAAGGCGACGTCGTTGAAGCCCAGGGTCATAGACCAGCCAGCTCCAGAGGAGGATCAAGAAGATTCTCCACAGGCAGCAGAAGAGCATCCCAACACGACGACGAAGAAAGCGGTTGGCATCTAAGGGAAGATGATTCCGAACGTTAGACTACTCTTTAAATCATTCTCTCTTTAGCTTTGGTGTCCAGTTAATCCTCCCCCTCCCCCCCTTCCCCTCACTTTCCTTTTTGCTGGTTTTTTTTTTTCTTTCTTGGTTGCTCTCTTGCGCTTTCATTCCTTCCACTTTCACTTTCCTTATTGTTCCGATTGGGTTCAAACTTACAATCTGTGACTTCACTTGTGACGCTTGCGCTGACGATGTGATCCAAAGTCTCAAACGAGTTGGTTTCTCCTTTGTGCGGATGTTTGGTATAGCTGCATGGGTATATGAGGGTACAAGTACATGTCTGGATACGTTTGATCTACTTTTTGCGGACGAGGCCGAAAGCGTTGGGGCCGTTCTTGCTCTTCTTCTTCTTCTTGCTGCTGGCTACGACAGGGATAGGTTTGATGGCGAGCAGGGAATGCAAATCTGGTTCTTGATCTTGGTCTGCAGCAAGTTTGCGTTTGATGGGCACGGATTGATCTGCGTCGAGCGTGTTGCCAAAGTACTTACGAACCAACGCTTCGTCTTCTTGCTCCGCCAAGGCTTGTTGTGCATCGTCGTCATCATCGTCGTCGTTGTCGTCGGCTTGGATGGGTTTGGCGGTGGATGATGCGGGGCCGAGCGCTTCGGACTTGGAATGCAGTTTGGCGAGGACTGCATCTGTGTCGACGTGTTCGAGCCTTGCGTTGCGAGTGCGAATGTCTTGCAATGCATCCAAGATTTCCATCTCGCGTCTCGAGTCCAAAGCCTTGTCTTCGAGTTTCTTCATGGGATCGCCTTCCATCCTCTCCATCTTGCGATTGAGCTTTTCCTCCTCGGTCAAGAGTTGGCCATTCTCGCCCCTCTCCTCCTCGTCCTCGTCGAGCTCCTTGGTGGGCACAAAGTTCCTCGTGGCACCGTGTTCCGCCTGGTAATCGGCGTTCTTGGGATCGGTTTTGAACGTGATCTCGGCGGAGCACTGCGTGCATTTGATGTAGAAACGGAAGATCTTGATGCCGTAGTAGTCTTCGCCAACGACGAGTTCCTTGCGCGCGTTGAACTTTTTGCCTTTGTAGATGTATTCCGAGCAAGAGTTGCAGCGCATCGAGTAGGGGGCCATCAGACGGACGGTTTGTTGCGCGTCTTTGGGGATCTTGCGACGTGGGATTTTGGAGGGGTCGAATGAGGGCGGGTAGTAGTGGTTGAGCGCTTTTCGGTCGGCCATCTCGATGTATGAAGAGTGCGTGCGTGCACAAGCCGAGAAGACCTGAGGTGAGGACGATGGGGATGATGATGGTAGAAGGTTAAGGTAGCGGCTCAGGGCGGAAAGCAAGACCAAAAAATGTGTGGCTGAGTTGCCGTTTCCAGGGTCGCGTGTGTTGAATCGGGAACTGCAATTGCTAGATCTGCGATCTGCAAAGCGGTGCAGGGGCACAGAGCACTGGATCGACTGAGTGGTTTAATCGGGACACGGGACACGGACAAGTGGAGGCAAAAGAGCAGTCCGACATGAGCTTTAATTCGATGTCATTGCCGGAGATTGCCTTCTCGCCACCACAACCACAATCCAACACTTGTCGCCTCTTGGGTTCAGCAACAGCTCAATGGTCTCTGTATAGCATTTCCGAAATGAAGTAACCGGGGGTGCATCGGACACATTTAATCCGTCTCAGCCACAACAATGGTGCCGGCACCTACCAAAACCTCCTCCGGCACCACGGTAGGCAAAACGTCAAAACGTTCCACCAAGCGGATCGTCCCAGCTGCTTCGTCCTCTGGCGTTGATGAAGCTAGTGCTCGTCTCCGCAATCTAGCTTCCTCTCTCCCTTCGGAACTCATCACCTACATTATCGAAATTGCTGCGTCTACAGCCACCTCCAACACGCACAAGCTCCGCTTTCTGCTGCTCTCGCGCTCTTACCATGCGCTGCTTTCGCCGCTGATCTACTCAACCATCGCGCTCACTTCGTCGCAACCCATCCATGCCTTCTCTTCGCTCGTTCGAACTAATGCCAAAGTTGCTCGACACGTCCGCAGGCTGTGGATTGGACCCGACACCTCGTCCTCTGACCTGATCACTGCGCTTTCTCCACCGACGTATAACGAGGCTGCGTACATAACGGATATGCGCGAGAAGATCCACGTTTCTGTGCGACACATGCTGCGATCCTGTCGGAAGCTGCTCGACGTGGCACTCGCGGGAGAATTGCTCTCGATCCACACCGCTCACTCTTACGGTTCTGCGTGTCAACCCGTCAGGCTCACCAGCATCAACCCACACAGCTTCGTCGGCGGGTTCTCGGCACCGATCTTTAGGAAGGTGAAAGTTTTGAGAATCGTAGATACAAACTTGGCATTTGAGGAGGCGGATGAGATCAGGACACTGGCGGATCTCGAGTGGTTGATCTGGAGCGCACCCAAGGATTATGGCGACATCATCCGCGATGGCAACGTGTTGCGCAGGCTTCTGCAGCGACCGAGGAGACATTTTGAATCGGCATCGGACGACACAGCAGCACAACAGCGTGAACATGTGGGGGATTCAACGCCTGCTTCGGTAGCAGCCCCACGAAGCCATCAAGTGGATCAATTATGGACGGATCTGTCAGCACTCGAACTATCCGAAGGGCTTGCACCGGCAAGGGCGTCCAAGAACGACAAGTTCCGCAGACTCACCATCCAAACCGCACGCAATCGCGCTGCGGAGCTTCGACGGCTGCTCGCCGATTCGTTCCCGCTCTACAGCGGCTCGGGAAGTGACACGGTTAACGACGATTCGACGGGCGGGTTGACGAATGGGCTGGATACGACGTTTGACGAATTGGAACGCGAGTGGGATCCGGTGCTGAATGTGCCGACGATCCATGCGACGGAGCTCGATGGGGTGGTGTTGGACGAATGGGATGCATTGCGTGATTTGATCAATAATGCCGGTGGTCAGTATACCAATTTGAGCATGTGGGATGTAGGCGACGACCAGAACACCGCAGTCGATGCTGGCAACGCTCTTAGACGGCAGAGAAGAGTGTGGCAGAACATCTCGGATATCGATCTCCCCACAACCTCGACACATTGCACTGCAGCTTCTCATCATCCAATAGCTTCCCCGCCGTAAATGTTCAAAAAAAGGGCTTCTGAATTAAGCTACACCATGGCATCGATCGAGATGAGTTTGGTCTCTAGGGAGGCGAGGTTGAGCAGGACGACCTGTTTTGTCGTTGCGAATTCGGGGATTAGGACGACTCTGCAGTTGGGGTGGGATGGGTCTTGCGAGGAGTAGATGGCGGTGGCGTAAGCTGGTTGATTTCCGACAAAGAGGACGTGGGGTCTTTGTTTGAGTACGAATGGATCGGTGGTTTTGAACGGGTAGCACCAGAGGGTGTCTGGAGCTGTTGGAGCGATGTGGCCCCATTCCAACGTTCTTGTTGCCATGTCCAATCTGGCGGCGGCGTCGTCTTCTTCGACGTACTTGTAGATGTCGTCGATGTTCTGGCCGCTGGTACCGAGCAGCGTTTTGCCTCCAAGCTCGATGTAGGCTGGATTGGTGTGACGGTGCAGGGAGTCGAAGCGACCGCTGCGTGGCAGGAGGGCGAAGTGGATTGGTTGCTGAGGGATGGCGGTAGAGGCGGGATCGAGCGGACCCGGTAGGATGTGGACGGGGAGTGTGGAGCACAGGTCCGATAGGAGCTGGTCGAGTGCGAGCGTGGGTGCAGAGGAGAATGTGGGTTGTTCTTGACCGTACCGTTTAGGTTTTTCGACCGCCTCTTCGGATCGGGAAGGTGCAGCGAGCGAGTTACCAGCAATGATGGCAGAGACGATACGGGAGCTCGACTGGCGATCGGTGTGGTCACCTAGCTCGCCGGTGATGTATTCGGTCAACAGTTGGAGCGCGAGTTGAGATTCGAGTCCTTCGTCGCCTCCAACGGACAGCCCAGACATGAGCACTACCCATTTGTCCTGATTGTCTTGATTCTCCTTTTTGCTGGCTGATGCTGACTTTGAGGCGCCATTAGAATGCGCCGCTTCTGGCGGGAGGGAAGCAAAGACAGCATCGACGACATCGAAATCACCCGCTCTCGTTTCCGTACCCAACACAGCAGCCACCACACCCGTGATCAGCATCTTCCTCAACTCGGTGCCGCCAGCAATCGCGTCGCCGACCAACTTGACCCTTCCACTCTGGTCTTCAATGTACAGCTCGTCGTTGGCATAGTCGACATATTTCGACCTGACCGGCTGCGGCGCCAACCATTGCTGTTTTGGGGCAAAGTAAAGAGCTTCACGTCAGCAACTGCTTTGGTCGTGGGTGAGGGTGGAGAAAGGGAATGCTTACTTCTCGTGTGAGATCCTCCAAGACATCGGGTTTCAAGGGCATAGCGCAATAGACATTGCCGACGATGTAACAAATATCGCCCTGTCGTACGTCCAAGATCCTATCGACCAACTTGGGCGGCTCTTGCAAGCGCACCCTCTCTGCATTGCTCGGTCCGGCATCAGGCTCGGTGGAGGACAAGAGTTGCGAGCTCGGGGCCGACTGCGACTGCGAGAAGGTATCAAAGCTTTCGATCCAACGAGAATGTGCGCGCGGGAGGATGCGTTTCTTGAGGTACGCCAGGCGGTAATCGTAGAGTTGGGCATATTGCCTCGAGTAGGAACGGGAACCGAGTGGGACCAAGAATGTATGCGACAGATGGTCCGAGTGTGTAGATGTAGCACGCTCGATGAGCATGGGGGTTGGCATCCTGGACGATGTCGACGGTCGGTTGTTGATGATGGTGAGAAGGCAGATGGAGCGGTGAGAGGGTGGAGCTGTGCGAGCAACAAGAATGTCGTCAACGTTTGGCTGAGGCGTTGTTGATTGACGCGTTGATGGATTCAAACGCGCGTCAAAAATTTGGGCGCAGAGACCAACACTTTTTGTGCGACTCGATTGCGACTTGCCCTTCACCGTTGTACCCTTGCCTCACCATTCTTGACCATCATCAACTTGGCTCCAACAATGATCAAGGCGCTCAAATAGACCCACATACAGGGCATACTCACGCCACCATGCCGTTCGAGCCTTTAGACACACTCGTCGTGCCACCTCTGCCGGCACTCAACCTCGAACTACCCGATCAGCTCGTATCTTCCACCTTTCTCTCTCACACACCCATCGTACCAACACATGCATTCCGCATCGAGCCTTTGTTTCAAGACGCACAGGCTGCAGTCGATCCGGTGCTGCAATCTTGGACCAAGCGTGCCGTAGACGCATACTCGTACACGCCAGAGCCAACACTGGCGTTTCACACATCTACCAGCAACGACGATTTCGATTCTCCGGGCCCATCCAAGCGACCTATTCGTCGCGCGACTTCGGACTCGAGCTTGAGCTCTTACAACTACTCTTTTTGGGACGATGATCTGAAACCTTCATCACATTCGGCCACGGTCAAGTTCAGAGGCGAGCCTGCCAAAGCTAGGGTGTTGGATCTGGCTGTCGCCGAAGGCATCACCCCTGGGCCTTGTACCTTGCTCGAGGCGATTCATGATAGTGTCACGCATCAATGCAATGCCCAAGATGAACAAGGCAGACACTTGGCACCTGTCCATCCATTACATGACGTTCTCCGATCGCTCGTCATCACGGCAACCACGGGCACCTCTTCGGAACACTTTCAATGGGATGCCAACTCGGCTTCCTTCCTCTGGTCGGCGACGCTGCAACATCGTAACAACATACGCTCGCTCCGCAGGCTAGTCAAAGAACAAGCTGCACTACACGCTGCCCTGACCGCGGCGAGTGACGATCCTTCTCCACTTTTCGAGGTTCCCGCCGCCAGATTGCAGCCGTGGATCGGCTCGGAACGCATCATGGGCTGGAGCCAAGCCGCTTCCGACTCGATCGTGCAGCCTTTCCTCGACATTGGTGCGCTTCTGCGTCGCATCGACGACCGAATCTTGACCATCCACACAAGTACGACGGCCATGTGCAACGAGGCTCCTGCGTTAGCCGCTGCTCTCGATACACTCGTCGGTTGGTTCAAGTCCGAGCTTTCCTCTCAGACTACCATCCTCACCAGTCGCACAGCGAACCCCGACGCAGCCACAGCTGCGGTTCTCAATGCTCAGGCCGAGCTCGAAACTGCCCATGCCGTGTTGACCACCCTAGGCAATCTCATGTCGTGTGCTCAACCAAGGACTCCACCCTTCCGCCCGCTCGCTTGGCTCGAATCGACACATGCAACCTTGTCGCATCTCCATGCGCATCTTGCTGCATCGCTCGCGTCCGGCGCGCCGTCTCTCGCCTCGGCCGTGCTTGCGTATCTGCTCGATCGAACCAGCATCACTTGGCGCACCCAAGTCGCGCAATGGGTTGGGTTCCCCGGCTTCGAATCGGACCGAACGGGCGAGCTCGATACCGCAAATCCCGGAGCAGCAGGCTCTCAAGGGGGAGCAAATGTGCATGTCCCGTGGAGTGGCGCCGTGGTCGATTGGGCGTTGGACGAAAAGAAGGAGGAGGACGTCGGCTATACGTTGAAGCCCAGTGCTGTGCCGAGTTTCCTGCCCTTCAGATCAGCTAGGGCGTTCCTGGAAGCGGGCAGGGCGTTGAGGTTGCTGAAGAAGGCAGCGCCGAATGATCATCCTCTAGTGAGGCATTGGAAGGTCAGTGCCGAGGGTACAGGCGATGTCAAGAGGGGGTTGGAGCTGCCGACGTGGAAGTGGACCAACGAAGGTGAGGAGAGAGAAGTGAAAGAGAGGATTGACGAGTTCAAAAGGGAGATCAGGAGGTGGAGGAGGGAGAGGAGGAGGGGGAAAGACGGTGCGGACCGAGCTCTGGGATCGTCGCCGCTGGGGTCGAGCATGGTACTGGCTCAGACAGCGAGTGGTGGTATTAACAAAGATGTTGATTCCAGCCATCAGTCGGGCATCCTCACGTTCGAGGACCACTTCGCACGCATGTCATCGCTCTTCACCGCCTTCCCTGGCGTTACGGACGCAACATCAACCGAACTACGTTTCGCTACCAGCGAGCCACCTTCGCATGACAAGCAACCCCACATCCAAGATGACGAGGAATGCTCGCTCGTCAACTACCTTGCCACTTGCGCCTGCCCTGCCGATGCTGCACAGACGATCTCGCAACGTTCGTTCGATCGCATCACGCAAAACACGCTCGTTGCGCCGTTCGAATCCTGGGCGCGATTGATCAACATGTCGCTGATCTCGGTCTTCTTTTCCGATCTCGGTCTGGGCACTTACCTCGAAACGTGCAAGCGCTTCCTCCTTCTCGGCAGCGTCCACTTTGAACGTCAAATAGTTTCTGCCCTGTTCGAAGTCGACAACGCTTCCGTCCTCGACCAGGGGGGGCAGAGGGGCAGCGTTGTGGCGATGAACACGCGGCTTACTGTCGAGGGAATTTGGCCGCCCAACGATAGTTTGCTGTCCTCGGCGTTGAACACTGCGGTTATCGAGACGGTGTCGGGCATGCGTGCAGCGCACGAAGATCGGCTCTCGCGTCAACAGCATCGTCATGTCCACGCGAGCAATGGAGATGCGATCTCGCTCGCGTTCAAAGATCTCGATGAGCGATTGTCGTTCGCCATCGTCTCGCCGCGCACGCCGACCAATGCCAAGAGTAAGCCGACGTGGATGGATGCGTCTTCGATCGACGCGCTCGACTGGCTGACGCTGTCGTTCCACCCGCCGCCGCTGATTTCGCCGTTGCTGACGCAGCTCGCGCAGAGCCGGTACCAGCGGCTGTGGAATTTGCTGCTGCGGATCAAACGGTGCAAGGTGGCGATGCGCGAGGTGTGGTGCGGGATGTTTAAGGGGGTGAGTGCGGCGTTTACGTGGGATTTCCGTACCAAGGGGATGATGCAGCAGATGCGGTGGGAGATGGCGCATTTTGTGGATGTGTTTGGCGCCTATGTGAATGAGGTTGGGATTGAGCTGGAGTGGGGGCGGTTTATGGCGAGGTTGGAGCGCGTGAGGAGGGAGGTGAGTGAGGAGCTTTCCTCCACCAGCACGACGGGAAAGGCTGTAGGGGAGGCGGAGGGGGTGGATGAGGATTTGGAAGACGAGGTGTTGGGAGAGGAGGAGAAGGCAGCGTTGATGACGGCGAGTTTGGAACTCAAGGATGTATTCTCGCTCGCGCGCTATCACGAGCGTATCCTAGATCGTATGCTAGCTACGTGCTTTCTCAAGTCCAAGCAACGTGGCGTGCTGCGCATCGTCAACGATATGTTGCAATCCGTGCTCGACTTTTGTCAGCTCTGCACCGACTTCCACGCCCCGCCACATGTCGCCGTCGAGGCTCCCACGTATCAGGAATTTGAACGCCTCCACGTGTACTTCCGCTCGCGCATCGACACCCTCATCCAAGCACTCCTCATCTTGAAGGATCGCCATCGCGACCAACCGCATCCACAGCAAGACCCAGATGCACAAAACCCGACCTACGCCAAGCGCAGACACGACGTCGAGATGGAAAAGGCCAGACTCGCAAGAGACGAGTTGGACGACCTGTCCAAGTTGGACACGGATGATAAAACGATGGGTAAGAAGGGTGACGAGGTGAGTGCAGTCGAGATGCTGCTGGTTCGACTCAATGCGTCCGGGTTTTATGGTGAGCTCGACTGAGTTCAAGCTCACCACTCATCATTCACAAGGATCTGTCAGCAGTAGAAGCATTTCTGCTGGTCGATGGCGGAAGAGAAAAACAAAGAAACTCAACATTACTACACTTGCGAGCGAGAACGAGACTGTGACGACTTTTGCCAAAGATACGAGACGGGAGGCTACAGAATTACGGCGAGACTTGGAGGAAGCGGAAACAGTGGACTAAACAAGGAACCTTGAAATCTGAAAAGTGCGGGGAGCTGAGGAGCTCTCGAGAGTTTACGACCTGTTGATGGCGTCCATGACTTTGCTTGCCTGTTCTGGGGCGTGATTCTTCTTGACCCTTGTGGGGAGATCCTTGTTCTTCTTGACGGTGACTTTGAGTTCGTCTCGCGAGAGTTTCTCTCCCTCTTTGGCGGCGATCTTGTCGAGTCTAGCTTCGAAATGCGATCGACCTTCGCCTGGGTTCTTTTTAGAACCGGACCAACGACGGGCTTTAGCGGTGGTGCCGTGTGAGAGGTCGTCGAGTTGGTCTGCTTTGTAGTGTGGCGAGTTGCGGAAGACCGAATTCGACGAGTATGGGTCGGATGAGGTGGACGAGCCTGAGTCGCTTCGAGGTTTGGTCGACATTATCGGTGTTGTGGGTGTTTTGGGTGTGTATATCCTTTGTGTGTGTGTGTGTGTGTGAGAGAGAGAGAGAGAGAGAGCGTACGGGTAATGCTTGACTTGAGCTTGCAATGCGTGGTAGGGGTTCAGGGAGTGGAGAAGAAGCTGAGGGTGCTTTATATCTGAGGACTCAGTCATGGTCTGACAAAGGGTAGCCGAGGGAACGGGGGAGCTCGGGCCACACAATCACGAAGAAGCCACCCCACAGATGGTCCATAGCTATTAGGAGCACGCAACTAGCACACAACTATTGCGTCGAAACGCAGCGAAAGCCAACCTCACAGACCAGCAACGAGGCCGGCACTGCGAGTCAACCAGTCACAGTGTCTCACTCAGCCATGCCATGGTGTGACTCTGCCCCAATAAAGCTGTGCCGAAGCAGTACTCAGACCCAAACAAAGAGGCTCGACCCGTGTGACCCGACCGTACCCCTGCCCGCGCAACCAGAGGCCTTGCGCAGTCTGGCAGTCGCGCAGGGTCCAACCACCTTTCACCCCCGCTCTCTGTCTGCACCTGTCAAGACCAATTTTGGCTCGTCATGCATGCTGCATCCATCGCTGTGTGGCTTTCATGCTTGGAAATTGCGAAATTATTACAACAACAGAGTGTAGTGGAGCCTCTTGGAATTTCCATTGTTCTGCATCTCGTGACCACGCCTCGATCGACACTTTTTACACTTTACTACTTTGTAATTGTCCGCAGCAGCGGTAGCGGAACAAGAAATGGCGCGGTGCGATTAGATAGTGTAGGAGACGATGGTTTTACTCGTGCGTGAATTGCGCCTTGCGCTTCTCGGCGAATGCAGACATTCCTTCCTTCTGGTCCTTGGTTGCGAACAGCGACTGGAACAGACGGCGCTCGAAGCGGGTACCTTCTTGCAGGTTGAGTTCGAACGCTGTTATGTGCCCCGTCCAGATCATTATCGCATTGTATCGCATCAGTTGTTGATTTCTCGTCAGTATGGATCATTCAACTTCACCGAAACAGTGGAGGAGCGGAGGAGGTTTGTCGTAGAGGTAGGAAAGGGGAGTTGGGGAGAACAACTTACAGGCATTCACGCCCTCCTTGGCGGCCTGGACAGCGATTTGGCCCTTCTTGGCAATGGTGCTGGCAACTTTGACCGCCTCGTCGACGACTGAACCTTCGCGCACTACGCGAGAGATGAGACCTCGTCGCTCTGCATCGTCAGCGCTAAAGTTGCGACCAGTCAGCACCATCTCCATGGCAGTCGACTTGCCTACGGCCTTGGTCAAGCGCTGAGTACCACCCGCACCGGGAATCACACCGAGGTTGATCTCCGGCTGGCCAAAGTTGGCGTTGGGCGCAGCGAGAATGATATCACACCTGCGTCGCATCGAATGAAGACATTGTCGCTCAGTCAGTCACACAATATCAAGCGGAACATCAGAGAGGGGTCGGGGTCAACTTACATCATGGCCAACTCACATCCTCCACCAAGAGCGAAACCAGAAACAGCGGCAATGATGGGCTTCCTGATGGTAGTGAGCTTGGTCCAGTGGCCGAGGAAGTTGGTCTTGTATGCATCAGCATACTGCTTATCCTTCATCTCCTTGATGTCGGCACCAGCGGCGAAAGCCTTGTCAGACCCGGTGAGAACGATGGCTCCGACGGAAGGGTCATTGTCGGCAATTTCGGTTGCTTGGTTGAGCTCATGGAACAGCGCAGAGTTGAGCGCATTGAGAGCTTTGGGACGATTGAGAGTGATGAGTGTTACACCGGCGGCGGGCGAAGAGACGAGGATGTTCTGGTATTCCTCCGCCGCCGCCGAGGAGAGGCGCGGGAGCGAGGTGGAGAGAGCCCTAGTGGAAGCGAGTACTGCGCGCGGGGCGCTGGTGCGCAAGGCAGTGCGGACGGTGGAAGCGATCATCTTAGTTCTTATCGAATGAGGTGTTGATGTGGGTTACAACGGTGAAAAGAGAAGAGGGGAAGGGGAGCAGGAAAGAGAAAGGGGGATGGGATGATGTTGTTCTTCGCGGAGGGGGGGTGTGTGTATATGGCAGGTGGCCTAAGCGGGCGATTGTACGCTCGGCTGTTTCGGAATCGGTGCTCAACTCAACCGGAAAACCCGTGAAAATCGACCTCCGCTCTCCACACTTTTTTTTTCAATAATTTGTAATCATGACAAATTGAAGAGAGTCGAAATCCGGTTTGGCCGTTGATGTGACTGCTGAGTCTGAGTCTGAGTCTGCCAAGAGCTTCTCTTTGCCACAATACGATTTCTCCACTTGGCTTCCGCTTGACCTGACACCACCGTCTTCATCCCATTGGCCGTCTTCGAGATGACGATCGCAAGAACAACAGCGGCATCGCTACGTGCGGCAGCCCGCAGCGCTTCGGTGGCTTCCTCCAGCCGCATTGCTGCGATTCGAGTCACATCGCTTGCTCGAGGCATTCTCACTTCCTCTCGCTCTCCAGCCCTCCGATCCGCTCTGCCCACCATCTCGCCTAGGGCAGTCCAAAAACGGACCATGTTCATCCAAACCGAATCCACACCCAACGAAGACTCGCTCAAGTTCCTGCCCGGTCAATCCGTCATGGAGTCTGGCACACACGAATTCCTTGATACTCGCTCCTCCATGGCGTCACCCCTTGCCAAGAAGCTCTTCTCCATCCCTGGTGTCGTTGGGGTGTTCTATGGTCCAGACTTTGTGACTGTCTCGAAAGACAACGCGCATCAGTGGTCGACGCTCAAGCCCGAAATCTACTCGAGCATCATGGAATTCTTCACTGCCGGTCACCCTCTATTCACGGACCCCGAGAGCGGCCATGGCAGCTCTGACACCGTGATCCTCGACACAGACTCGGAGGTGGTTGCCATGATCAAAGAGCTGCTCGACACCCGCGTCCGTCCAGCGATTCAGGAAGATGGCGGAGACCTCGAATACCGTGGCTTTGGAGAAGATACGGACGGCATCGTCAAGGTCAAGTTGAAAGGTTCCTGCCGAGGCTGCGACTCGTCCACCGTCACGCTCAAGTCGGGTATTGAGAGAATGCTCAAGCACTACATCCCAGAAGTCCAGGGAGTGGAACAGGTGCTCGATCCAGAAGAGGAAATCGCTCTGGACGAGTTTGCAAAGTTGGAAAAGAAACTCGAGGCGGATCGAAAGAAGGAGAGGGACATGGGATTCTCTTTGTAACTTCCATCTCGCCCACCATTCTGTATCTTATTCTGTCTGGATGGAAACCATCTCTGATTTTTGATTTCGAGAAGATTTCGAGAAGCAAGGAGGTCCTTTTGCTTGATGTCGGGCCTAAATCCTGACGGACTGTGCGGGGCATCCAGGTGAGACCATGCCCCGCTATCAGGCCGAGAATTCCCCTTGTCGAGAGCCGAATCGATCAAGCCCCCACCATATGCACACAGAGCCAATCATCCTACAGATCATGCATTCCAACCAACGTCTCATTCCTGTCCGTCAATCCCCATTGTCAACCACCAAACGCACACACACACACACACACAATGAGATTGAGATGGAAATCATTTCGTTGACAAGTTGCGAGGGTTTTTCTTCAAATCCTACATCATCCGGAACAGCGCCTCTTCGGCGCTGACTCAAGCCTTAATACGGCCAATGATAGTATCGGCGGCGTACTTCTGCACGACCTTGGGGTCATGCAACATGTTGAACTCCTCAGTGGCATCCCTGCCAGCGTAGAGCATCAGAGCCTTCCTTCCGCCTGGGTGGTCATCCATGAAACCGGAGACGTTCAACACCTGACCGTTGACAACGATCCAAATGTCATCCTCGGTTGTGTGCTTGGTCACCTCGTCCATGGTGTACTCCTTCTCCTCGTTGGTCTGCTGCGCGGCCGCACCGGAGCCAGACTGGGGAGCAGCCGAGGCAGTCTGAGCTGGTTGGCCGGCTTGGACGGCCGCGGGGACGGCCGAGTTCTGCTGCTGGACAGCCGAAGCCGACGAGGCGCCGTCACCGAAACCAAACTCAAGAGTGATGGTCTTGGTGTTGGGATCGGCGCGAACGCGAGTCTCGAGGTGGTTCGAGATCTGACCAAGACGAGCGGTTGCCTTTCCGGTGGCAAGGTTACGCAGCAAGAAGCTCGAAGCAGTGTCACCAGCGACACGGCCAAAGACGACGCATCCGAGAAGCGACGAACCACCGAGGCGGTTGGCACCGTGAACACCACCGGCGATCTCACCACAAGCGAAAAGACCGGGGATGGGCTTGCCCTGGTTGTCGACAACGCGCGACTCGGGGTCGATCTCGAGACCACCCATGGTGTAGTGAAGAACAGGCGTCATCAGCGCAACATAGAAGGCCTGGTTCAAGCGGAGGTCCGAGTTGGAGAAGAATTTCTTACCCCATGGGCATTTCTTGTCGCCCTTGGCGATGGCCTCGTAGTCTTGGAAGGTGCTCTTAAGCTTGTCAGCTGGGATGCCCATCTCCTTGGCGAGCTCGTCACCGCTCTCGAAGCGCTTCATCAGGCCACGACCAGCGTAGTGCTTGCAGTGCCACTCGATCTCCTTGGAAGCCTGCTCGTTGAGGATGAGACGGACGGGGAACTTGTTGTTGTCCCACATACGGCCAGTGACGTAGTCACGATGACCGAGCTCATCGGCGAATCGGTTGCCCTCGTTGTCGAGGAGCAAACCACCGCAACCACGCAGAGCCTCGGCGGCAAGGAACTTGACCTTGGCATCGGGGTCCTTGGGATCAACGAGACCGGTAGGATGGACCTGAACCTTCTCGAGGTCGATAAGACGACCGCCGATCGAGGCCACCATCTTCTGACCATCACCGGTGCAGTGGTCGCCGTTGGTGGTGGGGAGGTGGACGAGGTCGGGACGGTGCTTCTTGAGGAGCGAGTTGACATCGTCGAAATCGGCGGCGTAACCACCGGTGGCAAGAATGACGGGGCCATTCTCCTTGTGCGTCTGACCCTGGTACTCGTACTCGACACCAGTGACCTCGCCGTTCTCGTGAACGAGCTTGGTAACACGAGCCTTGCGGAGGATCTGGACACGGTCGGGCTCGGCCTCGGCGAGATCCTCGAGCTTCTCCATCTGTGCGTAGGTGATTGTCATACCGGGAAACTGAGCGCCACCACGGTGAGTTCGGGGCTGCGAATGGCCACCGAGACGGGAAACCTTGGAGAGGTCAAGAGCGAAACGGTCCATAAGCCAGTTGACGGCTTCACCGGACTTGTGGGTCAAGACCTTGATCAGATCATCTCGTGCGAGGTCACGGGCCGACTTCTTGGTGTCTTCGAAGAAAGTCTTGGCCGAGTCTGGGATTCCCTGTTCAGCCTGTGTGGTGGTACCGGCACCATTGATACCGGAGGTGGCCTTGGTGGAGTTGCCACCGAAGAAGGGCTGCGATGTGCCCGGAATGGGGGAGAGAACATCACAAGCGGTCAGCAGGGGTGTGGCGGATCGAAAGAGTCAGCTGCAACAAAGCGTGAGGGTCAATTACTAGACACTTACGTTCTTATCAAGAACCAGGACATTGGCACCACGCTCATAAAGAGTGTGAGCGGCACTGAGACCTGAAAGACCGCCACCGACAACGATGACGCGAGACATTGTGAGACGTTTGTGTGTGTTGGAGGGAGATCAAGAAAAAGGACGGGAACGGTTTGAATGAGGAAAACGAGAATGTGTGGAGATGCAGATGCAAGTGCGAGGGAAGGAGGACGGAATGATGATGTTGGCAGAGAGGAAGAAACAAACTCGAGTCCAGCGATGTCGAAGAGAAGAACAAGAAGGGGGGTTATAAAGACGACGGCGACACGGAGTCGCCGAGCACATTTCAGTAGCTAGCAGTCCAGAGGTGCGAAGGGGACCGACGGACTGACTGACTAACTGACTGCACTGTAGGGTGGCTGTCTGTGAGAGTGTGCCTGCGTGCATGCATGCGTTCTCTTGCTTGCTCAACTGCACTTGACACAGAGAAGGGGCGCCACCCGACCCCGCTTCAGCCAGCCACTTGTTGCAGCCGAATTGCTGCGCGCGCTCAAAACGAAACAGAAGCACAACAGTGCAGAGCCAACCAGCGACAGCCCGTTACAGTGCAGTTAGTCTCGCGAAACAGTTCGCAACCGCGGCGGGTTTCCCCACACTGTGCTTGGGGGGAATGGACCCTATTTTCCGCCCTCTCACCCACTCGAAGATCGCAAGGCACACAGGCTGCTACTGGACTAATGTATTTTGGCGATATTTGAAATGTGGATTCTGAAATGTTTCCTCTTGCCGAATTCCACTAAGGAAGGGTCACTGGCCTTGTGCCCGGTTGGCTGCACGGGCACCAAGATGCACGTAGAATGCACCCCGCACCACCTCACACTCTGCAACCCAGCCAGCCACCCCTCTGCTGCACAGAACTACTGTAGACTGTATGGGTCAGTAGATTACAGCTCATTCTCGTCTACGAGCTCGAATGAATCCCGAGCCCGTTCTGTACAAACACGCATGCTTTGCCTCCTTCTCTCCGCTGTCGTGGTCGCTTTCACAGGGCAATCGGAATGACATGGCCTCGAAACCACATGCATACATTGCATGTCGGTTCATCCTTCCCGTGGGATTGTGCAAGGAATCTCTCGACGTCCTGCGCCGTGTTTAGGACATGCTCACTTCCACACTCGTGTAAGCGAAAAAAATGGTTGCGACCGCTTGACAGAAACTGATTGCTTGTGTTTGCACCAAGAGTCTGCTGCCTGTGCGGCGCCGCATTCTCTACAAGATGTAGCTTGGTCAGAACTGTTCGCCGAGATTTGCGACTGCAACAAGCAGATCAGCCAGCGTGAGCCGTGCTGCGGGGCAGCCGGATTTTGTTCAAACGGATTTGACACGACCCACTCAAGGCGACCAAAAAAGGGTTCAACCAAAAACAAGCGCCAAGCGTCGAAACTGCGCCTAACTTCAACCTCGGTCCATGCACGACACTTCCGGCGCTCCAGCCAGACCATGTTCGCGCTATCTCCACCTGGACACTGTCAGTACAGCACAATCTCCTTCCTCGCCTTGCTCACAAGACATCTCATTGCGTATCAGGCTGATGTAGCCATCAAAAAGTTACGAGCAAGGTTTGCGTCTGCGTCTTAACATCGCGTAAGTTGAGAACGAAAGGATGTGGAGAGGATGACTAAGCACTGGTCAGCTCGGTCTTGTGTCCGAGGCGTGCAACCGTCATTGACAGGTTGTTCGACACAATGTGACAGCATTCACAGTTCTCGGGTCATGGTACAAGTGAAGCTCCACCGATCGTCACGCCTGGAATCACACCATTGCCCTTTTAAACGTTGCTTGTTCCTTGTGTAAAGTGCGAGTTGAGCAATACTATGATGGATGTTGTAAACTCTCTATGGATCCTCATTTCATTTGGGCCGCTGCTGCATCTCCTGCTGCGTACCGACTCTTAGCACGAAGATAGGGTCCGTACCTGTAGAAAAGGTATGGCGCAGGAATGCCAATCACGATCGAGATCAACGCCAGAATCGAATTACCCCATCCCTGTCCCAGACGCTGGTACATGGTCGGCGCGGCGAGAGGAAGACCGAACCCGCCTAGACTTCGAACAAATACGGCTGCGGCAAGCACCGATGCTGCATACAGTGGCAACACATCTACCAGATAAGATTGGCACACCAGGAACGTCCCCATAGCGCCAGCCGCAAACATGGCAGCGCCAATGTTGGGCCCGATCCAGTGCGTTTTGTACTCGGCCGTCCAGCCATACACCAAAAGCCCCGCTGGGAAAAGCAATGATGTGGCCATCAACAGCGGCAGCTTGAACTCGGGTCGACCCTTGCCGTCCGGCTCTCGCGCGCTAAGCGTGCGGTACGTATAATCGACCACCCTGCCTCCTACCTGGCCTCCCAGTGTGAAGCCGATCGCCAACGAAATGTAGTTAAGCGACGCGATGCCCGGCTTCTCGTCATAGATCTCGCCGAACGTTTGCGGGAAGACGGTGAGCAAAATGTACATGCATCCGTACAAGATGCACATGTAGACAGCAAACACCTGGATGATCGGTTGAGTTGCCAAGAGGATGAACGGGCGCGAAATGTTGCGTCGAAGCTTTTCGTGCCGAAGCGACGAATCTTGCTTTTCGTAGATGGTCCGAAGCTCCTGATTGCCCGTCTCCTTTCTCAGCTTGCGTGCTTTGCGTTTGAGAATCTCAGGAGCATAAGTTTCCTGCAGCAAGAAGAACCCGATCACAGCAGTCAACCCTGCGTACATACTCGAGACCCAGAAGATCCATCTCCATTCTCCCAATTCTTGTACGATCCAGCCTCCCACAACTGGCCCAACGGCGGGTCCCAAAAGTGGCGCAAGACTGTACAGAGCCATTGCACTTCCACGCTCGGAAGGATCGAAGAGATCTGCGATGGTGCCACCTCCAACTGCGAGTGGCGCGGATCCACCGAGGCCTGCGAAAAAGCGCAAAACGGTCATCTGTGCAAAGGATCGACTTGCTCCACAGCCGATGTTGAACGCGATGAACATGACGTTGGCAGATTGCAGCACGATCCGACGTCCAAACATCTCGGTCAGAGGAGCCAGAAAGAGAGGACCGAATGCATATGCCAGTACGAAGGTCGAGAGCATCATGCTCTCCTGTACGCTCGAGGTGACGTGAAAGTCTCGACTGAGAAGCGGCAATGCAGGCGCGATCATGGATGACGCCAATGGACTGAGGAAGGTGTAGCTCGACACAAGGACGGTGACTGTCCATCGATGGCGTTTCGACCAATTGCGTGGGTTCTCTTGCGAATCTGGACTGTCCCAGGTGACAATGTTGGGGTCGGTGATCTCTTGCTTTTTGACAGCAGTAGCGAGCTGCTCCTTATGCTGCTCTTGCTTTGCAGCTTCTATTTCGCCGGGCTCTAGGTTGGATCGCGCGGTGCCAGATGACAGACTGAGTGAGTGCCGCGATGTCTCTGTCGAGCCGAAACAAAATGAAAAGGGTTTCGAAACGAGCAGGTGGGTTAGTGGTTAGCGTGATGCGGAGCGTGAGAAGGTTCCTACGTTTTGACAGAAGGTACTTGGTAGCTACAGTACTTGTACCAACCAGCCATGAGGAGTGGCGTCACGTTCGCCAGATTGACACTCACCAGCTGGTGTCTCGGCGGGTGTAGCGGCCATGGTCGAATGGGTGGTTGTTTCCAAATAGTCGCCATGATGACAAGATTGCGGTGATTCTCTCGTTGAAATCGTCATGTTGGTCGAAACCTTGGTGAAGCGGTCGTGAAATGCTGTGGATAGTATCACGAGGACGATTACTGTCCAACAAGAGTCACTGAACGAATTGTGTTATGCTGGCTGTGGTTGCAACTGATGGCCCCCTTTGTGTGAGGACGTGCAGGTCATCGTACACGGCTGGTGAAAGCTGGAAGAGAACGCAGGGAGAGATGGGCCGTGGTTTGGCAGCTTGGACAGTGCTGGAGGCAGCGTTCGGTTATATACATTCATACACTCAATTCAGCGGAACTGAGCACTCTGGATCGACTTTTCGGTACAGGGCAGCTGTCAGTGACGCAACGACGGTTACCTCTGGCAGAACGGTACTGTACTTGGTGCCGAGACCATGTACCGGCACCATCCACAAAATTTTGTGTGTGTTTCTCCAATTTTAGGGGGGGTGGGGGGGGGGGGGAGCGATACTGTACCATGTGCTTCATGTCGGCTAACATTCCGGCTTTCGCTTTGTCAGTTTCTTGAATTGCCGTGGAGCTGCTTTCTGCCTTGTTTGACGAGTAACACAGGCGAACAAGCCGGCGGAGTCTTGAGTCAATCAGGCTTTCATCGTCGGACGATCAAGTCCGACAATTCTCAAAGAAAAGTAGATCGCGATCTGCATTCATCTACGTTAAAGGAAAAAAAATCGGGACCAAAAAATGTAGTTGTTACGAAATCTGACATTGTGCAACTTCTGAAAGGTTCTGACGTCGTTTTGATTGTGTATGCATTACAGTATTTGCATTGCATTTGCAACTCACAGCTTCGGTGGCAGGTGGTTTGGCTCTCTGCGGGTGATTCGGTGCCTTCTCCACTTGGCCGGGCCTTCCGGAAATCCTACATCGCCTCAAGCAATTTGGACTAAACGTGTACATCCTTGCTCTTGTCCACATCATCGTATCTTCATTGTTCGACCCCTCCAGCATTATTCAAGAGGACGGCTGTCGAGCTTGTTGCTAGGCACGTCGAGTCTTCACACCTTCCGTTCCCGCAGCCTCCCAGACGTACGGGAGCAGGGACCATGACTCTTTGACAAACAGCATCTCAAGTCGGTCCTACTTTTCTGTTACTGGATTTTTGTCTGGGACGCAGACGTATTTGAAGCTGGCTGTGAACGGTAGCTTCTCAGCGTTCATCATGCTGCGTCGAAAGATCGTTGCTGCGCTCCCAGCGCAGGTATCGCTGCCGCAGCTTGGTCGCAGTTTTTTGCCAAATCCAAGTCTTTTGGCAGCCACGCGCGGCTCGGCTGGTTCACAAGCGTACATATCCTCGCAGACGAGGCTTTTCTCGCTGTCCAGCCACCTTCATAACCACCTACCGGAGACACGAAGACCTCCGAAAGATGCTAGCAAGGCAGCCGATACCAGGCCATTTCGCAAGCAGTATCCGCCGGTGCGACCCCAGCCCGAGCCCATCAACTTCGATAAGCCCGCTATCCCCAATCCAAAGGAGACTGCTGCGGCACACGCCAAATTCCGTCGCGACAGCAAGCGCGTTGGCGTCGCATCTGTGATCCTCGCCGTTCTCGGCCTGATCGGCTACCAGTTCAAAGACAGCATCCACCTCGATGGTCCCGTACCGTCTACCAAGGGTCTAGAGCTTCCCCACGATGAGATGGAGCGACAGGTCCGAGAAGCCCAGAAGGCGCAGGCAAACAGCTCCAATTTCGCACTACTGGCCCTAACTCGTTCTACCACCATCGCCAAGGCAGTTGCCCTCTGCGTCTGGGACTATCGCTCTACCCTCAACAAGAAGTGTGCTTCGCGCGAGGAAGAGTCCGAAGAGCTGCGCCAGTGCCATTTACGCTCAGCGCATCGCATTCTTGAAGCTCTCCAGGCTAACGGAGGTCTCTACGTCAAGCTCGGCCAGCATCTCTCTGCCGTCATCTTGCTGCCGGTCGAGTGGACTTCCACCCTGAGACCGCTTCAGGACCAGAACACGCCAACACCGCTTCCTGAACTTGAAGCGATGTTCAGAACCGAAACTGGCATGAGCTTCAATGAAGCTTTTAGCGAGATCGACCCAACACCCATCGGCGTAGCTTCGCTCGCGCAGGTCCATCGAGCGGTTGATCGAAAGACTGGCCAGAATCTGGCCATCAAGATGATGCATCCCGACGTCGAACGCTTCTCGGAAGTGGATATGAAGACAGTCACCGTGCTCGTCAAGTGGGTCAAGCGACTCTTGCCCGAGTTCAGCTTCGAATGGCTCGCAGACGAGATGAACGAGAACATGCCCCTGGAAATGGATTTTCGCCACGAAGCTCAGAACGCCAAGAGGGCCGATGACGACTTTGCCGGCTATCGAACCACCTCGGTGTACATTCCCAAGGTCAAATACGTGTTCAAGCGTGTCATGGCCATGGAGTTCATCGACGGACGCCGTCCCGATGATCTGCGCTACCTTGCTCAGCATAACATCGACCGCAATCGTGTCAGTCAAGAGCTTTCGCGTGTCTTCTCACAGATGCTTTATCTGCATGGCTTCTTTCATGCTGACCCTCATGGAGGAAACGTTTTGATCCGGCCAGCTCCTCCGGGCAGTCGGTCACGTTATAACTTTGAAGTTGTGTTACTGGACCATGGACTGTATTTCGACATCGATGAGCAGTTGCGTGCCAACTACGCTCGCTTCTGGCTCTCGCTCCTCAAGCGTGCTAGTCCGGAAGTGTCAGCCGAGCGCCGTAGATATGCCAAGCTCATTGCAGACATCGACGACGACCTCTACCCCATTTTGGAAAGTGCCATCACCGGCCGAGCGGGTCTGGAAGGCAGTGACCCTAAGAACCCGAAAGGTGTCAAGGACCGCAGCCGGGCTGGAAGTCTGCTTGACATGGATGGTGGCACCCAACTCACCGATGACGAGCAGGAACATATCCGCAAAACTGTGCTGGAGAAAGAAGGACTCTTCATGTCCATCCTCGATCTTCTCCGTCGTCTCCCCCGTCGCATGCTCATGGTCCTAAAGCTCAACGACCTAACGCGTTCCCTTGACGCCAGCCTTCACACCACTCACGGTCCAACTCGTCCGTTCCTCATCGCCGCCCGCTTATGCGCCAAAGCGGTCTACATTGACGATCTCAAGCAGCTCAAAGAACGCCGAAGGAGTGGCAAAGCGAGTCTCCTGACATCGCTCTCGCTCTGGAGGGACTATTTGCATGCCTGGTGGAATTACGTCTACTTCTATCGCGGATTGGCGATGATAGAGATTGGATCAGACATCCGAGCCAGGTGGAAGAAGATTGTTCAATTCGGTTCCAACAGAATAGGCAAGGATGGCAGCGCGGAAAAGGCTCATCATGCGGCGGCAGGCTTGCACGACCAAGCAGCAAGGGATTTGAAGGAGGATGAGGATAGGAAAAGGGCGAAGTTGGCGTTGGAGAAAGAGCCTCGAAGTTGAGGGCTTGTCAAGGGCTAACCCCACTTGTACATGTTCCTGTAATCAGATAGAATGGACAAAGCAAGTGATGTGTGAGTAAGAAGGCCGTACATGAACCTGAGGCACGAAAAGGGATGCTTACCAGCCCATGGCACCTTGATCAAGCGCAAAGGTCTCGACGCCTGGTTCATCGGCGTAAGCCGCACCGAAGGTTACCAGCAAGGCTGTTGGAAGAAGGAACACAACGATGATCGAAGCGCAAAAGCGGTCAGCTAAAGATTCGGCAATTCCATGGCAGCGGCGTCGTTGCGGACTACTCACGCAAAAAATGTTCTGGCGTAGGATGGGCAGGCAAGAAGTCACTTCGTTGTTCGAGCTTGAGCGCCTTGCCCCACCTCTCTTCGTCTTTGGACGCTGGTGATACGGTCATGGCCTCAGACAATGCGTTGAGGAAGCTGGTGGAGTACGAAGTCGGCTGTGGCTGGTAGAGGTCTCTTCCACCGGCCATAGAAAAGGAGCGCACAAAGTCGCGGAGATTGTGCACCGACATACCGCCACCGACGATGGCCAATCCTTGCTCTCGAAGCGCACGCAGCGCCTGACCCAGCTTGAGCGAGTCGATTGAGGCGTCGGACGTGGGCAAAGAGACTTGAGTCAGAGACAAGGTTGGAGGCAGGATGGAGGGGGTGTCGATGGAAGCAGGCTGTGTCTCGCGCTGTTCAGAAGAAAGCTCCTCGAGGTAGGGGCGTTGGAAGGCAACTTTGAGGGGGCACCACACGCCGTGGTCGATACCACGTCGAGTTGGTTGGACCGGCACGCCGCTTTGACGGAGATGTTGGATCACAAGCGAAGAAGCATTGAAAGGATTGTTGGTCTGGACCTTTTGCTTGTACTAATGCGAAAAGCAAGAAATGCGTGTCAGTATGGCTAAGGAGGATTCCAAAACGGGCAGAAGCACTTACGAAATGATCGGGAAAGTTGTAGAAGTCATACACCATAGGGTTCTCCTCGTCCACATTCACTGCCGTAACCGAAGAAAGGGGAAGCGTCAGCTCCATGCTTGTCTCAAATTCTTGCTTTCTGACCGTTGATGAATCAACCTACCATAGACGCCGTTGCTAAGATCCTCAGCCTGCCAATGTGCGCTTACGAAGACGAGACCACGAATGACGCCCGTTTGATGAAGATGACGAACTTCACTGCCCCACTCGAGCCAGTGCCGATAGGCAGGATGAGTGTGTTCAAACATGGCTGCGGTTATTTCAAACAGATGATCAGTTGAGGAGCTGGTTGCTTAGACATTGCAGTCATTGCTGCTATGTGAGGCTGCGAACATACTGGGGGGACCACCATGGCTGATGTAGTAGGCGGGGGCCTTGGTTGTGTTGACCATGATATCGATCGAGGCCGGAGAGATGATGAAGAATTGGTCGAGAATGCTTAGATGGGCCAAACAGGCCAATAGGGCGATAAGAAGGATGAAAGCAAGAGACGATGGCGCCAGCATCCAAACCTGGGTCTTGGTGCGTTTTGCCGTTAATTCCGGTGTCGACCAAGATGGACAGTTGACACTCGAGCGCAACGTAGTACTTATACTCTCTTGTTGTGGTGGCAGAAAGGCGTACGTTATGGTATGGAAGGCAAAGGCGGCGTCTTTCGATGCGTTTGAGATGGCGTGATCGTCAGAAGATGATGGAGCAAGCGATGGTGAAAGCGTGATGGCAAGGTCGCGGAGATACTCAAGACAGGGTTGATGCATGGCGGGCGGGGTTGGCATGTCTCGGAATTTAGGCAGTCACAGTGCTTTAATCTTGCCGCGGCTCACGCCATGCGAGAGCTCCCGCGGATGCGATTCGAGTGCGTTGCTGTCACGTGTGCACGTGACTAACGCTTAGTCAGCGTCTGCCAAGCACATTTGGTGGCTTGCCCCAACGATCACTCGTCGCTTCGCTCCTCATGTATATAGTCAAGGTCATCACCGGATCTCATTCTCCTGGAATCCACTGCCTTTACTATTCACATATTGCATACAAGCTGTGCAACGTGTGACATTGGTAGCTTCTGTGGTTCTTCTCGACAAAGCTTACTTTCCTTACGCTTTCATAGCATCCTCGCGAAATTCCTCTCTCCTTCCCATCACCACCCACCGCATATACTCTAAACCATCGCCATCATTCCTCCCTCAACCCGTGCTCGCAGGTCTTCTGACTTGCGCCCTTTTGATCCCGACATCCACCTCCTTTCTCGTCGGCTGCAGTCGCCTTCCGGTAGTTCCGTAACGCCAGCGACTTCCACTATGCCCGACACTCCGCCTTCCTCCGCCGCTCGCTCGGGCAGCCCTACCGGCGTTTCGCCTGCTTCGCACACCGACATGCACGCTATTATGGCTCAGCTCCTCGCTTCGTCCCTCAAGACGACCGAGCTCCTGGAACAACTCCTTGCCGGGCGTACTCCGACGCCCCAGTCGCCATCTGTCTCGTCCGCCCCTGCTCCGCAATCTCGGGGCCTCGACGACCTCGCCCGCGCCTCTATGCCTCCTCTTGACCTCGAAGTCGTCCGGGACAGCTCCAAGCTTCGCCCCAAAGACATCGCAATCTTTGACCCCGAGGACAAAGGCGACGTGGAACTGTTCTGCCGCCGCATCCAGGACGTCTCGGCGCTTCATTCCGCCATGGCTGTCTGCGAGGCCCTTCCCCAATGCCTCCGCGGTACCGCCCTCGATTGGTACACCAACCTGGGTGCCATCGACCGGGCCAGCCTCCAGCGTAGCCCCGGCGCTTGGGTTCGCCTCCTCAAGGATCGTTTCGGCATGAGCGAAACGGAAGCCTTTAGTGAGTTGCAACGCATGCGTTATACTCTCTCCACTGATTACAATGCTTATCACGAACGGGGTATCCGTTTGGCTCGCATTGCTAATCAGACGGCTCCTCGACAAGTGGTGCAGTGGCTACTCAACGGTCTGCCTTTCCCTATGCAAGCGCAGCTTGCAACCGCTGCCGAAGATCCCGACGTTGATCCTAACATTTTCCGGCGCAAAGCCCTGGCCGTCCGCGCGGTGCTCCAGCACGCCAAAGAGCGCTCCACCGCCAGTCGGGACCCGCAGCGGCCTTCCCTTCCTCCGCGTCAAGCTGCTCAGCCGCGCGACGTGGACAAGACCAGCCGTCCTCCCCCGCGTCCTTGCCGTCATTGCAACGGCTCTCACTGGGACGCCGACTGCCCCTCTAAGGTTAAAGCAGTCCAATTGTTCAAGCCCTCCGCACCCGCCGTCGCCGCCCACCATGCCGACGCTCATGAAAGTCAGCCTACCCAGGACTACGAGACTCTGCAGTACGAGGCTCTCCAGGAGGCGCACCTGTCTCGCTCTCACGATACTACTCCGGAGCTCTCCTTCTCCTCGGATGAGAGCAACGATATTTCCATGCATGTCGACTAGGAACACGCGGGGGGAACTGTTCGCCAGCTCTCCCCGTCCCGCCTTCCTCCGGATAAATCACCGACCTTACCCATCATCGACGCCCACGGGCCTTCAGCACCGACCTTCCACCTCCTTCCCTCTTACTTGCGCGTTCGTGTCCAGCCTTTCGGCGCCTCCGCCTTCGAGGCTTGTCTTGACACGGGCTCGTCCTTGTCTCTCATCGATCGTTCCCTCCTGCAGTCATTTCAACACTCCATGTCCGCCGACACCATGGTTGTGGACACCGCTAGCACTCCCACCCGTACTCTCGGCTGCGCAACCTTCACCTTGGACATTCCTTGTCCGCCTAAAGCCATCGCACGCACCACCATTACATGTCATGTTCTCGAACGACTTCCCCCTCGCCTCATTCTGGGCATGGACTTCATCCTAGCCCATGGCATTCTCTTCGATGCCATCAAGTCGATTATCACTCTTCAATCTTGTGGCCTCCGCACGGCCGTGATTGTGGCTCGCGATCTTCCCAAAATGAAGCCCGTAGTTGCTCATGTCCTCGGCCCTCCTTCCGACAGTGTCCTCGCCCCGGATATGCGCGCCCCGCCGGACATGGACGCCTACACTCTCCCCTTCACTATCCTACCAGACCAACCTCATTCCGATGATCTACCGACTTTCGATTCCGATCTTCCTCCCGAAACCAGAACTGCGTTCCTCACTCTCTTTGAGCGTTACCAGGATGTGTGGCGCCCCGGCCTGGGCATGCTGACAACCGGTGACGCCATGCGTCTTCCCTCCCGCGAGCTCGAAACCAACCCCCACAAATTCAAACCCCGCCTCTACCGTGTCTCGCAGCGCGATCGCCAAGCAATCGACGAAGTCTTTGATGAGCTGGCTCGCCAAGGTCGACTCCACAAGGCTCCGCCCGGCACACCCTGTGGGTGGCCCGTGTTTGTGGTGTACCGCAATGGTAAACCGCGCCCTGTGGTTGATCTCCGACAACTGAACGCTGTAGTGTTGCCTGACCATTATCCCCTCCCCACCCCAGATGAGCTGCGTGAACGGCTCGCCGGAGCTCACTTCATCACCACGTTCGATCTTCGCAAGGCCTTTTACCAAATGCCCTTGCATGAAGATGATCGGTGGAAGGCCACGGTTCTCACACATCGTGGTCAGGAGATGCTCTCGTGTACCATAATGGGGCAATCAAGGTCCGTGGCATTTCTACAGCGTACCCTCACAGAAGCCTTCTCGGCCGCCGGACTCAGTGCGAAAACCTTCGTCTACGTCGACGACTTTGGCGTCCGATCGAGCACCATCGACGAGCATTTGCGCGACGTGGGCGCGGTTCTCGACGTCATCCAACGCCTCGGACTTACCTTGGCCAGAGATAAGGCCCACGTTGCGCGTCGCGAAGTACCCTTATTGGGCCACTTGGTCTCGGGAGCGGGCACCCGCACTCTTCCTTCCAAGTGCGAGGCCATCCAACGAATCGAGTACCCCACCACGCTGGACCAGCTTGAGCACGTCATCGGGTTCTTCTCTTATTATAAGAACTACGTTTCGCGCTTCGCTGCACTTATTCGACCCCTTCAAAGTATCAAAACTCAACTACTGCGAGGGGCTCCCATCGGTGGGCACGCGCGCAAAAGGCACTCTTCTTCAACGCAAGTCCCTCACGACCCAGCTGCATTACAAGCGCTGAACGAGCTCAAGAGCATTCTCCAGAATAAAGTGCTCCACTTCCCCGACTATCGCAAGCCCTTCCTGCTTTACGTCGATGCTTCGCAGCAGCACGGCTTCGCGCTCGCTTTGCATCAAAACGTGGAGGCATCTTCCGCTCACCCGCCCCAGCCAGCTGAGGTACCGATTTGGTTCGATTCACGCTCTCTCCAGCCCGCGGAACGATCCTACTGGCCGACGGAACTTGAAGCAGCCGCCGCGGTCTGGGCCTTGCAACGGGTAAAACGTTTCCTCGATGCATCCCCTGGTCCGCATTTGCTTTTCACCGACCATCTAGCAGTGACATCAATCGCCGACGCAAAGCCATTCTCTTCAACTCCTGCCGCTCACAATCCGCGTCTCGTGCGTTTCGCACTTATCCTTGCCGAGTTTCGCCCGAAGCTCACAATTCTACACCGCAAAGGTATGTACATGACGCACGTTGACGCGCTTAGTCGCATTCAAGCAGCCGAGGAGACCGGCCTTGTTGCACACGCACAATCCATCACCCTTAGCCCTTCCCTCCGCACGGATATTCTTACCAGCCAGACCGCCGACCAAGCTTTTGCCCGCACCCGCTCGGATCTCGTGCTCAAGGCCAACGGTGCCCGACCCTTCCAGCACGGCGCCTTTGGCATCAAGGAAGACGATCTACTCTACAAGATCGATGACGACGGTACATGGCGCATGTGCATCGGTCCTTCTGCGGTTTCACGACTCATCGCTCTAGCGCATTCGGGCCACCTTGGCGTCAAGGCCACCTGTGACAGGTTCCGCCAAGTCGCCTACACTCCTCACCTACTCCGCCATGTTGACGACTTTGTACGCCGATGCACGCACTGTCAACAAACCACAACTCACCGACACCGCCCGTATGGGTCTCTGCAACCTCTCGCCAGTCCCGCCATCCCTTTCGTCACTCTATCTTGTGATTTCATTGTTCGCCTCCCCGCGGTTCGCTCCACCTTCGACCGCGACTTACTTGACACCATTCTGGTTGTGACCGACACCGGCACACGGCGTGTTTACCTTCTGTCGGGAGCAACTACTTGGTCGGCAGAACAATGGAGCTTCCGGTTCGCCGAACGACTTCTGCCTCACATAGGATGGCCGCAGAAAATCATCAGCGACCGTGACTCTCGCCTCACCTCTCAGTTTTGGCGTTCGTTGCACACTCGCTACGGTTGTGAGCTCGTTTTCTCGACTGCGCATCACAAGAGCGATGGGCAGAGTGAACGAGCTATCCAGTCCGTGGAAATGCTCCTTCGCGGCCTCTGTAACGCCTGGGCGGACGACTGGGCTACGCACTTACCCCTGGTCGAACTCCTTCTCGGCAATCGAGTCAACGCCTCCCTTAACGCCGCGCCCAATGACCTGCTTTACGGAGTCAAATTGCGTGATCCGTTCACCGCTCTTCAGCCCGTTACCACGCTAGGCGATTTAACGCTTCCCGATCGTCGTACCGCCCTCAGACAGGAGGCTCTGGACCATCTCGCCTCGGTTCAGGCCTACATGAAACATAGGTACGACCGCCTCCACGCCCCACCTCCGAAACTCAATGTTGGGGACTGGGTTTGGCTGAACCTCGGCGACGGCTATCAGGTGCCCAAGAGCCAGCTACCTCCTGATCGGCGCCTTGGTGTTCAGCGTATCGGGCCTTTCCCTATCTGTCGCGTAGTGAGTGACCTCGCCTACGAGTTGTCTCTCCCCGCCGATTCCCGCATCCATCCTGTTGTCTCAATCCAGCATCTGGAGCCCTATGTTCCGTCCGGTCAGCCGATTGTCTCCAACAAAATCACCGCCATTCTCAAAGAACGCCTCCTCAAGACTCGCGGCCGTCAATTCCTTGTCCGATACGAGCACGCCGGTCGTGATCAATGGATTCCGGCATCTGCCGTCACTGACCCCTCCGTTTTGGACGCCTGGCGTGCCCGACAGTCTCCACCCTCACCTTCACGGCCTTCTCCCCGACCCTTCTGGATTCACTCAGTACCCGTGTTTCGTTTCCCGTCAATGTTTCCCCGTTTCCTCGTCGATCTCGTGTTTCCCCGCTCGCAGTCGCATCGCACCGCATCGCATCGCTTTCCCGATCTCGTCTTCTTTCCATTTCCGGATCTTCTCTTCTTCTTCTCCGCAGCGTAGCTGCTTCTTTTAGGGGGGGCAGTGTCACGTGTGCACGTGACTAACGCTTAGTCAGCGTCTGCCAAGCACATTTGGTGGCTTGCCCCAACGATCACTCGTCGCTTCGCTCCTCATGTATATAGTCAAGGTCATCACCGGATCTCATTCTCCTGGAATCCACTGCCTTTACTATTCACATATTGCATACAAGCTGTGCAACGTGTGACAGTTGCTCAGACCCTTTTTGTGCATCAAATTCACATTTCGCATGAGTCAATGCAGTTGACAAACCTCAGCCTGGCTCCGGCTTCCTCACACCATCTTGTCCTCGCCTACCTGACATACTCGTTGGTCTTTCAAGTGCTTGCCACCATGGCAAGCAAACACAGTTCTGCGCCTTCGCCAGAACCGCCAAAACCATCCTCTCGCTTCAAAATTCAGGTTCTCAACGCGGCGCAGCGCAAGTTCTTGCCCTACAGCTGGTCAAGCTCGAGCCCCCTAACCCATTTTGATCAGCGCATGACTTTGAGAGACTGCGCCAACGTACCGCAACAGCCCGACATCGCCGACTCTGCTAGTCCTGGTCCTTCCAATCAGGAAACCGCCCAATCGTCGAGCTACCCGGCCCCAAGCCATCTACCCTTTGTCGACGTCGTCACCCGTCGTACGACCTCCAGCGTTGCCACCGGTATCGATGACTCTATCTCGACCGATGACATCCATCAGCTTCCCAAAGAGCCTCAAGTGCTTACAGGTAAGCTCTTCCGCATTTGTGCGTGCTTCACCTCTGCAGAGCAACGGCTGACGACACTAATGCTACGCTGGCAGTTCCGCCCTTCAAACATGGCAACTACGTCGGCCGACCAGGCCACCATGCGGCTTCACAGCCTGGCTTGTGCAGCTCTACTGATCCCTATTCCTTTCGTGGCAAAGACGGAAAAGTTTTCAATGCTGAATCTTCTCAAGTAAAGCGCAAAGGGGACGAAAAAGTTGCAGCTGTCCGCGATAGGAAACGGCTTGTTAATGCCGACGGCACTTTCCAGAACCATCGATTTCTCTTTTGGGCTTCTTCCATGCTAGACATACAGCAGTGCGATCCGCTTGTGCCCTCGAAGGGACGAACCTTGGGTCTGAGCAAGCTCGGTTGCGTCACTGCACTGCTTCTCCACGAGCTTAGCCTACAGCAACCGTCGCAAATCCACAGGCTCGCGGCGACAATGTAAGTCATTGGTGTACACGAACCTCCGCCCGTACCCTTTTGTGCTCCAGACTGATTAGCTTTTATTTCAAACAGACCCTGTGGTACGTTTGAGCCTCTTTGGTCGATGGAAATCGAGCTTTGTATTGATGACTTCGTTGATGTTCTCCTTCCCTAGATGATGTTTCTATTCAAAGTCTTCATGATGCCAGTACCGCAGGCCTGGCTCTCAGACTCTACTTAGGCTTCGACGATAGGCTTTGCCGCGTAGCCGACGATTCTCTCGCCAAAGCGAGTATTGCCTTGCTGGGAATCTACCGAATAAGCAGCATAGAGGTGGGTAACACTGTTCTCGTGACATATCGACTTTGAGAAGTATCTTCGTACTGACAAAGGGAGCTTGCGTCGCAACAGCAAGAAGGGTCGCGCTTACGATTGTCGCTCCAAAGGCGCGATTCAGGTGGTGACGAAGTCATCAACGAGATCAGCAGTCCGACTGTCGTTGGTGTCCATCCTCTAGATGCAAAACGGCAGACTTTCCTAGCTTTCCGCTGTGACGTTTGCGGCAGAGCAAATCGCAAATCATCCTGGCATCTGGGCCATTGCTCACATTGTTCCACCTCATTCATACTCAGCGATCCCACTTCCGGGAAGCCACTGCCGCGCCGTCGCAAGATGGAGCTTAGCTTCACTGGCGCTCGAAGCGATCTCGGCCAAGCCAACCTGATCCTGACACATGACGGCCTCACAAAAAGAGAGGTTACGACATTCGACGATGGCACGAGGGTGGGTTAGCTACGACCTTTTCTTGATGTAAGCGCGCCAACTGACCTCATTTCGATTCCTTCGATTTTCCATCAGCTGTGCACATATGTAGTCGCTGGTAGAGCAGTTCTGACATCGTCTCCACTTGGTATCAAGTTTCAGCTCGAGCCCCACAGACATTCCCTGCATCACATTCTTGCCCCAGGTGCAGCCGCAGGTGCTCCAGTTGAAATGATGACTTCCCTCTCGACACAGTGAGTTCGCAACGGATCCCATCACGGCATTTAAGAATTAGACTCGGAACAATGCTCACTTCGTGCTTGATCTTACAGTCTCAAACGCTTAAGCGACGAAGTCGAAACCAAGAGTGAGTAACCAGAAAATTTGGGCCCTTTGAAGAGATTGTTCAACATGGTTCTGCCGTTGTGCTGCAGTGAATATTCGAGGCTATGCTTGCTGCTTCGGAACCCAAGATGAAGGCAGTCGCGGTGGCATTGCACCGGAGAAGCTCCCATTCTCGTCCGCGCCTCCAGAGGTCGTCGCTCGAATCGCTGGCCTCAGAGAATCCTTTGAGCGTGTGGTCGCAATCAGGGACCGAACCGACCGTCCGGGTCCACTAGTCAACTGCATGTTCATCTTCCTTCAGCATGGGCGCCTCAGCCGCTTCAAGGTGAGTGCTGTGATCATGGATTCGCTGTATTGGCGCAGCCGGCTGATCATCCAATTTCCTGTGAACAGATCGATGCATCGTTGTTCCCAGCCACAAGCAGCCATTTTGGTGTTCTCTGGTAAGTGAGATGCAGCAGCTTCGTGTGTGTGGCGTGCAGAAATGTTGATGCCTACATTGCTATCACTTCTCGTCGTCACGTAGTCTCACGGAGTCGATGATGGTATCTTTGAAGCGTCACAGACGATTGGAGAATTCAAGAGGGGCACAAAAGGAAACCTCTCTTGGGACCTTTATCATGCAGCCCAGCGACTCCGTCGTTGGTCGGTCAAGCCTACTTGACGCTATAGAGGTGCGTTGCGCTGCACAGGTCCGCGCCGCGTTTCTCTCAACCGGATCTTCGTTTACTGATCAAACCTGCTGTCTATCTCTTTTTCACATTAATAATCGAGAAGCTCGAGCTCTCCTCCAGCATCACCTCGCTCTGGGCCATCGCTCAATTCTCAGCGTCGAGCTAGAGCAGACTCAGTCCCTTAATCAAACCCGATCGCAACGCCGTTATTCTCGGCGTTTGCCCTTGAATGATGTTAAAAACTTTGACGACCTGTTCGTCCAACGCCTGCGTGAGCTTATGAAGCAGTTTGATGATTCCTGACAGGGCTAGCATATCGTATCACTCGTTACGATAGCTTCCCGAAGCCTGCATTCCTCCAGGCAGGGACTGCGGTACTGTCTTTTGATACACGTCTCACAACAGCGCTGTGACTGTGTAGATCAGCTTCCGGCGGCATGGCTCATTGACGGTGTGGTCTTCGCGTGGAATCCGGCCACTTACGAGTCGCAACCACCTTCTTAAAATACACCGTATCGTGGTGTTCATTGTGTTTGCCTTTCACAGGCTCCCATTCCTGCAGGGTGATCGTGGTCGCAATGGCCGTTCATACACATCAAGGATGACGAGTCTCAAGTCGACCAAGTGGGCGTCATTCACCACCTCGTCGCCGGTAATCGTCTCTTGTTGCAAGAAAGGCTTTGCCCTCCTGCTAGTTTGTCCGCGCTGCTCCTCTTTGTCTCCTCTGCCAAGATTCGCTTGCTCCTGATCGCGCTCTCGATTCTCCCTTCCATCGCTTCGACATGGTCGCCATTTGCCGGGTCTCGAGCACAATAATGCCCTCCGCAAGCACTTCTTTTTCGAGACTTTCCCGTCCGCATTTCGAATCCGGTGTCGTAGCACCTCAGTCTCCGGACTAGGTTCAGCTCATGATCATAATCCGCTTGTCCCTGTCGCCCATTCACTCCTCCCCAGTGTCAAGGTCCCGCTCGTTGGCTCCATGATCTGTCACCAATTTTGCTCGCGTACCGGCTGCTGCGACTCATGGTCGCCGTTACTGACGCTATTATTGCTTTGCACTGCCTGCCTATCGGCTGCTGCAAATCACAGTCACAACGTCCGTCTCGACAACATTCAGTAGTTGCCATCGTCAGGAGACGAAGGCCCTATTTGCTTTCTCACGATCATGCAGTCGCTATTGTATCACGTGATGCGCTTTGAGATGTGGTGTCTAGGCACGCAAAATCGCTATAGAGCTTTGCTAGCGTGCCTGCATGGAAAGGCCTGTACCTGAGTGAGCGTACGAGTAGCGCCCTGCCCGACCAGCACCGTGAGCGGCTAGGGTGGGTTCGCGGACTCAACTTTCCGCTTTTTCGATATGACTCACTACGGAGCAACTGTGGTACCTCCAATGAGTGGCGGGAACTCTTAAACCCGAGACTTACAAAGGTCTGTTTGACCTATCAGGGCAAGCAGACTTAGGAAACTTCCAGGAGGACATGAGTTATCCACCGGAAGTCACGCAAAGACATCACTCCTATCGTGGGTTGCAGACTAGCCTCCAGGCAGATCACCACTGTGCAAGAAGAAGGAATGTAGGGTCTCCAGGGAGACCTGGGGGTCACCCAACTCATGTATATGAATTGAGTTGTTCACCGCCTCCGCCGGCAAGGTCAATTTGTCCAATTCAGAGAGATAGATCTCATAGTAAAACGACGAGTCTGCCGGGATTCACATCGAAAAAAGCGGAAAGTTGAGTCCGCGAACCCACCCCCTCACCCACCCGGGATGGTTGCTGGAGGGGTTACACCCCGGAACCACCCCCGAGCCACCCCGGGTGGGTTCGCAGTGAACCCAATCCGGGTGGGTGAGAGGGTGGGTTCGGGGACTCAACTTTCTGCTTTTTTCGATGTGATTCACTGAAAGGGATCCACTCCAGCCACACAGCGCAAGCCTAAAACCCGCTAAACTAATAGCATCGAAAGCAGAGCAGGTTAGTTTTGTCGAAAAGTGCTAAATTCTTTCCAAATCAGGTGTGATGGGGGGGGGGGGGGTCTGCGAACCCACCCTGGCAACCACCTCGAAGCCACCCGGGGTGGGTTCGCGGACGTGACTTTCTGCTTTTTACGATGTGATTTTCTTATTTAGATGTAAAGCGCAGCCAGCCGATCGGGGAACCCGCGGGGGGTGGCGGCGGGACAAATGCCTTCTTCTATCAGGATACGATTTGCAGCCATCCTTCGTCAGAGCCGGAGGAAGCTCTGCCGTGAGTTGACGTACCACCTCGTATTTTCTATCGTAGAATTTACGACAGACCGAGGAGGCAGGAGGAGCCAGAGGACGGATTTTGTGATTTCCAATCATTATAATTTTTTTTCGACGCAGTTCTCAGATTTGTTTATGGTCTGTTCGCTAAAACACGCGTTTTACTCTCTCACATTGCAACAAAAATAGAGAGAAAAATCGCAACGCAGCCAATCACTATAATCATATTCTATGATTAAGATTAAAGCTGTTGATCAATATAGCGACACAACCACAAAGGACGACTCAATTTTAGCATGGCTTCGTTCCAAAATCAGTTCGGTAGTAAGAATATATCTACCCGCAAGGGGTGTTGGTACTCACATTTCCTCGCTGCCGACGTCTCTCGCTTCACAAGCATTGGTGCCGCTCATGCCCTCGCTGGCACTCATCCTCGCTGCGAAGGAATGTAGTGCCTCCATTAAGACCTGGAGACCACCCAACTCATGTATATAAACTCAGTTGCCCACCGCCTCGACGGTAAGGTCAATTTGTCCAATCAGAGAGATACATCTCACAGCAAAACGACAAGTCTGCCAGGATTCATTGAAGGATCCACTCTAGCCATGCAGCGCAAGATTGAAACTCGCTAATCAAATAACCCGGACACTTATTAAACAAGCCCACTTTTACCACCATCACATGCAACAATGGCGCGCTCCCACTAATCCAAATGAGCTGAAACTTCATGTTGACCACATCTGAACATGCATGTGCATTGTGAGAAGCTTTGGAGGCGTTTGCACATCAACAAGACCCATGCTTGTTGCTTTTCTTTGCTTCCTTATCCAGACTCTTTTTCCATGAAGAAAACACCACCATACAAGCAATTGCAGGCCGTCAGGCTCCTCCAGAATGGCCTGTCAGTACGTCAGGTAGCCCAGCAGCTTGGTATTTGCAAATCTACGGTGCAAAACATAAGAAAATTGACGCCAGCAGAGCTTCCTGCACCAAAGATGGGTAGAAAGAAAAAGCTATGTGATGCTCACAGCGCCTGGATCAACATGAACTTCACTTGCAGCCGCAAGACAACGCTGCATAGGGCATGCCAGTAGTTCATGCTAGAGTTCAACACCAAGATTGCCCCTGCTACGCTTCGCAAAGCGCTCAAGTTTCACCATTTCAGGGCAAGGAAAATTTTCTCCAAACCAATGCTGATGAAAAGGCACATGAAAGAGCGCCTTGCTTTCTGTCACAAGTACCAGCACTGGACAGTAGAAGACTGGCGTGCCGTCATATGGTCAGAAAAGACCAAGATCAACCGCTTAGGGAGCGATGGGAAGCATTACTGCTGGATCAAGCAAGCCGGTTTCAGCAGCAAGATGGTCCGGCCTACACTCAAGTATAACGGCGGCAACATCATGGTCTGGGGCTCAATGGCGCACAGAGGTGTTGGCACACTGCAGGTCATCAATGGCAGGATGACTGCCGACATCTACATGTGCATTCTTGAGGCAAATCTCCTTCCTCTTATGACAACACTTGAAGCTTTTGGCAACGTCAAAGAAATTGTCTTTCAGCAGGACAATGACCCAAAGCACACAGCTTACAGGGTCTTGGACTGGTTTAATGACCATGGTATACGCGTACTGGACTGGCCTGCTCAATCACCGGACCTCAACCCCATTGAGCATCTCTGGACAGAGCTCAAGAAGCAAGTTTATGACCACAACACCCCTGCAGGTGTATGCTGACATTGGAGCGCCGAATGCAGGCTGCTTGGGCTCAAATCCCTGCCAGTGTATGCCGAGAACTAGTAGAGAGTATGCCTAGAAGGATTGAGGCAATCATTGAGGCCAGAGGCGGGAACACAAAGTACTAAGGTGCCAGAAAAGCGAGTTCAAAATGTGTCCGGATGAGGCCAAAAAAGCGATCTTAGAACCAATTTTTCACAGACTTGTCCAATGCTCATTCAAACAAGACCATCAGAAAGCTGGAAAGCAGGGCTTTCCACTGATATAAGATGAAGGTTTGTTGCATTGAGGTATGATGGTGTAAAGTGATGATGTATGGTGATGCAATTTTAATCCGGACAATTTTTAAACGCACTGTATAGCCCATGGTGTTTGGAATCACGAGAAAGGTGCAAGCAGAGCGCGACATTGTGAGGAAATCGCCATGCGTCTTGATATTGACTCCACCTCCTGGACAGCGAAGCTTCGCCTTAGACAGGCACACACACAAGGAACGAGGTCGTGCATCACTGCCGTTGAGTTGCTTTGAAAGCTAGGCTCACACCGTTCCCGTCACTCGGACCCAAGCTCGGAATCTCAAAGGAGATCAGTCAGCAGCTGAGGGAATAACGAGCGGCAGAGACAGAAGAAACCCAAATCTGCTTGCTCAGACACGCAATCCCTCCCTCAAAGATGCAAAAGGAACAAACACATTTCAAGCAGAGCGCTTCATAAAGATCTCAACAGTGAAGTAATTGCTCACGAAGCGTTCCTTCTCTAATGCAGTTTCTCCAGAGCTGTTGCAACGAATCGCATCAGTCCCGAGTCCGTCGATGTGCTGTGCTGTGTTGCTCTACACATTTGGGGATGCAAGCAAATCTCACCGCGAACCAGCGAAACAGTGTCTTCGCAAGCGCAGAGTCATGAACGATCATAAGGACAGACATTGAGCGCTCAAGAGCCAACGCAAATCACACTCGTCACACAGCCCGGGCAGATTCTCGTAACGAGGGTTCTGATATTTGGACATTACAACGATTCGTACGATCGTAGGATAAGAGGAGAGAGAGAGAGAGAGAGAGAGAGAGAGAGAAACAGGCTATATCGTGAAGAGGGAGCTTTCACACCTTGAAGGATCTATCTGAGACGCAAGTGTGAGGCGCGCGCATTCAGTACTTCAAGAGCTGGGCCTCAAGCTCGACGGGGCTGACAAGCTTTTGGCCCTGGAAGACCTTGATGACGTGCTCGGCCTTGGCGGCAACATCGTCGCCGGTCATCTTGAACTTCTTGAAGAGCTGACCAGCGGGAGCGGAAGCACCGAAGGTGTTGATACCGTGCTGAGCGTGCGAGTACTTGGACCAGCCGAGAGTCGAGTAAGCCTCGACCGAGAGAATGGGCTTGCCCGATGGGAGGACCGAGAGACGGTAGTCGATGGGCTGAGCGTCGAAGACCGAGAAGCATGGGATCGAGACGACACGAGCCTTGACGCCCTTCTCGCCGAGCTTGGCGGCAGCCTCGTTACAGAGAGCAACCTCGGAACCGGTGGCGACAAGGGTGATGTCGGCAGCGTCGTTCTCGACGACAACGTAACCACCCTTGGTGGCCTTCTCGATAGACGAGCCCTCGAGCTGAGGCAAGTTCTGACGGGAAAGGGCGAGGACGGAGGGGGTCGACTTGCTCTCGATAGCAACAAGGTAAGCACCGGAAACCTCGTTACCGTCAGCAGGGCGCCAGAACATGAGGTTGGGAATGGCACGAAGAGCGATGGCGGTCTCGATAGGCTGGTGGGTAGGACCGTCCTCACCAAGACCGATCGAGTCGTGGGTAGCGACCCAGATGACGCGGTGTTGCGAGAGGGCCGAGAGACGGACGGCTCCGATGGCGTAGGAGACGAAGTTGAGGAAAGTGCCGGCAGTGGGGATGTGCATGCCGTAAGCGGCAAGACCGTTCATGATAGCACCCATGGCGTGCTCACGGACACCGTAACGGATGTACTTGCCCGAGTAGTCACCAAGGCCGGTGGTGGGGTTCTGGAAGTCGACAGCGTTGCCCCATCGGGTAAGGTTGGAACCGGTCAAGTCGGCGGAACCACCGAGGAGCTCGGGAACAGCCTCGGCCACCTTGCCGAGGACCGTCTCGGAGAGCTTTCGCGAGGCCACAGCAGCATCGCTGGGCTTGTAGGTGGGGAGGGACTTTTCCCAGCCCTGAGGAAGCTTACCGGCGATGCGGCGGGCGATCTCGGCGTGCTCGTTGGGGTACTTGTCGCCGTAGGCCTTGAACAGCTCGGTCCACTCCTGGTCAGCCTTGGCGCCGCGGTCGGCGATCTGCTTGTAGGCGGCGTAGACATCGTCGTGGACGACAAAGGATTCCTTGGGGTCCATGCCGAACTTGGCCTTGACACTCTCGATGTCGTCAGCCTTGAGGGGGGCGCCGTGGGTGGCAGCAAGACCCTGCAGCTTGGAACCGAAGCCGATGGTGGTCTTGACACGGATGATCGAGGGCTTGTCGGTGACCTTCCTGGCGGCCTCGATGGCCTTGTAGAGGCCCTCGAGGTCCTTGTCACCGTCGAGAACGTGGGAAACGTGCCAGCCGTAAGCGAGGAAACGCTGCTCAACGTCCTCGGTGAAGGAGCAGGCAGTGTCACCGTCAATCGAGATGTGGTTGTCGTCGTAAAGAGCAATCAAGTTACCGAGCTGGAGGTGACCAGCAAGGGAAGCAGCCTCGGACGAGATACCCTCCTGCAAGCAACCATCACCGGTAAACATATACGTATGGTTTGTAAAGAGCGGGAAGCCGTCCTTGTTGAAAGTAGCAGCAAGGTTGGCCTGAGCGATGGCAAGACCGACGGCGTTGGCGAAACCCTGGCCAAGGGGACCGGTGGTGACCTCGATACCTTCAGTGTGACCGGTCTCGGGGTGACCGGGGGTCTTGGAGTCAAGCTGACGGAAGGACTTGAGCTGCTCCATGGGCAAGTCCTTGTAGCCAAGGAGGTGGTTGAGGATGTAGATGAGGGCACAAGCGTGACCGTTGGAGAGAACGAATCGGTCACGGTTGATCCACTTGGAGTGAGAGGGGTTGACGTTCATGAACCTGACAAAGAGATACAGAAAGACTCATAAGTCAGCAAAAGTGTTCAGAAAAGCGTCAAAATGGCAGGCCGCCAGATCTTTTAAAGAACAAAAGCGGCGGCACGTGCATGCAGAGAGCTCCTCATAGCCAGTTGCTAACACTACCACCGAGAAGTGCAGAACGGCGCAACAGGACGCAGCAAGCAGGAACAAGCAAGACACTTACCTCGAGAAGAGGGTGTGGGCCATAGGAGCCATGCCCATGGGAGCACCGGGATGACCCGAGTTGGACTTGGCGACAACATCGGCGGCCAAGCATCCTGGAACGGCACAAGCGGAAGACAAGGTTGGCGCGGAGACGGTTGTCAGTCAATTGAACATTGGTTGCTTGCAAGGCACCGCGCCGAAGAGGCAAGCAGAGACGAGGAGAGACACTTACGGATGGTGGCGATGGCCTTGTCGTCGGAGGCAGCCTTGGTGAAAGTCATTTTGGCTGAAGTGTGTATGTGTGATGGGGGAAGGGAAGAAGGAAGGGAAGAAAAGAAGATGATGACAGCAAGAAGAAAGAAGTGCGAAGAAGGCGAGGCCGATCCAAGTACAGTGCCGCAACAAGAGGGGCGAGCGATTTGTTCGGTGCGGGTGGGTATCTGTGCGTGAGATGCCAAGGTGTCGTTGAGCAGGGACCATCACCACTCGTGCAGTGCCGGAAGCGTGATTGACAATCGATTCCGTGTCAGCGCCAAAGTAATTACACATACACTGTGTATTGGCAAAAGTATTCGGATGGAGCGTGCGTCAGGTCTAGCACGTCGATAAGATCGATCAGCGTTGCGCTCTGTCTGCTCCACCCACATCGCTTTGCTTTGCTTTGCTTGTGCTCTGCACTGCTCATGACTGTTGCTTTCAACAACGGCTCCTCCGCTTGCCAACTCAAAATGAGTTCCGGCAGCAACGCAAGACTTGTTGCAATACACGCACACACACACACACACACACACACACACACACACACACACACACCGCGCACTCTTACACATAACTTTGACAAGGCAAAAAGGTGTTGTCCGGCATCGTATGACTAAACTGGGTGATGCAACTCACCGCCAGACTGGCTGATGCGGTAGGCTACAGCACATCTGCGTTACGCTCTCACACGTTCCCTTTTCCGAAGATTGGGCGGACTGCTGCTGCTGATTATTCGGACCGTCATGCATTTGGAATTCCTAAATCCTACGCTCGGTAATGGTTAGAGAGTTCGATTCGAGTTAGTCTCGATTGCAACAACACAATTCTGTGGCCAACCCGCTGGCTTGGAATTTGTATCGTCAATTTAGCTGATCAATGGCCCCAGAGTGCTGTGGAGGTGTGCGCGTACACTTAGAACCGAAATTCAGATGTGCGTGTTAGGCAGCGTCATCGCACACACTACTGGTCTATTTTGCTTCATCTGCAACTACCCTCCAAACCTTCAAATTGCGTCAGATCAGATCACAATTCCACTTCTGCCAGCTTCGACGCCGGTCCGGTGCGCCGACCCAACTTGGCTTGGTTGTGCTTTGCCCATACTGGATGCTATCAGATTGCCGGCGCCACTCAGAGATTGCCGGGAACCAGACCGCGGGGAGCAGCCATCTTTGGCAATGGACGTTGGATGCCGACGAATGCGAAAGAACGACATCATCTCTTTCTTCTCTGTTGATTCGAGTAATCTCCACGTTCAAACAAGACGCCTCAAGCCAAACCAAATGCGTATGATTCAAAGATCCACGAAACGATCCACATGCCAGGGTTCTCCGGGTTGAGGTACAGTACAGTGAGCACAACCAGCAGCGGCTGCCCTCAGCAATTTGTTACCCTCTTGCACAGAGTGTGTATAATACTGTAATTCGGCCACAAGAGCATCCGATCCAGCGTCGATCCGTCTTGGCTCACAACGTCACCGTGCTTCGGCTGTCGTCAGACTGCGTGCGAATTTCCAGCAAATTTGCAGATCACACCACCATATTTTACACTTGTTGGAACCAGCACATCGTTTTCCAAACGCCGTCGCTTCGTTCCATGTCTCTCCCGAGTCCAAAACTTTTCCAATATCTGGTTCGTCCGATGTGCGCAGCCTTTTTAAAGCGCTCGAAAGCACGTGGCATGTCGGCCGCTTACGCTTGGCGCTTGGCGCCGCAGCACCGTGCATCCGAGAAGGAAACGTTTGCTCGCCTGAAGGATACTGATCACCTTGCTGGTATCTACGGAATCTCTCCCATTGTCACTGCGCTCATCTCACCAGTTTACGGAGCCATCCTTTGCGTAGAATTGCATGTGTGAATGGAACGAGTGATACTACAATAAGCAGACCATCTCACTCGACCGAAGATAACCGATCTTCACCAAGGGTTTTCAGCCCACGGGTCGGGCTCATTACTCAGGTTGCTAGCACCCAAACGACGTGGAGTACGCTCCCCTGTTGGCGTTGCTGTCTTGGTGCCTGCAGTCAGGTCAAAGCTTCGTTCCGAGTGCGAAGCCAAGGGCCCGGCACCAGTTGCAATCGAAAAGTCAAACCCTCTTCCTACCGCCGTACTCAAAGGTGTCAACCCTTCGAACGATTGATCCGTGCTCGTGTTGGCGGATCGCGTTTCGCCATAGCCAAAGCCACTGCTCGTCGGAAGCGAGTCAAGAGCACTCTTGGTTCCCATCGAGACATCGTATGAGGTGTCAGGTCGCGCAAGACCCCATCCTTCATCTTGCGTTGCCCACGGCGCATCCCCCGCTGCGCCTCCGGCTAAGCCTGGCGACCCCAGACCACCGCTCTTGAATCGCTCGGCCAGATCTTTCACCGCAGACGACGACAACCCATACTTGTGCAAATCGGACTCGTCCGCACCTACATCCGCATGTGAAGTATCATCCATGCCATGACTGCGGGGCTGCACATCGTCTTCCTCGTCATCATATGATGCGAACGTCAGCGAGACGCCACCGTTCTGCATTTCGGGTGGCAGCGGCATGTCCTGATTGGCAAATTCGGGCACACCGAAGCCGATGCCCTTGTTTGCGCTGGTAGATGATGACGACGTCGCTTGACCGCTCTTCCGACTTGCAGTGGATTCAAGGCCAGCTTTGGGCGGTTCGGCTGCCTTCTTCGCATCGGTCGCCAGCGGCAGAGGTGGCAACGAACTTTCCAGCTCCCTGACTTCGATACCAGACTCCCGCAGCTCGCGCAGAATTGCCTCGGTATCGAAATGTGCGCTCGTTGCGGTTGGTCGATCAACTTCTGGTGTAGCTGCACCTCCCGGTCTTTCGTGCGAAGCTCGCACTGCTTCGACACGAGCCACCGATTGCTTGACGATATCATCCTGCGCCTGCTTAGCCTCCGACACCTTGACGGCCTCACCCACGTTAGTGACCTCCGTTGTGTCTCCCTCTGGCTCGACTCGCGGTGGCAAATCATCATCCTCGTATTCGTTGTACTCTGCACGACCGAACTGTGCAGCTGGTAGTCCCGGCGTTCCAGGCGTGGGCGTCGATGGCATCGAACTCGGGCTGCTCGTGTCGTTTTTGGCCTTGCGTCGGAAGATCTTGCCCAAACCGCCTGCCTTTGTAGAAACGGTCCTGAGCTCCGTTTCGCTCGGCTTTTCTTCAAGTAGCACTTGCCTTTCTGGAATGGCGTTCAGGTCCTCAGGCTCGTCGAAGTAGTCTGCGGTGGTGCGGAAGCCGAGCTCACCCAGCACGAGCGGCATCAAGGCTCGATAGGCAAGGTGACCAGGAACCACGTGTGTAACATCCACGTTTTCTATGTCCTGCACCCTTTCGATCGGATGCAGCCCGGCAATACTGCGCAAGCCGCCGGAAGCTGCTCTATGCAAGTACCCTAGAATCCAATCGCTTCGCGAGAAGGCGCTGACAAATCGACCCGATACAACGCTTCGGACCTCCTTCCACGTTTCGTCCTTGGCTGTGATGGGAGCACCCATGATATACACGTTCTGCACAATGCCATAAGCCTTGATGCGACTGAGCTCGAGAAGGGCGTAGAAGATCACCCTGGCGCCGAGACTGAAGCCGACCAGAGTGATGGGTCGGACGCCGAGTTGACGCTTAGCAAGTGTATCAGCCAGAATGAGGCCTGCAGACTGAGCTCGATCCAATGCGTTCGACCAGGGGTTATCAATAAGGTAGCCGAGCTTGGTGAGCCAGAGCGGCCATGCTAATGCGGTGAACATGGCGCCAGCACCAGCCACTGTAAGGGCCAAGGCTTGTTGAACACCTTGGACAATTGTCTCGTTCCACAGGAGACCGAGTGAGTTACCCATCTCTTGCATCATATCTGGCTCCCACAGGACACTGAAAAGATCTCCCATGACGCTGTCAATGACGCTGAAAGGAAGCCTCACATCGTCCTGAGCACCGCTCATGAAACCGGGTACGGCGACGATAGCGTTGACGCGCTTGTTGTTGTGAACCGGCCTGAACTCGAACGTTTTGACGCTTCGTGTGCGACGACTCATGCCACGTCCAGCCATACTCATACCACCTAGCGTACCCGTTGATGTGATGAGAGCGGCACCTCCGACGCCACCCAAGAAACCGCTCGTTCCACTGATACCGACCGCACCGAGGGCAGCACCCATGCCGGCGCCGATGACGGGGGCCAGAAGTCCGGCAGAGAGACCAATGACGAGACCGCCACCAACAGTTGCGAGTCCCATCATGACCATACGCTTTTTGCGCGCCATGAGCATGCGCTGCTTCACGGCGGATTCGTCGCTGAGACTCTCTACACCTTCCTCGATCTCAAGTGCGTCAGTGATGCGCTTCTCGAACTGCGTCACGTCCATCCAGGTGAGGCCGAGATCGGAGGCGACGCGCTCGAGCAGCACGCGCGAACGAGCATCGTAGACGCTATCGGCGGTGAGAACCAGGAAGAGATCGCAAAGGACGGTCCAACGCAAATCAAGGGTGATGGTGGCATCGGCGCTGCTGATACTGGTGGTCACTCCCTCCAAAGCTCCTGGTGGAGGCTGCACGGCCTGCGGCTCCTTGGTGAGGCCAAGGGTGGTTGTGACGGACCCTGGACCGATTTCAGCGTCCTGGATCGTAGTGATCCCGCCCACAGCATCCACGGCGTTAGCGAGCTGAGAAGCCGTGTTAGGATCTGCCACTATCGGAGTGGCGGGATCGGACAATGCCGAAGTCGAGTGAGTCTTTTCCGTTGAGCCAGCGACTTTGTCGGACGTCTCATCCTGCTGCATTCCGATATCGCTTTCTTCATCATTGCCTTGCAGGGGTGCAGCTGCATCTTCGTGCACGGCTGAAGCAGCTTTGTTTGCTTCATCTGTTGGTGCCTTACGAGACTGACGCATGCTGCCTCCGAGATCGCCGTCTGCGTCTTGGTCTTTTTCTTCAGCGGGCTGGGCTTCGGATGATACGAGATGTCCTGTGCGGCGCTGGGTGGGAGTGGTGGGCGATGATGGAGCAGCATACTTCGGCGCGGCATCATGGATGGTGGAATTTGTCGCTTGCTCGGTGGAACTGTGCGACTTGGTGTCGATTTGGCTTGCGGCTGCTGCCTCGCGCTCCTTTTGCAACTCCAGCTCCTCTTCTTGCCTCTCTCGGAGCGCTTCTGGGTCAAAGTCGGGGTTGTCGATGGTCTGTGTAGTGATGAGAGATGGAGCAAGGTCGGTGGCAAGGACGCCATGTTCTCCCAAGGACTCGATCATTTTTTGCTCGGGGCTCTCGATGTCCATGTGCTGATAGAGACGAGCCATGACTTTGAGCTTCCATTCATCGATGCTTTGCTTTGCGCTTCCAAGGTTCTTGCCGGGCACGCGATGGACTTGGCGGACCATGTCCGATGCTATCAAGCTGCAAAGACCTACGTAGGCGATCTTCTGGCCTTCGGAAAGGAGTTGCTTTGTGGTCTTCATCTGGTTGAGAGGAGTCGCCGCAGGATTGTCGCTGTATGGGTCGTGTCGACTACCGTCTGCAAAGAGATACTCTGTTTTGGCGTGGAGTTCTTCGGCTTCCTCATCCTCGTCGAGACGGAGCTGGGTGTACCCTTTTTCTTGATCGCTGTCGTCTTGGTCGTCGGCATTGTCGTTGGTGGCCGGTTTGGATCGCCAATCGTAGCCTCTGGCATCGTCGATATCGAGGTGCTTTCCGGTGGCGTTGGTGGTAGCTTTGTGCGCACGCGAGCCTGTGATGGTAGAAGCAGGAGCTGTGTTGTCAGATAAATATTGGGATCTGGCTTTGTTGCGTTTGTGCATGGTTCCGCTCGCGGTACGATTTGTGTGATTGGATCGGGAGGGCAGGGAGCGAAACCTGCGCGGATCATCTGGATCCGAGTCGTCCTCTTCTTCATCGCCATAGGGTAGGTCGTAGGGATTAGAGTATGCACTGACGGGTATAGAAGTACTGGCGGCGCGCCCGTTCTCTACTGGCATGGACTGCCACTCATCATCATCCTCTACGATGCTCGCGCGGTGCGAAGGGCCCGTATGTGACGAGCTCATGGCTGCCGATGCGATTGCCGCTGATGCATCAAGTAGAAGATCGGCAAGATAGAGCTTTCGAATGCGTTGGCAGCGCTCGTTTGAGGCAGAGCGAGGGTTGAGAAGGGACGCTTGAGTCTCTTGCAATGTGGAGGCGAAAGAATCTAGTTGGCACCGCTACCGTGGATCGTCGATGCGAGGATCGCAGATGCACGAGGAGGGCGAGTCTGAAATTCGGACGGCGATGCAGAATGAGCCGGGAGAGAGGAAATATGAGATATCGAAGTGACAAAGGAAAAGCAAATGTAGTCAAGTGATGATGATTGGGGTAAGTGTGTGTGAGATGTCGAGCCAACCAAGGGTTCAAAATCGGCTCGAGTTACCGACCGAATATGGATGTCGTGTCTATGACAGCAGCACCGACCTTCTTTTGTTCTTCTTATGATTTGCAGCACCAAGGCGCAGTAGTGTCGCATAGACTGGAATTGGTGCATGCATTTCGCATTAGGCTGACTACTGTACCGTGTGTTGCACTCGCGCCTCGCCGCTAACCCAAGTAAGTCATCTCGACACTCGATACTGGATTTGGTTCAAAGATGTTAAGTCTTTCAACTTGTCAGGCTAGAAGAGGCACTTTCCACCTTGTCAAGCTAGCTTGTCCAACGTAGTGTATGCCAGAACATCTTGGCCAGAAGAGCCTATCACGACGACATCGGACCAAGCATGCCCGTCATGTGTCGGTCTTGTGCACTGATTCGTCGTTGACGTGAGTCTGCTGAGACATACAAAGGTGCAACGTCACTGAGCAAAAGGTCCGTGTCGATACTATTGCATCTTTCATCACAGGTCTATCACATAGTGTAAAAAACAGAGGAGTCATCTTGAGATACGCCTTGTTCGTGATGCTGCGGATGGCGTGATAGTGTACAAATGCTCTGACTTCAGATGGTAGTCAGCAGACTAGCAGATCCGACGGCGGAAACCTTGCCAACAAATCATCATGTCGTCTTGGCCGCTTGAGCCTTTCGCCTGGCCTCTTTGGCCTTTTCTTTGCGCAAAGCAAGGCCCTTTTTGAGTGCGCGCTGTCGCTTGCGTCGACCTGCACCTCGTTTGCTGCCGCTCTTGTTGGTGATAATCTTGTCCTTGCCATCGACTGTTGCCACCAGCTTTTTGCGTGCTTGCTCCCTAGCCTTGTCCATCTTCCTTTCCTTCGCCTTGTCACGCTTCCTGAGGCCGTTGGAAAGGTGTGACCTGAGCAATGGCAGGTACGCGCTCTGGAAGGTCGCCAGCTTGGAGGCAGCAACCAGCGTGCTGATCTTGATTTTACCCGTGCCCGAAACACCGTTGGTTGCTCGCAAGAGGATTGCATCCTTGATTCGAGACGATGATGAGGGCGCCATATCAACATCGTCATCCTTTGCTGCGGATGCTGGCGCCTTCTTTGACGTCACATAGACCGAGTGCTTCGAGGTGCTTTGCTCGAACAACTTGGCCAGTTCTTCGAGGAACTGTCCAAGTGGCAACGCCAAAGCCAAGTAAATACACAGCAAGGTTAGGGTCGATGTCAACACTCGTGTCGTGGATGGAAGCAGTACGTTGCATGACGGAGCTTTGCACTTACCTGCTCGTTAGTCACTGTCATCTTGACAATCTACCGTTGCCCGGTGAAGATTTGCTTGTCACGGCGGGCGAGCTTTTGAAGAGGACGCTCAGTGTTAGTGCTGCTGTTTCGCTGTGTAGTGACACCGCTTGATGGGATTCGGGAAGCACCGGTCAGAGTTGTCAAAGGTTCGAAAGAGAGATCGAGTTGAAAAGCTTCAAGTTGACGTTGCCGTTCGTTGCCCTCTCGCATGGTCTTGTCACGTCCTCAAATGCACCAAATCGTCGGAAATCGGATTTCGAGACGATCGGGGCCACAGCTGCTCGATCCGTCCAACAAAAGTCGAGCCCAACCAACGCCTCCACGCATTTCACCGACGTCACATCTTGGAAGAACTGCGGCCCAAACTGAGCCTTTTGGTTGCTTACAATACCCTTGTCGTATCCAGCCAGGTCCTTTGGTCTTGATCACTTCCTCCTCCTTCCATCATACTCTTACTACGAAACAACCTCCTTGGTACAGCAAAGGCGTTTGTGGCCTCTGCTCGTCAACCCAGCAGCCCTGGCATCTCGCTGCATCTTGCGTTGCGTCTCGATTCACCTGCTCGAGCGGACCAGTGCAGAACCAACATGTCAGAGGCCCACACAGATTCGACGTCGAGGCGCGAGCCAGGGCGCGTACCAAAGCATCCCGCTCTTTCGAGGCCACTCTATGCTTTCGATCTTCCCGCAGCGCTACATCATTCCCTCAAACTACGATCCCGCATAGAAGAATCCGAGGCTGCCTCACTGCTCGCCACTACCGTCCAAGCATCCCAAACTACCGCACCTCAAGCATCGCAGAGGGACCAATCTAGTCCAAGTCCGACTCCCTCGCATCTTCGCGTTCCGCCTTGCTCCCTCTGCCCCGCTTGCGCCCCCTTTGCATCAGTTTCCGCACAGCGTGCCCATTTTCGATCCGATTGGCACCGGTACAACGTCCAGCTTAACGTTCAAAACGCATCGGTTCTAGTCACTGAGCAGGCCTTCGAGCGCCTCTCGGAAGAAGTAGAGAGTGCCAGCGAGGTCGAATCCGAGGATGATGCCAACCAATCCAACACAGTCAAGACAGACCTTGTCACAAAGATCCTCGCTCGCACAACCCTACACGCCAATACCTCCAAGCCCAACGACCGACTTGACGACGATCTCGATGCAGACGCTGCTGATGCGCTAGAGACCTTGCAATTGCGCGCTCCTCTACTCTGGTTCGTTTCCAAGGACGCGGCGCCTGAAACCGACAAACTAGCGCATACACAGCTGGGCTTCCACCGCAACGTATTCCCAGACCCAGGCACTTCTGCGGCGCCACGTCTCTCGCCATCCTCCTCGGTCGCAGATTGGTATGCAGCGTGTATCGCTTCCATGCAAGCCGGTCGCATCACTCGCAAGGGCTCCAAGCAGTCAACATGGAAGGCCAAGCGCATCAAGTCCAAGGAAGTCCAGGAAGCTGCCAGGACAATCATGATGACCGTCTTGGATGGCGAAGGCTTCATCGCTGGACTTTCGACGGCGGCTATCAAGTCAGAAAGCGCTGGCAGCAGCGACGAGTACGGCGAGTCTAGCTCAGAATCGGACGGCAGCGAAGACTCTGATGAGACCATGTCCGCCTCCACTATCAGCCGCAACCCTAATCCTGACCCTCCACTGCGTATGTGGACCGTACTGCTGCTTGGCGGTGGCCATTTTGCTGCTTCCGTTATCGCTCTCAACCCGCATGTCACGACGTACCAAGGAAAGCGCCAAGGTGTAGGCAACGCTCCGCGCGAAGACCGCTCGCTCATCTTGCTCGCGCACAAGGCGTTCCATCGCTACACCACCCGACGAAAGCAGGGAGGCGGACAGGCCGCTCAGGATGCCACCGGCAGATTCGCCAAGTCAGCAGGTGCACAGCTGCGACGGTACAACGAGGCAGCACTTGGCGACGATGTGCGAGGTCTGCTCGATTCGCCAGGCTGGCGCGAACTCATCTCTCGCAGTGAGAAAATTTGGATTCGAGCCGGCGCTCGGGCCGCACGTGGCTTGCTCTGGTCTTGGGAAGGCGCAAAGGCTAGCCGAGGCAGTCCGCTTGAGCCAGCGCGCAGCGATGGCCGACTAGGCTCGCTTCCATTCCCCACACGACGCCCCACTATCGGCGAAACAGTACGCTGCTTCCTCGAACTCGCCAAAGTCAGGATTGAACACAAGAGCGAGGAGCAGCTTGCCGCGGAAGAGCAAGGGGCACTCGAGCAGATCAACCAGAAAGCTCGCAAGGAGGCCGAAGCTAAGCGCCGCGAGGACAAGGCGCGCGAGAGGGCTTCGGCCGTGGAAAGGAGCAAAGCGGAGAAGAGCGCCAAGGTCGTAAAATTGACGGACGAGGAGCAGGCCGAGAGGACTAAGTGGAACCGTCTGGTGGAGATGGTACGCAAGAATAGGAGCGAGGCGCTGATTACTTTCCTCAGCAAGAACGAGGAGAGCATGCTGGGCGGTAAGATCGACATGCGTTTGCCTGACTGGCTACTCGAGCAGGAGGTGAGCGAGGCTGGCGTTGCGGCGGCGGCTTCGAGACTCCTCCCTGCCAACATGCTTCAACTTGCCGCGGAAGCTGGCGCCGAAGCCGTCGTCCGCTATCTGTTGGAGGAGAAGCACGCTGACCCAACACTCCCCACCGAGCGGCTCGGCGACCTCCGTAAGCGCTTCGCTGAAAGCGCCAACGCCGGCGCGGAGGAAGATTCTGCCGAAGCTCCTCACCGCACAGCGTACGACCTCTGCCCCACCAAAGAATCACGCAACGTCTTCCGTCGCATGATGGCTGACCAACCGGAAGCGTTCAACTGGGGCGGCATGTCTACAGGCGGTGCACGTGTGCCGTCGGCGCTCACCGAGGAGATGCAGGACAATGCGTCGACCAAGGTCAAAGACCGACGCGCAGCTATGCGCGAGAAGGCGAGGGAGAGGGCGAGCAAGGCTGCAGAAAAGGCGGCGGCTGCCCCGGCGCCCCAGGAGGAGCAAGTAGAAGAGGTCAAGCCCGAGAAAAGCTCACACCAAACGACGAACCGATTGGGCGGAAACAACGTGGCGCCAAGATCGTTGCTGCAGCAGAGGGACGAGCAGCAAGGACTGACCACGGAAATGAGGGCCAGGATCGAGAGAGAAAAGAGAGCAAGGGCGGCCGAGGAAAGAATCAAGGCGCTCATGAACAAGTGAACCTTCGAAATGGTTACTCTCATGCTTCTGAACCAAATAGAAAATGGTCTCTTGCGCGCTGCGATACTCGCTGCCTGTGGAATGTTTGTTTGAGTGGGACAATGTTGCAAATGCGATGCTGGTACAAGTACAGGGTAGTAGAATTGAGGGAGTCATTGCGGGGACGACAGGCGACAGTACTGCTGAGCGCCTTGTGTTCAACGAACAAAGTTCATCGAGTAGCCACCGCCGGGCTGCTGAGTGAATTTGAAATTGTTTGTGCTCAAGCCAAAGTTACCGAGAATGCTATCGCCTAGGCCTTTGAGCTTCTGAATCATCTCATCCTTCTCCTTTTCGGCTGCTTGCTTGGCTTTAGGCTCAAGTCTGTTTATTGCCTGCTCCACCTCTGTCCTCGTTGAGGCTGGAAGGTCTGGATGTTTAAGGAGGGTGTTGTTGTCGTCGAGGGCGGAGGAGAGACCTGCCCAGCCACCGATGTGCTCATTTGCTTGTGCGCGGCGATAGAGCGCCTTGAGGTAATTGGGTTGATCGAGAAGAGACTCGTTGCATGCTTTGACAGCATCGGGGTGTTGGCTGAGACGGAGATGAGTGGCAGCGAGGTTGGCATAGATGACAGAGCGGAAGAGGCGGATCTGTTCTTGTTCTTCCGTCTCTGATATAGGTGTGCTGTGTTCAGCTGCTTCCTCTGGTGGTGCGGCTTGAGCCAGCGCGGACGATACCTGCTTTGAAGCCGTATCTATGCTGTCCTGGTCGCCGTCCTCATGAGTTGATGCGGGCTTTTCCGGTGCTTGACGCGGCGGAAGCTGCGCGAGGATGTCCAAGTATGTGGCTAGAGCGCCGTCATAGTCCTTTTCGGCGAATTTGCGGTTGGCTTCAGCCTTGAGATTATGAACCTCCTCCGAGATGTAGGCCTCTTGTATGATCGCCATAGCTCGGCAGGTTTGTGCAAATGCAAAGGAGTCGAGTGTGCGCGAAAGTGTGGTGGTGGGATTTGGAGGGGGGACAGTGCATCAACTGCGTACAGAATAATGTGACGTGGCCGAAATCCGAATTTGTCGATGCACAGAAACCCTGAAAGGAGCCTTCTCGAGTGGAGGTTCGAAATGCAACGATTGCTTCGCTTCGCTTCGCTTCGCTTGCGCACTTGCAGCTTTTCGCCAAACTACAACCATCGAGGCCGACGACGTAGACGAACCGCAGAGATCGTAGCGATGGCAGTCGCTGAAACGAGCGCTCCAGGTCTCGAGCCGCTAACAAATCAGGTGGCAGGTCATCCTGACGGGGTGCAAAGCTTGGAAGGTGGCCGCCTTGTGGTGAAGGCCTGTTTGCCGCGCGAGCTGAGATTCTACAAAGAAGTGATGCAGGCAGTCACAGGCGAAATCGGTCTGGTAGAACGGCAGAGACAATTGCTAGAACGGCTACTCAACACGATGCCGAAATGTCAAGGCAGCTGGGAGGAGTATCTCAAGCTCAAGTATGGATTGGCGCCAAGTACGCATGCTGATGCGAGTCGAGAGAGCGAGCCCCGTATAGTGCTGGAGAATCTGACCTATGGATACCAAAAACCGAATGTGAGCGACATCAAATTGGGCACTCAGCTTTGGGACGAAGATGCAAGCGAAGAAAAGAGACAGAGAATGGAAAAAGCTGCAGCCAACACCACCAGTGGCTCACTCGGGATACGACTTACAGGGTGGCAGGTGAGTACAACATAGGCAGAGATTAGCTATCGGCAGCCTCAACTTACTCAGCTTGTTGCAACGTGTCTTTCCGATCGTATTTTGCTACAGACGTACGATGCGAAGGCAGAACGATACCACAGTGTGCCCAAGACGTTCGGCAAGACTATCAAGGCCGAGCATCTGGAGTTAGGCGTACGAATGCTGCTGGCCTGCCCACAGCAGGAAGACGCTCATACAGTCGAAGCCTTATTGCCAGGCTTAAGTATGAGAACGAACGGATCGCCACGGTTACCGAGCCTGTCAGAAGACTTGGTCGAGCAAATGCTGCGAGACTACCTGATCAAGGATCTCGAGGATCTATACGAGATCTTTTCAGAGCTTGAAGTGCGTCTGCGCGGAGCATCTCTGCTATTGGTTTTTGAAGGGGAGCCCACGCAACTCAAGATGACAATGTCGAACAGCAAGAGCCAGCCAGGAAAGCCGCAAGTTCGATTGATAGATTTTGGCCATGCCTCGATCGTGCCTGGTCAAGGACCCGACAAAGGCGTACTGCTTGGACTCGGCACGGTTCTAGACTTGGCAAAGCGACAGCTTGAGCGCCTGGAGCGTTCGAAGGCATAGACAAAAGTTGTGATGATGCAGAAAGAGGTCCATCGAGACGATTCTACAGAGTGTGCCCATTTCTGGCAAGTGTGTTAGTTTGCATTATTGCACTACTGTATTGCTCTGGTCTGGTTGGCACGCACGCGGCTATGCCGAGGTTCGTAGGAAACGTCAAAAGTGGAGTAAAATTGGATTTTGGGTGCATGGAAGCGCAGAGCAGCGACGGTGAAGCGGGTGAAGCGGTGTGTTGGTGCGTGATGTGATGTTCGAGATGCATTTCCAAAAAAGATGCATATTGGCGAGCGAGTACTTTACAGTAGTGAACCCCTGTTTTTTTTGTGATGTTCCGCATTCAACTGAAAAATTACTGTGCTGTGGTGCCGTGCGGTTGTGAGTGGATTGCATGCAAGCTAATGCACGCTCCTGGCCCACTGCGCACCACTCTGGCTATGATTTCTACACACACTGTACTGTACTGTAATTCCGACACACACCATGGCATGCCATGCTCCACTCTGCAGGTAGTCACTGCCGCTTGTTTCAGCAACATCACCATCGTCCACTCGTCCGCTCACTTTTCTTCCTTGTCATCACCGCTTTGCCCTACTCGCAACTCTCACGCACAAATACAAACATCCAACGATCCGCTCGCATACTGGCACAAGCAAGCATACATTTCGTCCCCCATCGCACGGCGTCCTTCTTTCCTTCATCATGGCTGCTCGCCTACACTGATTGTCGCTCCTTGCAAGTGTGCCCACAGACTTTGTTGTCAGTCAGCCACATACAAGGCAGTCGAACTTGGCACACGAATTTGAGCCGCCACAGTCTGTACCGCAAGCAGGTTCGTCCAGACACGCCATGTTGTGCAAACCGCCCGGCGCAGCTCCTACAGCTTCAGCAACTCCAGCCCAATTTCCGCCATCAGAAGCGCGCTGTTTCAAATGCCAGCCTATCCCTCAGCGCTCGCACTCAACGGCGCAGGCCTCGACCACACCGTCCGCCGACTCGACTGCGCTCGTCACTCCGGCAAATCATGTCAGCATTCGTCGCTATCTAGGCCCTCTGCCGGTTCCTGCCTCGGCTGCCAGGGCCATTGCTCGCGCTATCCTCGAGGACTCCTCCTACGCTGATGCAGCAGCAAATCAACAGCCAGCAGACGAGCAAGCAGCAAGTGCGCATACAGAGCAGCCCTCACAGCTAGACTTGCAAAATATCGAAGCTACACATCCCATCACAACGCCTGCCGCACCGCACGCATCCGGTGCCAAGTCTCCTTCGCGTGTCTGGTCGGATCCTTTCCGAAGCAGGCCTACTTCTCAAAGTCAAAATGTAGACAACCATCCTTCAAGCTCCCCTGCATCCTCTCCCAAAACTACTGCCGGCCTTCTACCGCGACGTCCTCGAACCGTCGACAGGGATCCTTCCTCCGCCTCGGTCTTGTCCAATGCCTCCTTTGTCAGTGCCCAGTCGATGCCTCGCGACGCTCACAGTGAGTCGGAAGCTCCGCAGCGAGGCCGTCCCGACCTTGAGACTCATCGACACTCTTCTACCGATGTTTCCTCTCCCGCTTCACGCTCAGCCAGCCCAACAAAGAAAAGATTCCGTCTGCTCTCGCGAAAGAGCAATCAGTCCTTCCCCGGCACCATCACAGTCGCCTCCTTTCAACCTCCAACTTCCATCTTGAAACCCTCCACGCCGACCGCTCCCTTCGCTCGCTCCAACACCGACGCCAGCGTCCTTGCAAACCGAGACAAGAAATTTGGCAACATCCGCAGCGCAGAAAACTTGCGTGTCGCAGCTCTCCGTCAAGACCGAAGAGTGGGCTCTGAAGGCTCAAAGTCGTCGGCTTCTTTCCCTTCCTCGCCCAATGCTTTGCCCATCGCCATCCCCATCCTTGATCTCCCCTTAAACGATATCGAGGAGGCCATCAATTCTCCTACCTCGCCCAGCCAGTTGCAGTACGCTCAAATCACTTCAGCCGATCAGCAGAATGTCCAGCCCGATCGCAGCCAGCGTCGAGCTTTCAACAGCAGCAATGACACCACCGTCATTCGAGCCGATAACGACGCCACTCATGATACCCGTAGCAGCTATCTGCGACACCAGTCATCCTTTGACACCGACACCGACGCGAATGCGCTCGCAACATTCCAAAGTGCCCCTGCCCATCCTCAACGGGACGATCTCCTTCACCCCTCTTGGGAGCAATCCACCTCTGCTGCTGCCATCGATGCATCCAGCGAGATCCCTAATGGCTCGACCACCCTGGCAGATTCACCATCTGCTAACAACCTCGAAGATATCCACCAGAGTCCACCCAAGGTATCACGCGCAGGTGTGGGCAGGGGACTGCCCACCAAGCGATCCCTGACGTTCAGCCGAGACGCCAGCTCCGCTCTGCCATCACGCGACCACACAGGTCCTTCCAGCCACGGTCTACCTCGTGCTCATGATCACAGTCGCGAATTGTCGCGTCAGAGTCGCATGAGTAGAGCATCAACAGCTGGCACACTCAATACATTTGGCACTGTCGTCACCGACGGCAGCTTCGGCGCCACCGCAGGCGCTCGGTCCAGTCTCGCACGCAAGTTTCTAACACGCGGAAGCTTCCGCAAGGTGCCTAAACGCAATGGCTTAGTGCGCAATCGCAGCTCGCGCAGCCAGAAGGCTCCTACGCGCACCGAGACTGCCACTGATGCAATCAGCTCGAGTTCGCCCGCATCCGTCCTCACTCGCAAAACGTCTTCGCCCTTTGCCGTCCGTCGTCGTCGTACTGCAGCTCGCTCCACGAGCTTTGCTTCCACCATCAGGGACTCACGTCACCTTTCCGCCAGCGGCACAGAGACTTCGTTCGGAGTCGGATCATCAGCTCGCACGTTAGGAGTCCCGCCAGGCACTGTGGGCACCAGTGCCGGTGGAACCAAATGGGTTGGAGAAAGCTTTCAGGTCGGCGGGCGCTTTTGGGACATCATCGAAGCGCGCCGATCCGAGCTGCGAAAGTCTCAACCATGCACCTGCGGTAGTCAGTCTGCCGCCCCGGCTGACTCTGAAGAGCGTTCAACAGCAATGGAGAGCGTCGCTGAAAAGGAGGCCGAGGAGCATGCTGCAAAAGTCGACCATCTCAAGCAGAGCCCAGATGGTGTCATCACTCTACTCGCGCAAGAAGCACAGGATGTTGCGGATGATAAGGCATCCGAGGCTCAGAAATCTGCTGCTATCGAGTCCGAGCCCGGCGCACAGACGATGACGTCTCCGCAAGATGCCGCCGCAGCGGAAACACCGGCCGAAACGTCCGAGAGCCGACCAGCACGTTTGGACGTGTCAAAGAAAGACAGTACAGGCTCATCCCGAAGGAAGCTCATCCAGGAGCCTTCGCTTGCCTCGATCCAGACTATTCACCCAGACGAGTCGGTGCCCATGCCTATCGAAGCACGTCAAGGCTGGAGCGAGATTGCGTCCAAGATGTCTTCACTAACTGGAGAGCTCGGAACCGGGCTGAGAGCGCGAGCCTTTGATCGCAAGAGCAGCCCACCTTCACATCGCGAACTGGACGCGACAAACGAAGAGGTCCAGCAATCTCAAGTCGAAGATTTCGAGACAGCAATCACACACTTCGCGCAAAATGGGTCAGTCACATCACCTACCGACCCCGACCTCAAGATTGTAGCCAGATCATCTAGCTTGCTCGGGTCCGAGAAGTCCACAATGGCATCAAAGTCCGTCTATGCGTCCATTCATTCAACTACGCATCCGAATAGCATTGCGCCTCGCGCTTCGAGCTTAGCCTCCGGCGTCGCTCGCACTATGACAAGGTCTGACGCTTTAACGCATCCAGCACCACCGGAATCGGTCGAGGCCAGTCACCCAGAACTGGTCCATCAGCTTCTTCGCCGCAAGAGTGACCTAGGAGAAAGGCCAGATGTGGTGAATGACGCAGCCAGCGATCATGCTGTCGTGGTCCAGCCTGTCACTTCCCCGGTCCGTCTTACGCCCACCCACGACTTTTCCGCTGCTCCGTCTTTTCATCTGCGGGAACAGGATCCTTTTCCACTCGATCCAACCCCTCCGGACGATACCACCGATCAGAACGGATCAGATGTCTGCGATCCCCTACCATCGGATCTTCGCAGACCTGAAGACCTCGAAGAAAGCCCAAACCGCAGAAAGACCGTCAAGTTCGACACGGCATCGGCTCGCGATTCCTCGATCTTCAAGAGTCGCATTACTCGTTCCTTATTCGCAGGAAAGGCAGAGCGTCGGAAAGCTTCAGCATCGACTTATGCCGGCTCTCCTGGGGATGCTCGGCCACGTCCACCGGAGGAGGTGCTCGCCAGGCCCCAGCCCAATGCCATCCAGACCCACAGCCCTAGTAACGACGCCGTTGCTCCTTCTACTGAGGTCAGCGAGACGAGCATCATCACTCGCAAATCTGTTCTCAAGAAGGATCGTATGCTCGTCAAGCTTGCGTGGACGCAGAGCGAAGACCTTCCAAAGGACTTTGACGAGCTACAGGCGCGCAAATTCGCTATACGCGAAGAAGCTTGGCGTGAATATGTGGTTGTCTTCCGAATGGGCAAGCTCGAACTTTGGTCTGACGCATCTCTCAAAAACAAGCTGCAAGGCCACAGTGACCGTCTTTCGTTGAAACACACGATCCACCTTTCGCGCGGCACCACCTTCCTGTCGCTCTACTCCCCTATCGATCGAATCTTTTGCCTCACTTATCAGCCATGGAAGGCCATGGCAAACCACCAAGGCATCAGAGGCATTCATCTGCGCAGGCAGGGTACCGACTTTGCTCTCTTTGATTGTCGAGCTCACTCGACAGCAGCAGATTGGATGTGGGAGCTCTGGAGAGAGCTCGGAAACCTAATTCCCGAATCACTTGAGGTGCATGTACCCGCCTTTGGTCTCAAAGTCAAGATCCCTGTGCCAGAGACGATGCCTGTCGAGCGACCAGGCACTTCCACCCCAGCCAGTCAGGCCAGCTCGCAGCAGGGTGGACTCTTTGCGATTAGCTCGATCAGAGAGTCCCGTGATGGAGGTGAAGGCTTCAAGCTCATCAATCGCCACAACGTCATCTCGATGATTTGGAAACTCTTGCAGAACATCCCACATTGGCAAGGACTAATGAAACTGTCGCAGGAACGCGGCTTGGCGCTCGAGCTTGCATGGCGCCGTGGGGCTGAGTTGGACTGGATCGTGAACGAGAGGACGGTGGAAAACGAGCCGCGTCACTGGGCGGTCTTGTGTGGTGCGCTCCTCAGGGACTACAATAACCCCGCCATCCTGGAGCTCAGGGCGGCGATTCACTATCCGGTTTCGGTGCAGATAGGGTCTGGTCAATTTATGGCCGAACCTCCTGCAGTCGAGGGATTCTTGTGGCGTGTCAAACCTGTATCAGGGGCGCTGACCCGTCTCTATTTCACGACTTACGACGGACATCTCTACATTTGTCGAACGAGCCGCGCTTATCCACCCGACCGACATCTTGCAAGTCAGCTGCGCGAGGCAGGCGACATGCGTGTGCCGAGAACCAGCAGTGCAACACAAGGCAGACAAGCTCATCACAGCACGCCTGCATCGAGGAGTGCATTCAAGACGGCTTTGGCTAAATTTGTGGGCGCCAACAAGAAGGCACGTCGCGACGAAGACGTTGCGACGCTGCGTCAAAACGTGTTGGAAGCAATCAGCCACCCAGCCGAGACAGAGGAGGAGTTTCAAGCGCAGATTGAAGCGTTCCAATCGTTCGAGAAGCGACGGCAATTTGAACAGATCCGAGGCTCGGATGGTTTCATCGACCTTAAGCTCGTCCATACCATCAAGACGGTCGGCCGTGGACCTGCGCGCTGCCCAGGCGAGGATGATAGCCGCAAACCTGTACGCAACGGCGCAGGTGTTCTCAACGAGACGAACAAGAACGAGAGCGAGGTCGCACCTGGCCAAGACCAAGAGTCCGACGAGGAGGACCTTCTCGCCAAGAGCGACATCGGCGGCCAGGAAGGTCTTGAGGCGGCCGAGGATGCCAACGAACTTCGTCGAGCACGTCAGATCGAGATCACACTGACCAACGGCAAGAAATTTCTGGTAGAAGCGTTCAGCGCTCCGATCGCGAGAGAATGGGTGGAGCGCATCTCGGAGCTGGTGGTGTATTGGCGGCGAAGGGAGCGCGCAGATGCAATCGAGCTCATGTATGCCGCTGGAATCGATGTGGGCGAGATGGCGAAACAAATCTCAGGCAAGAAGGCGCGCACCACGGCGATCCAAGGCATCAACGACGACAAGCTGTCTCCTTTGTTGGGCAACATCTGGAATTGGTGCGCGATCGAGGGGTGTCGCAACATCATCAAGTCTGGCAAGCTTTTCCGCAAGAAGAGCAGCTACGGCGCATTCAAGGCTCGCAACTTTGTTTTGATCGCAGGTCGTCTGCTCTGCTTCAAGCTGGTGCGTTCGGTCAACACTGCACGGGCGAGGCAAAACAACGGCATCTTTCATCGCCGACAGGCGCTGGTGATCCACTTGCGAGATGCTTATGTGTATAGCGGCAAGCTGAGCGAGGACATGCTCAAAAGTGGACGATCTGATCCTGCCCAAGCGGTTTCAGGCATTGGTGGGGGTGGATCCAACAGTGGCAAACGTCATCGTGTGCCTCGTGTGTACGCGGATGGATTGTTCTCGGTAGATGACGACGAGGACTGCACTTTTGTGATTCGGTATCGACCGGAGCGGGTGAACACGCCCGCGAATCCAGGAGTGTCAATCAGCGGTTCGCATCAAAGCCAAACGGATGCACGTAACGCAACGACGATGGATACGAGGGCAGCGCCAAACGTGCCTTCGTTGGAAGACAAGGCGCACAAGTACGTAGCGATGCGGGCGAGATCCAAGACGGAGCGCGATGTGTGGGTGCGGTGTATTTCGTATGAGATTGAAAAGATTGTTCGGGAGGATTTGGAGCGCGAGACGAAGCTCAAGAACACGGGAAAGGTCGACTACAAGAAGTAGGGGCGAAGGTTGTCCAAGTTGGCCGGAAGTACTTGAGCAGCGAGGTAAGGTTGATACCCAAGCTCTAATCATGATTGCAATAGAGGGTTCAAGCTGTTTCTGTGGTGAATGCTTTCTGAGAGTCTTGGCGAGAAAAGACGGATGAAGAGGGGTTAGGAGCATAGGGAGGGCAAGTCGAGAGGCGGAAAAAGCTGAAGTCAACATGTGGCTTGTATGGCGTAATGAAGGGTAATAATACAAAGTGAGTGAAGTTGGAAAGGAAACAAAAGTCGAGAGGCTGAGCGCAGCCTAGCTTGGAAAGGATTGAGAAGAGGAGATTGAGCTGAGATTGCTGGCACTTGATTGAAGGATGTTAAGGAGCAGCCTTTGGTTTCTTGGCACCGTACTTTGATCTGCTTGTTTGTCTGCCGGCGACACCTGCCAGATCCTGTGCACCTCTTACGAGGTGATATCGGATACCGGGACAATCCTGAACTCTGCCACCCCTGACGAGCACGACCGAGTGTTCCTGCAAGTTGTGACCTTCACCGGGAATGTAAGCGGTGACGGAACGACCGTTGGAGAGCTTGACACGCGCGACTTTGCGAATAGCCGAGTTGGGTTTCTTGGGCTTTGTGGTGAAGATCTTGCTGCAGACACCCTTGACGAAAGGTTTGGATTCGAGTGCGGGCACTTTGTTGACGGGCGGACGGTGCGGTTTGCGTGCACCGCGAAGGTTCTGCTGAAGCGTGACCGAGAGAGGGGAGGAGGTGGTGAAAGTGCGAACAGCGGCGGTGATGGGCAAGCGGGAAGGCCCAGCAACAGCAGTGCGCAAGACAGAGGGTAAAAAGTTCCAAGACATTCTTGCGTGGTTTGCGGCGAGAGATGAGAATATGGTTAAGGGAATGTAGCAAGTTGGGAATGACAACGACGACAGGAACTTCTCAAAAAAAAAGTCGCAGGTTGGGAGTCGTCACGTGAGATAGGTCCAGAAATCTAACATACAATAAGCCGATTTGACCACGACCGTCCGAGTTGCGAAATGTCTTGGAATGCGCGCGCGTGTGTGTGTGTGTGTGTGTGTGTCTGAGCGAGTTGAGACCAACGCGCCTCCTCTCAGATGCCGAAACTTGGAATCGCATCAGCCAGCCAGCCAGCCAGCCAGCAATGCCGAAAGGGCGCTGTCGCATGGGAATAGGATTGTGATTGTGCCACGCACCAACCATCCAAAACTTGAATCCCTGCCGTGCACAGTTTTTGTTCTAACTCATCCATCTCATCCTTTCCTTCCGCTTCCTTGCTTCTCTTGATCCCATACAATACATCGCCGCGCACGGGAACAGCAGATATAGCTCGACGTCAGCCTCGATTAGCGGTCCACAGTCTTTTGGTCGCTTAGCCTCCGAGCGCATCACATCATGGGTGACACTTTCCTTTCGCAGCCCGAGTTCTTCGAGCTCGAGCTTGGCGAGTCGTTACTTTCGCGTACAGAGACGCTTGCCTCCTTCCGTGAGCTTGGCCCCCCCGATCTCGTCCATGTCATCAAGTCTGCCGGCACCAGCGCCAGGTCCCGTGACATCGGTTCCTACCACTATGTTTCCGGTGTCGACGCTTCCTCGTCTGCGGCACTCGCTGCCTACATCAACAGTCTTACCTACGAACTCGACCAGAACCCAGGTTTCTTCTCGAGTAAAGCCGCATACAAGCTCAAGAGCGGTGCATACTGCTGCTTCAACGCCTTTTCTCGCGTCGATGTGCGCGTAGAAGTCCGAATCCCAGGAAGTGTCGATGCCTACGTGGTCGACTTGCGAGGCGAACGTCACGAAACCACGCCAGAAATCTGGCAAGAGGTCTACCTTTCGGCACTCCTTCGTGCTATCCTGTACGCCGATGATGCAAATTACCGTCTCGCCGGCTACCGCAAGCTCGATCCGATCTCGAGCCACGATGCCGAGCATCGTTTCTTGCAAGCAGCAGAGAACCTCTTCTTCAAAGGCTGGCAGCTCGGCTCCGATCCCGAAATTCAGGTCGCCACCGTGGTTTCCAACCACCTCACAGCCGGCATCCTCAAGTACTTTGGCGAAGCAGGCAGGTACGAGCAGGCGGTCAATCTGTTTGAGAAGCTCTGGGCAAGAGAGCCAGAGGTGGCCGCGCTCGTCGCACAATCCTACATCGGCATGAACGAAGAGATCAAAGCAGTCCAAGTCATGCACAGCGCCATCAAGGAGACTCCGCAGTCCTACGCCCTGCTTCACGCTCAAGTCGAATTTTTGCGCTCCAAAGGCAAGTTTGAGTGGGCGCTCAAGGTGGCCAAGCAAGCCGTCAATTGTGCTCCATCCGAATTCGTCACCTGGGCCAAGCTCACGGAATGCTACATTGATCTGGGTCAGTGGGAGTCGGCGCTGTATACGCTCAACTCATGTCCCATGTTTACCTACAACGAGAGGGATTTGCACCGCATGCCGCCTCCAGCGCGCAGCCATTTGCCCATCAAGACGTTTATCACCGAAAGCGCACTGGTGGATGAGGAGAGTGCCAGAGACAACGAGGCCGATGTGGCGCTTCTGCGATTGCCCGCACCAGCGCTCCGCGGAACATTCGCCAAGGCGTACACGCTGTTGGGTCGTCTAGTGAGCGCCATTGGATGGGACGAGCTGCTCAGGCACCGATCGACGGTATTTGTCATGGAGGAGGAATATCGCGCGCAAAAGGCTGCTGCGACCGCACCCGAGGGTTCAGCGGAGGATGAGGGCGTAGCTGCGGTCGACTCACCTGCGATTGCTTCCTCTACGCCACCACAGCCTCAGAACGCTCTGGCTGGTGCTAAGCAAGCCAACGGCGAGCGACCTGATTCGACGGACGACAGCGAAGACGAGATGGATAGCAGCGAGATGCAAGCTCCGGCCAATGCGGCTCAGAAGTCGCAGTTGGGGGTCAACTCGGCTGCGAACGCGTCGTCGCACTCGATTCCGACCATCAAGATCTCGACCGAATCGGATCACGAGCGCGAGAAGCGAGAACTGGAGGACTACATGAAGACGATGAACCAGCCGTCTGCACCGCAAGACGAAGACGAGGATGCGGACCAAACGCAAACGTCGGTGATCGAACCTCCACCGCTTGAGAAGCCAGCACAAGCCTCGGCTGGCCACGAGAGGTCCGAATCTGCATCTACTGCTGTTGCCGGTGCAGGCGACCTTTCGGCGACGTCTCACAACGGATCGAATGCGAATGGCAAGCCGGGCGCGATCGTCAACGGCGAGCACGATGCGTCGATTGCCATGGCGGAAGCACGCCAGAAGGAGAAGAACACGGGCTTCTCATTCCGTGACAAACGGCTGTGCGAGCGCTGGCTAGACAATTTGTTTATGGTGCTTTACGAAGATCTGCGCGTCTACACGATCTGGCGTGCGGAAATCGCCCACTTTCGCAGCCAGAACCTGGCGTACCGCAAAACGGGGACCGAATGGGAGATTCTGGGCGAGCTGGCACTGCGGCTGTTGCACAAGGACGAAGCGCGCGATGCATTCCAGCGGTGCGTCGACGTCAAATTTTCGGCCAAGGCGTATTTGCGTTTGCTCGAGATCTACACGGAAGCCAAGGATGTGCAGCGAAGCTTGTGGACTGCGATCCGACTGACGGCGTACCATCATCGATGGTACATGGAGGGTAGCTTCCCCGGTGCGGTGGCGACGAGTCTGTTCAAGCTGATCAAGACCGAGGGGTTGGCCAAGGTGAGCTACACGCTAGTGAGCATGAGTCCGCCGCCGGCGATATTGCGGTTGATGCAGAACTACTTTGCGTATGCTACGGCGTTCAAGGTGCCTGGGTATGACTTTTAGATGTAATCACTCAGACGCAGAAAAAACTGAGATGGACGAACAGTCTTAACCCCCCCCTTTGGCGGACGCGGCATCGTGCTTGAGTGGATGATTGTATGAGCCATCAGCAAAGTGGCCGGTGGTAACCGAGCTGCCATCACGAATAACGCGGTACGGTGAGGGACTTGGTGCCAAAAAAAACCAAAAAAAAAAAAAAAAAGGCTCGGAAGATGCTGGCGTTCTGATTTGTCTGCTGCGCCAAGCCGAGCCAGAAGAACGCCCATTTTGCACAAAAGGGGCAGCCGAGCATGGGTTGGTGGGGGTCTTGGCATTATTATATTTCATTCCCATTTTGAGCCGAAGACGTGTTTCTACTCTGTAACCTATCTCGGCGAATTTGTGCCCTCGGCGGTTCCTACTTGTGCAGAGTGACCGACATGTCGATCCGTTTCGATTTGCCAAGGGCTGTAGCCTGTAGCTTGGCAAGGGTCCACCGTTGTCGCTCCTGCGATGCCCTGCGCGGTTACCTTACAGGAGACTGCACTGAGCTGTACCGTACATGTCTGCGCTGCATTGCGTGGCTTCCATTCGACCGCAACGCAGAACCAAGCTTGCAAGCTTAGGCATCAAGTTCCGATGGTTACAACCGAACAAACCGAGCTTAGCTGCCGAGAGATCAGGATGAGCAGGATTCGTTAAGCTCAGGCCTGCATCCAGGCTTGCATGATGTTCGCACATTCCTTGGCTCGACTTGGCTTTGCTTCTATCCGCCTACGCTCATGCTGTGCCGATCGTCCCAAGATCCGCCATGTCTCGTCTTGGTCGCAATACGATACCCTACACTATGCCACTCAGATGTATATCAACCACCCTCGTCCTACTCTTTGCCCATCGGTTGGTCCCTAACCATCTTCCGTCCTCCATCTCCCAGAGCCCATTACCACCTCGTACCCGTGCATCCCTAATCCACCTGCCCCTCCGCCCCTGGCTATCTTTGCTGCACCGTCATGAGGTCCGTCTCCGCCACGGCACCAACTCTTGCACTATTAGCAATTGTTTCCCTGCAACTCGCTGCGGCCGCCTCCATACCCCAACATCCCGTAGATTACTCGCTCTTCCGACGCTCCATCGTAGCGGACGCCACCTCGCTCTCTTCTGAATACGACTACGTCATCGTCGGTGGTGGTCTCGCCGGCCTCGTCGTCGCAAACCGTCTCTCTGCCAACCCCAACATCACCGTCGCCGTCATCGAAGCCGGCGACTCAGGCTACGCCGATAATTCCAAATTCCTCGTCCCCGCCGCCAACCTCTACGACTCTTCCGTCAACACCCAGTACGATTGGCAGTGGAAGACCACCGCTCAACCAGGCCTCAATGGACGATCCGCCGCCTGGCCCAGAGGCAAAGTGCTCGGCGGATCGAGTGCCATCAACGGCCTCTACTACGTAAGACATAGCGACATTGAACAAGCCGCATGGGCCAACCTCATCGGCGATGACGCCACTTGGACTTGGGAACGCATGCTCGACGCCATGAAAAAAAGCGAGACCTTCACCCCGCCTAATCAGGCCACCACTTCCATGTTGCAGGTTGGTTACGATGCAAATTCACATGGATCCTCTGGGCCGCTGCATGTCTCGTATCCGCAAAAGACTTATGCTCAAGTCGGTGCATTTCTGGAGTCCGCTTCCGCTGTCGGCATCCCTCCTTCGCCAAACCCAGACGCAGGCCAATCTTGGGGATCCTTCCTGGCGACGTCCAACATCAACCCAACAAATTGGACCAGGAGCTTCTCCCGCACCGCATACCTCGACCCCGTCACCTACCGCTCCAACCTCGATGTGCTCACCGGCCACCTCGTTACCAAGGTGCTCTTCAACCAGACTCAGGGAGAGGCGGTAGCGAGCGGTGTCGAGTTCGCCGCATCGTCCACCAGCACCAAGGCGAGCGTGAATGCGAGGAAGGAGGTCATTCTCTGCGGTGGTGCGGTCAACGATCCCCAGATCCTGCAGCTATCTGGCATTGGCGACTCGGCTTTGCTCTCCTCTCTCGGTATTTCAACCATAGTGGATCTCCCTGGAGTCGGATACCACCTGCAAGACCATCTCTCTACGGGCGTCGTCTTCAGTCCTGCCTCTGGCGTCGAAATGCCGCCCATCCGCGTCACTGGAGATGCTGCCGCCGACTCGTACGTCAACAGCGCCATCGCCTACGTCAGCGGCAGCACGATCTTTGGCAACTCGACATGGTCCGACATGACAGCGCAGATGAAGGACGATCAAGCTGCCAACATCGCCGCGTACGATGCACCTGCGTCGGTCAAAGCGGGCTACAATGCCACATACTCGACGCAGGTGGACACGCTGTTCCCAACCTCGATTGGACCGATCGAGCTGCTGTTCGCACTGAGTTTTGGTGGCGTGCAAGTGCAGGCTGCGCTCCAACATCCGCTCTCGCGCGGAAGTATTAAAATCAACTCGATCGACCCGTTCACTTCACCATCGATCGATCCGGCATACCTCTCCAACCGCGTCGACCTCACCATCCTGAGAGAGGGATTCAAACTCGCGCGTCAACTAGCCACCTCTCCACCACTCTCGACCTACATCTCTACTGAAATTTCGCCCGGCTCTGCGGTGGCGACCGATGCCGATTGGGAGAGTTGGATTAAAACCGTGGTTGCAACAGAGTTTCATCCGAGCTCGACGTGCTCGATGCTACCGCGCGAGTTGGGAGGTGTGGTGGGGAAGGATTTAAAAGTATACGGCGTTGAGAATCTCAGGGTGATCGATGCAGCAGTTCCGCCGATCAGTTTCAGTGCTCATTTAATGAGTGTTACGTATGGTCTTGCTGAGATCGGTGCAGAGATGGTGATAAGAGATTACAACACCAAGGGGGCGGGGATGGCTCAAAATACCTCATCGCCACCAACAACAAGCAACGCAGCTAACTCTACCCCAACTGCGAACCTGCCTTTCATAACTACACTAACCATCATCATCCTAACAATCAACACTTTCATCTTGTAGAATCCCCCATTCCCCCCCCCCCTTTCCCTTTCCCGGTAAATTTGAACCCCTCCTCCTCATCCTGCTTCGCATGTGCAAGTGCGCCCACCCACACTTACTACTAAATTACCAATCCACATGAAAAAAAAAAAAAAATCACTCCTCCCAATCCCACCCCCCCCCCCCTTCACACCAATCCCTTGAAACAATACCAACCCACCCAACCTCCAAACCCTGCACCCCCATCCATCACAAACTTGGCCCTCCCCTCCTACCATCACACGCACACGCACACGCACACGCACACACCAACTGAGAAAGAAAGAAAGAAAAAAATCCCGACATTCCCCACCCCTTTCTCTCCCCTTGCATCCTCCTAAAGCACGGTCTCATTACTCTCATACCTCCTATACGTATAACCGAGGAACGCGAGATCCTTGCTGCCCACGCCAATATCCGCTCCCTGCGGCGTCTCGGGAACATCCTGGTAATCCTCTGTCGGAAAGTAACTCGTATCGGTGATGCTCTTTAGCTGCGGGATAAATGGCGCATCGATCTGACGAATCGTACTCCAGTCCACGCCAGCAAAAAACGCATGTTCTTTGATCTCGGTGGCCGAGTTCCTTCCCAACCGGTTCTCAGGCGCAGTGATCAATCGCCTAATCATATCCTCCGCCTCAGGACTCAGATGAATATCATCCGGAAACTGCAGCGTCTCCCTCCACGCCAGAATCTTGCGATACGTATCGTGCGCATTCTCCGAACAGAACGGAGGATAGCCGCAAAGACACTCAAACATGATCGCACCCAACGACCACCAGTCGCACTCGTTTCCGTACCCCTGCTGCAGAAAGATCTCGGGGGCAATGTAGTCGGGCGTGCCCACGGTCGAGTAGGCCAACTTGCGTCGATTCGCCTTCCACGTAGCAATCGTATCCTTGGACGACAGCGTCAGGTTGATCGAATTGACCGCCACCGAGTTGCGCCCGCTCTGCGCCGGGTTCTGGCCAGCGGTGCCTTCAAACAGTCGCTGGTAGTACGCCGAATCGTGCTGCTTGTGGAAGCCGGTGGACAGGCCAAAGTCGGACAACTTGATGTGTCCCCTGGCATCGATCAGAATGTTGTCTGGCTTGATATCGCGGTGGATGAAACCCAACTTGTGAATCCCCTCGAGCGCCAACACGCACTCGGCCATGTAGAAGCGCGTGACATCCTCGGAAAAGGTATCGTACTTGATGAGCATGGTCATCAAATCTCCTCCCGGCAGGAACTCCATGAGCAGATACAGATACGCCGTGTCTTGGAACGAGTAGTAGAGCTGCACCACCCAGGGCGAGTTGGACTCGGCGAGCACATCGCGTTCGGCGCGCACATGCGCTAGCTGGTCCTTCTTAAACATCTCGCTCTTCCTGAGCGTTTTCATGGCGTAGATCTTGCCCGTGTCGGTCTTTTGCACCAATCGCACTTCACCAAACGCACCCTTGCCGATGACTTTGACGGTGCGGAAGTCGTCGAGTCCGAGACGCGTCCTTCGCAATCGCAAAAAGTTGGATTCGCGCCGACCGAGCTGAGCGAGTTGACGCGCCTTACGCTCGTCGGAAAGGTGAACGCCATCGGGAGGGCTGGTGAGACGGTCTTCGAGCTCAGCAGCACGCTTGATACGCTCGACGGCCTGCTCAACGTACACCTTGTAAAAGTTTTCGAGCTTCAACTTGGCACCGGTGGCCGCCTCGATGGTGGACTTTTGCATGCCACTTGTGGAGCGTTCAAAGTAGACGTAGTCGGCGGGCTTGTCGTTGGCAGGGTTGGGTGAGGTGGATCCGCCAGCTTGAGTGTACTGCTGTGGCTGCTGTTGCTGCTGTTGCTGCTGTTGCTGTTGTTGCTGTTGCTGTTGTTGCTGGTAGTATTGCTGCTGTTGCTGTTGCTGAGAGTAGGTCTGTGCTTGGCCGTACTGGGGACTTCGTGGAGCAGGATTGAGAGGACGAGCGGAGGGAGAGGGGGATCTGTTGGTGGGCGAGCTGGCTTGCTGACGGGATGCAAAGCCGGAGCCAGGAGCTTGGAGGCCGTGATGTTGGGAAGCAGCGATCTGCTGCTGCTGGAGCTGAGCAGCATGGGACATGGCGGGATGCTGAAGTTGAGATGGAGGAGCCTGTGCCTGTGCGGCGATGGCAGCCTGGTGGATCTGTGCTTGGTATTGTGCCTGCTGTGCATACGCTGTTGGAGATGAGCAAGGAAAGATGAAGAGGTAAAGTGAGCGATGGTGTGCGATTTGCAACGTGAGGGAGGTTGATGAGAGGAAGGATACGCACCTTGACTTTGAGCGAAGCCACCTTGACCAGCAGCACTGAAACCGTATCCTACGGGTGGACCTTGGTTGGAAGCAAGATTCATATTATAGCCCATGGGAGCAGCATATTGAGCGCCATATGCCAACTGGTTGGTGGGCTGCTGCACTTGAGGCAGGGAACGCGTTTGCGGGAGGGGTGACTGGCCGGATTGGGGCAGACCGTTGCGGTAAGCCATTTTTGGGTGTCAAAGATAGGTAGACAAGAGCTCGAGCTCGAGCTAAATCGGGTGCACCGAAAGCGACGTAGAAAGGGGACAAGACGCGCGTGACGGCAAGTGAGCCAACCGGAATTAAGCTTGAATCCAAGCTCGAAGATTTCGAGTGCGTGTGTGTGTGTGTGTGTGTGTGTGGCAAGATGAAGTGGTAGAAGGCGTGAAAGGTGCAAGTGGGAGGGTGCAAAGAGCTAAGCGGTTAGTCTATGAGGTTGCTATGCAAGACTGTGAGAGTGTGAGAGTGAATGACAAGGAGTGCGTGTGTGAGTGTGTGTGTGAAACTAGCACAGCCAGCACGCAGCACCGACCACGCAGAAAAGCCTACTTTGACGCGCGTGTGTGTGGTTTGTGGTTTGCTCTTCTTGACAAGCCAATAATTATAATAATAATTGCAAATTGGTTAGGCTGGCACAAGCGGCGTTTGTCTCAGTTTGGTCGGTGATGTGCTGGCCATTCGCACAGACCTTTCGACTGCCTTGCTACAGTAAAAAGTGTGTGTGTGTGTGTGCAGATCGGCTCCACAGTTAACCCGATTGGTGTTTGGTCACAAAAGCTCCGATTTTGACAGCGCCAAACTGTCACAGCAAAGCTTGGTCACGATCAAGCCTTGGCATCCTTGACAGTTGATCCCAGTATGTCAATGCAATCGCGGGCACTATGCGCCCACGACTTCTGTCGTTGCCATCACCAAGTCCAGCATGTAATCTCGAGATACACCGACCTTGTCTAAGGCCTTTGCTAACGCACGAGGGCCCGGCATACTGTACAAATCCACATTGTTCCTCATGCGCTTGCCGCTTGCAAGCCGAGTTTTTCGCTTCCCATATGGCAGTCTGCAAGTGACAGGCAGCTCGTTGCGACCGTCGTTTGTGCAGACTGTACTCACCTTCTCTATTGCTGCTGGTGGATGCCATGCTAGACAAGAATGCCATCACACCCGATCCAGCTAGAAATTATCCAGGGACCCTCTCCATCCAAGCTTTTCTACCAAACACAATTAGGCCTGGTGGCTGACATCTCTAACCGCCACCAACTTTTCTCCCACGCTAGCGTCGTATCGTTGTCCTTACTGCGCAAGCCATCTGAAACAAGCTCGAATCAAGCAGAAACAGCCGTCCAGATGCAAACAGAGAAGCATCCAATGTTGGTGGGAGATTCGACGTGTTGCAAATGAAGAAACAAAGGGAACCACCCCAAATCAGCTTTTACCTACAATGCTTGTTGCTTCAATCTCTCCAGTAATCCGTGGGCCCCTCTCGCACAAAGGAACCTGCTGCACCACTGTGACTACACGCTCGCACACCCGCAAGGTCGATGAGCCAAACCGGTGCCATTCTTTCGCCTTGCAACGCCGCCACCACCACCACTCAGATATCTGCCTAAATCCTAGCGTCCAGATCCCTGCGCCAACACTCAACATCAACTCACCAATTCCCATAGCTCATCGTCATTGCTGCGATACCAACCGCTCTACGCGCCACCATCATGCTGTCTGCATCTCGACGCTTTTCCTCTACGTCGTCTCCCAACACCGACACCATCAGCAAAGCCTTTCTCCCACCAAAACCAACTTTCAACTCGCCAAAGCTAGTGCAGGAATCCAAGCTTGCCCCTTCTCGTTCAGCCTCACTTGAGCCATCAGAAGAGCCGTCCTCACCCGCTTCGCCTTCAATAAGCTATGCTCCAAACAAGCCCTCACCCAAACAGTCAGAAGCGCTCGCATCGCAGAACGCCAAACCTGCTCAACTGTTTGACTCTGACACCTCCGAGTTCGGAGCGCTTGACCGCAATCACAAGCAGCTCGCTATGATTCAACAACCTTTCCATTCTCCTGCCCTTCCACATGCAGACCTCGACCCACAGCATCCAAGCAGAAGTAGCACCCTTGGCGATCTGCCCTGTGTACCGCCTGAATTCATACCATACTATGACATCCAACTCTCCCCGCAACCGTTCAAGAGCCAATTTGATGATGATTCCGAAGATGAAGAAAGGATGCACAGCTCTCGCAGCCTGTCTAGCATGCCGCAACGTGCACGTTTGGCAGCCCTCGGAACAGCAAGTCGTCTTTTCAAGGCACGCAGACACAGTCGCGCCTCTTCCACCGCTCAGGCTCCATCCATCCCTATCCAAGATTCTCCTGCACCTCTCGAGACTGGAAAAAGGCGCAGCAGGCAGAATGATAGTATCCCTCGTCGACCATCTACCGGTGACTCGATAAGTTCGGCTCCTCGTCAAGCAATCTTTGGACATCGACCTTCACCCTCACAGTTCAGCGTTGCTAAATCGGACAGATCGGACAAATCTGCCCGGTCGGATAGGTCTCACAAGTCTGACAAAGTGCGCAACAGTGTCGCCCAAGCAGACCGAGACCTCATCCTTGCGCTCCAAGGATATGCCTTCAAGCCCAAATCCAAATCCACCGAATCAAAAAGGCTCTCTTCAAAGCTGACCGAGCACGTTGCAGATGAAGGCAGTCGGCAGCAATCCGCTCAGCTGCCAACATCCGTCAAAGGTAAAGGAGGTCAGTGGATGACACCACCTCCATACTGCTTCTCTGACACTGCTGCTTTGAAACGTCGTGAGAGCTTACGCAAATCGCAATCTTTGTTCAATTTGCGCTTTGATTTTTCTGCAACCACCGGTAGGCTCTCCCCAGCGATAGAGCAAGATGATCCGTCAGAGCCAGAAGAGGAAGCCATGGATATCCCTATGCACGTCGAGCCGAGTGTTTGGCAAATCATGATCGATTTGTCGCCCAGCACCAGCAGTGAGCATAGCAGCTTGTCCAGCTGTGTATCGGCAAAGCGATTCGACGAGCCAAAGCCACCTCGCAGACCGACCTTCAAACCTCAACGCCTACCACCTCGCAAACCTCCCCCTCAACAATGCTTGCCTCCTCCTCCACTGCCTCCCAAGAGCTCACTACTCAATTTTCATTCAGCTTCATCATCAATCAGTTCTCTCATCGATGCTGATGCGTCCTTTCTCAGCCCTGATTCTCCGAGCACTGATATAGTCTCCTTGCGCACGCCAAGCAACGTTGGCTCCAAAGGCAATTCTATCGAGCGGCTGAGCTATACAAAACGCTCCAATCGTCTCGACAATGCATCGGCTCAAGGTCTCTCACCGCCACAAGCTCGGATCACACAGGCCCCCCACGACGAACAGCAAATCGAGTTGAATGTAGGCGGCACCAGATTTGTCACTCTCGTCTCCACTCTCAGAGGGCTGGCAGGAGATCAACCTCGACTTGTCAATGGTGCATGTCTCGAGGATGATGCAGAAAAATCCGGCGTGGCAACACCTTATAGCTCAGTGAACCATGTTTATGCGAAGTCCTCGACAAGGACTGGGACTCAGCGAAGCGATGGCCATTCCAACGGGTCTCTGGCCACGGTCGATGAGACGAAGTCGGGTCTTGGTCTTTCTCAATCAGAGGTGGCACAATCTAGCAGCTCTTCGCTGTCTACGCTCGCTTCGGCAAGTGAGTCCACTGATGGGTCGTATGCATCCACATGTCACACAAGCGACCTTTCCGACACTGATCGTTGCAAGACCACGTCTCCAGACCATGCTAATCTTAGAAGCGATAAGACGTGTCGACAACCGTTGTCGACCTCACGCGCGGTAGTCCCGATAGCGAAAAGCATCTTCCTGGACCGAAATGGCGATCTGTATCGCGATATCCTCGACACTCTGCGCACGCGCAAGCTTCCCTTCCGTCTTCTCGCCGCCAGCATCGCTGCACCCTCCCGCAACAGCATCAACACCGACAACGACGAGCACGCTCCAAATGCACTCACACCGCTCAAATTGCAACTTCGTTGTCGTCTGCACGAACTCATGGACGAAGCCGAATACCTCGGCTACCATTCCATCAAACAGCTATGCCAACACCAACTGAACCAGATCTGAAGTCTAAGCTTAGTATTACATGCCACCCTCCTCTCATCGTAAGGGAAGCGAAAGGAGGGGGCTATAGTTACTGTTACATGTTCGTATCTTGTCACCGTTGAACGTTCGAATCCGATTCTACAAGTATACCGGTACCATCGAGAAAAGAGCATCATTGAGGTCTGCTCCGAGCTACTCCTCGTCATCGTCACCTTCGCCATCGAACTTGCTCCTTCTAACCGCCATGGTGCAACCTTCGTACAATTCGAGATTGAGCGCAGCCAAAAAGCATGGCACACTCTGTCTAATCCCATGTGGATCCAACCAATACTCCTTAAGCGCGGTCAGATTGACAAGCCCCGGATGTCTTACCGCCTCACCCATGAGTTTCATCTTGCCAACATTTGCGCCTTCGCTTTCAAAGATGAGACTGGTCGAGTTGGTGGAGCGATTGAAAGTCGAGGTAAGTTTGACTTTGCCGTTCTCGAGGAACTTGACCTTGTATCCGAAAAGCGACTGCATGGCTTCACGGAATTCGTTGGCTTTGGCTGAAAACACTTGCTTGAGTCGGAGCATGGCTTTGTCTTTGGCCGCGATCGAGGTCTCGAGCGCCTGGATGTCGAGTTTCAAATTGTCCACCACCGATTGTGGGATCAACGCTTGCCCTACACCTCCAGCAGTCGACGTAGCCGAGGTGGACGACGAGACGAGGGAGGAAAGCTCTTCGACACGCTCGAGCAACGACTTGTTCTCAGCCTTGAGCGCATCCAAGTTCTTCTTGCGCATCTCAACATCAACCGAGACAGGATTCTGCCGCAGAACTAAACATCGCTGGCGCTCCTGATCAAACTCCCCCCTCCCAACCCTCAGCCACAACATCTCATTCTCCTTACCCATCTCTCCCACCTCTTTAACCAACTGCAAAATCTCCGCTTCGAGCTTCCCCACCTTGGCCTCCAACCCTTCCTTCTCCCTCTGTACCGTCTCGAGCTGAACCTTGACATCACCTTGGTCCACATCCATCTTGGTCTCCTTTTCGCTGAGCGCCTTACTAACGCGTTCGAGATCCTCACTCAACTTGACATTCTCCTCCTTGGCGCTGGCCAGTTCGGTCTCGAGCAGACTGATCCGCTGTGCATGCGCGCCATTGTACGACGCCTTGTTGAGGTTCTTCTCCTCCTCTTCGTACGACGCGAGCATGGTCTTGAGGCGTGCGATCTCGTCGTGCATCCTGTGCTCGGTCTTGTCCGCCCTCGCCAACGCAGCCTGCATGTTGGACAGCTCCGTATGCGACTTGTTCACCTTGGCGTCCACATCCTTAGCCTCTTCTTCCAGCTCGGCATTGCGCGTGCGCAACTTGTCCACCGTCGAGGCGAGCGAGTTGCAGCGCGCAGAAAGCCCCGCAACCGTACCGCGCAACAGCGAAAGGTAGCGCGGCAGCGTATATCGATCCACCACCTCCGGAGCATTGACAGTAGGCAGTCGAGAATCAACATTAGCCGCGGCGGCAAACGCCGCTTCCACATGTGCCTCATCTCCGTTTCGAACAACGTTGTCAAACCTTTTCTCGTCCTGTTTCAGCTGCGCAATTTCGGTTTCGGCCGCCGCAAGCTGGTCGCGAAGCTGGTCGAGGTGGCGCACTTTAACTTCGAGGCTCCTCTTTTCTTCCTTGAGCAGCTCGACGTTGCTGGCATGCTGCTCGAGGCGACCGTTTTGAGCGGCAAGGTGGGCGTTTTCGGCTTCAAGTTTTCTCAAATGCGCCATCTGCCTGGCGAGCTCGTCGGCGATCTTTTGACCCTGCTCTGCTCCACCGAGGCGTGCTTCGTCGACGAGCTGTGTGCGCATCTTTTGCTCGTCATCCAATGCGTTCTGTACATCTTCCAACTCAGCTTTGGTGGCGCCGAGATCGTCCTCGAGCATCTTGGCCTTTGCCTGCGCCGCCGACGCTTCCGCTTTAGCCTTGGCCAGGTCAGACTCGAGCCAAGTCGCTCGCGACCGTAGCTCGGTCAGCTGCGTAGAAGACGAGGTGGACAATTCATCGTTGCGATGCGTAAGTTCCGAATTGCTACTTCGCAAGCGAACGATTTCATCCTCCATACTTTGGCGTTTGGCTGACCATTCCGATTCCTTGGAGCGCATCGATTCTTGCTGCTTGTCCCACTCATCCAAGAGTTCGACCCTTTGTCGGTTGAATCGGTCGAGTTCCTTGCACTTTGCTTCATACTCCTGCTCGAGCTTCTGGTGCTTCCTTCCCTCGGCCAAGAGCTGGTGCTCATAGTGGGTGCGCAGCATTGCAATTTCGTACGCGGGACTCTCGGGGCGCGGAGTTGCGGCTGGATGCAGCTCAGGCTGCAAGAGCAGAGGTGAGGTGCCGTCCATAGACAGCTTGCGCAGATGAGGCCGCTTGATGCCCGAGACAGAGAAGGAGACATTGCTATCGTCTCCGAGGCCGGCAGCGGATACGGTGCGTTTGTGGCCACCAACACCGATGGATGTGTCAAGTAAGATTGATGCGGATGAGATATCATCGCCGAGCATGTTGGTCGAAGTGTTGGGGTCGAGTGGTCGTGGAGCGAGCGTGCTGATCCTGCCTGCGAGGCCGCTGTAGGTACGGGTAGATGGAGCTGCACTAGAAGGGGGCTGTCGGAGGAGAGACGATGTTGCAGCCAACGGAGGCGCAGTACCCATAGATGCGCGCGAAGAACCAGAGGCTGAGCGATAGCTTCCCATGGGACCGCTCGAGACGCCAATACGCGAAGACGGGCGTGGGACACAAGAGGCAGCTTCAGCGTTGGTGGACGGAGCACCGCCGCCAGGACGAGGGATACCACTACGCATGGGGATACCAGAGCCCGCCGAGGATGTGCGACGACCGTCCATATTTGGGTTTGTGGCTCGGATTGATGACCAAGTGAGTGGTGGTTGCAAAGCGCGAGATCAACGGAACGGTCGTGGGTGTTTTGATGTTACTGTATTTTGGCTCACTGTGCATGAGTTGGTTGGGGGGGAGGGGGGGAAATCGAAATCCCGATTCGTATTCTTTGCCCGATCCCAACCGATGGAAATTTCGAGTTGGCGACTCAGCCATCGGATTTCAAAATGGATTTTTAAGGCTTTGCATCCATCTTTGCTTCCTCCATCCATCTCTTTTCTCTCGACGTCTTTTTCCTGTTCGCTTTATTACTTGCGACGATGGTGCTTCTCAGGGCGCCAATACTGCGGCCGGACCCACTGATACCGTCCCTGCTCGCAGCTTCCCAAGCATCAAACTCGGTTCGACTCTTGCCATCCATCGTGACCTCGTCACCAAACGTTGCTGCGTTCCATTCATCCAGCACCACATCCTTTCCCTCACCCGGCCGCACATCTTTCAAGAGTCACCGGAATTTTGAACCATTTGATGAAGCTAAACATGAAGCTAGACAACTCAAATTGCTACATCGCCATCTTAAAGGGCAAAAAGTCGTCCTCCTAACCGGTCTTCCTCCTACCGCCACGCCTACCGACATCAAGCGTCTTGCTCTTCGCAGAAAGACAATCAACGACCTTGGTAGTATCGAGTTTCTCTACTCAAAGTTTCTATGTCCCGCCGGCAAAGCGATGGTCAGCTTCTCCCACGACGCTCATACGCGCGACTTTGAAGCCACCGCCCATGGCGCTATCCTTGGTGGCAGGATGCTCAGCGCCAAGTTGCTAACTTACAGGGAACGCGACGATTATTTCCGCAAGTACTACTCACCGTGGCCGCTAGATTATGCGCTCTTTATGGATCTCATCGAGTACGAGAGAGGCAAGCTCGTGCTTTTGCGCAACCTCCCTCAGGCCACTTTAGAGGCCAGGCTCGAAGAGCGCTTGGCACCCAGATATGATCTTCGGCCGCAGGATCGGTGGCGTGGACATCGCCGTTCTTATGCTGGATACAGTTACACCACCAAAGGTTATGGTGGCTCTCATGATGCCGTACTCGGCGGTGTCGTCAAGTTGCCCAAACCGAACGAGGATGCCACCACTGCCTCGTACATCGTTCGATGCCAGACCTTTGCCGAAGCCCAGCGTTTGATGCGCCGATGGCACAACACTTATTTTGCACCTGCCACATTCGACATTCAGGACACTGGTGGACGCTACCGTGTTGCCGCTTCCGTCCTCTATTGATCACACGACACGCTTCACCAAACTTGATCGACCAACGAGCTTTGACCTGCTCAAGCACCCATAGGTGAGTCGCCCGTCTTGTTCGACCATCACTCCCTTTTCTTGCCACAGTCTACCGTTGCGACGAAGCTAGTCTATCCTTGAACGAGACCCCGCACGACGCTCGAGTTGCAGCGTCCGTGATGACTCAAAGTTGCACAACAACAAACCACCCTGCACCCACGAGTTGCCTCGCACCTTGTTTTCCGTGCCCCCCGTTTACGACCGCTTTGCCGTCAGATCAGTGTCGAGCCGATGGGCTGGACATCGTCGCCAAAGTCTAGATGCGGATCGCTTTCGTGCCCTCATCTCTTACCGGTTTCAGATCGAATCTTCCGACAGCAGCAGCAGCAGCAGCAGCAGCAGAATCCGACCAGCAGCTAGACCAAGCCCCTTCATCTCTCTCAAAACGCCCTTTATCTACAAAGCGGGGAAGCAAGGGAGTCAGCCACCTACAGCGAGACGAGATCCCGTGGTTGATTGGGCCGCTTTGCCTCTATGGTAGCCCCAGTCAGTGGCGTGGACCGCAACCCAGTGAGAACGGGTGTCTCCTTACGAAGACAGCGGGGTTGGCCTGTGATCCGGATCTCCTTCGTCGAGATCCTGGGGAAGGGTTGACTGCTCGTCGAGTCAGAGCCGTGTGCGCGTTTGGTACCCAAAACGTCTTTCCTGCGTCTGTTTTGAAGCTTTGATTCAGTCCCAGTCGCGTAAAGGCTGGGCGGATTGATGGTGATGAAACGCGATTTGGAAGGCCTGCTTTTGTGCACTGAACCCGACTACTGGACCCGACCACCGACCCCTTTTTTCTAGCTAGAGATGTGTGCTGGCGATGTTTGACGACACTATGGGAAAAAGAACAAAGGAGATGAACAACGTTTGATGGAGAGCGAGCGACATTTCGAGATACTCGGCCAGGTGTCTGCTGCGGTTGGCTGTTCTGGCTCGGACCCGTTACTACACCTAATGCAAGGTCGTTTGGAGAGCCTGGGGTCAACTGCAGCGACATTTGTTTCCGATCGGCCTGTTTCAACCTCTTGACGACTGGCGTGTTAACGATCTGCCCGACTGGACCAACTCCGGATACCGACTACACATTCCATTCCATCGACCTGAACGAGACCAACGATGTCGACTCCTTTCGTGCTCCGCAACCTGAGCGCTCGAACGTGATGCGATGCGATGCGATGGACAGTTTCACTCTGCTGAAGCGACCTGACGTTGAACAACGCGACGAGCGACCTTGGGATTTCGAAAAGACCTTGAGGACGACGACCATCGATTCGTCAAGTGTGTTTCACGGTTACGACCGCCGCTTTGATAGACCCAACCGCGCGCGCGAGCTACACCCAACACGTTTCATTCGTGATCAGCGACAATGGAATCCGCAATCTTGTGCGCTACAGCCCTCGGCTTTAAAGCCAGCCTGCAGTTGCGCAAATTGCGTCGTCGTTTCGTATTGTGGCCCTCAAGCGGCAAACACTTCCCCCTCCGAGTGGATGCGCGAGCGAACGATTTCGACTGCAACTGGAACGATGAACGACCGACCCGACCCGGCCCGACTCGACTCGACTCGACCCTCCCTTTTTTTTTGATGCGACATATGACGATGACGATGAAAAGAGATTTTCTTTAGCTCCCGACTGCGACAAATACTTTTACGATCATTTGCGCTCTGGCGACCCAACGTTGGGAGGTTTGTCCCGCACATTCTGCGGTGCAAGCCTTTTTTACGGGTGTGCTGCCGACTTATCCCGATTCGGGATAAGGGAGCAGGCGATTAGGAAGACCTGCTGCTCCCACTTGTGTCTTCGATGGCTCTTGTCCGGATTCTCTGCTGTTGCCCACCCATGCTGCTGCCTGCCCGCGATGTTTTCCATCCCGCTTTTTTTCTTTTTTTTTACCTTGCTTGTTCTCGTCAAGATAGATCACCTTGCATCTGTTTGTAGCCGCGTACGAGGCGATTGCGAACCGCCGGGCGTTTGGTGGCTCGATTCGATGTTTGCGGAACAAGGCAGACACATGGATTGGCCAAAGGTGGAGAAATCGGCGAAGGGGGATGCAAGGTGACGGGTGTTTGAGGTGGTGCTCATATTGCCAGGGAACAGCCATCTTAGAGATGGAGAGGGCCCAGTGCGCACAATTTTTATCAGAACAGAGATCTGAGACGTCTCAAATCACTCGAGAGGTCGTTGCGGTGGTGGACACTTAGCCGAGCAAACCAGGATGCATGGTAGAGACGCTGGGATGGTGGGAGCGAACAATCGACTCCTCGTCTTTGCAAGACGAGCTTTGCTTGCTGACACACACATACACACACACGCCTCTCTTGTTTCGATACAGCAGAATCTCACCCAAAAGGCAAAATTTGCCATTTACTTGTACTTGTACACACTGCATCTCCACGGCGTCAGCAAATCCAACCCACCTCAACCCATTCGAGATACAGTATGCTCACATTTTGCATTTGCGTTATTGCAGATTTTTTTGGTTTTGGAAGCAGGGGTTTGAGAGTTGGGGATTAGAATTGATCTTGTTGTTGATCGTGATAATTTGCCATGGGATCTTGACTAACGCCAAGCGTGGTGGCGCGGTTGACGAGACGGTAGGCTTCTAGTTGTTCTTCCGAGACGTGTGCGTCGTCTGCGACGGCTGTTTGGTGGCGACGATGTTTTGCGTTGATGGCTTCAGCATCTTTGAGCCAATCTGGAAGCGCTTGAAAGCGTTTTTGTTTTTCGGCTGCTAGTTGGGCTGCGAGTTTGGGATCGTTTTTAGCTTTCTCCTCCAAGATGGCACGTTCAAGGGCAGTTTGGTCGAGTCGAGAGGAGACGTCGCCAGAGCCGAGATCTTTTCGAGATGTATAGCCAAGGTTTCGTCTCCTGCCGTCGGATTCCAAATCGGAAGCGCAAGAGGAAGAGGAAGACGACGAACGTAAGCGTTGACGCTTCTTGCTACTCCCCCGCCTACTACTGCTACTACCAACTTCTTGCTTGACCTCTTTCTTGCTGACCTTTGGCATGGTAAAAGTCGTCTTAGCTGCTTCGATACCCGCCTCACCCGTACAGTAACTATTCCAAACCTTACTCCTGCAACACCTATACCCCCACTCGCCCATTTCCAAATCATACCAACTACCCCATACACACGTGTGGTTATTCTCCACCGCATCCTCCTCCCACCGACTCCTCACCACCCCCTTCTCCACCCCACCCTTGACCACCTTACCAGCCTGATTGTACTCAACATACACCTCGGTCTGCCCTGTCAGCAGCTCCTTCGGCAAAGCATCGAAATGCTCTGCTCCCCCATACTTGTCCAGGATGCTACCCTTGGTGCTTTCTTTGAGCTTTTCTTTACGCTCCTGAAACTCGCGGAACTGGCGCTCGTTGGCAGTCGGATTGGCTTGCAGATTCAAATCGCCTCCACCACTAGCAGCAGCAGCAGCAGCGCGCGCCTCGGCCTGCCATGAGAACAGCTGCATCTTGGCGAGCGCCCCCGCATCGCCACCTTGGGCACGTGCGAAATTGTCGCCCGCATACTCGGCATCCTCGGGTCGGATGTGCGGGTTGGGCGCTTGGCGCATCGTGCGTGTCTTGGGGTCGTAGTATGCCGAGTTGACATCGAGATTGTAGAGATACTTGGCGCGATCCTCTCGAATACGAAGGTTACGGATCGTCATGCGCTTGTCCGTGTCGACCTTCTGACCCACCGCATCCGCCTTTTCGGCATACTTGTCGTCGTCGCTGTCGTCCGAGTCGTCCGAGCTAAAGTCGAGCGCATCAGCGTCCGTCTTGGACTGGCTCTTCTGCGCAAGCTTCTTGGCATGCTTGAGATCGGACGAGGTAGCATTGTCGATCTGTTGCTCTTTAAGACGACGACGTTCTTGCTCGATGGCTTCAAACTCTTGCACGATTTTCTCATGCTCGGACGGGTCGTATCCATTCCAGCGATCCCTCTTGGCTGCATAGTCCAACCCTTGAGGTTCCTGAACGATTTCATCTCCCCTGAGAGTCTTGCCGAGCTTTTTGGCGCCCTTCTTTCTGGGTCGTTCGAGACAGTCGCGCGTCTTGTGCGATATGGAGCCGCAGTTTTCACAAGCACCTTTGCGGAACTTGCTGCCTTTGACGTCGTCGACTTGGTGGCGGCTGTACCAATCGTTGAGGCCGGCTTTGACTGCGTAGGGGTCTGTTGGTTTCTTTTGGTGCTTGAGCGAGCGGGATCCTGTGTCCATGTACCAGGGCGCTTGGGCCATGTAGGCGGGCACGTGAGGGTTGATGATGTTGCCATCTTCGTCGAGCTCAGCGGGGGCGCGACCGGCTTTTCGGTCCTCCTCGAGGTCCTTGAGGCGGCGAAACTCGGTACGTGAGAGTTTGCCTGGTGGGACGGAGGAGCTAGAGGGCCCACTTGAGGCCATTGTGAGCGATACCAACCCCTAAGAGAAGGTGAGTGGGATGTGTGTGTGTGTGTGTTGAGGATGATGGTGGTGCTAAGGGCTGAGTTGAGGAGGTGTGTGATGCTCCACTTTTGGCTCCATTTTTTTTGGTTCGAGAATGTCGAGTAATGCATCGGCTTAACACTGAAATTGGCGAAGAAATCTGAGAAATTATTTAAGGCAGCACAGCAGCAGCACCAATTGCGCACCTCGACGCTCTCGAATGCCACCATCGCCAACCCAACTGACATATCTTTCTTCCTTTCCTCCTCCCGTCTTGTCTCTCAACATCTCGACGCACACCCTCTTCTCCAATCCAAACCGAAACAACGACGAGCGACCCATGACACGTCTATAATCGCAGCGACCGACGATGCCGCCTCCCCCCAACCACGACACGTCGTCCTCCTCCTCTTGCTCGAGCGCAGCTCAAGGCATTCGCATAGCTGGACAAGCAAGTCTCGCTGCACATCGTCAATCTACCGCTGCCAATTCAGCCCCGTCAAGCTCTCATCAACAGTACAATCGTCACAATAATCATCACCGCTTTCATCATCATCATCATCATCATCATCATCATCATGGCAATATGCGCAACAAGTTTCCCCAAAGACCAAAGGATCCGCCATTGTCCTGGGATGATGATGAGCCTGAGGAGGGCGCCATAGATGATCGACCTGACGCGCAAGCACAGAGCGACGCACCTTTCGTGCCACCGCCGCCAAAGACCCCTCCACATCCACCTAGACCAGCACCGCCAGCAGCACCAGCAGGCTACCAGCCCAGATCGCCTTCTCCACAGAGGCCACCTGCCGCATCGCATCCGAGAAGCCCATCTCCACCAAAAGCACCAAAATCAAGCCTCAATGAAAGTGGTGCAGACGCGTGGAGGAATCGACCTCACCATCCACCAGCTGGCAACGCTGACATCCATCGCATACCAGCGCGGCACACAGAGGATCCACGTGGAATAGCTGGCTGGGAGAGCGCAAGAGGTGCCGAATGGCATGGCGATCGTCGAGCATGGCGAAACAACTCCCGTGCGGACAAAAAATGGGACAGGGAGGCTGATCGTCCCCGCGAACGAGGTTGGGGTCCTGACCGTTCAAGGGACTTTCACTCTGACGGCCACGATAGGGCTTACGATGGCGAAGCAAGGCTCAGAAATGCACGCGAACGAGACACTTCTTCAAATGCCCCTCCTCCTCCTCCGCCTCCTCCTCCTCATGCCACCGGGAGAGATCAAACATTCAAGGGCTGGACGCCCACCCCGCCCAACGACCATTCATCCAACGGCAATTCTCAACGGCCCCCTTCACGCATGGGCCGAGCTGAACCTGCCCCGCCACTCTCACGACTCGAACATCCGCACAATCAAGCCTCTCTCAAACGTCAGAGATCTCACTCGCCCCCGCCTGGCCTCCTGAAACGTAAACCCAACTTCAGTGCAGTTGTCCCACCAACCATCCCCCCTTCGCCGCCCAAAGAAGCCGCAAGTGAACCCAGTGGCAAAGAGGGCGACAACGTCGCTCCCGGCGCCCCGCTTCATCCCAAAGTCAACACGCTCGAATCGCCCGTGCTTCCCTCTGCATCTCGCGTCGGCTCAGAATCCGTCGTCAACAGCGTCCCCAGCACCGCGCTTCCCACCGTGCAATCTTCCTCCACCTCGGCGGCTGCCGCAGCTCACCTCTTGCCCGAAGCCAACTTTCAAATCACCTGCGACGCGCTCGACGACACCGCCTCGCGCTCAGTCCGTCTCTCCTCCGTACCGCGCAAATGTCCGGACGCGCGCGCCATGTCTGGTCGCGAGCGCAGGAAGGCGCGCGGCGCGCCCGTGCCACTCGACAAGAAAAAGTTTGTCGGCTGCTCGTCGCTCGATGACTATGAGATCTCGATCAAGCTCGGTCAAGGTACGTTTGGCGAGGTGCTCAAGGGGCGGCAGATCCTCACTGGCACGCCTGTGGCGCTCAAAAAAGTGACGATCCACGACGCCAAGGATGGACTGCCCATCACGGCGCTGCGCGAGATCAAGCTGCTCAAAAAGCTCAAGCATCCGTCCATCGTGCCGGTGATTGACATGGCGTACCGGCCATCCGGCGAGCGCGGCAAGCTCGGAGATGTGTACATGGTCGAGCCGTACATGGACCACGATCTGAATGGCATGTTGGAGAATCCGTCGATCCAGCTCGCGCACTCGCAGATCAAGCTCTACATGAAGCAGCTCCTCGAAGGTACGCTGTATCTGCACAAGAACCGGATCTTGCACAGGGACATGAAGGCGGCCAACTTGCTTATCAATAACAAGGGTGAACTGCAGATTGCCGATTTCGGTCTGGCAAGACCCTACAGGGATCCAGGGCAGAGCTGGACGCGCACCGGGTGGAAAGGGGGCACCAATAGGTATACCAACATGGTGGTCACCCGGTGGTACCGTCCACCCGAGTTGTTGGCGGGAGAGAAGATGTACGGACCGCCCATCGACATGTGGGGGATCGGATGTATCTTGGCCGAAATGATCATCGGCAGACCGCTGTTCAAAGGCACTTCCGAGATCAATCAGCTCGAGCTGATTGCGGGATTGTGTGGATCGCCAAACGAGTCGAATTTCCCGGGATGGGCGTCCTTGCCGGGAGTGAAGGATGCCGATCCGAGTGGGCGGCCGGATGCGCATCCCGAAGTTCCCGGGCGCCACGACTTTGGGTCGCATCCGAGAAAGGTTAAGGACCATTTTCGCAACGTGGTGGATGCAGGTGTGGAATGTGCCGATTTGATCGATAAGCTGCTCGTGCTCGATCCCAAGAAGAGGTTGACGGCGGAGGGAGCGTTGAGACATGAGTGGTTTTGGACCAAGCCTTGGCCTGCCGATCCCAAGAGTTTGCCAAAGTACGAACATAGTAAGGAGCTGGATCGTGGAAGGAGGGATTGGAAACCGGCGCCGGCACCAGGACCAGTGCCGGTAATCGCACCGGCACCGGCACCAGGACCGGGACCGGGACCGGGATCGGTGCAGACTTCGGTGGGGGTGCCGCAAGGGAGGGCGTATGGCGGGTTGGTGGGGCCCAGCGGCGCACCTGCATCTACGGCGATGAATGCAGGAGGAGTGCCGGTGGCTGGTGCAGCGGTGAGGGCAGCAGATGGGTGGGATCCACCACCGTTAGCGGGGTACGTGCCAGGCTATGGCTATTCACACCAGCAACGAGGCGGTTACCCATCGCATGCGCAGAAACAGGCGGGAAGGCATCCTTTCCCAGGGGGAGCGGCAGGGGGAGGCGGAGGAGGAGGAGGAGGAGGAGCGGGCAGATATGCTCATCCTAACCACCAACGTGGACCTGCCGCAGTAGGAGGGGTTGGTGGATATCACCAACCTCACCCGCCACAGCAATCACAACAAGCAGGGTTGCAGAGACAACCACATGGTTTGCCCTCCCGTCCACATCGACCACCGCCGCCGGGCGGTGGTGGTGGTGGTGGTGGTGGTGGTGGAGCTGCCAATCCGTACTCGTACTAGTTCAAGGCTGCGAAGCAATTCGATCTCATGTTTCATGCGAGAGGCATTCTAGGCGATGGGGACCGGGGGGGGGGGGGTCCGGATATCTTTACTCGAACACGCGCAGAACATCGACCATCGACCATTGTAAGTTGTGGCCAAACTAATGGTAGTGATGGTAGCGACCGTAAAGGTGGCGGCGAAATTTAAGCTTGGGAGTGAAAGCTTAAGCGACTGGATTTGCGCGGGGGGGGGGTGTTGTGGTTGACTTGACTTGGGGTTTGGATTCGTTGCCACCCGAATGGATGGGCGGAGTGTGTGGGGGCGCGATGGTGGTTCCGATTCGTCCGGCGCTGCGGTGTAGAAATGGACGGGTATTGCGTGGACAACCGAGTTGGATTTCAGCCTGAAATGACGGGGAGCCGCAATGTGGTTTGATGAGGTTTTGTGCGATTTGCTGCGCTGTCGCTATGCAGACGCTGATCATGTCAGTACCATTGTGACCTACTCGCTCCATGATAGGGTATACGCCGTAAAAACGTCACATGATGAGCGTGGTCCGCTCTACACCTACCCATGGAGCAAGGCGCTAGTGGCAAACCCACAATCGGGATGTCACAAATACTCCCACCGACAACGCTCAGAACCTCATAATTACAAACTTCACTCCAATTCCTGGTCTCGTTAACCCCCCCCCTGCCGGTCAAGTATGGACAGTTGCTTTGCGTGTGCGTCCACCTAGTTAGGGGTGAATACAGTGTGATTGCGCCAAAACCAGTAAGGTCTGAACTTAGAACAGGATAATCAAGATGATGGATCACCAAGAAGCGTGAGTGAGCGACGATGATGTGAGTGTATATACAGGCTGAGCATAACTGCATGCGTCTTTACATGCGCTAAAAAGGGCATGTGAATGAGGCTCGCGCGAGAGGTTACACATCACCATACATGTCCTTACCAGCCTTGTCTTGGAGCTCCCGACTTCAACAAGCTGCACACTCGCACAGGTGAATGTATGCAGACTGTATGCGAGACAGCGAACAATACATCCCACGCAGAGCAGCTTCTGTATGATAACTGACTCCTGTCGATCCATACTTGACGTGTCGTGGTACCAGTACTCGTGCATATGAGAGCACGAGACCGTTGCGGTAACCAACATCACCGATCGCATCCCTTCCAGCTACTGCCAGCTGGATTCGACGCACCCCCTCTCCCAGCTCAACCCTACCAGCCGACGACGGTAGCGACCACCGAAACCCCATCACAAAACCTTGCAAAAACTTTCAACTACAACCGCAACCTAAAGCGACCTACCAAATGTCTCGGACTCAACCGAAACTTCTCCTACTTTCACCTCGGTGTTATTCGACGAGATCTGCGTAGCACGCGACGATGCTCGTTTGGGAGTCGGTGGGATCGCGACAATCACGGGAACGCTTTCACAGTCTCCTCTTTCGGGGAGAGCAGAGTCTGCAACCCCATCGATGCGGATCGGGGGCTGAAACACGGTGGCTGTTCAACCTGGCTTCGAAAGTGCTGTCGCAGTCGCTGTCGTCTCCTCTTGGACGCAATCCCCATCTGAGCAACCCCACCATCCGAGTCAGTGCCGTTGCGGATCGAATCCAGCTCTTCCTCCGCCTCGTATGTAGCCTGCTCTCTCTCAACCGATCTCTTGCGGTGACGTGGAAGCAGAAAACTGTCGTAGTCTGGCACAGAGACGCTGGATTCGAAAGAACCACTAGATTCAACTTGTCTCCAAGCCGAGAACCCAGTGGGTGGTGCCACGTTCCGACAGTAGAAGCCCTGAATCGGCAGCGCGTGAGAAGAAATGAGCGAGTCCAAAACCATCTGCCTGGCTGGCGTTCGTTTGGTCCCAGAGGATTCGCGTGTTGGACAAGCAGAACCACTCTCGCTAGCTCGCACCGAAGAGTTGGACTGCAACACAGACCCCGTCCGTGATTCGTTGCGAGAATGAGAATCACTCTCCCCTCCCACAGCGTTGTTCCCAAACATACTTGCTGTACTTTCATCCGAGGAGAACAGCAAACGTTTTCCCGCAATTGACCGTGGACTGACTGTGCTGGCACCATATGATCGCTTGTCACCTGCAACTGCAGGTTCTTCCAAAATTTCAAGGGCATTGACGATCGAGTCCTCGCCGGATGGTGATGGTCGGGAAGTCGAAATTTTGGCATCGAGTTCACTTGTTGGAGCGGTGGTAAGCTTCTTGATCACGGCGGCCACATGCGCTGCGAACGTACCCACAGGTGTACGGACATGTTCCACTGACCTGCGCGAAGGACCTCCTTCGACCGACTGATCCCATCCAATCTTTGGACTGGCAATATGCCAGGTGACCACCGACGATGGTGTACTTGGGGGATACACCAGTCCATTCGGAGAGTCCGAACGTCGACCGTTGAGTTTCAAGTGACTTTCGTGGTGAGCCTGTTCTGACGAGTAGGATTCGCTTGTCACCTTGCTAGCTAGGGCGATGAGATCACGAGAAGAGTCGACGGTTTTGAGCATCATCTGACTCGACGCTCCTTCTACCAGCCTCCTCCCTTGTCCCCTCTGAGATCTTTTGCGCTTAGACCAACCCCTTCGAAGTCTGAAGCTTCCATCCCCGCCAACTGAACAGTGGGTTCGGGTACTTGGCGAGGCAAGATTGGCAAGCATGGTGGCCAGCTTTACCTGAGACGCAGGGAAGAGAAGGAAAGGGGCAAACAGGTTGAGGGAGTTGATCACGTAGAGAACCGTGAACGTGCAGGAGAACACCATGTCGAAATGTGCTCTCTGTATACTCGCTTCGTAAGCATTGGCAGGATACATGTTTTCGAGCATCTTCACCATAAAGATCTTGATCATCCACCGCATCGTGTGACATCGACATCATCCAAACGATAAGAAACAAGGTTCGCGTCAGCAATCAGTACCTCTGCCCCACTCCTTCTATCAAGACACTTACCGCTTCGAGGCCGAAAGCAAGACATTGGAGCATGACAGCAACATGGTCGATGATGCAGTTGAACAGAAAACGACACACGGCGATGTATCCCTCGTTGGACGCAAGATCGTCATGAAGACTGGTGAAAGCCCACAGATTTGGGTCAGAATCGAACCTCAAACGAAGGCCCAAGTCAGGGGCTGAATGCCGACTTGAGACAGATGTCGAGGTAGGGATGCTCGCCTCGTCTCCATTTGAGGGAAAGCGCCAATCGTCTGACCCACTGGACCCGCCCTGATCTTGTAGCTTAGTCGAAAGGGTGGTCTTGCTGGATAGGCTTTTGGACATTTCGCGCTTCCTAAGCCCCATCAAAGCTGCGTGATTGTACTCGCCTGACTCTTGAGCGTGGCTGCTGCACGATGCAGAACGCAGAGTATTGGACGGAGGTCGGAAGGCGCCATGCTTCTCACAGCCGCATAAAAGGACCGAGCTGTGAGCGAGAGTAGACGTATCGGTACAGTCAGTATCGACGGGAGGCAGTGGGAGAGGCGCACTTGGCGCAGGTGTCGGCGGAGGATCGCGAGCCATCGAGCGAGGTGTAAGGCTTTTTTTGAGCGGGTGTAGAGCCGAAGGATTGCCCTCCTGATCACTTTGTCGACCTGGCACGTATGGTGCACTGAAAGGCACCGAGGCTGAAGGCCAAGTAGTGACAGCAGTCGCTTTGGTGGAAGAAATCCTCTGGATTGGAGTGGAGTGAGGAGCATTACGAAGTTGTACGAGTTCGGCGAGTGCTTTCCGCGTCAGCATGATCAATATGACCAGGTATGAGCCTGAAAGACATAAACCGGCGATGGCAACGACTCGGTAGGAGAAGCTGACCCAGAATACCATATCGAGCGCTATTTTGTACGTCGTCTTGGCGATTTGCATGACCACTTGATCTGCAGGCTGATCGAGGATGCTTTCGACGCCACGCTGTTCTGCCTCCGCGGTGATAAGGGTAAAGACGATGTAGCGGTTGTTGGATATCTGGCTTAGATGGACGGAAATGTTACCGATGGACAACAAACCAATTATAGCAGTTGTGATCCAGCCGCTGATGATGCTGACATTCCACAACCGGGGTGGAAGTGCTGGTAACAGAATAGCAATGTAGCCCAACGCCGCAAAGTAAGCTACGGAGAACACGGAAATTTCCATTAAGACTTCGAGGAAGACGATATCGATCAATGGTGGAGTGGAGGACGGGTCGCGGTTGATCCACGTCTCGAAGACGGTTACGCAGAGCAGGAGGACGTAGGTGCTAGTGAGCACGAGGTGGCAATTGACGCAAGATGCTGTGATGAAGGTACCCATCCTGATTTTGCCTCCTTCTACCTCGTTTCCGTCATCTTTGATGGATTTTTCGAAGTCCTTACTTGGTGCTGATGCTCGTGATCTAAGGATTTGGAAACAGGTCGATCGGAGCTTCTGCGCAAAAGATAGTCTGCTCTGATGGTCGCTTTCCTTCACAGGGACTGGCCGCTTCTCCAACTTGAATAGCCACAGAGGAACCGGGTTCTTGCGCGATCGGTAGAAACGCATCGCCATCGCGACAACGAGGAAGATGGCGAGATTGAGACCGCTGGTGATCCATTTCACCTCCCAATAACCTCTAGGATAAACTTTATGTGCTAGTGCATTCAGGAGCGTCAAAACTTCTCGTGCAGTGGCATTGTCACCAAGTGGAAATCCGGGAAGGGGTTCAACATCCTGAACATGCATGGCTTGGACCATCTGTGGCATACGAGTGGAGGCGATCCAGTTGAGAGGATGGTTGACAATGGCGAAGATGTTGATAAATTGTTTGAAGAGGCAGCCGTGTCATTCGTCCATGCAATGCAGTGGTGCGACGGCGTCTTTGAAGAGAAGCGAAAGAGACAAAGAGCAGGTAAGGCGGAGACACGGTTTTCTTATGGGGTTGGAGCGCGGCGAGATTGAAAAGACGACGGTCAGTTGACTCTAGAAGGATGCCAGGTTTGGCAACCCACTTATACATTCGGCACAAGGGCTGGGGGTGTGATTGATGATCTTCCGCGGTCTGCATGTCGGTAAGTCGATGAAAATTCATCGACGGGCACGTCTCATTTGACATGGTGTGCAATGCGAAGCAGTGCAAGGCCGGGGCGATCATGCCACAATAGGTTGAGCTATGCTCGCCTCTGCAATGATCAAGTTTCGAGAGGCCCAAGCTTTCAGGGCTCCGCAGCAGTATGCTAGGATGTGAAGAAAGGAATCTGATCGCACCTAATAATGGGCTCGAATCAGCCTCTACACTAGGCGTTAGTGGTGTTGCTACTCCCATCCATCAGTCATGAGCTTCGGTACGGGCAATTTTGGCCAGGTTCGAGGAATCACGATAGTGAAGCCGATGAGGGTCAGTGACAAACCGCTGTGAAGGAGACAGGTCGGATTCAAATCACACTCTGTGATTGTAATGACAGTGTGAGTTGTCCGGCTAAGCGACCGACTTTGGCACGGGGGCCAAGCTCCAAGCTCTATGCTCCGTGACCATTGGAAGGGTCTGCGTTGTCGGTCAATACAGTAGAACGCCTGCATGTGGCTCTTTGGTGGCAGGTCATCGCACACCGAGGATCAACGACATGGATGGCAGGATTGGAAGGCGGAGGAGAGCAAGGATCGACGTTGAGCTGGTACAGTAGGCTGACTATCCGGCTGAACTTGGCGGTCTTGACAGGTTGAAAAGAATCGTAGCCGCCTACTATCATTGTGTGAAAAAAGCTTGGACGTTTCCGTACAGTACCACCGTTGCACCCACCACCGAGCTGGACGGCACTTCTAGCCGCCGGCGCGCTCATATGTCTGCAGCAATATCGAGTTGGGGTTATTGTGCATCGCAAAGGGTCTGATCTGTCGTGCAAGATCTATTGTCAGCCATCTGTGCCCACGCTAAACCAGATGAAAACGCAAGGGAAAGCTGAAAGGGTTTGTGCCGCAAGCTTTCATTCTGCATCACATACGCCTCAGAAGCGCACTCAAGAGCGAATGCTACTTGCACAGTGCAGCTGGCAGGTGGTCGTACTTGACAAGCAATCCTTTTCCGCGGCCGTCATTCATCAGCCATACAACATGCATGCGCCGCTGTCACATACTCTAGTGGAAGCCTCCAGTCGGTATCGCCGTAGCTGCGTTCACACACGCTTCGCTCTGACCTCCTTGCACACTATTTGAAAACAGAGTAGTCATTCGCCTTTATTCCGTTCAAGTGTAGAAGTAGGCTCACAAGGAAGCCCGTGGCGACGATGCTTACTTGAGAAGCTGCTGCAACTTTCCGCTCTTCTGAGCGTCCAACAAGTCGCTGCAACCGCCGAGGTGCTTCTGGTTGATGAAGATGTTGGGCACAGTCCTCTGGTTGGTCTTTTCCATCAAGTAAGCCTATTTCGCACCATGAATAAATGCAATGATTCGGTAGGTTATCAGTTGGCTGTCGTCATTCTACTCTTTCGCAATATTGCGGATGCTTACCTGGATATCGCTACCCTCGGAACCCATGGTGTCAAGCTCGAGAATGCCGACCTTGCTCTTGTCAAGACCGAGCTTGTCGATCACCGACTTGGCCTGCGAACAGTACGGGCAGTAGCTCTTGGAAAACACTGCGACGAGGTGCTCCGAGATGAGCTTCTCCGCTGCTTGCTTAGCTGCCATTTTGCGTTGGTCGCTGATCTCCGCCCAGTTAGAAGCTGAGCCCGAAGTTAGATACGAAAGTACGGCGCCTATGTTGGATACAATGGAGAAACACAAAAACCTATCTGGTTGTTGTGTCGTTAATGCCGGTAATGGTGATGAGGATGAGGATAAGCATGGTGACAAGCGATGCAGCGTAGCAGTTGCAAGATCCTCGCACAGACCGATAGGCAATTCTGCAAATTCCATGTGGAGCTTCGTCGTCTCTGCACCGCCATTTGGTCATCTGCATTACCCAAGTCTCCGCAGTACATTATTGTTCCCGGCCGATACTACTCCACCCAACACTTGTCCCTCATTTCAATACAACCGTTCATCTTGTCACGAGCAGTCCAAAAAACCACTTATACGATGCAATACAGAAACTAACATGTGACATACAACGGGTCAAGAAAGGTATGAGGGGGGTTGTGCCAAGCAAGATCTCTACGAAACAGTGCAACCTGAATTGAACCACCAACTCTGCCTCAGCTGCTCGATCCAGTGAACCACCAAGCATAATCGCAACCTTCGTGATCGGATCGGCAGCAGCTTGGCCTTTTCGTGCTCGTCGATCGGCATCACCAGCGCCATCCAGTATCCCAGCCTCTCGACCTCATCCGCACTTGGCATAGGACCGTACGTGTGGTTGAGTCGAGACAGCAGCCAAGGAGCCGAGCCCGAACGCAACGTCTCGATGAACGAAGTACAGATATCCACCAACTCATGGATCGAGGGCTCAGCGGGGACGGGTTTGAATGGCATGAGGCCATCTTCATCTGCGGTGGCTTGTTCTTGTTCTTGAGGAGGAACAGCGTTCCGCGTGTGAGCCTGCTGTTGCTCTTCCGAGCTGGGCAGAGAACTGGCGTCCAAGGGGGCAGATCGATAGATGGAGAGCGCATCGGATTCGTGTCTAGCAAGCTCAGGCCTTGCGCTTGCAATTTGTCCACCATCATCGCCGCTGGGCTGAGTCCGCACTGGAGCAGATGCCGAAGGAGCCATCGCGGGAGCATGCAGCCTTTCTGCTGCTGTGGCTGCTTCCGCTGCTTGCTTCCTCTCCAGCTCGACTCTGCGAACGAGAACAGCTCGCTCCAGCTCAGCCTCTTCCTCCAGCGAAATATCATCTACTCGCTCTACACGACCCACCGTGTATCCATCCAATGAGCCCTTCTCCAACAATCGGAAGCGGTACGAGCCTACGGTCTCGAGCATGCTTCGTCCATCGGCGAGCATTTGAACCGATTTAATTTCGAGCATTGTACCATACTCTTCTGTTCCACCGTTGCTTCTCGATGGCAGAACCATGCCGAAACGAGGGTTACCGCTCTCAAGACAACGCCGCACCATGAGACGGTATCTTGGCTCAAAAATGTGCAGGATGGTCGGCATTCCTGGGAAGGCAAGCGTGCAAACGAAGATGGGCGTCGACAATCGAGCCTCGCGTTCCTCTTGCTCGATCGCAGTTTTTCGCTGTTCGTAAAGTCGCTTGAAGCCGTAGTGGTGTGGTGCTGTCTCGGGATCGTCATCAATGATGCGACCAATCCGTGTACCGCCGCCATCTCCGTCCTTGCCTTCAGCGCCCATGGCAATCGATATACCGGCATAGGTGCTTGTCGCAGCATTTTGTGCGTTTTGTTCCGAATCAGAGTCCATGGCATCCTCATCCGAGAACGTTGCCGTGTCTGAAGTGAGCACCTTCAAAAGTGCGGTGTTGGCGCGATGATCCTGGAAGAAGGAAAAGTTGGGCATGGCAGCACGGCAGAGGGGGCAACGATCGCCGTGATCGAGACTGCGAGCGAAGCACGACTTGCAGAAAGTGTGACCGCAAGGCGTCGTAAGAGGATTGTACAGGAGCAGATAGCAGAGCTGGCACTCGAGCACTTCCACTAGCTCAGCGTGCAGCGTCGCTACGGTCTGAATGAGCGGTTCGCCGTTTGATCCAAGCTTGGAGGAGAGAGCAAGGCTGTGCTTGGCCTCGACAGCACGATTGCGAGCACCTGCCCCATGCAAATCAGCGTCCGTGTCTGCATCACTGGTGTTGCTGAGGGTGTTGTGCAATCGGTGGGCGCGTCGACGGTGGACGGCATCGACCAAGTGTTCAGCTCGTCCTTCCTCACTCTTGAGGTAAGCGCTGGCAGTCGAGTCTTCGGTGCTCCAGCCAGAGTCAACATGACGAAGGGCATCTTCTTCGACCGAGTCTGCCGCGTCCTTCTTGGCTACCTTGCCGTCGGTGTGAGCTGCATTGCTCCTCCTAAAGGAAGCGGCACTGGAGATACTGTCGTCACTGCGTCGTCCACGGCGGCGTTTGAGCTTAGCTTTGCCGCGTCTTCGCGCAGCGATGCTTGACGCAACAGGACGAGAGAAAGCACCCCCCACCTGATCAGGCCAGAGATGGTCGTCCTCTGCCTCGGTAATCTCGTCGTCGGTTCCAGCGTGAATTGTCCAGCTATCCTCATCTTCATCGCAGTGAACATAAGATTGCATCGACCGGACAGTATTACGGCGATGGATGGATTCGAGAGCGGCGTCGGCGCTGGGATCATCGGTCTCTTCCGTAAACCCGCGATTCGAGCAATGCGAGTGTTCATCATCCGAGTCTACAGCGGCGCGAACACCACCAACGGTACCGCTTTCCAGCTCGGACTCGTCCCTACCAAAGATACCCATGCCAGCTCGAGGGGGACCTGAACGCTGCAATCTGTGCGACAAGGAAGGGCCCGAGACGGAGACTCGTTGTCTGTGGTTGCGCATTCGAATCCGTGATCTTGGAGTTGAAGAAGCACCCGTTGATGTCGGATGATCTGCCGAGCCCCGAGCGAGGCCGCGTCTAGAGTACCTGGATCGTGAGCCAATGCCAGATGAGGCACCAGCGGGTCCAATCATTTTTCGTCTTTCTCGTCGCGGAAGCGGGGACGATGCGTATCGTTTGAGAATGGCAACAGCTTTGCTGAGTGTGACGTCGGTGCGAAGCATGTTGCTGGTCGCCAGTGAAGGCAGCAGAGTGGCAGCGGCCTGCTGGCCACCGGCAGCTGACGTTGCTGGCTCAACACCCTGGGGTGGTACAGCAAAAAGATGCGCTTTGGAACGAGTTTGGGGACCAATGACGGTGAGTCGCAAGGGGTGGTCGGCGACGCCCATTACGAAGCCATCGACAGGCGGAGCTCCAGGTCCAACATCTTGCGGTCCAAGTGGCAGCCTCTCTGTGTAGGTTGGGATAAGACCGTAGCGAGGTTGATGGCCCGCCCATACGCCTATTCCACGGCCGATAGCTGAGCGAGGGCAACCGTGTGCAGGGCAAGGCACGGTCATGGGAGTGAGTGGAAGTCGGGGCGGTAGATGGGTGAGGCAAGGCAGTGGTTGTACTTGCTCTTCGGACGGGATCCTGTTGGGCAACACGCAATCCTTGATGCACTGAAGGCACGAGGAATGACCACAGGGTAGCGTCACTGGATCCTGCACAGGACGCGAACAGCCGTGACAGGTGGCCATGGTGAGAAGCACGGTGGCGAGTTCGCGAGCTCTTCGACGTTGCGCGGCGGTGGGAAGGCGGACCTGCTTAGGTGCGGTCATTGAAGTAGATGCTGCTGGGGTGCTGATGCCGGTGGTGGAAGCTGAACCAGATGGAGTCGAAGTGGATGCTGCTGCGGATACTGTTTGTTGTTGTTCTGAAGGCGCCGCTGCACCGGCGGAGCCTGCAAGGTGATGTGATGGCCCATCGCTTGGATGTCGGGCCGTGTCGCGAGGAGGCGAGACTCGATGGCTCATTGTCTCGTGAGACGCTTGCTGGGATGAAGGAGATGGTGAAGCATGCGGTTGCGGTGATTGTCGAGGGGAAGAGCTGTGGTGGTTGTGGGTCACCTTGGATCCGGGGCTCTTGTGGCGATTGCGTCCTGAAGAGCTGCTTTCTGGAAGAGCTCGCGGACTGCAGCCGTCACTGCAGCCGTTGTGAAGATGTTGTGTAGATGCTGAGCTCATGTTGTGCTCGACATGCTCAAGGGAAGGAGGCGACCGGCCGTTGTGAGGAGTGATGGCGAGTGATGGCTGAGGCGACAGAACGCCAAGTTCGAAGCCGGCCTCTTGTCTACCTACGATGCTGAAAGCAGATAATGACCTCGGTGTTGTAGGATCGCTCTGCGCTTGCGTTTGATTATGTCTATCGCAGATGCTGTCTACCTCTTGGTGATCTATCTGAAGGATTTGAATTGAAGATACCACAGGTAGTTGCGAGTATCAATCAAAGTGTGGTGATGCTGAGCGAGGTGGTGTCGGAAGGCGAAAGCAGACAGACGATCTGGTATGAAGCTGCCCGAAGGTCCGATGGGGCGAAGTTCGCGAGAGCCTGGGTCTGTCGAATGATAAGGGTTGCTGTCTGCCAAGGAAGGGGTCGAGGCGATGTAACCGGTATGGAAGCGCGCAAACGAGGCGATGATGTGTAGCGCTTGGAACAGTTGAGCGTAGAGACGGCAGATGAAAGGCGTTGTCGGATTGCAAAAGGTGGCCGAGATCTTGTGGCGACCTGTGGTAAGCGATTTGCAAACCAGATGTGATGAGGTGTAGGAAGCCTGAATGTTGGCGACAGGCAGGCAGATGAGGATTAGGAAAGTAGGTTTGGCGTGCGTAAGCGACTGACCAGTGGCAATCAATGCTGGTAAGGGGAGGTTAGGTTAGAGTGCACTGCTGAGGTCGAAGCGAGATGGAGAAAGGCGACGGCAGGTGCGGGAGGGAAGTCAAGTGACAGTAGTGTACTAAGCTGGAAGACCGCGGTAGGGAAATGCACAGCAAAGCTTAGCCAAGACGAAGGGTGGATCTGATGCGAGCTGGAGAGCGAGTCGACGACAGCCTGGCCAAAGGAGCGCGAGATGGAGTGGTGATGGAGCCAGCTGAGGCTTGTACCAAGTCCTGACCAGAGAGAGAGAGAGAGAGGAGAGAGTCGACCTTGCTTCGGTTTAGCTGAGGAGCAGAGAGGGCGGATGTGAGAGATAGGAAGGGGTAGAGGAGAAGCGTTCACTGCCTTGACTTGGCCCGTCAGCAGTTGGGCGTGGGTGTGAGGAGGCAATGTGGTGCTTAGCAAGTTGGATTGTTTCGCTGTAGAATGTGCTAAGCGAATCTGAACGAGCGGCAGAGAGCGAAGATGGTAAATAAAATGTATACACAACAGTCATTTCGGTGGAGGCTGAAAAAGTACAATTTGTTGCTGCACTGTAGTGAACTGTAGCTTCTGCAATGCGCTGAGCAAATACAGGGAATAAGTAAGCAACGTGGAAATGAAACAGGTTAATGCTGCTGCCTGCCAACTTTGCAATGGCACTGATTGCATGACTTGTCTGACGACACAGAGAACACTGCACTCGGATGCAATGCACTGTGCTGTACAGTACTGTAAATGTGTGCAGTATGTGGTCGGGGCTGCCGTGTGCTTTAGGACGAGTGCGATGATGGGCGTCGATTCTAGACTCAGAAGGTGAGACTGCATGGCCTCAGTCAGGGCGACCTTGGACAAGTTTGATTACCTACGAGCGCTCTTTTTTGCGTGTGGAGCTTGAGCGTGTTAGGCAGGCAGGCAGGCAGGCAGGCAGGCGGGTGGGCGTGTGGCTTAGCAGATGCAAACGGCGCCGTAAGAACACACGCGCGCCTAAAGATGAGCAAAGCTGAGGTCTGCTCGCATGCTCCAAAAATAAATTACAATAAAAAAAATAATGTATAAAAAAAAAGAATGCAGAACAATACAGGAAAGCAATTATGGAAAGCCAAGGTAAAGGACAACACGGTGGTCCTCCGTCAACGACGACGATCCGACCGGATGGGTTCAGTTGGTACCGTTCGCATCGCTGCTCGCAAGTACACTACGGTGCTGCACTTCAGAACCACATCAAGCGATAGGGAAGCTGTAAATTTGACTCGCCTAATCTTGAACAGAAAGCATTTCGGTTTGAAGCCGCGAGGATTTGGTAACGGTCGAGCCGACGGGCCCGGTTTTGCTTAGCATAAGCTGTTTTTCAATTTCACACTCAGCCCCAGAGACGCTTTTTCACTACACTGGAAACCCCGCTTAACCTTGTGGCACGCCTCCTTCTATTCCTCCGGCTGAGGGCTACCTCATCATGGGCCGACATGGTTTACTGCTCCCTCTTCTTCCATCTTGCTAATGGGTAGCCAGATGGTAGACAACGAAGCCCAAATGCGTAGACATAAGAGAGGCGACGCAGTGCTCAAATAAAGCCAGAAGAACTACACTCTCTGTGATTGGGAAGGGATATTTTTGCTTGCAACGAATTTTTTTGGCAGCCCACTTTGCCGATGGGCACGTCAATGGCAGTCGACATCGAAGCTTGCGATTTACGAAGCGTGTCGAGGTCGCGCAACCAAGCAAGTCATTTTGCAAAATCACAAGTGCACCACAGTATACAGCACAGAAACCGTAGTGCAGTCAGTCACTACTAGTCGCGCAAGCCGGTGAATTCTCTCTGCAACGAGCTGCGTCGAAATTCGGGCTTCACAGACGAGCATCAACAACGATGCCTTCTTCGACAGTGAGGCCGCATGTGATGGAGAGAGCCTTCAACGGCGACCTTGCAAGGTGCAAAAGCGAGAGAGCGCGCCCGCATCCATGTCGCCGCACCACAGCGATGTATGCTTTCTGCACCTCTTAGGTCAGGGTGCAGCTCGCAGTGCTTGCATTTGGCCTTCCCTACAAAGGTATCCTCTTGCTACTCTGGTAGAAACTTCTTGGTCTGACCTACAGTATTAGATGACCTCTCTCTCTCTCGGTGTTTGCAAGCTCAGTCAAGCTCTTGATCCATCAACTACTGACTCATGCTCATGATGCTGTATGAGCCAAAACAGAGCAACGGTCCATTGTTCCGGAAAGCTTCTGTATCGGCCTAGGCGTTCGGCTTAGGATAATATTATAAGCATAACAATGGAATCAATCTGGCGTCGATGCCCGAATTGAGTGGATGATCCATCGCGAGCAAGGTGGATCAACGACGGCCTCCTACTCAAGTCAGCTTAACGGTCAAATGCAGTGCAGTGCATTGCTACACTGTGAGGGAGCCAAACTAACCCAGCAAGCCTGAAGACCGATTTTGTCGGCCAGAAGCGAAATGTAGATCGGCTCAGCTTGCATAACGCTGCGTGCCACGCACAACATCCGATTTATCGTACTTACTATCATACTCTACGCTAAGCTATGCTGTTGCCCCTTCGCCGACGCTTGGTCTCACATTTCTTAAGCCGGCTTCCACTCGACCCTGTTCAAGTCACAGAAGCGCAAACGAGGCTTATCAGATTTGGTCTCGGTCTGTTGGACCTGAGCTGAGTCTGTTCCACTCTGTGCCCCTTGTTGCTTAATGCTGCCGGTCTGTTGTGCGAGGCGCCAGGGCTGACATTTAGGATGTCATGGTTCCTGTTTTGCAGCCAGGTAGGTCTTGGTTCCTCCATTAGGCCAGGCTAAGGGTCTTCCTTGCAGCCCTTCTTGCTCGCTTGACGAACAAACATTCGCGGCCAAGATGGGGCTCCTCTGCGACCCTCATTTGTCGTGTTCACTGTGCACTAGCAGCGACCACGCTTCAGTGAGGCTGTTCAACTGATCGAGAATTCATCGCAGAAGTTGTGACTGAATTGTACTGAACTGTATAGTACAGTACAGTACGACTGCGATCGACTCGATTCGACTTGTCTTCCCAAGTCGATACGAACTTGGATCGATTTGTGTGGGGGGAAAGGACAGAGCTCAGAATCAAGCCTTTCAATGGATAGACCGATGGTGATGTCCGACTCGGATCCATCGAACACCATGCACGAGCCGTGGATCTGTGAAATGATCTGCGTGGCAGAGCGCCGGCCATCAAGAATCACCAGACAGCTTGCATCCACATGCTCAAATCGCCTTCCTAGATGAGTGCGTCAGGATCGGCGAATTTCCATCTCGAGAGGGTGTGTGTGGTGGGGTCATTTGATCGATGATCCCCCTGTGCAGCGCTTCGACTCGACATGCATTCACGCAAATTGATCCTCCTTCGTTTCGACGGAACTCGGAGCCTTGAGCTTGGGACTGGACCCTGACGTTGGAACATGAGTTGGCTCATGCATGCCGGGAGAGGACTTCGGGAAGATCTGCAAGACACAGCAACGACTGACCTTCTCGACGATGAGCCTCTCTTTAACCACTTGACTCTTCTTCGCTCGGCTGGACGAATGATAGGAATGATCGACATGGACACAATCGCATACAGGCTCGAAGTGGGCAAACAATACATGAAGCAACCGATCAACGAGGTGCTGCCGCCGAGTCTGCTTCTGTACCTCATACCGCCGCTGCCACCGCTGCGCTTGGTCCTCGCCGTGCTGCTTCTCGGCTCGCTCGTCCTGCTTCGTCTTTGGTTTATTCTCCCGGCCCGCAGAGCGTCAAGTTCCACCCGCGACACTGGATCATCTGATTCTCCTAAAGGCTTGACGGTGGGGGTGTTTCTCGGCTCCGGAGGTCACACCACCGAACTGCTCCAACTGGCATCGGCACTTCCGACGGATCGCTACAAACAGCGTGTCTATCTCGTCTCTTCCGGAGATCGATTCAGTCTCGACAAAGCTAGAGAGCTAGAGTCAAGGCTTAACTCGTCAAGCTCATCATCTCGTCCTTCGGCAAAGGTGATTGAAATCCCACGCGCAAGAAGAGTTCATCAAAGTTTCCTCACCACTCCTCTAACTTTGGCAAGAAGCGTACTGTTCTGCATCGATCATGTCGCCATGCGCCCACTGCTGCGACTCTCTGGTGTCCCGAAACATCAGCGTGTGCTTGCCGATGTGATTCTGATGAACGGCCCGGGCACGTGCGTTCCAATCGTAGCTGCCGTCTACCTTCTCAGGGTCAGTCCACGCTTGATTATCTCTCCCTGATGCCGCTCAGTTCTTGGTGACATTGACTCTGATATCTAACCTCGTTTCTGATCTAACCTCGTTTCTGCCCTTGATGCCGATTTGTCTTGTTCGCTCTTAGATGCTCGGCCTGCCATCACCCAAGCTCATCTACGTCGAGTCCTTCGCCAGAGTCAAGAGTTTCTCGCTCACAGCCAAGCTCATTCGACCCTTTGTCGATCGCTTCGTCCTACAATGGCCGCGCGATCCAGCCAACGTGGACGCAGGATCCAAAGCCAATGCCACCAGCAACACTCTCTTCTCAGGCTGGCTTGTATGACACACAACTGGATAGCGTATCTCACCTTCAAACACCATAAAGAATCCCAATGCATTTGAGCATCTCGAGCAAATTGCATCTACAGTCTCGACTGCGCTGTGGGTGGCAAGCTGCATCATCAGGCGGGGGGAGCCTGACCTGCTGCTCCCCATTGGCGCTTGTTCTGCGAATTAGTCGAGTTAATCGAGCTGAGTTCTCTGGGTTGACCTTTCTGACCCTGCTGTCTTGGCTGTTGTCGATGACGATCACGGCCATCCTCGTTGGGATGTCGATCTCTGTTGTTTCCATTTCCGTTTCCATTGCCTGCTCTCTCCCTTGCGTCGTTGACTTTCTTGCCTAAAGCTGCCTGACCCGAATGATTCTTCTGCGGCGAATCAGAGTTGGCTCCGGTCGGCTTGTCCGAACTCCTGTTCGCATCATTCCGTGGCGTAGAGTGAGACTCTTGATTGCCCGCACGCTGACGACCATCGTCTCGCCTTCGCTCGCCTCCTCCACTTTCCTGGTTCCTGCCATCACCATCTCTACGTCGGTCAGATCCTGGCGCGGCTGCATTTGATTCACGGTCGCGTCTCTCGTCGCGTCTGGCATCGTCGGCGTGCCGTGAACCTCCTCGGCTGCTATCGCCTCCAGGTCGCCAAGTGTCAGCAGTCCGCATGTCCCGAGGCCCATCCTCGGACCACTTTGCGGCTGCACGGGGCGTCGCCGACGCAGCTGCTGCACCGCCCCCGTTGCTGTTCTTCGCTTGTTCATCGCGATCTGTGCGTTGACGCTTTGCATTGCCCCCGTTGGCATCCGCTTTCGGAACTTGCTTGCCATCGCCCCTTGCTCGTCCTCTTGCGTTGTCTTGCGCGCCACCATTTCTCTTTCGTTTTGCGCCTTGGTCGCCTTCTTTCTGCGCCGACTGGTTCGCGCGTCCGTTTTCAGGCTGTTGCGTTGCCGCTTCCTTGGATTGAGATGGCTCCGTGTTGCGCTGGGCACTCCCCTTGATGCTAAATCCTTGATCGCTCTGAACTGCCTTTTCCGGTTGGCTTGCTGGTGTCGCGCCACCCTTTTGATCGCTGTCCTGCTTCGCTCGACCTGGGTCTCGTCCCTGATCGCGTCCTCCCGCCTGTCGCTGCGAGTTCTGCTGTTGCTTCGCCGCGCCGACCACTTCAACTTTGACAGCATCTCGATTACGATTGCGGTTCTTCTTTCGGTTCTTCTTCTTGCCTGACTGACCTGCGCCTGCTCCTTGGGCTGCCTTCTGGCCAGACTCCGAATGGGATGGTTGTGATGCTTTGTTGCGCGGCTCCCGGGCGACTTTCGGCTTGGTCCAGCTGCTTTCGCCGGTCTTCTCGTTGTAATAGTACACTTCGCCATCGCCCGAGCGCGATTTAATGGCCCGCCAACCAGGCGCTAGGTCGTTCTTGCCCTCTTCTCTCCCTCGCTGGTTCCCGTCGTTGCGTCTTGCCTCGCCATCGTTTTGTCGGCGTCTATTCGAGTCCCTGTTGCCTCCGGTGGGGGAAGCTGCACGAGTGTCGTTGGCTTTCTCAGCTTGCTCGGGCTGTTCTTCCCTTGACTCTACGGCTTGCTCCTTTCCCGGTGACGCTGGAGGATCCTTGGCTTGGACCGTTGATGCCTCTGTAGTCGAGGCAGGCTCTTCTTCAGCGACAGCTGCGTCATTGTCTGCTGTCTCGGCTGATTCTTGAGGAGGCACATGTTCCTCGTTGGCCGGCTCTTTCGTTGGCTCTTGCTCCTCGTCGAGGTTCAGGCTGACTTCGTCTCGGCTGGCAACCGGAATCTCGAGTTCATCCTCTCCGTAGTCGACAGCTTCTTCCTCCTCTAACATGTTGTTGTGACTATGCGATAATGTGGGAAACTGACGGTTTCGAAACCCCTTCAATTACGGTGGTATGTGTGTGTGTGTGTGTGTGTGTGTGTGTGTGTTCGTGCGCCGAGGAGAGGGGACAAGATGAAGCAGGCGATACCCGTGGCAGCAGAGATGACTAGATTTGTAGATGACGACAAAGCCTTGACTGAAGGCGACAAGGTTGGTACGCTTAGACCCTGGCCTGGACGAAAAGCGAGCAGACATCCGCGATAGGCTCCAGACGCGTCGACTCTCTCTCTCTCTCTCTCTCTCTCTTAAATTTCTTCCTGATCTGTAGATCGCCTTGTCCTGTTCCTTGTTCCTTGTTCCCTTTTTTTTTTTTTTTTCCTTCCGCCTGTGGCCTTTGCGTCAACGCTCTGTTCGTGAGCCGGATTCACTGTTGACTGTGTTAAGAATTGTTTCGAGTCAAAAGAATAAAACCCACAAAATATGTTAGTTCGCGATAGTTTCCCCGATCCACACTTTCGATATGCGATATGCGGTATGCATCAGCGACTTCACTACGATATGCGATATGCTACAGCACAGACGTCGCAACCTCAGATCTGTATATAAGTTGGCTAGATTCGCGCATTTTGGCAACCGAAATTCCAGTTAGTTTCTCATTTATTTTTCACAGGTTATGAGCCCAAGCTACTCCTCTGCAAAAGCTAAGTAAAAGAAAAAGATACGACATCAGACCAACAAACATTAACCAAGTAACAAGATAACACAATGGAAAAAGAAAGTGGACTCCTCGGCATTCCCAAGCTCAAGTCGTTGGACGACTACTTCGCTTGGAAGGAAGACTTCACTGCAGTAATGATGTCGAAAGGTAAAGTGTACATGTGCATCACGCAGAGTATGGATAAACTAAGTAAAAATTCCGCTAAATCGAAGGAAGAATGGGACAAAGCAGCCATGAAGGCAAAAGGTATGATACTATACGCGATTGGTCAGGACTACAGACACCTGGTGAAGTCACTAGACTCCGCACACGAAATGTGGGAGCGACTTCGCGAACATTTTGAAGAAAGGCTGAGCCTAAGGCTCGTAATACTAAGAAGCCAGTTAAACACAATCAAGCAAGAAGACAAGGAAAGTGTCGATTCATTCGCATCAAGAATCGCCAAAATATGCGAACAATTAGACCTAGTCGGAGACAAGATGGACATCGAACGGCGCATGCTAGCGCTACTAACCAGACTTTGCCCAGAATACAACCAATGGAAAGCAATGATACAACACGAAAACGACACATACAAGAAATTCATGAAAAGAGAATTTCAATTTCAGGACGAAAATGGAAAATTACACAAGGTCACTCAAACGATTGACGAAGTCAACGAGTTGGAAAGGTACAACGACGCTCTGAGGTCGCTCAGAGCACGAGAAGAAGAACTACTTCGAGAACAAGCGACGCGCTCAAACACCAGGTTGGAAATGGCGATGTCAGTGGGACCCCAACAAGTAGGCCCACGACAACACAACAACTACGCCGTTCGTACATGCTACAAATGTGGCAAACCAGGCCACATCCAGGCAGTGTGTGGACTCAGATGCACAAAGTGTGGGCGTCTAGGACATCACACTGAACACTGCAGGAAAGGTGCTATGATGTCGAAACAGAGACCCGGGACCAAGACCACGGAATCAGCTCACGTGGCTTCCACACAATTCGGCGAAGAAAACAATCAAGAAACGGACGTGTCGAACACTGCAGACCCTGCAGCCGCATACAATCTCCACTTTGCAAGTACAGCTCAAGTGATTGCCGATGACATCGGTAATCACAAATCCCTCCTCGCTGACCGAAGTCACATCAGAGATGAAGGATGGGTCCTCGATTCAGGGGCATCGTCACACATGACGAACAAGAAGGAGTTCTTCCACACGTTGACGAGGAAAGGAGAAAATTTACGAATTAGGACGGCGACAGGCCAGGAAGTCAAGGTCGAAGGAACGGGAAAAGTGGAATTCGTACCAACCATAGACGGCAGACAGGGTGACGTCGTAACACTTGATGAAGTGCTCTACGCTCCAGAACTGTCGGCCAACTTGATTTCGCTTGCAAACCTAATCAAATCAACAAAGATTAACTTCGACACAGGACAAAAGGGTATAGCTGCCGAAATCAGCTCAAATGGAAAGAAAATACTACAATGTAGATACGAAGGAAACATGATGGTGTTGCAAGGACACACTATCGAACGCGAGGTCGCCAACCTCACAAATATCAAAGACACGGACATCGAAGCCTGGCACAGGCGGCTTGGTCACGCCAACACAAAATCAATTAAAGAAGCGATCGAGACAGGGACCGGCAGAAGAATCCCAAACAAGACTGCCATAAGAATCCAGTGCGACGTATGCGAGGTGGGAAAACACACGCGAAGTCCATTTGACAGATCAAACTCGAAGTCAACCAGACCCTTGGAGATGGTTCACTCCAACGTCATGGGTCCATACGAAGAAGACCTAAAAGGAAATAAATATGTCCTCACCTTCGTTGACGACTACTCAAGGCATGTCACTGTCATACCAATGAAGTGGAAGGACCAAGTCACCCTGTTCTTCCAAGTCTACCACAAATACATGACTACGATGACGGGGCAAAAGGTAGCATTCCTCCGCAGTGACAACGGAGGGGAGTACATCAACGATAGGATGTCGGAATTTCTAACCGAAAATGGTATACAGCATAGGCGTACAGCGCCATACACGCCACAGCAAAACGGTGTCGCTGAAAGGATGAATCGAACCATTATGGACATGGTCCGATGCATGCTCTATGAGTCAGGATTACCCACGCGATTTTGGACTCATGCGGCAATGCATGCAGGACACATTCGAAATCGCATACCCAACGATTGGACTGGCGCTGCGACAACACCACAAGAAATGTTCCTTGGAGATAAGGCTCAAAAGGATATCGAAACGATTCGACCATTCGGATGCACAGCCTACGTACACATCCAGAGGGCCGAACAAGGACCAGGTTCAAAACTCCAACCAAGGAGCAGAAAAATGATACACCTAGGCTCAAGCAAGGAACACAAAGCGTATGACGTTATCGACTTCAACCTAGTAGACGTAAAAGTAAGCAGGGACGTCACCTTCGTTGAAAGTGAGTTTCCCGCCAAGAAAAACCATACATTCCGGCCAAATCAAGTAAACGTGGACGAAAACCCACGAGTAAGCAATGAATCGATCATAACAAACGAAGTCACAGACCCAGAAAACGAAGGAGAAGTGGAAATTCAAGAAGTGGACGGAGTGGACGAAGTCATATATGCGAATTTGACGACACAGATCGACTTCGACCAGATGCCAAGGAAGAGTCTTGACCCAATTAGCCTCGAAGACGCACAATCAAGGACGGACTGGCCAAGATGGAAAGAAGCAATGGATAAGGAACTAGCCAGCCACAAGGAAAACAAGACCTGGGAAGTCTGTGCCAAACCAGCTAACGATGGCCACGTTGTCGACTGCAAATGGGTTTACAAGCTCAAGCTGAACCCGGATGGATCTCTTGACAAGTATAAGGCAAGGCTCGTTGCCAGGGGATTCACACAACGGGAAGGAATCGATTACGAGGAAACATTTGCCCCAGTACTCAAGTTCTCGACGTTAAGAATCCTAATTGCACTGACAACCTCACTGGACCTGAAAATGGAACAGATGGACGTTGTCACAGCATTCCTAAATGGGATTATTACCGAAGACATTTACATGAAACCGCCGCCAGGATACTGGAACGGCAAGACATTAAAGCTAAAGAAGGCACTCTACGGCCTTAAGCAAGCAGGAAGAAAATGGTACGAGAGGCTTGACGCGAGCCTCAGGGAAATGGGATTCACAAGAATTGAAAGTGACTTCGGGGTATACAAACTGGGAACATTGTCGAAGTCGCTATGCATCATCGCGGTCTATGTTGACGACATCGTGATCGTTGCGAGGTCACAAGATGACATGGACACCTACAAGAAGGAACTCACCAAGCGATTTAAGATGACTGAAGGAGGCAAGCTCAAGTATATACTCGGACTAGAAGTCACATGGGGGCTAAACGAAACCAAACTCAGTCAATCGGCATACATCAAGCGATTGGTCGGAAAATTCCTAAAGGAGGATGAAAAGGGTGCGACAACACCGCTTCCGACAAAAGAAGAAAAGCCCGATGTCACCGCACTCGACGAAAACGAACACAAGAAATATAGGATGATTGTCGGATCGCTACTGTACGCGGCCACAGGCACGAGACCCGACATAAGCTACGCCACTGGGCGACTTAGTAAGGAACTTCAAAATCCCACGAAGACGTCAATGAAGTGGGCCATACATTTGCTGTGTTATCTAAAATGCACGCAAAACATTGGAATCCACTTCTATAAAGGAAATGCGACGTCAGACGTGCTGGAAGGCTACAGTGACGCCGACTTCGCTGGCGACACAGACGATAGGAAGTCCACAACCGGTGTAGTAACCGTTGTATACGGATCTCCGATAAACTGGCTCTCAAAGAAACAAGGATTAGTTGCCGACTTGACAACCGTAGCCGAATACATTGCCATAACCGAATCTGTCAAAGATATCATATGGACGCGTGCCCTGCTAGCGGAGCTTGGACTTCGACAATATGAATCAACTAAGGTTCACTGCGATAACACTGCAGCTAGGCAACTTGCTGCAGATCCGAAATTTCATGCACGAACTAAGCATATTGACGTGCGATTCCATTTCATTAGGGAACACGTCGGGAATGGCGATGTAAAAGTGGTACCGGTGACAACGCTGCAACAAAGGGCAGACTGCCTCACGAAGTCACTCGGGCCAACGAAAATCGAGGAAGGCCGACGCATGCTCAACATGCACTAAAACTCAAAATAAAATTATACGGTCGGCGCCACATGTGAAGTAAAGTGGGCCAAGGGTACACTCAAGGTTCACAAAACCAAGAATAGGGGTGACATCGTGGCAAAGGTGGGGGGACAAAGCATAATGAAGACACCGAAGTGATCCGAAATAAACTTCATTCGGATGCACCAAGGAAAAGGAACGAAAAGAAAATTAGAGATCCCGAAAGGGAAAGTTAAATTTGGTGGGACGTTCAAAATTACCGTCCCGAACCGTCACCGAACGTGACTTCGGATATCAAGTGCAAGGAAAATACTACGACTTCGTCGACCGAAATCGCCGGAGGTCAAAGGGAATACGATTGATTAGTGGTCCGATGCCTCAACCATGAAGACAAGCACGCACAAAGCGTTAAGATTGCGCAGAACGATAACGGCGCAAAGAGGATAGAGCGCACCGAAATCAGACCGTACGGAGGTGCGCAGATATGGCGACATCGACAGGCAACTTAGCAGTCTAGCTCAAGCATTCGCTACGGCTGTACAGCGAAAACGGTGCGAAATGGTAAAGACAAGATGATTTCTCAAGCAAACGTATAGCAAAACAGGTGGAGCTACGAAGTAGGGGGAGAAAGTTATATATAGGATCGCCGACATCGACGAAGAGGAGGTAATTCAACCATCCGACAACACTCAAATCCCCCTCCACACACACACACACACTCCTCTCTATACCACTCATTATGGCGACTGTTCGCCCTACTCACATTCGCTTTGAAAGCGACAGCAGCAACGACGGCAGCGACTCTGATGGGAGCGCTACCAGTTCGGTGATCCAGAGGCGCATGATGGAAATGGTGTGCGATGACGGTGAAGGTAGCGAAGAAGGAGGGTCCGACGTCGCGGACAATGGGGAGGAGGACTCGGACGATGGTCAGGAGGGGGACAACGAGGGCGGCGAAGAAGAGGAGGAGGAAGTCGAGTTGGAGCCGGAGGCTGAGGATGGGAATGACGGAGGGCAGGACCCTGAAGAAAAGTGCCAAACCTGTAGAGTAGGAGGGCACCGATGTCAGCACCCAGCAAAGGTTGTCAAGCGGGGAAGTCGTAGCACTAAGTGTTTTCGTTGTTACAAGAAGAAGAGACCCTGCTCCCTAGACACCAATGTCCGTTCCCTCAACTCACGAAGAACCCAACTCGACAAGGCTCGCCGTCAGGGAGAACTTCGGGCGGCAAGAAACGACTTCGAATCAACTATGCGAACGTTACGCGCCGAAGACACTGCTCTCAACGCTACCATCGAGAATCTCCGAACCACTGGAGAAAGGACAATGCAGATGCTCGATGAATACATTGGCTTCGACTATCAACTCCGACTACTAATCCAACAGCTAAGCGTACATTGGTTCGAGGGAAATAACGAAATGCTCGGGGAATACTTCGATTTCCTCGCTAGATACGATCTCTGCGAGCCCCTGGACGACGAAGACTTGGAGCGCGAGCATGACCCCGAAGTCGTAGTCACGCGATGCATGGAGAATCCGAGAGCGTTCTCAGACACCAGCGACAATGAAGAATAAGTATAAAAAGACAGTTTCAAATTCCGTTCCTAGAATCCTTCCCCTGCTACGAAGTCCGCCACTCAAGTTTCAAGCGATCATATCGATGTCGCAACACTCTTGCCTCGAAGGGGGAGTGTTAAGAATTGTTTCGAGTCAAAAGAATAAAACCCACAAAATATGTTAGTTCGCGATAGTTTCCCCGATCCACACTTTCGATATGCGATATGCGGTATGCATCAGCGACTTCACTACGATATGCGATATGCTACAGCACAGACGTCGCAACCTCAGATCTGTATATAAGTTGGCTAGATTCGCGCATTTTGGCAACCGAAATTCCAGTTAGTTTCTCATTTATTTTTCACAGACTGGTCTCGGAAGTCGGAAGTCTCGCTGTCTGACAGCCGAGAACGGTCGTGCGCTTTTGCTGCTGCTCTCGAAGCTCAGCTCGGTTTGACAGATCTTCCAGCATCACACTACCTTTGCATGACCATATTATACCCGCCGTGGTAAGGGTCCATCTCGCATTCGAAAAGCATTTTTTTGCTTTGCTTTGGATCAAGTCGTCAAGGTAAGGCGAGCCTAGCAAGTGCATAGGGCGCTTGAGAGCTTGCCTGTCGACGGACCCCTTCAACATGGCGAGTGGCTACCATCAGCAGGAGATCGCTCCTGGCGGATGCACCCACGCCATCTTTCTCAAGCTTCACTTTCACAGCCCTGCACCCTCAAACAAGCAGCAACTTTATCAACATCGGGGCAACCTACGCACCCAACTCGTGACTGCACGCGATGACCTTCTCACCATTTACGACGTTTACGAGCGCCCAGCCTCAAAGGACGTGTTCGGCACCGGTAGCAGCCGCAGCAGCGAGACTCAACACAAGCTTGTCGTCACTCGAAAACACAATCTGTTCGGCACCGTGACCGGGCTGCAGCGAGTAGAGACGCTAGCGAGCGATAAGGATGGTCGAGACCGCCTGCTTGTCTCGTTCTCTGACGCTAAGCTTGCGTTGCTAGAGTGGAACGACGCCACCGACGATCTCGAGACTGTCTCTATCCACACCTATGAGCGTGCGCCACAGCTTCTCAACGGTACGCCAAACCTCTTTCAGCCTAATCTCAACGTCGACCCTCTCTCGAGATGCGCTGCACTGCTGCTTCCACACGACGCACTTGCCATCCTGCCCTTCTACCGTGACGCAGCCGATTTTGACTTTGACGACGACCTCGGATTCGATCTGGGCAGAGATAAGGCAGATGCGGCCACCATGGCTGCGGCAGTCGAGATGGAGAGTCTGCCATACTCGCCTTCCTTTGTGCTTACCATGCGCGAAGTGGATCCCAAGATTCGCAACCTCAAGGACTTTTGCTTTCTGCCCGGTTTCCAAAAGCCGACAGTCGCTGTGCTCTTCTCCCACTCACCGACCTGGACTGGTCTGTTGGCCGAACGAAAAGACACTTTTTCGGTCTACCTGTTCACACTCGACCTGTCCGCATCCCTCGATGGCACAACGCTCGGCTCCTCGGCCGATGCTATCGACGATGGTACCGTCCGCTCGGCGCATCCTGTCGTCACCACTAGCTCACCGCTTCCCTACGACTGCCTCTACATGCTCCCATGCCCACAAACGCTTGGAGGCGTGCTCGTGGTCTGCATGTCGTGCATCTTGCACGTCGACCAGAGCGGTCGCGTGGTCGTCACGGCGATCAACAACTGGTTCAAGACCATTTCTGCCATCGAGGCCGAGGCCGTCCTCGAAGTGCCCGGCGTCGCAGACTTGCAAGGCTCTCAACTTGCCTTCACCGCCGAGACAGAGGGTGTGCTGACACTCGTCAACGGTGACGTGTACCGATTCCGCTGCCAACTGGACGGCAGAAGTGTCGAGGGGATCCGACTGGAGCGCATGGAGCAGTCGTTTCCGATGTCCCAACAACTCGTCCCCGCAACCGGACCTCCGCCATCGTGTCTCGCCATCGCACCGCCGGCTGCCACCCCAAAGTCAAGCTCCAAGAAAGACGCGCTGGCAAGTGGCGGTTACCTGTTCAGCGCGTCCATGGCTGGAGACTCGGTGCTGTATGACCTCTTGTCGGTCAAAAAGCCTCTGTCGGAGCAAGAAAAGGCGGAGGCTATCAAGCAAGAGCCGGTGAGCACGGATGCGGATGGCAACCACATGGATCTCGATTACGATGACGATCTGTATGCTACCTCGGACGCTGCCGCTGGCGCTGCGAAGGCGAGGGGGGTGGGCAAGGATAAGACTGTGCTCACGGTGCGCAAACTGGACGAGATTCGCTCCCACGGCGGATTGCATAGCATTTCCAGACGCAAGCTGCCTGCAGACCAGCCTGGATCTTCCAAGCGATACGGTCTGGTTGGTGCGTGTGGCTCGGGCAATCAGTCTGGGTTGATCTATCTTGATCCGCGCTTTGTTCCTCAGGACCGTACACGACTCGTCCCTGCCGGAGGAGAGGAGGATGTGTCGACCTTTGACAGAGTGTTTGTCGTCGCCAGGGATGCGAAAGGAGGAATCCACATGATCGCGTCCAACTCTCAGACTAATTCTTCGGTCGCGTTCACGAGCACGGGTGAGGTTTCCACACCAACATCGCTGCACCAGCAAGCGACGTGGACCAACACCGTCCCGCTCTCTGGCTCGACTATCTCTGCAGGCGGACTGGTCGGCGGAGACGTCATTGCCCGCGTCACACACGATGCGCTCCAGGCGTTATCGGTCGACACACTCGAGCTCGTACACCAAATCGAGCTAATTTCGGCCTCAGACGCCAAGCAAGGGAAAATTGTTCACGCCAGTATCGACGCCAACGAGTACGTCGTACTTGTCGCTGCTGATGGACGCATGAACCTCTTCCATTTCGACTTTGTGCAACGGCAATGGGTCAAGCTCGAGCTGTTGTCGCAACAGGAAGATGTTCGGTTTATCTGCGCGAATGTGTTTCGGGATACATTCAAGGTGATGCACCAAGTGATCCCGGCCAAGGTGCAGAGCCAAGCTGGGCAGACCAAGTCGAGTTCGCTTTCCAATGACGACGATGATGACGAAGAGGTCGATTATGGCGAGGACGATCTCGACGCTCCCGCCGCTTTGAACGCCAACCGCACAAGCGTCACATCGATCGACCTCCCCCGAGCCTACCTCTTCACGTACGACCATGCCGGTGTTGTGCGCATCTACACCCTACCGGATCTGCATCTGGTTTGGCAGAACCATTGTCTCAATGGGCAACCGCAACGACTGCGCTACGAATCCGATCGTCACTACGAGCTGCTGCAAGGTCAATCGGCCACCACGGGTGCGGTGGTTGCGTGTCACATTGGCGATATGCTTTCCATCGTCTCGCTGACTCAGGACAACTTGCTGACACTGTACACGGCCAATATTTGGCCGACGACTGAAGAAGTCGAGGCGAGGCGAGGCAAGGCAGGGAGGGAGGAGGTTGCGCAAGGGTTGGCGTTCAACAAGTGTCTGGTGCAGTTGCTGGCCGCGCCGGCAGGTGGCACGAGGTCGACTGATGATTCTTGGCGTTGGACTAAGCTGCAGTTGGAAGTATTGTCGCTTGCTGTTGATCGCGATGGGCGGCAAGGGCAGTGGGATGGTGGGAATGCGGTGGCGGTGTTCGGCGGTGGGAGGGAGGCTTCAGCCAGTGTGCTGTGCTGGACTGCCCAAGGCGGGTATAGACTGCTCGACTGGGCTGCAGGTGACATCTCATCGCTCTCCTCGATTCCCGCCTGCACGTCATCCGAGCTCGAGGCGGAGTACGCGTATTTGGACCGTTCCGGTACCTTGTTTCTCGGGCGTTGCCCGTCGGGACTGTTTTCGTCGACTACGTGGATGTCAAGTGTGGTTCGCACGGGGCGCGAGTATACGCGCGTTGTATCGCACACACCCACATGCACCGTGATCGCCGCTTCGATCCAGTCGAACCGCTTCGTCCTCTTCGACGACGACGGCGAGCCCATCGTCACCGGCACCGAAGACGACTTGCACAACCAAGACTCGCATCCGTCCATGGGTCGTCGCGGTGCACTGGAACTGTTCATCCACCAAGACATAGCCACGCCGATCGATGGGTATGAGTTCGAAGCGAACGAAACCGTCAGTGCGCTCGAGGTGGTCACGCTCGATGCACCGAGCAGCGAGAGCGGGGTCAAGCAGCTCATCGCGGCTGGGACGACGACGTTTCACGGTGAGGATCGCACCGCCAAGGGGTCGGTATATCTGTTCGAGGTGATCGAGGTGGTTTCGTCCAGGTTCCAGGTAGGGCGCGATTATCGGCTGAAGTTGGTTTGTCGTGATGATTCCAGGGCGCCCGTGACGGCTATTGCCGATCTGAATGGGTTGCTGGTGAGTACGTGTGGTCAGAAACTGTACGTGCGCGCATTCGAGAAGGAGGAATGGTTGATCTCGGTCGCGTTTCTCGACTGTCCCTTCTACATCACCTCGATCCGCGTGATTAAGAACCTCGTGCTGCTCACGGATGCCAAACGCTCGCTTTGGTTCCTGGCGTTCCAGGAGGAACCGTACAAGTTTGTGTCGCTCGGTCGGGATATTCACGAGCAGAATGCGACGCTGGGCGAGTATCTGGTGTATAACGAGCGTCTGTCGTTGGTGTCGACGAGTGGCGATGCTTTGGGTGGGTTCAAAGGGTTTGGCAGTGGCAAGGGGGTGATACGATTGTACGAGTATGCGCCTCATGTCTCGACGTCGTTGGGGGGTCAGAGACTTTTGTTGAGGAGCGAGTTTCAGACTGCGTCCGAAGCGGTGGCGGCAACGGTTTGTAGAGGCAGATGGTTGTCCGATTCCGAATTGCGCGGGAGGGAGGAGGGGAGGAATCGATTGTTGTTGGCCAAGACCTCGGGAGCGGTGGAGTCGCTTTCGGCGACGGATGAAAAAGTGGCAAAACGACTACATGTGTTGCAGGGTCAGTTGGTTAGAAGTGTCCAGCATGTGGCCGCGCTGAATCCGAGAGCGTTTAGGGCGGTTAGAAATGACTTTGTCTCGCGCTCGCTCAACAAGGGGATCCTGGACGCAAGGTTGTTGGACACGTTCTTGGGTTTGTCTAGGCCCAAGATGCTCGAGGTTGTAAAGACGCTCAGGGGAATGTGGGATGGGTTGGATGTTGTTAAGGCTGATAAGAGTAATGGGAAGAGGAAGCGGGAGGCGGAAGATGAGGAGAAGGAGAAGGAGAAGGACGACAAGAATGATGATGACGACGAGTTGGACTTTGCACAGCAAGAGGCGTTGAGGATCAAGTCGGATGAAAAACGAGTGCAGTTGGTACTCAAAGATCTTCTGCGACTCAGGCTTGGATTCGATCAAGTGTAACGAGGTTAATGGTAAGACGAGACATGCACTCAAGCTCGTATGCAATGAAGCGTTCAACGATCAAGTGGGAGGAAAAGCGAGTGCAGCGATTCAGACTGCCCCATTCGAGCGGATTGAACGGCGATGTTCTCCAAGTGAGGCCATGGAGGGCGAATCTCTTATCGAGATCGACACTGTGTGAGCACTTGCTCCAATGTCGACCGCTTCAACGCAATCTTGGGGCACAGACTCATCATGCAACGACATGTGTTTTAGGAAGATGAGCATTTTTGGATGTGTGTGTGTGTGTGTGTGTGTGCATATCCAAAGCAAGCGAAAGCAATCGATGCTATGAACTTTTTATAGCCTGTTCCACTCTCTGCTCAGCCTGGATGGGGATGAGTCGAGGTTATGGGGAGGAGACAAGCATCGAGATGAAATGTACATGTTGTTTGCGGGGAAGAAAGCTTAGGCACGGTTAGCCTGGAGCTGGGCGACGGCGGGGTTGATCTTCTTGCCGTCCTTGTTGTAGCGAACACGAGGAGGGGGAAGACGGTTGCGACGGCCCTCACGCGAACGAACACGGACAATGTGAGCGTGGATGGCGCACGAGACACAGTAGACGACCTTGATGTAGAGCTTGGGCAGGGCGTACTCCTGGTAAACCGAAGCCTCGGACAGATCACGGATGGCAGCGGCCTCGACAATGTTGCGAACAGTGAATCGCTTGATGGCCTTGTCCTTGGGGACGGCACGGGCGCAGTTGGAGCAGCGCACGAAAGTAACGTGGCCTCGGCCAGACTTGTTGCGGCTGTGAGTGTCAATCGAGAGAGAGAGAAGATAGGGTGTGATTGAGAAGTGTAAGTGAAATCTGAGCGAGTGCAAGTTGGTGTGCGGGAAGGAGACAAGCATGACAATCTGATGCACCGAGCCGAGGAGGAAACAAGCGGATCGAGTGTGGTGGACAAGGATGATAAAGTGTCGGTGTGAGTCGTGTGAGCAAGGTGGTTGTATCTCGAAACAAGGCGCGAGCTAGAACTGGTATTGGAGTGTGAGTTGAAATGGATGCGAGACCAAACAAGAAGAGCTGGACCGTGAATGCTGGGTTCGCCGATGAAGAACAGGAATGATGGAGGAAATCAGGTCGGAGCGAGTTGAAAGGCAAAGCCAAGGTGATTGGCGAAAGAATCCATTATTAAAGAATGAAAGATCGAGGGCAGACTGTGTTGTGATCTTTGCAGCGACAATACGAGACCAGATCTAGTCAGGCTAGGAAGATGGCTGCCGATACGAGTATAAAGGTCGAGTAATTGAGAGCGCCGCTTTGGCGAGATTGTCAAGATCGCTGTTTCGGACTTGTCTGCGCCTGACCAATGTTGGGGGCGCTCTCTTCATCAAAGCTTGCAATGCATGTTGCTGATGCTTGCGAAACGTCGATGCAGATACAAACTCGTGCCATATCGTGCCAAGGCAAGTATCCCAGTAGAATTGATCGAACGGGCTGGATGTAGTGGTCTGATGGCGTGACTCTGTGCAATCTTTTGTGATGCGCTGCGCTCGTGATGCTGGTCCTGACCGTGCTGACGATGGTTGGGTACACTGTATGATATGACCTGGAGTTGATATGGATTGTGATAGTTGTAATGGGTTGGCGATTGGTGGTGCTGGAAGGTGTCTATGTTCTGGCAAGGCTTGCTTGTTTCGTCGTATGGCATAGGTGCGATTGTAATGCTGATGCATTGTTTTAGTGGTGCTGATAACTTACCCGCCGGATCGTCTCTTCTTGGTCATTTTGGATAGTCTTGATGGTGAGAAGCAAGAAGGTGGTGAGGAGCGCGCACTGGACTGTCTTGACAGATCCCGGTCTGTCGTTGCTCTGACACTAATTTACCCAGCCAAGACGCAGTTTCGCACTCGTCGCCTCGAGCCAAAGTGTGGTGCTTCTCTGGCTCTGCTGGCTGTGTAGCCGCTGTTTGTAGGCGTTGGCTTTGGGCTTGGCCCGTTGGCCGTTGGCTCTTGCAGCTGGGCGACAGGCTATTCTTCCTTTGCCGAGCCATTTTCGTGGCCAGTCGACAGAGCCATTTCTGGACACGGCAGAATCAGAGTCAATGTCGAAAAAAAAGTCAAATTCGGCCGAACTCATCTGACTTCTGCACGTGACTTTTAAAAAGCTATAACGAATAGGTGTGTATCGCGTCGATCTGACAGGGAATGGAAACATTGTCAAACCAAGATTGTCAACGTATGCTTTTCTAACATTACTTTACCCGCAAAACAATTGGCACGTGATGACTCCGCGACCATAAATTCAGGGTCTCGCGTTGAAGGAGGAGAGGTGTGGTTGTGCTACTGTATGTCATGCAGTGCGCAACTCAATGCTTATTTAGCTTTGGCTCTCAAATAAAAAGGAAAAGGAAAGCCTTGAAAGCCAAAAGGGGAAAATTCAAAGCTGAAAGCTGACAGGAAAGCGCACTCGTCTGCCTGCTTCTCTGTCGCTGCTGCTGCTGCTGCTGCTGCTGCTGCAGGCGTATGCAGACCAAATTTGTACGACAAGGCACAGACGGTTGGGCTCAGATCATGATATTGTACCACATTACTGGTGTCAGTCTTTGTTTCCAGAACTACGACCTTCTTGACCATTCGCATTCCACATCATAGGCCAAACGAACAAGTGTCAAAATCCCATCTCGATCTCGTACCACATCGAAGCGATCGCTCCAGGTCGACGCGCCGCCACTCTTTCATCAGTAGCGCTCCGGTCGACTTCATTTCATTCAACTTGCGCATCCTCAACACTTTCCCGTCCGTCAATCCATTCTACCTCTGCCTCTGCCTCCTTGACCCTTTCGTCGAACGAGCGAAACACAAGAGCCTCAGCCCTCCTTCTCCCTTTCTTCCTTCACAACCTTGACAAGACATGCTCTCGCCAACTAGAGCAACCTCTTTCAGGCGACACGCTAGATCTAACCCTACCAACGACGAAAACATGTCTCCCTACCCTGCCGCTGCCAACGCTTCCATATCCATGCAGCCATCCGAACCGCCCTCCTCTCCTCTCGTCTCCAACAGCTTTCTCTACAATCTGCCAGACCCGACCATCGGTCTGCCCAGTCACAATCACACTGCCAAGCTCAACATCCTAACCAGCCCTCGCAAGCGTTCTGCCATCGCATCGCTCAACAAGCCGCTTTCGCACCAACACACCCGGCAACTCGAGTCCACTCGTCGTTCCAAAGCCATCCTCGATGCCCCGGGAGGTCTGCCCACTCCGCCAAGCTCGTCAGAAGCCTTGACGCATACTCCACCCGCATCCACCCAGCCACTTGCTACCCTCCCGACCCAACCTGTCTCGCCTTCACCTGCGCGCACCTGCCCTGCCACCCACTCTCCCGCACCCTCCAACGCTTCACGCGCTTTTGCAACACCCAGTCGCACTCAACGCGCCTCCACCAGTCGTCTTCTCGCCAACCAAGATAATGACCAACATGACGACGACGACGACGACCAAGAAGAAGCAAGCTTTCGCAACACTCCCAAGCATAAGCAGTCTCTGCAAGTCGTTGATGACGACAGCGACGCCGACGATGACGATGACGATGACGATGACGACGAGATTCAGCTGGTCAGCATCAAGCGCGGCGGACCAGATTCGACGTTCCTACGAGAGATCAAGGAGAATGGTTGGCATCAACCTCTTCCCCCAAGTCCTATCAAGTTTACCTATCTCGAGCCAGTCGCGCCTCGTCCACCTCGTCGATCATCCGTCGATGTGCGCTCGCGATCCAGGACCCCGCAAATCCGCGCTTCGCCCGCGCCGTCCACTTCACGCGCTCCTTCCGTACGTTCAGCCTCGGCTGCAGCGCCAGATCGATCGGACGAGTCCATCAAGAGCTCCGGCACAACGCTCACCAACATCAGCACTAGGAGCAAGAGAGCCTCCCTCGCTCCCCCGCCCGTAGTCGTCGCTGATCTAACAAGAGATCACCCCTCGCTTCCAGACTCCCCGGGAGACGATCCGCTTCTGCTCACAGGTCCGGATACCTACCAAATCTATCACGAGCAGACTCCCAGTCACAAGCAGAGCCGACGTGTGCATCTCGAAAGTCGACAGCAGAGTTTGACTACGCTCAGCCATTCCACTCCGCTCCCCACGGCAGCTCACATGATGCAAAGGCGCGATAGTGCAGTGTCCGAAGCTAGTCGCAGCTCGCTGTACGCAACCATGTCCGGAAGGAGCGCGGACGGCGTTCAAGTCGAGCAGACGGGTGATGACGAGGAGGAGAGTGCAGTGCCCTTCATGGCATGGGCTGACGATGGTGATTTGGACTCCGACTCCGACGTAGACGTAAACGAGGAGACTGCTGCTGCTGCTGCTGCTGTTGCTGCTGAGCAGGTGGACGAGGTGCGAGATGTTTCGACCGTGAGCCATGGCTCGCGTAACTTTGCTGACCAATCGACACGAGTCGATGATAGCGTGCAGGTCAACGATGCAAGTATCGACGTCAATGCTGCGGATGAGACTATGGACCGAAGCCAGAGTCGAGATGTTCAAGCCTATGCCGATGTCGATGTCGATGTCGATGTCGATGTTCAGCATTCGCTAGATGCAAGCGCCGATGAGAGTATGGACGCAAGCACCCGTGCCGCCAGCGAGGGTGACGATGCGAACGATGCTAGCAACGTCGACCAGACACTTGACCACGAGGCTGGAGACGTATCCGAACAGATCGACGTCGACGAAACGATCAACTCCGTCGATAATGGTGCGGACATTAGCATCCTGGATCAGAGTATGGACACTGTCGACAGCGTTGCAGAGCAGAGCGAGCATGTCGACGATGACGATCGATCTGACGATGAAAGCCATGAGGTTGGCGCTGATGACCACACCCTAGACGACGGGGCTCAAGACAATAGCGCGCAAGCCAACTCCATCGATGCAGGTATGGACGCTAGCATCATTGATCACAGTGCAGACGCGATCCATAGCGCTTCCCACGACAGCAGCGAGGATGTCAGCGTCAACGACCATGCCATCGAAGCCTCCCTCATCGAAAAGAGCCTCTCCATGGGCGACGACGAGAGTGCCAACCAATCTCGCCAATCGAACCACCCGGAAACAAGCAATCCCATCGCCTACGACGACAACGAGGAGGAGGAGGAGGAGGAGGAGGAGGAGGAGGAGGAGGAGGAGGAGGATGTGTCTGTCGATGTGGAAGCATCTCCCGAATCAAACCACGAACCTCATCTCTCTGGTGCCGAGCAGTCTCAAAGCTTTACCGACACCCCTCACTCGGTGGCGTTGGAACAGGATGCGTCGAGTGATCTCGACCCAAGCTTGATCAAGCTCATCGAAGCGAGTGTAGGCGATGCAAGTGTGGATTATCCTGTCGATGGCGATCGACTGCCTCACCCTATTGTGTTGCTGGACGACTTCGAGGGGGGGGAGAGCCTACTCGTCCAACCGACTGATACGGATGAGTCGATGTCGCGTTCCCACTCGTTGTCTTCGCACCTTTCGTCCGTGTCGTCAGACCGTGCAGCGACAGAGGACGAGGAGTTGAGGCAGAGGCTGCAAGCGGTTCGAGCGGAAAGGCCGAGGTTGGAGAGGAGGATCTCTCTCAGTAGTGAGTCCGAGGATGAAGACCAGCAGCAGCAAGCGCAGCACGACGACGAGGAGGAAGGGAAGGAGGTTGAGGGGGGAGAGCCAAGGGATGCCAGTCGAGCCCGAAGTTTCGTAGACGACGAGTCTGAACAGCAAGAAGATGAGGAGGTGCAGGACGAGGACGCCTCCGCCGTCGAGGACGAAGAGGACGGCCAGAGCGGTGAGGAGAGCGACGAGGAGGAGGCGGATGAGCAAGATGAGGGCGAGGAGGACGACGAAGAGGAGCAGGATGATGAATTGGAGTTGGATGAAGAGGATGAAGATGGCACGTCTCAAATCGATCAAGAGGAGCAAAGTGAGTTGCTCGATTCGGTCGTCATCATCTCTTCTTCCGCCTCTCCCTCCGCCGCGTCTGCATCGACACGTTCTCACAGTGTCGGCACAAGCCAGCTCGATGAGGACGAAGACGAAGACGAGGATGAGGATGAGGATGAGGATGAGGATGAGGATGAGGATGAGGATGAGGATGAGGATGAGGAAGAAGAAGAAGAGGAAGAGTACGTCGTCGAGGTCGTCCGAGACTCGCGCGATCGTTCTCTGGGACGCAGCGTGCATAGCGCCATCCAAGAAGATCCAGACGACGACGAGCCTCACATCCACACTTTACATCTGCGTCAACCCATCTCTGACGAGACGATGCACAGTGCCAGTGCGGCGGATGCATCCCACTCACGCAGTCGAGTGCTGAAGCTTGGTCAAGCGACATCGACACCGATCGTTGAGATCTCATCTCTGGACCCCAGAGCGGCAGCGCGGGCGACGGCGATCTTGAAGCTGTTCCACAAGTATGTGGATGAGGGCTGGATTGCGGGCCACGAGATGGGTGATGCGACGGGCGACAGGATGCGCAGGGTGGTGGATGCAATCCGACGGGCGGATCAGAGGGGACGTAGATTCGCAGATGCGAGTAATGTGCAGGAAGGAGGAGGGGGCGATGCGACGGTCAGTGCAGCGGCGGATTTGACGACACTGTTGATGGATGCCGAACTGTCTCTGGCGAGGGAGGGGACGGCCCCGTCGGAGAGTCTGCTCGACTCAAGAGCGACTAGCATTGTCTCCACTGTCCCTGCAGTGGCAGCTTCGCCGGCGACACCGTTCCTGCCGGGTGGCTTCCGCGCTACTCCTGCTCCAGTCCGTGCTCAGCCGTTGGCTACTTCTCCATCTATCGTGGCAGCGGCAACTCGACCCACTGCGGCCGCTGACGCGTCCGCCACCTCGACGCTCGTCAATGTGACCAAACGCAATCGTCCGAGCTCGGATAGCTTCACCTTTCCTGGTCTCTCGACGCCAGACCGTTGCTCGCGTCGTCCAGCTAAACAGGTGCGTGTTTCGGCCGCGCTCGAACCGCCCTCGCTCGCCTCGTTCGACGCACGAGCGTGGGATACCAAGGACTGGGTGCGTCTGGACAAGTACTTTGCCTGCGGCATCAAGAAGATCACCCACGACCTTATCGGAGAGTCTGGACGCGGCGATAAGGCGAAGAGGTATGTGGATGCTTTGTTCGGAGTCGACGTCGACGAGGTGGCACAGCTGTTCCTGGACGAGATGCATGTGCCGAGCGAAATGCGCGAGGCCGAATGGAGCACAGACAAGGTGCAGCACAGACTGCAGGCGTTACAGAGGAAGTATGTGCGCAAACTCAGGACCAAGTATCCAGAGGCCGAGTTGGAGAGTAGGGTGATGGCGAGTGGGGAGGAGGAAGCGATGCCGAGTGACGATTTGGATTGGAGTTTGAATAGCCAGCAGCAACCGGGTCAGAGTGTTGAGGCGGTGGGTGGGAAGGCAAGGCTTTCTTTCGGTACGCCGTATCGGATGGGTGCACATAGTACGCCTGCAGCCGGATTGCTTAAGAAGGCGACGAGTAGGGCGGCTAGGCATGCGATGGCGTTGAGGGAGAGGGAGGTGGGTTATCCTGCGTTGCCATCTCCTTCGTCTGCCACGTCAGCGAGTGTCGTGCGGGGTGAGGGGGTAATGACCAAGGCTTCGCGGTTGATCTCGAGATTGAGTGGCAGTTTTGGCGGGTTGATCAGCAGCAGCAGCAGCAGCAGTGCTCGGGTTGATGCGCTGGATAAGGGGAAGAGGAAGGCGGTCCAAGCCGAACTCGATGACGTCCACGATCCTGCTTCCCCAGTGAGGAGAAGGAGGAGGAGGATGGACGACTCGACGGCGTTGGCGGATGCGACGGTCTCGACAACGAGTTCGAGGTCGACAGATTCCAGCCTCGATTCGACTCGGATGCACTTGCGGGGTGAAGGTGGTGTGACTAGCACCATCAACGCCTCGTTCTACACGAATGCGACCTCGTTAGGTCCAGACGCGTCATCTGGTCCTGCGGTGGCGAAGCAGACCACTATCAGCTCTTCTGCCGGCATTGTGGGGGGTCGAGGCGAGGGGGGTAGGATGGGGTTCGGATCGTCGCTCCAGCTTTCGGGTGGCTCATCGGGAGTGTCTCATACACCGTTGTCGCTGCTTTCGCCAGGAACGCATGTTCAGGCTAGGAGGAAGGTGGACGAGCTCAGACAGAGTAGGCAGCAGAGAAATTGGGTCAGTCCACGTCGAATGAGGATCAACGCTGCATCATCCACTGCGCCAAGTGGTAGCATTAGACCTTCCACCTCGAACATCACAAGCTCAGCAGCGGGGAAAGGGGGAAGGAGGAGTCCGAGTCTGGCAGAACTCATCTCGTCTACTCAAGCCAGACAGGCTGTGGCAAGACGCAACAACCAACAACCGCAGCAACGTCGTGGTTGATGCGATTTCAATGCAATGCCGAACTGTTTCTTTCGCTTTTTTTCTTGTCGCAGCCTGGAGGATGTTTGACCTTTAGAGTGTGTTTGTGTGTTTGTGTGATTTGCGCATGGATTGTGTCAAGATGTTTGCGACGGTGGTAATTTGGTCGCAACATAGACAAAGTAGTGGAACATGTGGCCTAGAGTCCTGACCTCGACCGTCCAGCCTTTTACCGCCTCGAGATGATGTTTTCTAAAATGCGGCTGTCCAAAAGTGATATAGATCATCCTTCCGCCGGGTTTCAGTATACGATCGACACCTTGGAGCATGGCCTTGACGTCATCGAGCACCTTTTGGGATGGGTTCCATACGGAAGCTCCTCTCCCTTCGGCCATGAGTGCGTCCATCGTGCCCTTATCTAGTGCGATATCGAACGAGTGTTCGCCTGCGAGCTTGTCCAGGTTTGCCGGCTGGGTGAGTTGAGTGATGTCCATTTCGATCCACGTCTGATCTGGATGTCGCGATTGCATTTTGGTGATCAGGGTGGAGGAGTAGTCGATATTAACGATCGACGTGTATCCCGCAACATGCATATCGTTCGACAGAGTGGAGTTACCACATCCCAACATGAGGATTCGATCGGATCGATCAGGGATGAGCTCGTCAAATAGTTCCTTCAGATCGTCATACTATGATGAAAACAACGAGCTGTCGAGTCAGCAAGGTGAGCAACACAGGACGGGGGGGGAGGGGGGGAAACATACTGTACCTTTTTGAACCAGTCAAAGTCGTGTTCCGAGTCATCGGCGTAGCGAGCTTCCCAGTATGCGTGCTCGCTGAACTGCTCATTCCGTTCGGCCGTCAACGACATCTTTCCTTGACCCTCCTCGCTCTGATCAGAACGCCAATCCCGCTGGTCGATGGTAATGGTGGTGGTGGTGGTGGTGGTGGTGGTCGCTGAACCTGGCAACTCGAAACCGTTTCAGGGTCCAACCAAAGAGAAAACAAAAGCATCCGACAGATTCCATTCCTCCCGACTTCCGCACTCACTGAATGCTCTCCATCACACTCAGACAGATCGAGTCCTCCCACTCCCTCTTTCACTTTCAGCGACAATAATAATCTCTCTCTCAGACAACTCTCTCGCTTTCCTCTCAAACAACGAAACTGGATCACTCTGTGTAGTGCAAGGATTTTGATTTCAAACCGGATAAACGACGACGCCGAGTCGCAACCCACCACTCGACTCGGAAACAGAATGGTGACGACTTAAGCGTTCATGTAAGAGCTGGCCTCGATAGTCTCTGGCAGCTCGGGAACGGCCACCTCGAACCTCGACTGGATCTGCTTCAACACCTCAGCATCCTCGTCCGAGCTGACAAACATGATGGCCAAACCCTTGGTACCGAAACGACCCGCCCTACCCACACGGTGGAGGTACGAGTCGGCATCCGTGGGCGTGTCGTACGAGATGGACACGTTGACACGCTCCACATCGATACCACGTCCAAAGATGTCGGTGGCGACGAGGATACGCTTTTCAAAGTTCTTGAACTGCTGGTAGCGCTTGATACGCTCCTCCTGCGCAAGTCCACCGTGGATGCAGATCGAAGGGAAGTTGCACTCGCGCAGCAGCTTGTCCAGCTCGTTGGCACGCGAGATCGACTTGACAAAGATGATCACCTGGTTGAACTCGAGCGAATCCAGCAGATCGTTGAGCTTGCGGTTCTTGGCCGACTCGTCCAGCTTGACGTAGTGCTGCTGAAGTCCGTGCAGCGTCAGCTTGGTCTCATCATCCACGTAGATCTCCAGAGGGTTCTGCATGAACTTCTTGCACGTCGGGCGCACCTCCTTGGCGAGCGTAGCCGAGAACATCATCACCTGCTTGTGGTGAGGCGTCGCCCTGAAGATGTCCTGGACATCCCTGCGCATGTCGACCTGCTCGAGGATCTTGTCACACTCGTCGATGACAAAGTGCTTGACACCAGACACCTTGAGCGACTTGTCGCGCACAAGCGCGTTCATACGTCCGGGAGTACCCACGAGAATGTGAGGGCACTTGGTCTTGTCCTTGAGCATGGCCTGGTTCTCGGCGACGGGCGTACCACCGTAGATGACACCGGTACGGACGTCGGGCATGTACTTGGTGAATCGGGCGTATTCGTTGCGAATCTGGTACGCCAGCTCACGAGTGTGGCAGAGCACAAGCACAGAGACTTCGCCATCCACCGGCTCGATCTGCTGGAGAGTGGCGAGCACGAAGACGGCAGTCTTACCCATACCGGACTTGGCCTGGCAGACAACGTCCATTCCGAGGATCGACTGAGGGATGCATTCTTGCTGGACTGTTGAGTCAAAGAGAAAGCGAGTCAGGCGAGAATCAGGTCAGCCGCTGAAACTTGAAGAGAACGCTTGGCGAAATGCATTGTTGATGTAAAAAGCTACTTACCCTCGGAGGGGTGTTCAAAACCAAGGTCCGAGATAGCTCGGAGAAGCTCGGGCTTGAGAAGGAAGTCGCGGAAACCTGTAGAGTGGATGCCGACATAAGAGCCCTGTTGTGTGGCAACGTATCGGCGGGGAGCGGAGGAGAATGTGGAATGTTGATGAGAAGATGAAAAGATTTGAAAGTGGTGCGATCGGAGGTTCGTGAAGGAGAAATGACGAATTATTCCGGATCGGACAGAAAGAGAGGTCGAGCAGCAAGAAAAGAGAGACCCGAAAGAGGGAGGATTGCATGACGTTGGTGTGGATGCGTCGAAGTTTCGGGTGAGGTTGTTGAGGGGCGAGAGAGGGATAAGAGAAGATAGAATAGAGGTATTAGAGAGATTGTCTAGAAAAGATCTCGCGCGATCATGAAACGTAACGAGCTTGTGTCGATCCGATAGACTCGAGCAGTGATCCAATGACAAGGTTGCTGATTGGTTTGTCACCCTATGACTTCGCGCTTGTTCGCGAGAGTACGATGAGTAGCGTTGTCAGGATCAATTGGGGTTGAAGCGGGCGCTACGCTCGTACTTTGTTTAAAGTGATGGAGCTCCAACCGAAAGCTGCCAGATCGGCGCAAGTACACGGATCCAGCAGCTTCGATCGTCGACATGGGCATCTCTGGGCCATGCTCCGCTTGTAAGTCGCTCGGTATGCATTGAAAAGATCGCAATGCGATCGGCGATCGTACATGTAGGCGAAGTTGTGTTGGGCAAACGATCGCACGGGGACAGGATGCCTGATGTCGAAAGACCGTCATGAGGGATGCAGCGCCGATCCTCGTTGTCTTGGAGCTAGCGTATGGCTTAGCGCACTGACACGGCTTATTTGAACCATGCAATGAATTTGACCGGTGAAGTGGCTATCCGGCATGCATCGCGAAATGAGGTGAACGAATGACGATGTTCGACCCCACAAATGCGAAAGCAAGCCCCAAAGTGAAGCCGGCTCCACGTCCACGTCCGCAGGAGCAACTGCGAGCGGATTGAGCGGGTATAGACTCGATGGCGCAACACTTGGAATAGGTCGTGCTAGATCTAGAGCCGAGAAGCCGCTGATCAGAAGACCAGCCAGGATGCTGAGATACGCGAAGACGACTGGGACCGAGAGCTTTCTTGCCGCTCGACAAACGCGGAGCACTGTTGGGCCAAGCCATGTAGCGCTCGCCGCGTGCGGTTAAGTCGACTCGAGATCGTAATTGGGGCCTGAGGCTAGTGGGCTACGGACCATGTTGCTGGCAGGCGATGTTGGACATGTGTTCCAGACGGGCCACTTTGACCATTTGTATACTTAAGAAAGGGACGGATGGATGGGGCTCGAGTCTATCGATTCGGAAGCGAGAGAAAGATGCTTGCCTTTTTGTCCTTGTCGGCGTCCGCGGTAGCGGCAGCACCGTTGCCAGTGGCGGCAGCGCCGTTGGTGGTAGAGGTAGGGGCGACGGCAATTTCCTCCTCGTAATCAATAAGACTATCGATCGTAAGACGACATTTGCAGAAAGGTTGCGGGTTGGAGAGGGTTAGTTGGCGGTCACGAAATTGGAGATGCGATGCGGTGCGGTGCGGTGCGGTGTGGTGCGGTGCGGTGCCGTCGGGAGGAAGAGACTCACTCTTCGTTGTCGATGGCAGACATGGTTGCTGAAGTTAGTTGTTGTACAAAGGCTGAATGCGAGCGAAGCAATAGGCGTAGATGCGATAATGGAGAGCTGTATGGACGAGAATAAAGGAATACGCGGTGATGATCAAAGCACAGATGATGGTAGAGAGGAGAAGAACGGAATGAGCGCGAACAAGTTGAATTGGTCGAAACACGAATACAGTATCGGCCAAAGTGACAGACAGTGCGCAGAAATGAAGCTCTTCCAAGCAACAACAGAGTCGAATAGTGCCTCAGAGACAGACTGGGCAACACGGCTGCACGAACTGTGCGCACTGCATTTCACTGGATTCCACACACACACACACACATGGCTCATTTTGCCCTTGCCGCCGAGTGATCGCCTTCCAAAAGCGCACCGTACCTTTGCCCGTCGCGTCTCGAGGCACATTCGCTGTCAATTCCGTTTCGGCGAGTTCTCTCGTACGATATAGCTCAACGAGCCACGCCGTCAAAATCATACGTTCAAACATCGTATGGCTGAGAATCGAGTTCTGCAGCGCTTTTAGCCAAATGACTATCATTGCAAGGGGTTGTATAAGTCATTCGGCGGAATGGAAGAGAGGTCAATGTCAGGTTAAGTAGTTGTCTGCGAGAGACCAAACAGTACGAGCGATAAATGTTTCCGCACAGAAAATATTGATTATTTGATCCAGTAAATTCGACTCCATAAATCGAACCCCAAAAATGGAACGAAATTGAGAGATCCGCCATCGGCATCCCGATCGGGACAGATACCGATCGACCTTGAACCTGAACGACCGTTGAAGCCGGCTTGCTGTATCTCTTCGGTCGGCATCTTGGACGGAAGAAGTTTGGCTGGCTAGCACGGTGTAATGACTATCAGGACAAGAGGGTCGCATGCCAAGCGGCATGTTTCGAGCGATCTGATCTCCAGTCTTGTTGCCGGTCTGATAGGCAAGAGGCCGCATCCGACATACTGTAGCATGCCGCGATCCAAACTGGACGGAATCAGCAGACTTGGATCGACGGCCGAACGAGATACTACTCTGTAGATAGGCAGGCAGAAGATGACGCGCCGACGGTCAACACCGAAAGCTGATTTTTACGATTTCATTGACCTCAAAAGAAAGCAACAAAAAAAAAAAAAAAAAAAAAAAAAGAGAGGCAGCTCAGCCAGTATCCGCGCCAATAGCCGGACTGATTGCCGGCATTCAGACATTCCTGGGCGTTGCATCTTCGGCTCTGCCTGGAGCCCTACCCTAGCCAGAAAAGGGTAGGACCCTGTCCGCCTTCCAGCATTACTGCCGGATCGACGCTGTCCGTGTTGCTCGCGGCTCGCTAGCCGTGGCTGGGTTCGAGGAGTAGTGGACAAGGGGTGAAGTTCAGAAATGCTTATAACAGCACGCTCGTCGGGCATTCTCACCATCCTTCAGCTCCATCAATCATCGTCCATAGCTGTCCACGATCGTCCCCAAGCTCGTGTTGGCTTACTTTCCCGCACTGAATCAATCACCTCGGGCTCCGCAAGCAAACCCCACATTTTCACAATGACCAAGCTACTTCACGAACGGTTCCTCCAGGAGAAGACGGTCGCCATCGTCGGCTGCCCATTCTCGGGCGGTCAAAGGCGTCAGGGTGTCGACACGGGACCCGTCTCGCTCGTCTCGGCTGGCATCTGCAAGCAGCTCGAATCGCTTGGCTGGAACGTCGAGTTCGATGGCCACCACTCGTTCGATCACATCAACGAGAAAATGGCTACGGACACCGACATTGGCATCATGAAGCTTCCACGAACCGTGTCGGCGGTCACCAAGGAGGTAGCGGCGGTGGTCGAATCGCACGCCAAGCAGGGCAAGCTTCCACTTACACTCGGAGGCGACCATAGTTTGGCACTCGGCACTGTGTCTGGCTCGTTGCGTGCTCACCCAGATGCCGCGCTCATCTGGATCGACGCCCACGCCGACATCAACACCCCTGAAACCACCGAATCCGGCAACCTCCATGGCTGCCCCGTTTCGTTCCTCCTCGGATTGGACGGCACTGACGTCGAGCCTTTCAACTCTTGGGTGCCCAAGAAGCCGCTTCTGCGCCCTAACAGCCTGGTCTACATCGGTCTGCGCGACATCGACTCTGGAGAGCGCAAGATCCTCAAGCAGCACAACATCAAGGCGTTTAGCATGCACCACGTCGACAAGTACGGCATCGGCAAGGTTGTTGAGATGGCTCTCGATCACGTCAATGGCGGAGCAGGCAAGCGCGACCGTCCCATCCACCTTTCGTTCGACGTCGATGCCCTCGACCCCAGCGTCGCTCCCAGCACCGGTACACCCGTCCGAGGCGGTCTTACGTTCCGCGAGGGTCACTACATCTGTGAGGCGCTGTATGAAACCGGTTGTCTGGTTGCTCTCGACTTGATGGAGGTCAACCCATCGTTGCTCGAGGACCGCGAAGCTCAACAGACGATTGCTGTCGGCTGCTCTCTGATCCGCTCTGCGATGGGTGAGACGCTTCTCTAGCCCTAGCGCATCACAGATCTCCCTTTCCTAGTAAAGCATCCATCCGCATTTCCTTTTGTTGTACATTTGTGTAATCTAGACCAGTTCGCTGAGCCAACAAGCCAGCACTGACCATCACCCCGAGCGCAACCAGCTTGTTAAAAACTAACTACGAGCCTGTCCTCGTTGCCTGCAGAGCGGTTCGTTGGCACCGTTTGTTACCATTTGCTGGAGCTTGAGCTTGCGCATGACCATTTCCAAGTGGACAAGAAGCGACTGCGTTGTGATTTGTCTGGTACAGTATTTCGCTCGTCTCTCTTCATGCCCAGGATGAATCTGAATCGGAACTAGTTGCCATCGTGTTCGTAGTGGTTGATAAGCGTCGTGACAGCCGCGTCAATTCAAGTGCGAGAGATAGCAAACAAATTGACGCTGACGCTGACGCTGACGCTGTGCTTGCTGCTGTGGACTGAGAAAAGAGAAGTCTTGCTCTCGCCCTCCACTTTATAGGTCTGACTCTCTGGCTGCCATCGAAAAAATAAAGAAAAAGCTAGAGTGATTGTGGTGTTGCTTCGGGCTGACGCGGCAAACACGCACGCACGCACGCACGCACGCATGCCTGACCCAACTATTTTCTTTTATATCTTTCCCTTTGGGACGACAGAGCAGACTCTTGAGAGGGATACGCGCCGCGGCCTGCATTGGCCCTCTGCCTGCGTGTGGGACTGCCAGTTTTTTTTTTTTTTTTTTTTTTTTTTTTCCGGTGCTTGCCATCGTTGCGGTGCTAGTCTTTGGCTCAGCCAGATCAGGGTCCGAACGCAACGTCGAGAGCAGGGACTTGCGTGCATGATAGCTCTCGACGCTACTTGGATTTGCACGGTCCCTTTGTCCTCTTTCTTCTTCCATCCTTTCAATCTTTCAAACTTGCATGCTGCTGCTCTGGTACGCCGAGCTCGATCTTCCCGACTTACCTTCTTGCGCAGCCCAAATCTGCTCCAAGTGTCTGCAAGCCAAAATCAACGTTGCGGCTCATCCGACTCGAGACTAGCGAGCTGCTCTTGTTCCCGTGCTCCTCTCTCTCTCTCTGTCTCTCTACACCACACACACGCACACATCCTCGAATTCTCCCACCGACCGCAACAGAGATTGAAGAAGCCCTTTTTGCTGACTTTCTAACTCCCAACACTGCGTGCCGACAGCTATATTCGTGTTCGATCACAACCTCATCTGCAATTGCATTTCGCCACATTAGCCACCCGACGTAGCGCAGTCTGCTCAGTCGATACAGCTGAGCCCCACCACAAAAACCCCACACATCCGCTTTCGACCTCCTACGTCTTGGCTCCATCCATTCCTCCTCCTACTGTATCTGCACACACGCTCGCGCTTTAACTCCCATTCTGCGTCGGTCTCATCCCAGTCTTACATCGAAACATCGCCACTCTCCGCTGCTAGCAAACACACCCGCTTGCATGCCCTTCCTTCGTCATACACAAAGCTCATCGTAAGCAAGCACGAGTTCATTTTCTATCCCGACTCGCTCAAACGGACAACAGGCGTGTTGGAAAAGGATCATCATCTGACCCCTTTGATCAAGCCATCCCGCACTGCATCTCTCCGCCGAGATGGTGGAGACCACAACTTCACTGCGCAAGAGCAGGCGCAAATCTGCCACGTCAGACGATACCATTGTCAACGATGGCCCCGTGGCATCCTCTTCATCGAGTAAGGCGAATCTTGGTAGCAAACGCGATGCCAGGGCAAAGATTAGTGTGGACCGAGAAACCGTTACTCCACCACCTGACCAAGAAACAACCAAGAAGAGCCGCACTCGTCAAAACCATAGCAAAGACATCGATGCAGTCTCGACCTCAAGCCCGTCGAAGCGTCCCAACACAATTCCAGACAAGGCTGGGTCCTCGGACGGGATCACCGATTCACCTGCACCTGCTTCCAAAAAGCAAGACCCGATACCGTCCAAGGACATCATGGACTCCCCGGGAAACGTGGTCACCGTCAATCAGGCATTGCCTAGCGCGGCCTCCAAATCCAAGCCAGCTGCAGCAACAGGCGCAATCGGGGCAGTAGGCAAGGCAACATCCTCAAAGACGCGACAAACCGAACTCGCACTCGCACTCTTCGATGACGATGATGTCAACGACGGTCAAAATGAGAAACAAGGCTTGAAAGCGACAGCCCCCGCAACCACTGAGCCCGACAGTGTTGAAGTCATCGCACATACCCGCAAGCGCAGACGCGCTGGTACCGAAGACTCTCAAGGTGAATCGCACCCAAGCTCAGCGTCCTTCACCACGGCTATCGAACCTGAGCCGCTACAGATCAAGGCGGCAGACTCAGCAGCCTTGCAACTTCGAATCCGTCAGCTCGAGTTCCAGCTCTTGGAAGCAAGGGCCACGGCGGAGCATAATGTCGACATTCTCACCAAGCAACAAGCCCTGTTTCAAGACCTTCACGGCCAATGCATCTGCCACATTTGCATCGAGCCTTCGTTCAGGCCGTGTGTGCTTGCGCCTTGCGGTCACGTGTTCTGCATCCACTGTCTCCGCTCGTGGTTCACAAAGCACGTGGATGGCGAAGCTCAAGCACCAGAATCGTGGTCGCGCGAAGAGAGGGAGCAGTATCAACGCACTCGCATCCTGAAACGCAAAAAGATCTGCCCTTCGTGCCGCACCGAGCTCGCCTGTCCACCGGTCGAAGTGTTTTTGGTGCGCGACATGCTGGAAAAGGTGGACGAGGGACTTCAGCTGAGCAAGAAGGCTAAAGTGGACTTGGATCTCGCCGAAACCAGCGACGTGCTGGTGACGGTGGACGACAAGGTGCGTCGCAAGGGGGAAGACTTGCCCAAGGGCGCCAAGTTGTGGGAAGATATCTTTAGTGCGGATGGACCGCGGCGGATCATCTTTGACGAGGTGGACGGCGTGCCGAGATGCGGTAGTTGCGGCTCGGAGATCTTTGATGGCGCTTGTAGTAATCCTCACTGCGGTATCGAGTACGACTCGAACTCGGATTACGATGGGATGAGGCGCGGGGGATGGGGTGATATGGATGGCATGGATACGGACATGGAAGACGAGGATTTGGACCGTCCGTATCGGGACAACATGAGTCTGGCGCAGAGGCTGCGGGAGTTTGAAGAGAGGAATGGCAGGTCGGAAGGATTGCACGGGAGGACGAGACTGGACCGAGATGAGGTCGGTGATGGTAGACGTGGGATGTTGGGATCTTCGGATGACGGATTCGCCTACGATGAGTACGATGAAGAGGACGATTACGAGTACGATGAGGAGATGGACGACTTTATTGTGCGGGACGATGACGTGTATGGACGACGAGGCATGGCGGATGAGGGGGACGAAGATGAAGATGACATGGACGGGAGTGAGGCGAATTACTTTGACGGTGAAGAGGATGAGGAAGAGGACGACGACTTTGTGCCCGGCCCGAGGAGAGGTGGGACGGGATCAGCGATTGAGATCTCTGATGATGAAGTCAATGAGGAGGATGCGGAGCAAGATGCAAGCGATAGCAGTATCGAGTATGGCGGAATTGGCAGGAGGGGAGGGCGGGGACGCGTTGCGGATGACGAGGAGGAGGAGGAGGAGGAGGGAGAGAGCGATTTCGGCAGAGGAGACAGTGAAGAAGATGAGGAAGAGACGAATCGTCACATGACAAGTAGCACAGATAGCGGTCGTCGTCGTCGGGCTCGAATCGTGGATGACGAGGACGGCGAGGAGGATGAGGAGGCGGAGGGGGAGGAGGAAGAAGAAGAAGAAGATGAGTTTTAGTTGGCAGCGATGTATAATGCAGCAAAAACAAAGTTGATTGACACGAGAAAAGTGAAGGGCTTAGGCTACAGTGGCGCGCAAGTGTGATGAATCGGGTGAGAAGGGTGGATATGCTGAGGGGCGGTAGGAAGTGGTTGGAGAGACGAGTGGGGAGGCGGTGTAGACGTTGGATTGGTTGGGGTTGAAATGTGAATATCTTGAAGTTTGAACATTGGACTTGACTCTCGCACCTGAGTGGGTATGACGTAGAGAGCTTTCGTCGCTACTTTTCTCCATGTGCGATAAGTTTGGTTGTTGTTGGGGGATTGTGCGATCGACGAACACGAAGGCAGTCAAGTAGAGCACTGCTGAAGCGAAGATGCCCATGGTCAATCCGACGACGGTGGCGGCACCGAGGAAGATGTACACTGGATACAACTCGTGCACCACGTTTGCTACGATATTGAGCGGGGTTTGGAAAAAGACAGAGTAGATGCCGGAGACGAGGTAGGTGAGCGGCGCGAGGATGTAGAGGATAGGTTGAAGTGTTCGTGAAAGTACCGATCGAAACAGGTGATAGATCGAGATCGAAAGCGAAGCGAAAAGCGAGAGGAGCAGACGGAATGGGATGAACATCCAATGAAGCATGGTGAGTGAGAGGGTATAGAGGAGGGAGAGCGCGGTGACAAGGGTGGTTGTGATCGATGTGATTCGCTCGGTATCGTCCTCATCGCGATGGGCGTTGGTGCGTGGTTTCGAGTTGCGCTTCTTGACCGTCGGTGTTTGCGAACTGGTGATCACGGCAGTGGGAGATGCACTGGAAATATCCTTACGAGCGAGCGAGAGATAGTCCTGGTGTTTAAAGTTGAACACGTCCACATCCGCATCCGAATCCGCATCCTCGTCCATACTGGGGTTAATCGACTCCACTCGGTTCGCCTTCTTGGTGGCATGGTGGAATGAGTTTTTATGTGCCCGAACATCGGCTACGGGAGTAGTGAGATTGTTACCACCACCGCTGTTGGGGGAGCCGATAAACCACGGTTTGACATACGGTACGATCACGGCGAGGATCAGTGCGATGAGTGCCAGACGCACAAGCTTGGCCATGGATCCAAGCACGCTTGGCTGGCGGGTAGCGTGTACGGAGCGCCGTTGATGTTGCTGATGATGCGAGTCGGACGTGTCTGAATCCGCCATGTTGAGTTGAGGCGCGTTACGATGACGATGATGATGATGATGATGACGATGATGATGATGATGATGGTGGTGGTGGTGTGGGTGCCAAGTGTGACGTGAGCAGATGTGCTTTCAGCGTGAAAGCAGCGCATTTTGCAGCGCATTTATTATTATTATAATTTTGCATTTTCCCAAAAAAAGCGGACGCATTTCTCCACAAATTCGGTCGTTTCTCGGCACTCGGACGCACGCGTTTTTCACTTTGTTTTCTTTCGGCGGTTTTCCTTTTCAGTGTTTCATCCATCTGCTCCTCCTCGTTCGATTCACTACCCACCCAATCACAACCCCGTTTGCGCATATACATGGAATACCTGTGCAGGCGTGCCATACATATTTTGGTCAGGACCAACATGCCTCGGCCACAACCGCAGTCGCAATCCAAACCGCGTCGGGGCGGCAAGTTTGCACGCAGCAACAAACAGCGCACATGGGTCAAGGGTCAGCAGCACTCCTCCAACTCGCAACATCCACAAGACTACGCATACGCCAACGACAACACACCCTATGCGCACGACTACTACCACCAAGCATATCCGCAACAACAGAGCTACCAGCAGCAGTATTACCCTGCATCTTCCCACCAGCCTCCCAACAATGGCTACTATGCCGACGATGCATCCGGCTACGATCGTGCGCAATACCACGATTACAATCAGCACGGATGGGCCCATGCAGCAGATGCGCATCCTCGGTGGGCAGAAGAGGCGTATGTGCAAGACGCACATCCGCACTCGTATGGCAGCAGCGCGGCTTTCTTGGCGCCCCATCCTCATCCGTACCCGCATCGACGATCGCATCCACATTCACAAAGCGTCGACCAGGCGCCTCCCTCCGCTCCGAAAGCTATGCGACATGGCCACAACGCTTGGAACTATCCTCAGTCCGCTGATGAGCACACATATAAGAACCACGCCTCCAGCTCGTCCTCAAGTCATCCCAATTCATATCCAGTCCAAAGAGGAGCTCCTCCACCATCCAGCATGTCTCCCCCATCAGGCGCACCCAAGGGACCCTTCTCGTGGCGATTGGCTCCCGCTATCCGTGCAGCTCCCCGACCAGAGTATTTCCAGAAAGCATCCGAGGAGCCGAGGCAACTGAGCGAGCAAGAGGTCAAGGATCGCCAGCTGCTCGTCATCGTGGACCTCAACGGTACGCTTGTGTTTCGTGCCAAGAGTGGCAATGGAAGGGCACTCGATTCGGTCCGCGCAGTTCCCAGACCGTTCCTACTGAGTTTCCTTCAATACTGTCTCGGTACAGACACCACCACCACCACTACTACCACTACCACTACCACTACCACCACCCCCTCCTCTCCAGTGTCTCAAGACAAGAATCAAACGCCTCCAATCGAGCGACCACACGGCTCGCATTTTTGGACCGACACTTCGGAGCCCATCTCGAACGGCAAAGCCCAAGTCGTGGTCTGGTCTTCGGCAATGCCACTCAATGTTGATGCCATGGTGCGTGCTTCGTTGGATTCGCATGTGCGTGCACAGATCCTGCGCGTGTGGGCGAGGGACACGCTCGTACCGCAGCGTTTCTTCCAGTCGAAAGCCGAGTCTATCAAGGATCTCGAGATCGTGTGGGCCGAACTCAACGCGCACGCCAACCACTTGGCTTCTCCCGGAAGATTGTTGGCTGAGGCCAGGGATCGACTCGATCAGGCGCAACCCGACGATGCGCCCGACGCCGACGGTGTCAGTGCCGCGCTCAAAGCCGCTCGACGTGCACAGCAACTCGGACCGTGGGGACAGCACAACACCGTGTTGGTCGACGACAGTGTGGCCAAGGCGAGGTTGCAACCGCACAACCATCTGCTCATCCCCGAATTCGAAAAGCAGGCAGCAAAGGTAATGCGCAATTTCATTCGTCAGGAGCTTCAAGACTCGGCAATCGTCGGGTCAGAGGAGCACGAAGAGGTGGTCGAGCTCGAGTACGATTCGGATCTCTCGATCGGGGATGGGAACAAGAGCGACATTACTGTAGAGGTGGAAGAGCAGGGTGGGAACAAGGAGCAGAAGAAGAAGAAGGAGAAGGAGAAGCGAATTCCCGAGACGAGGCTGGACGATGTGTTGCTGCAGACCATCGGTGTGCTCGAGACGCTGCGGTATCAGGCGAATGTGAGCGCCTTCATCCGTGCAGGGGGTATCAAGGGGTATGGAGAGCCAAAGACGCATGTGAATGATCAACAGAGGAGAGACAACGAGCAGCAGCCAAATACGCCCGAGTACTGGAGCAAGTTGGGAAGGGAGGCATGCGAAAGGCTTGGTATCGAGGTCAAGGCGTGGAAGCAGAGCGAAGCTGCAAATGCTACTGCGGCTTTGTTGATGTAGATCTTGCATGGCTGTTTGCAATCTTGATCCACACAAGCGGTATAGAGCAGTACTTGATCGAGCGTGAGCGTCGAGTGTGATATCGTGATTGAATGAGTATGGCGGTGAACCTCCACTTTAGTATGCGCAGCGGATGGTAATGCTGCATTTCCGCACTAAAAAATGTGAGAGCGGTAGAGTAGTGCAGTGCAGAGATAGGGTCCAACTCTCTCTCTCTCTCTCTCTCTCTCTCTCTCTCTCTCTCTGTCTCTCTCTCCACTCCACTCCACTTCACCACCACCACCATCACTATTTGGCCATCGTTTCATTACCATCATGGCGAATACACTGACACTCGATAGCACACCCGCCATCTTTGCTGATACCACCACTCACAATAGCGCATCCAACCCGCCGAATCTGGACGGCACTCTACTGCTCGAAGCGCCGCTGGCCAAAGTTCCGTTTGACGAGTTGCGTCGGCAGCAGAAAACGCAACAACGTCTCATCGAGCGCGAGATCCAATTCGCCACCTCAACGCTCAACGACCTTTCCAAGACCAGCTCGCCTGCAGCTGCGGATGTCGACAAGAGCCTCGATGCGCTCCTCGGTCGGTTGAAAGGGTTGAAGCGCAAACTTGCGCCCATCTCTCAATCTGCCAATGCCAGTCTGCGTATGGCTCAAAGTCGAACCGACCATCTACAGGCTGTGCACGACATCAAATCGGTCGACAGTGTCGAGTTTCAAGAATGGAGTCGCACGCGGCTGGATCGCATGGTGGTCGACTATATGCTACGACGCGGATATCGCGGTGCGGCCAAGCAGCTTGCGAACACGAGGGGTGTGGTGGATCTGGTGGATCTAAGTCTGTTCGACGAGATCGCCAAGGTCGAAGAATCGCTCTGCCCGCGTGGGTGGGGTGCTGCCGATGGTGTCATCAAGCGCGAAACGAGGGAAGCTCTGAAACCGAGTTGCACGCTCGCACTGGCCTGGTGTAGCGAGAACAAAGCGACACTTCGCAAGATTCGTACACCGCTCGAGTTCAACTTACGCCTGCAAGAATTCATCGAGCTCACACGCACACGCACACCGGACAGCATCAAGGAAGCCATCGCATACGCACGGCGTCACCTGCTCCCACTCGTCACGCAAATCCCCAACACCAGTCTCACGGGCAAGGACAAGAAGGAAGACAAAGACGCCGAATACGAACGTCTCGCCGCCGAAGCCATCCGTCGCGAAGTCAGTCGTGCTATGGGTCTGCTCGCCTGTGGACCCACTTCATGGGCCTATGCGGACCTATACAACCCCACTCGTTGGCAAATGCTGCGCGATTCCTTCCGCTCCTGCGCACTCGAAATCCACTCGCTCCCCGCCCAACCCATCCTCCACATCGCTCTCTCGGCCGGTCTCAGCTGTCTCAAATTGCGTCCATGCTTCACGCAGAGCGCCAAGAATGTCGACTGTCCCATCTGCGACCAGGACGGTCTGGGTAGATTGGCGGTAGAGGTGCCGTGGAGTCACCATGAGAACTCGACGTTGGTCGATTCGGTGAGTGGCAGGATTATGGATGAGAACGATCCCCCCTTGGTGTTGGCGAATGGTAGGGTGTATGCCCAGTCGACCATGGTGGCGCTTGTCGAGGACGGCGTGGTGAGCGATCCGAGGACCGGTGAGAGGAGGAGGTTGGATGAGGTTAGGAAGGTGTTCATCTCGTAATTCGACTAACTGAATGTGCAAGTGCATTATTTGGTGTGCGCGTGCGCGTGCGCGTGTGAGGTTTACATGAGTTTGAATCTGTGCTTTGCAGCAGTGCTGGTGGTGGTGGTGGTGGAGGGATGGGTTAGGGAGAGCGGGGTTATGAGGGTTGAGTTCCTGGCATGCGGGAGTTTGAGCCAGCGGCCTAGACGGTGTTCCTGACCGAGCGCGGCGATGATGATGGGTGGGCAGTTGTCTTTAGTGCTATTCACCCGGGCGAGTTTCTCGCATCCCTCTTGCTCTTTCTCTTGCTCTTGCTCCTTCTGCTCTTCCTGGGTTGTTAAAGAGGAGTGTTTGTACTCGGCTGGTTTGACTGCTGTTGTTGAGATCCGCTTGGTTGTACTTTGGATTTGGACGGAAGAGATTGGAGGCGATATGATCTGGAGCGAATTGACCACGCCAGGAGCTGGAATAGCAAAAAGCGCATGAAAACCCCTCACCACCCCTCCTCCTACCATATCCAAACCCCAAACCCTGATAGACCCATCCCAACTGCCACTTGCAAACACATCCGAATACGCCAATGCCGCCAACGCACAAATCCACCTCGGCGTACGAATCTCACCCTCACTCTCACTCTTCACCGTCTCAAACCCATGCGCAACAGGGTACGAAAAGATCGGCTTCTTCTTACCCAGATTCCACACCGAGATCGACCCACTATCTCCACCGGACAAGAAATGCTGATGGTCGATCATCGATACGACCTCCACGGAACCTTCGATCGCTTCGGTTGGCTCGCTCCTAACGCCGCCGCCCACTTTGGCGCTTTCGGCGTGGCTGGTGGTTTCGGTGAGATCGCCACCCTCGACCACTTGACGCAACTTGGATCTGATGCCTGCACGAAAGACGAGCTGCGATTCGTCTCGGATCTTCCAAAACCGACACGTCCGATCGCGTCCGCCCGCCGACACCGCCGTCTCGGCCGCCAAACAAGATAACGAGAATACACTCTCCTGATGACCAAACAGAGTCTCGATATACGACAGTTGCGCCACATCGTACAGTTTCAGCGTCCGATCCAACGACGCTGTGTACAGTTCGTGCGAACCTCCACGGAACGCCAAAGCGGTGATCGAGTCTTTGTGAGCTGAAAGTGTCTTGATGAATTTCTCGCGCGAGGGGGTGGCGGTGGACCAAATGCAGATCCTACGATCCTTGCCACCGGACGCAAGGTATTGGCCGTCGGAAGAGAGTGAGAGACACCACACTTCATCGGTATGTCCCTGCGCTTCGCCGATGGAGAGATACATGCCGTCGCCAGAGGAGAGGCGTGCACGTCGTCGAGCAGCGCCCGAGGATTTGCTCCGATTGGTCGCAACGATAGGCGTACCCGTATCGTCGAGCCGCTTGGCACGTTTAGGAAGGACGCGCATCAACTTGCCATCGCCAAGTCGCCATCGAAAGATCGATCCATCCTTGGATGCGCTAAACACCCACTTGGCATCCCAAGACGCCACCGCCGACGTTACCGACAATCGGTGTCCACGCAACTCAACACTCGCTACCCGTCCGTCGTAATCCCCTCCCTCGGCCATCGCGACGGTACTGGTGGGAAGAGCAATACGACCAGCAAGCAACAGATGGATCTTGCCACTCTGCTCCGCTACATCCTTCTGCAATCTCGCTGCAATGTTATCTCGATCCGCCTGTGCCGCATCTGCCAATCCAAACGTAGGGGTTTCGTCCGATTCGAAAAAGTCGTCTGCGCCTTGTGTTGTTGGTGCTGACGAGAGACCTTGGAGGTACATTTTCGCAAGTCGGACACGCGCCTCTGCGGGAGTCTCTGCTGCTTGCGCTTCGTCGTCCGAGTTCGGGGTGGCATCGTACTGGTGTGTGAGGTCCATCTCGTCGATGCCTCCACCGGGGACCACATCGTCGTCATCGTCGTCGTCGGAGGAGTCATTGGAGTCATTGCGGGTGGGTTTGCGCATGCGCGTAGACGCATTGGATTTGATCGAGGGTTGTGACCGAGACGGTCCAGCTCGAGACGAGCTGCCACTGGTAGTGGTGCGCTTGCGCTTCTTCTGGAAGAACGCGTCAGGCATGGTGGTGGTGGTGATCGAAGACGTCGAATGCGTCTACTATGGCGACTGCGATGCGGATAGATGTGGGTGGTGAAGCAGTGATGAGTTAGGAGGCAAGATGATGGCAATGACAAGCGGCGGTAGGAAGGCAGAAATTTGTGTCACACCTGCTGCTGCCACAAAATTCTCTTTCTTCTTGTATTTTTAAAATAACTTTTCGCATTCGATTCTCGCATCTCGGAAATCACCTGTCGCCAACCCCCGATTTTTCAACCCAAATTCAAGATTTTGCACGCTCTAACAATAATCAATTTGATTCAAAGTCGCCTTGCGTGGGCAGCTTGCATGGACCGATATGGTACTGTACCGAATCCTTTGCTGCGCGACAGGATTAAGCGAGATGTCAGGAGGCACGTCTGAGACATGTGCGCTTGCCCAGTGAAACCACCAACCGCACACAGCTGTCCAAAAAGGAAAAAAAAAAAAAAAGAGAAAAGCCGTGGCCTGCTTCCGATCAAGCAGCTCTCCCTTGATCAAGATGAGGATGCAGGAGTGAGAGGCGAGGGCAAGGAGGTACAAGCCCCTTGCCGTGCGATCTAAACTGCCCGTCCAATAGACCGTTTGCAGGGTGCAACCCTGTTTCGATGTCGCCCTAGGTGGTCAGCGGCTTTCTTGCCTAGCTGATAGCTGCTGCGATCCGAATAGGTCTATCGTCACACATGATCGACTGCATTGTTGTAGTAGTCTTGGTGTATGCAGTACGGAAATATATCTTACGATTGAGCTTGTCCTTTGTGATGACGAACTGCATTTCGAGACGAGCTTTAATATTGGCGTATGACGCCAAGTCGTCGGAGCTACTGCAGGCATGCAAGCGATTCTCTGCTTTAGCTCGCCCCCTCCTGCATTCGCTCCTGACACCTTGACCCTTCCTTACCCCCCTTCCCTTGCCTCCCCTGACCGTCGTGTGAAGAGTCGATTGCGATCATCTTGACCCTTGTGTTTTTCTCGGATTCACACGGTTCGACCAAAGATCTCGCGTACCTGGGAGGTATGTTGCTCCCACCTACTTAAAAAGGGTGATGCAAGCGAATGTGGATCCGTTCTGATCGGCTCAGATGATTGTGTCAGTGCCACGATCCGAACATGCGGCTCATTATTCTCTAATGATTCGCTCAGATACCTCTGCTCCCTCTGCAAGAATCAACATGCTGTACCTCTTGACGCAAGCCAACTGCAAAGATTGTTGCTCAGCTACCTGGAGGGATCGTGGTAAGCCAATCGAATGGCAGCAGGATTGTGGAGAGGTGATTCATCAGGAGAGCTACTACTGTATGGCGATGGTGGCTTGAAGCACAGACGGGAGAGGCTTTCTTCTAGCGGAATTGGAAGTGGGATATGGAAACTTGATGCTCGCACGTTGTCACCTCCTTGGCGTGTAATCTGATCTCGGCTTGCTGTCAAAGGTCTAACTATGTTCGACTGGATCTGATCTGTCGTTGCTCGCTGGCTCAGGCGCCATGCTTGCGAAGATCTGTGTTTTACGATGGTATGCAAACAGAGCCGGCTAAACGCTAAGCGATGTGCGAGCCGGGTTTTGTCACGGTCACGATATGAGGGAAAAAAAAAGTAAAAAAAATTTAAGGGATGCGAGCGACATGCCATCGAGCGAGCTTTGCGCCACCGCTCTGGTGTAAAGTAGAGTATGTGAGATGATAAATTGGCATCGCTGTGCTTGGATGGAGGTAGAGTTGGTTGGGCTAGCACGCTTGACAGGCGAATGCACACCGGAATGTTTTGCTGGCTGAACAACTGCACCAACACGAGTAAGAACCAAGATCCAGCGTGCCAAGTACTTATACGAGCATGGATCAGTCAAGGGGGTCAAGTATCGATCGCCTTTGGCCATCTTGCTCCTATATCACTCTGCTGTATCTCTCTACTCTGCCTTTCTTTTTCAGCATTTCGAACGCTCCTCCCAATCTCAGCTCAGCACCAACATTTTCCTGCCAGACAGACAGGAAACGAGCCAATCAAGGTAAGTTGAAGCTACGGGTTTTTCCGACGCGCAGAGCCCCATGTGATGTGTCGCACGCAGAAGAATGCAGCAAGGAGCTGCTCGACGATAGCAAATCAGGAGATTGAATCGATCGGTTGCAAGATCCAAGCTCGGATCACCGATGGACTCTCTCTGCAATTGCGGTAGTAGTAGAAGTACAGTTAGTAGTAGTAGTACTGTAACTGCCCGATGCGAGATTGCGCCATTTACAGCTACAGCTACGCCGCCAGATCTGGCATAATCTGCGTACTGTATGCGAAGAAAAAGGAAGAAGAAAAGTGCCGGTTTTTGTTTTTCGGATGGCGATCGGTTGGGTTGCATCGCGACACGAATCGCCATGGGAAATCGGCGTGAAATTATTAATTCACATTGGCAGATTTCATCCCACGCTCGAGGTTAGTCCGAGCCGGTTCATTTTTTCAGCCAGCCAGCCAGCCAGCCAGCCAGCCAAACAGCCAGACTTCTATACTGTATCTGCATACAGTGCAGTCCTGTGCACCGGTTGATGTGTTCATCCGTCGGTCTGCCCTTGCCCCCTCAATTGCTGTCCATGCTGCCAAAGTTTGCCAGTTTCGGGACCCTTGCACCGGTTGCAAGAAACCAAAGAAAGCGAGGATGCAAGGTTCGGGATCCACAGGTTTGCAGCTTGCACATGGCGCGGGACGGCTCACACGCGTCCACAACCGGTCCAGAGCCACCAAAGGAAAAGAGAGAAAGAAAAAGAAAAACGAGGTTTGGACATGTGAACCCTTGTTTCACCTTTAATTGTCGAGATCGTGGAATAATGGTGGTTGGGTTCGGTTTTGCTGCTCGGCGTCCACGGAGATGGTTGTCCAATTCTACACCGATTGGCCTTTTGCAAGCCGCCTTGTAGAATTTCCAGGGGGACGGGGGACAGCGAGCGCAAGCTGGCCGAGTTGCATACAGTAGAGCTGAGCTCGGCACCACAACGTTGTTAATAGATGCAGAGTTGCTGCATCGCGTGCGTATATTGGTCGAGTGGCGTTCAACTAGCTGTCATGTTTCAGCTGGCTTGTTTCTACAGTAGAACCCCTTCCCCCCTTTCCCCCTTCTGCACCCAATCGGTCACCTCGCAACTTTTTTCCCAGTAGCTGCTGCTTGTACTGTAGCACGGCTGAGATCGTGTTGGCCAGATTCTACAGCACACTAGTACACAGTATCGTACAGTACTACGCTACCGTCCAAGTTGCTTGCCAAGAGCCAGTCTTGCATGCATCCCTCGCAGCCGAGCAGTCTTATCGCTCCACAGCTGCACGTCGTTGGCAGCAGCTCCCGTTTCGTTTTTTTTCATTTTTCATATACCGTATCCCCATCCCCATCCCTCTTCCATCAATTCCGACGCTCGACGTTGCGTAGGTCCACCTCGTTTCCTGGTTGCCTCTCTCTCTCTCTCTCTCTCTCTCTCTCTCTCTCTCTCTCTCCCTCTCTCTTTTTCTCTCTCTGGCGTTCCCGGACGTAACCCGCTCGCTGTCTCCCCCTTGTCGCCTCTTGCTTCCTTGCTTGCTTTCCTTCTTGGCTTTGTTCCTTCATCAACTTCCACCATCTTTGCATCGACATCCTCTCCACCATCCGCTTGTTTGCGTCTCGATCAGCAGCGTTCCAAGCTTGACTTTGGCCTTTTCTTTCACATACGCTGCTCGTCCGCTACCCGCAAACCTCGCTTCAGATTGGTGGGCCCTTGCGTGCTGCATTGCTAGATCGCATATTTAGGCCAACTTTTGGCACGCTAAGATCGTCTCAAACAGCGCTTGCAACCACCACTGCCCTCGACGCTGTGTTGCTTTTTGCTGTTCGGCCGTTAGCAGCCGTACTTGCTCGTTGGCTAACCCAACCCTCATCTCCTGCATTAGCATTAGCTTGCAACACAACCGCTCGTAACATCTTCCATCCATCATGGTCAACCCTAACACCAGCGCTGACGCTTCTACCTCCTATTCTCACCCTATCGATTCTCGTGCTTCGCGCATTCACTCGTATCGAAATCAAAGCCAAAGCGCTCTCGTCGATACCATCCCATCCGTCGCTCTTCAACCTTTGCCCTCCCTGCCTAGTCAACTAGCACACTCCACAAATCCACCCCCCACAAATAAGCACATTGCACGCATCCGTCGTCGTCGCACCCGCACTCTCGACCTTTCCACCCCACCACCACTCTTGCCTCGGTCCTCTTCCGTTGACACTAAATCGTCGCGATCCACATCAGCCTCCTACCCTTCTCCACCCAGCTCCTCTCGACGCTTGTCTGTCCGCTTCCTACCTGCTTCCCAGAGCGTGCCTATGCGACCGCTGCAAACAATACCACAAGAAAGCACACTACAAGACAGCACTCCAAAGGCGGTTGGTCCCTCTCGATTCATTCCCTTGCCCTACATCTCTTCCTCTTCCTCCTCCTCCTCCTCTTCTTCTTCTTCTTCTTCTTCCTCTTCCTCCTGCACAAATACTAGCACTACGCCCACGATGCAGTCCAGCTCGCTTCCCAAGCGCAAATCCATGCTCAGCCCTGTTAGCGTGGCTGATCGAGCAAAGCAATTCCAAAACGCTTCCGACTCCTCTTCGCCCATGCCCATGCCCTCGTCCTCGTCCTCGTCCTCGTCCTCGGAACTCTCTTGCTCATCCTCGATCGCCGGTAAAGTACAAGAGCCCACCGCAACGATCCAGACAGCACGACGAGTCAGCATCTCGACCCCCAGTCATCGCCGTGCTCACAGCGACGCCAGCATCCTCGATCCTCATCTCGATCAACACGCTGACAGTGCCAGCAACCATGTCCAACGCGCGTCGGCGGCATCCACGCTTCGCACCTCTTCGATTGCCCAACTTGACGAGCTCACTGCCAAACTTGAACTCAATCGTCCACGCACCAACACACTCGCTCTGCCCAATCGCAACAAACTCAGCTCTGTCCTCATGCGCACCAGCATCGCCGAAGAGATCCACCACCAGCCTCAACAACGTTGTTGTCGCTCCACTGAAATCGTCTCGGCAGGCGTCGAAAGCTCCTCGTTGAACGACGCACACATCAACTTTCAGGTCTCGCCCTGTCTTTCCGAGGATGGCTCCATCGACTGGCACCATTTCGTTAGCGCCAACTACGGTGGCGTTGCAGAGATGGACTTGCGTCAGCCTATTTCGATCGCCGACCTTGCTTTCCCCATCCCGGCTCGCAAGCGCGTCTACCAGTCCAAACTCGCCAAGCCCGACAGCCCCACGTTCAACGACCAGGCTACATGGCTTGAGCAAGAGCTTGCACGCTGCAGCAGTGACGAGGAGGATGAGGATGAGTACGATGTCTACCGCACCGTTCGTCACTCGATCGATCAAGAGTTTTCCACTCCAAATGAGTCGCCGCTTCTTTCGCCCGTCAACGTGCTAGCTCCACCTTCCGTCGAGATCATGGGGCTTGGCATTCAAGACTCTGCGCTCTCGCTACCGAGACAGCACAAGCAAGCCGAAAAGTCGGACGACTCGTTGCTGGAACAGGTCGCTATGCACGAGGCTTGCCTCCAGGCCTTGCGAAATCTGGGCAACGACGAACGAGATCAAGCTTCTGCCGCTGCCATCGCTGCCAACGATCGACAGATGCTTCACACGCTCACAGTGCCTACTCTACGTACCACCGCATCCAACGGCGATTTTGCTGCCAGCACCCAAGCTGACACCTCGACGCTATTGTGTCAAGACGCAAACGATGGTGCCTTGAGCCCAGTGACCGAGCTGGGACATACCGTTGCCAGCAATAGCAGTGACGAGGCTGGAATGGTTCGACGCGCGTCTGGTGCCAGTTACCTGTCGACGGACTCGAATGTGTCGGCGGATGTTTCGATCGGTTCGCATGGTTCGAGCTTGTTGTACAATGCTCATCTGAGCGCTCCTGGGATGGAACGTGCGGATACGGGGCTAAGCACACGTCGCTCGTCGATTGCTAGCAGCTTGATGGCCAGCAGTGTGAGCCATGACAGGGCTTCCAACAAGCCGACTCGAAGTGCGTGGCGGATCGGTGGGGCGTCTCTTGCTCCTATGCCGCTATCGATTTCGTCGCGGATGAACGCTACGCCTCTGCCTCCTCTGCCTGCGGAAGCGTCAGAGTCGGTGGCCCGCGTGCGTCGACAGAAGCAGGGGACGGAAACGCGACTGAATAGTCTCGACGAACCCGCACGCTCACGCTTGCTGGGCGATTGGATGGTGCAACAATCTAGCCAAGGCTGCAGTGTCGAGCCACTCCCACTCAACGAGAGGATCCTTCGTAAAAATGGAGGTCTTGGCGAGATCATCCCTGCAACTCCCACACCGACGAAACCGACGACCAAACTTTCGCTATCGGCTCGCCTCGGACTCGGACTCGGACTCGGACTTGGACTTGGGTCTAGTGTCGAATCATCGACGAGTAGTAGTAGTGGTAGTAGTGGAAGAGGGATATTGTTGGGTCGAATGAGGGATCGCATCAAGATCTCAAGCGCAAGTGCAGTTGTCGTAGAATTGCCACCTGCCTGGAAGGATAAGCTGCAACCCCAACCCCAACCCCAACCCCAAACCCAACCACAGACCTCGCTGTCGATCCAACATCTAGCCGCAGTAACGTTTGAATCCGCTCCATCATCATCATCATCATCATCATCATCGTCAATCAGAGGTAACAAGCAAAGAGCAAGGTTCGAGTCGTTCTTCGAACTCAGCGACGAAGACGAAGACGACGACGAGGAGCAGGAGGCTTGAGATGGGAATAGGGTGAATTAATTGTATGACTAGTTAGCCGCATTTCACAAAGACACATTCCATTCGCTTAAATCAGCCCGCTCGCCTTACAGGCAAGGCGGCGCCTTTTGGCTTCAACTGCCGAAACCTCAAAGACGGAGCAGTAGGCGATTTCGAACCCAACCCGCCAAGTCTCAGCAGGGATTAAAAGTAGAGTGATCCATTTGTTTACCTCCCTCACCCAAATCGGGGATTTTTTTTGGGGGCTAGTAGAATTACTGCGCCACGGCGCCTTTTGACAAAACTTTGCTATTCCCTCAACTGTGGAGACACCTGGTGGCTCACGGTCTCTAAGCCGGGTCACGACAATAGTTGAAAGCAACCCGCTTTGCGGCTTTCCTCCATGATCCAGCGCGAAAGCCTGAGTAGTTTCTTTACCTCCCTTGTTGTTTCCTCGGCAGAACTAGCTCTCGCCCCTTCACCGCTGATCTGGGTAAGGCTCTATGATGGTTGCAAATGGAAAAATCAGAAAGTACGCATTTCGATTGCTGAATTGCACAACGATATGAACGCTTTGATATATCCGCCATCCTCTTGATCTTGAGCGCTCTCCTCCAGCAACACTGTGAGAGCCTTACCCGTATTGCAGGGATGAAGAAAAAAACTTGGTAGCCCCGTCCTTGGATGGTCGGCGACACTGATTCCACCTAAACCCTCTACGTCTTCATCCGACTTGGGGGGTAGGGTGGAGGTTGCATGTACCACGCCGACATTTACGAGTTGATTCAGCGAGAGCGGTTCGCCCGACGACGTGGAGGCGTGAAAGTAAAGCACAGGTAGACGCCATGTCGAACTCCAATGAATGCTCTGCGTCACCGTGACCACCCCCTGCGTCCCAACTTTCTCTTCCCCACCACCACCACCACCACCACCACCACCCGCCTCCTCCTCTTCCAGCAGCTCATCCTCGAGAAGGGAATCTGCATCGATCGTGCTGTGGGATGCGGGAGCGAGGATGTGGAAGGTTCTCGCCAGGGAAGCTGTAGGGTGGAATGCAGGGGAGATGGGAGGGCAAGGTGGTAGCCATTGCCATCCATCGGCGTAGGTGAGCCAGGAAAGAAGCGCCGGTTGCGAATGAGATGATAGAGTTGGATCGTGATTGTGATCGCGGGCAGAGAGGTAGAGATGGCAATGACGCTCGAATTGATCAAATGTCAGGGTGACAGCATTCAAGCTGGTCATGTCCGCGCATGGTAAAGTCGCCGACGGTCGAGTGCGCCCAAGATGAGATACGAGAGCGAGAGGAGTAGAGAGAGAAAGAGAGAGAGAGAAAGGTGTTGATCTGTGCCGAGTTGAGACCCTGAAGAGAAAAAGAGACGCAATTTGTTAGGGTGGAGTTGAGAAACATTGATAAATCTCAGAGAAAAGAGAGAGAGAGAGAGAGAATCGACGGATCGGGAAGGGATGCGTTGCGTGTGCCCAAAAGAGAGAGAGAAGAGAGGGAGAGTGCGTGCGTGCGTGCGTGCGTGCTTGTGCGGTGGACGGATGGGTTCCGACAGTGCAAAGCAACCCTAAGCAACGCAACTCAGCACGAGCCCACGCGCAATTCACTCTCACTCGGCACTTTCAACCCATAACCTTTTTCTCTCTCTCTCTCTCTCTCTCTCTCTCTCTCTCTCTCTTTACCCCCATCCGCATCGACATCAACTTGGACATTCCACCCCGACCCCCTTGCTTTTTGCTTGCGAGCATCCTCGACCTATCATGTCGACTCCTACCCCCCCCAACAAGGCCACCAATGCGTTACTCAGCGTCAACTTCAATCAGGACCATTCGTGCATCGCTGTCGGCACACCTACCGGCTACAGCATCACCAACTGCGAACCCTTTGGTCGCGTCTACACCTCCAACTCGGGCCCAACGTCCTTGGTCGAAATGCTCTTCTGCACCTCGCTCGTCGCGCTCGTAGCAACCTCGGATTCCGACCCCAAGAGCAATGCCTCGCCACGCAGATTGCAGATCGTCAACACCAAACGACAGAGCGTCATCTGCGAACTTCTCTTCCCCACCGCCATCCTCGGCGTCAAGCTCAACAGGCGAAGACTCGTCGTGGTACTCGAACAGGAAATCTACATCTACGACATCTCCAACATGAAGCTGCTCCACACCATCGAGACGAGTCCCAACCCCATGGCGATCTGCGCGCTCAGTCCGAGCAGCGATAACTGCTTCCTCGCCTACCCCTCCCCCGTTCCCTCGCCCACCAGTCCCTTCGCAAACTCGTCCAGTTCGGGAGCAGCCTCGAGTGGCTCGCCAAATGCAGGCGATGTGTTGATCTTCGACCTGCTCTCGTTGAGCGTCACCAATGTGATCCAGGCGCACAAGACGCCAATTTCAGCCCTCGCGCTCAATTCAACCGGTACTCTCCTAGCCACCGCAAGCGACAAGGGTACCGTCATCCGAGTGTTCAGCGTACCAGCAGCACAGAAGCTCCACCAGTTCAGAAGAGGCTCGTACGCCGCCAGGATTTACAGCCTCAACTTCAACGCAGTCTCCACCCTGCTCGCCGTCTCGTCCGATACCGAGACCGTGCACATCTTCAAACTCTCCTCCTCCTCCTCGAGCAAATCCGGCAGCAACGCCACGCTGCACAGCCCGGCGGGCTCCAACTTTGACGCTGGCTCGGATACGTCGTCGATAAGCGGTGGTGGTGGTGGTGCGTCGGGTGGGTATGAGGCGTTTGCCGGGTCGCGCAAGTCGGGTGCGGGTGGAGGTGGGGGAGGGGGAGGGGGAGGGTTTTCCGGCAGTTTAAGACGTCGGTCGATGGCGTTGGGGAGGGGGATCACCGGTAGTGTTGGTGGGTATTTGCCGAACAGTTTGACCGAGATTTGGGAGCCGAGTCGGGATTTTGCGTTTTTGAAGCTGCCAACGCCCGGAGTGAGCAGTGTGGTGGCGCTCAGTGCGACCACGCCTCAGGTGATGGTCGTGACCAGTGAAGGGTACTTTTATAGTTATAATATCGATCTCGAGCATGGAGGCGAGTGTGTTTTGAGGAAACGTAAGTTCCAACTCGTCCATCCACAAAGCAGTTGAGTTTTGGACTAACAATCTGAATCTTCTTCTTTTGTTCATTACTCGGGGCGCTCAGAGTATTCGTTGTTGGATGCAGAGTCCGATGCGACGTCAGCGGTGGGCGGCGGAGGGGGGAGTGGGGCGGAGTGAGGACACACACACACACACACACACACACATACACACACAGAGCAAGGCGGAGGAGGATAGGGGAAATGGTAACTTTTATGCGCGCATTAGGATTCGATCGAGGTGTGTTTCTCTAGTGTGGTGAGTTGACGTTCGAGTGTGTGCAGTTCGGCGTCGAGGGCGGTGAAGGTTTGGCTGAGGGTTTTGGTCTGTGGGGAGAAGCGGATGGTTTTAGTGTTTGGGTTGGAACTCTGGGCTGGGAGGGATTGGTTGGAAGGTAGACTTACATATGAGCTCCAGTTGTGGATGAGGGCGAGGACTCTTTCGTGAATCGTTTTAGCCTTGACTTCATGGTCGACGTGTTTCGATTGCACCGTGGTGAGTCTCGGCTCGGTTATCGCGCCTGCAAACTCATACTCAACATCGTCAATTCCACGATATATCTCAGCGGTGATGATGTGGGGGTTGGGGGGTGTAACTTACGTGAGAGGAGTCGGTTGTTATCAGCATCGAGGACCTTTCTCGTCTCCACTAGCTGGTAGATCCTCTGGATCTGTGTCGATGTATCCACTAATTCGGCGTATTGCGAGAGCAGGTAAGATGCCTGTTGGTGTTCATGCCAACTTGGCTCATCCTCAGCGATGATGGAGAGAGGGTGCAAGAGATGTGCATTGCGGTCCCAGTGATCGAGAAAATGCGCGAGTGACTTTCCCCCAGTGCGTTGCAGCGTGTCGAGCGCTGAAAGGATGTCCGAAAGTCGACCCAATACCGATCTGGTGGATGTGGATACAGTGGTGCCGTGAATCAGGTAGTGCAGTGTGCAAAGTCGTAGCTCGGCTGACTGAGTCGCTGTGATCGGGTCCACTTGAGATATCATTCTACACAGGATGATGGTAGGGAGGAGGCAAACGAGATAGCTAAATTGCGCGTCCAAATTATATAAGAGAGCAACACTCTGATGCGGTGATATCGCCGAGACCAACACTTGGGCTTGACTTGGATTAGAAGTCGACTTGAGTGCCAAACCTATCACCGGCATGGCTGATGACGAGCTTGGTGATCTCGACATCCTGCACACCCACGCCAACACTCTTGAACACGCTCTTCCGCCCCAGCGATTCAGATCGCTCTTGCTTCCTCCAAGCCTGTCCCTCCTCTTCCAGTCGTTGCAAGTATCGCTCCACCCCTCCTTGCCCGTCCGCTTCTGTGTGAGCGGGCAACCTATCGCCCAACTCGACCATCACATCCTGCAAACCCCCATCCCCTTTCTCCTCTAGAAACCCCTTGCTGATCCCCTGCAACAAACACCCTGCCTCCTCTCCGCACCTCTCCTTGCTATCCACAAGCAAACTCGAGCTACATGCAGCGAATTCCAGCAACCCCCGCGGGATCTCACACATGGTCGGCTTGTAACTTCCAACGCCCACATAATGTTGAGCATGCCGACTCTGATCATTGGTAGACCAATCGAACAGCGTGCAAGTCGAAGGAGTGCAGCAGATCACCAGCGACGAAGCTTGCACACTTGCATTGACGCTATCCCTCGAACCTGCGCCGTTGAGGAAACTCAACTGTATGCCGCCTATTTGTAGGTCTCGCATGAGCGATCCTAGCGATGCTTTAAACCTCTCCTCCTTGTCTCTAATCTCATCCGTCGCGAGGTTCCTATGCGATCCCACTATGACGTCGACTTGGTTGATGGCGGTAAAATACCTCTTATGTAGCCAGAGATGGTACAACGCCTGCGCACCATCTCCGAACAGCGTCACCCTGTTCACCTTTTGCCTCTGCCAGTTTAGTGCGAGCACTGAGCTCAACAGACTTGCCGCTGCGGTCCTTAGCGGCGTCAAGGTACTACTGTTCAGCACATGCGTCGCGATCCCCGTATTGTCATCGAAGAGCAGGTTGACGGCTGGGATCCCACTGGCCGAAAGAGGCACTGATACGCACTTGATCACCGACCCAGCACTCGCGCTCGGGTTTCTTGCCGGCATGAATAGTTGCGTGTACAGTGGCGTGGACAATGACATCCGACGTGGACAGTCATCCTCCGTCGTTGACGAGTGCAACGCCAAAGCTTGCGAATGCAGCAACGCTGCCAACGATAGCGTCTGCACAATCTCGTCAACGTCGAGACCAGATAGAATTCGCATCATCGTGCCTCCACCTCGTAGTAGCCAAGCAACATCCAAAATGTGCGCCTGCCTCAACCTCAACGATCCCAATTATACACCCCTTTTTCCATATATATTATAATAAGCTATCACACCACGCCCAGTATGTAGTATCGACTTTGTCTGAATGCAACCAACCGCCATTCTGTGCATCTACAAGACCCCCTCGGTCAACCTCTGATACATATCATACAACCTGGTAAAAGCACTACCTGCACTACTCAAAATCAACTTGTCCACAAACTCATCCACCTGACTCGCACTCAATCCCAACTGAAACCTATCCCTCAAATGCCCCGCAGTCAACTCGCCCAGCGCAAAACACGGCAACTTACTATCCCTCCCCATCAACTCCACCAACATAATAATCCTTTCTGCATGCTTCCGAACATCCCTAAACCCTTGCCGCATCAACGCCTTGAACTCTTCAAACTTATCGCTCTCCAAGCCGCCCAAAATATCGAGATACTCCTGCGGCATCTTAAACGGTGCCGCCTCGAAGCCGACCCCGCCTGGCGAGATTCCAAGCATAAATCCGAAATCGATATGGATCAACCGACCGTGATTGTCAACGAGGATGTTACCGTTGTGACGATCCTTGATCTGGAGCAGGTACGAGATGATCGAGTACCCCGCTAGCGACTCGATGAACCTATCCCTCGCCTTGGCGAACGTCGTCGAGCTGCTCGGCCCATACGCATTCAAAAAATGATCATACAACGAATACCCCGCCGCCTTATCCTCCTCTGCCATCCTCGAATACGCCTCCTTCTTGATCGAATGCACCGACACCGCATCCGTAATCGTCTCCATCAACCCGGAATTCTCCGAAGTCACCAAAATCCTAAAATACCGAACCCAACATCTGCTCCCCGTCTCCTTCCAGATGCGTCCAAACTCGTTGATCAACTGCACCGCCAGCTGCTCCTGCCTCAAATCCGCACCCGTTTTGACGATCACCGAAAAAACGTCCCAGTTCGCCAGATGGCCGTACGGCGACGAAGCACGGATGCGTTGTTTCTTGGCCGCCCACGATTCGGAAAACATGGCCGCCGAAGGATCGTCCTTATTGACCGCGCGTTGAACCGCCTCTTCCTCATCCTCAGCCATCGATCCCCTCCTCTGCCTCGCCCGCGACGCCGAAACCTTGCGCCCACCCGTCTTCATCCTCCTCATCCTCTCCTCCTCCAACGCCATCATCTCCTCCATAATCCTCTTGCGAATCGCCTCGGTCTCGGCATGCACCAACCGCGAACTCTGCCCTGCCCCACCGCCGCCACCTACCAAGGTCCGACTTGGATCGATGCTCGTCCGAACATGCGTACTCACCCCGGCACTCCCTTGACCGACCTCAGGCTTATCCCCACCTCCACCTGCACCATTGGCACCAGCGAGCGCACCGTTGGACGCGGCGGTACCATACCAATTGGTGGGGACGATCCACGAACTCCACCCACCCTGCGCATTCGAGCTGACGTTGGGACCGTAATTGACAATGGCTTGCGCCTTGTGCGCGTTGGTCGACTTGTTCAACTGCGACAGCATGATGGCTGCGGTGCGCATGCGTTGGGCATACTCGTCGAGCGAAAACTCCTTCATCGGTCGACGATGTCCAGCCGCCAACGGCGCATCCCCATCACCACTCGAACCCCCCTTGCCCCCGGGAGCTGAGATCCACGCCGCAGTATCGTGCAATCGATTTCTCGACGCCAGATCCTCCTCCTCCTCCTCCTCGTCGTTGTCGTCTCCCTCCGAAGACCCATCGTGCTCGCCACCGAATCCAGCCAGATCCGAACCGTACATCTGCTCAGTCAGATCAATCTCTTCCTCGCCCATCGCCTCGACACCAACATCATGGTCGGCAGTCGAGATATGCGACAGACGAGGTTGCATATCGACTGCACCGCTACCAAGATCGTCGTCCTGTTCAAAAGCTGGCGTCAACGGCTGGGATACGGGTCTAGGCGTGCTCGTCCGAATGATATGATCACCATCGATCAAAATGCGCGCACTGTCCCTGTCCCTGTCTCTACCATCTCCCATCCCAATCTCTGGCGTACTCGTGCGTGTCTCACCATCCTGCTCTGTCGTCGTCAACCCCGTCGCCCCCACCTGATTCAACGACGACGTGCCGCGCATCCCCGAAGACGACGCCACTTTGCGCCGACGCACATCCTCCTCGGTGACCAACTTGCGCAACGTCTCCCTATTCTGCCTCCTCTCGGGATCGAAATCGAGATCGTTATTGAGCACTTCGACATGCAGCAAGTACGGCACACGGTCGGCGGAATTGAGCACGACCGCTTCGCTCGGATTGATCCTCACCACGCGATGATGGCGCCTCCCCCCCTGCGCACCGCCGCCGCTCTGTACGCCATCGCTGCTATCCGCCGAACACCAAAGCGGGAAACACACATCCGCCGGCAATTTATGATTGAGCGCAGTCAACTCGGCGCGCAACGCCGACAAGCGCGCCGGTTTGGGCAGCAACAACAACCTCGCCGAAATGTCCTGCAACAGCAACAAAAATTGGGTCTGCACTTTGCAATAGTTGGAGCGCAGCAAGCTACGGCGTGCATCGGCGTTGTACAGTGTCAGGATGGCTTCGGTCTTGGCGACCGACTGGTGAAGCGTGGAGGACGAGGCAAAGGCGCAAGAGACGCTGCCTCGAGATGGCGTGGCGATCAGGTTGGGAACGGAGCGCGACGAGGCGACGTTGTTGATCTGTCGCTGCGTTGCGCGCGTCCACGCTGACGCTGACGCTGATGCTGACGACGACGAATGCAAACCAGTATTGGCGGCGGCTTGAGCATCTTGGGCTTGGCCAAATACGTCACCGACCGCCGCCGCCGCTTTGCCCTTGAAATCGTTGAAGCCAGCATTGAAGCCGGCAGCCAAGGTGGCGAAGGGATTGTCCACTTTTTTGGCAACATCGGTGGCAGGGAGCGAGCCGCCCGAAGTGACTTCTTGCGTGCTGCGGAGGCTCAGCTTGGAAGACGAGGCGGGTGGACGTGCGTCTTTGGATGGCGCCACAGGTGCAGAGTCGGCGCGCGCGAGCGAGACCGAGGATGCGGCCATCTTGACCAACGAGCCTGCAAACGCAGATAGACTCGACTCTCGGGCATGAGCTTGTCGCGCCAATGGAGCAGCAGCAGCAGTGGTGGTGGTGGTGGTGGTGGTGGGGAGGGGAGGTTTGTCGTTGAGCGAGTCATCGTCCGAGCTGTCGACTGCGTCATCTTGAGTACGATCGTGGCTGTCATAGAGTTCGGAATCGTCTTGTACCAAGCCGGCGTCATCGTCGTCGTCATCGTCGTCGTCATCGTCGTCGGGGTGGTGGTGGTGGTGGTCATCGCGGGAAGCCAGCGCATGCTGCATGGTATCAGGAGGTTGGCTTGCTTGCTCGATGGCGATATTGCCTGTGATGGAAGCCAAACGCGGCATGGCTGGTGTGCTGGCCATGATGGAGCCGATACCGACGATGTTGGCGAGCGGCGTATACGGCGACACCTTTTGCCTGTTGGTCAACGTGGGCAGCGTGTTGAGCAAGGTGTGAAAACCGGCTTGAAGGAGGTTAGAATTGGAGTTGGATGGACCGGCGGCATTGTTGGAAGAAGAGTTGTTGTTGGCGAGGGGATCTTGGAAGAGGATGCGCTGGCATTGGTTGAAGACGCGATGGCAGATGTGGAAGGAGGCGGTGTGTGGGTTGGAGGAAAGATCGGAGAGCGCGGCTTGGAAGATCCAGAGGGTGAGGAGAGCGATGTGGACGGATTGGTTGCATCTGCGGAGGATGAAGCATTCGAGCGCACGCGACTCGGACGGCTTTGTGATGAGGAGATGGCAGAGCTGAGGCCAGTAGAACTCGACTTGGTCCGAGGGAAAGGCGGACTCGAGCTGGCTGACGAGGTAGTAGGTGATGCCGATATTGTCCGAGTAGGTGCGCAGATAGGAGAGCGCGAGGTGGGGAGAAAAGTAGTCCGAGTGGAAGAGCCTAAGCAAGAGACTCGCCATGGTTTTGGTTGGTTACTCAGCTAGCGCTGGCTGCTCGAGCAGTGAGAGGATGAGAAAAGAAGAAAGAGGAGGTAGGATGAGGATGAGGATGAGGATGATCGAGGTGCGCGACTTGGGGACGCGTCTACCAGCTGGCAATCGGTTGCATCAAGGGTGGATGAGGTGGGTTGATGGGTTGAGCGATGGCGAGCCAGGCCATGGCAAGATGAGGATGAGGATGTGGATGTGGATATGAGATAAAGAACAGAGGTGGAGCCAGACCAAATCCGAGATGAAGAGCTCTCTCTCTCTCTCTCTCTGTCTCTCACTCACTCACTCACTCTCTCTCGTGTGTGTGTGTGTGTGTGTGTGTGTGTGGAATCACAATTGGTCCACCGAATTGAACCAACCCTCTTGACAATGTTAGGTTATTCTGATGAAATATATATATATATGAAACTGTATTATGTCAGGCTTAATAATTGGAATTGGATGGAAATCAGCAGCTTTGGAGCTCACGTGACAGCTGAGCGAGTTGGGATAGTTTAGACCTTTTGTCGCTGCTTTGCGATTCCCCCGCCCCGCCCCGCTCCACCGCGCCCAGCTCAGCTTGGAATCGATTTTTGTGACATTTGAACGCGTTGCTGCCATTTCAAACAACAAATCTAACAGTGCAAATCCAAGCTTGACAGCTCAACGCTGCCAAGTTTGACGTTTCCATCCACCATCCCATCCCATCCCATCTTTCATACCTTCCAACTCACCTCACCTTGGATGGCGCGCTCGTCTTAAACATCAAGCCTCGCTCTCATGCACTTCCAACCCTAGTAGTAGCAGCACCACCACTCGCCTATTCTGCTTTACCCACGCCAGCCCATCTTGGTGGTCACCAAACCATGGCGTCGTCAACAGACACGCCATCCCGGCGTACCATGCCCGATGTCGAACAGCTTGCCACAAAGCTTTTCGACAAATCCACAGATGCAAAGGCCAAACTACCCATCGCCTTTGAGCTCAAGGAACTCGTCGATCTCTTTCAAAATCTCGATTACGCCCTCTTCCTCAAACACGTCGTCCCCGCTTTTGTCTCGTTGCTCGATTCCACACCATCCAGCTTCACCGCAGAAGCGTCCGAGCAGCGTCTCCGTCATATCATCCTCGAAACAACACATCGTCTGCCTCAGCAAGAGGTGCTCAAGCCGTACGCACATACCCTCATGACCGCCATGCTCAACGTCCTCCGCGACGACAACGAGGACAATGCCGTGCTCGCACTCAAGGTCATCATCGATCTCCATCGCTCCTTCAAGGCTGTGCTTCACGATCAGGTCCAGCCCTTTCTCGACTTGGTCAAAATCCTCTACAGCAATATGAGCAATACTGTCGAGCACGCTTTCCAATCCGAAGCTTCCCAATTCAATGCATCCGCTCCAGCTGCTTCCACCTCCTCCTCCGATACCACCACCACAACTTCTTCTTCACAACCAACATCAGCCACCGCAGCTACCGATTCTGCTCCAACAGCCGCTACCACCCCCGCTGTCAACGCCGCAACGGATGCAGCATCCACCACAGTCGCATCCACTCCCTCGGCTACCACCTCCACCTCAACAAAGCCGCTGCCCAAATCCATGTCTAGCTTCAAAGTCTTGACCGAATGTCCCATAGTCATCGTCCTCATCTTTCAGAGCTACCGATCCGTCGTTGCACAGGCCATCAACGTCTTTGTACCTCTTATCATCGAAAGCTGTCTTTCCCTCCAGGCCAAACCCCAACGTCAGGCACACCAAGCCGCCAAGGCCAACCGCGAGATCTTTGTCGGCGTCGCTCCAGGCATCAAGAACCGCGCGCTCTACACCGACATGATCGTCGCCCAAGTCAAGACCATGTCCTTCTTGGCATACGTCCTGCGAGGCTCGGCTCCCGTCATGCGTCCCTTTGCACACGTCCTCCCCGAGATCAGCGTCCGTCTTCTCAAAGACTGCCCACCCGAAGCCTCGGCGACGCGCAAAGAGCTCCTCGTCGCAACACGGCACGTCCTCTCCACCGAGTATCGCGCTCACTTTGTCGGCCAGATCGATACGCTCCTCGACGAACGAGTGCTCATCGGCACCGGCGTCACTTGCCACGAGACCCAGCGTCCGCTTGCCATCAGTATGCTCGCCGATCTCGTCCATCATGTGCGTCAGGAACTCTCACCCGCTCAGCTCGTGCGCGTCGTCCACATCCACTCCCACATCCTCCACGACTCGACGCTCGCACCCAGCATTCAGACCATGTGTGTCAAGCTCCTCCTCAACCTCGTCGAAACCATCCTCACAAAGCATCCCGACGGCGCTACCGACATCTTGGCCTCCATACTCGACGTGTTTGTCGAAAAGCTCTCCAGCTTGCATCGTCTGCGTGCCGACATGGAGCGCATAAGGCAGATCAAGCACCACTCCGAACAAGCGCAAGCCAACCATGCCCTCGACGCCGTCGCCATCGAGCGAGGCAAACCTATCCAAGCCGCCGCCACCATGCTCGACACCGCAGGCGACCCGCTCAAAGACGCACGCTTCCTCTTCCGCAACATTCTCTTTGGCTTCAAGACGCTCATCCCTGTCCTTCGCCATCGCAACGCTGCCCACCCCGACGGCGCTACCGCTGGCAAGCTGCTCGTAGACGGTGTCAAGTGTTGGTCGCTGCATGAAGACCGCGATGGCAGGGAGGAAAAGGAGGTGCTCGATCTCTTCACCACCGTCTTTATCGACCTCGAGCCCCAGGTGTTCCACGAGGTCTTCACAACGCACATGCCTTTCCTCTTCCAACAGATGCTCAACTCGCCAACGCTGCTCGGCATCCCCCAGAACCTGCTCAGCAACGACGCCGTCTCCAAACGCTTCGTCGGCATCCTGCTGCGCTTCCTCGTAGACCGTCTCGAGGAACTCGGCAAGTCGGACAAAAAGCACGCCTCGATCAGCTTGCGCCTCTTCAAAATGGCCTTTATGGCCGTCACCATCTTCCCCGAAGAGAACGAAGTGGTGCTTCAGCCTCACCTCAGCCACCTCATCATGGAGTCCATGAAGCTCGCTAGCAAGGCCGACGAACCCACCAACTACTTTTTGCTCCTCCGCGCTCTCTTCCGCAGCATCGGCGGCGGTCGCTTCGAGTTGCTCTACAAGGACGTCCTCCCGCTCTTGCCCGTCTTGCTCGAAAACCTCAATGCCCTGCTCAACGCCGCCGAGCCCAGCAGGAGGGAGGTCTTTGTCGATCTTTGCCTCACCGTGCCCGTCCGTCTCAGCGTCCTGCTGCCCTACCTGGGCTACCTCATGAAGCCGCTCGTCTTGGCGCTGCAGTCGTCGACCGAGCTCGTCAGCCAGGGTCTGCGCACGCTTGAGCTGTGCATCGACAATCTCACCCAAGAGTTCTTGGATCCCATCATGGCACCCTATGCGCAGGATATCATGGCGGCACTGTGGCAGCATCTGCAGCCGTTGCCGCACAACCACCAGCACTCGCACACCACCATGCGCATCCTCGGCAAGATGGGCGGTCGCAATCGCAAGCTCCTCCAGAACCCGCCCAGGCTGTCGTACATCTCGCACAAGGCGCCCACCTTCCCCGTACACTTTGACGCTAAGGCGCAGTCCATGACGCTCACGCCTGTCACCGAGCTCGCGCTGGCCAACATCCGACGCACCGATCCTTACTATCGCAAGCATGCCTTTGAGCTCTTGAAGCACACCACCGCCTTGTTCCTCGATGGATCACTCATGGATGCCGACCGAGAGACCGTGTTTGGCAAGCTCATCAAGGGCTTGTTCGATGCTACCAGGTCCGACGATTTGAAGCATGAGGCGGTCCAGTATCTGTTTGGCATCTGCAAGCATGTCTTCCATGCCGAGATTAAGCGTGACATGCCGTCCTCGTCGGGCGCATCAAGCCGTCACCTGTGGCCCATGACCACCTCGTTGCTCGAAGGTCTCACCAATGCGCTAGCGCTCAACGAGGCTGGCAACGATCCTGCGCCCCTCATCGAGCTGCAGCTCCACATCATTCGCGAATTCCTGTCTGCGTGCGAAAAGGCCCCCGCCACGCGTCCGGACCTCGGCCACATTGTCATGCATTCGTTCGCCAGCAAGTTCTGCTCGCAGTGCTACGAGCAGCTCTGGCAGCGCAAGACGGGCGGTTGGCTCGGCGTCGACATGCTTGTACGTCAGGCTGATCTCGGCCAGATCTGGGTGCGCGACCATCAGCTCGAGATCGTCCGCGCTCTCCTGTTTATGCTCAAGGACATGCCCAACGACCCACCGGGCAACATCGACCAGGTCAGCGACACGCTGCTCCAAGTCATCCATCAGGCGTATACCGTCAAGCCGCCCGCTGCGGATGGCAAGCCCGAACCCGCGGCACCGGAGCGTCCGAGTCATCTTACCTACCTCATCGGTATCCTCGTGCCTGAGCTGTCGAGCTCCAACGCCACAGTGCGCACGACCACGCAGACGGCGTTCAAGCTGCTTGCCGAGCTACGCAAGAGCACCGTCACCGAGCTGCTGACGCCGCAGAAAGATCGTCTACTGCAGCCCATCTTCACCAAGCCGCTGCGAGCGTTGCCGTTCGGGATGCAGATCGGTCACATCGATGCCATCACGTTTGCACTTAACCTCACGCCACCGTTACCCGAGTTCAACGAGGAGCTCTACCGCGTCTTGACCGAAGCGTTGGCGCTAGCCGACGCCGATGACCAAGCGCTGATCGGCCGCACGTCGCAGTACAAGAACATGATCGCCGTGACCAAGTTGCGCGTCGTTGCGATTCGCCTGCTCTCGTCGGCTATGGCGTGTGGCGATTTCCTCTCGGCAAAGCATACGCAGATGAGGATGAAGATCATCTCGGTCTACTTCAAGAGTCTCTACTCGAGGAGCGAAGAGGTGGTGCAGGTGGCGTACGAGTCGCTCAAGACGGTGCTGAGCCAGCAGAGCAAGCTGCCCAAGGATTTGCTGCAGAGTGGGCTGAGGCCCATCCTGATGACGTTGGCGGATCGCAATCGTCTCACCGCATCGGGACTCGAAGGTTTGGCGAGGTTGCTGCAGCTGTTGACCAACTACTTCAAGGTCGAGATCGGCACCAAGCTGCTGGATCACTTGACGAGCTTGGCGGAGCCAGCGGTGCTCCATCGTGCCGCAGCTGGATCGCTCAGGGACAACGAACAGATCAAGACGTTGGTTGCCATCGTCAATGTGTTCCGTCTGTTGCCCGAAGCGTCGTTCCAGTTCCTGCCGCGGCTTACCACCACCGTCGCCGAGATCGAGTCGCAGCTCCGCAGAGCTGGACCCACGCCGTTCACCAAGCCGCTGACGCTCTTCCTGAACCGGTTTGCCGACAAGGCGGTAACGTACTTCTTTGAGGGAGACAAGCTGAGCAACCCCAAGTTCCTGCGCGTGGTCAAGCTGTCGTTGGCGTCCGACGACGGGCCGCAACTGAGGAGCCAAGTGACCGACAACCGCGAAAAACTGCTGTTCCCGTTGTTCGCCGACGACGCTACCGCAGCGCAGGTGCAGGCGGGAGTCGCCATCATCCAACAGCTCGTCGACCGCGATCCCCAGTGGCTCGTCACCAACAAAGATGTGTTTGAGAAGCTCATTGCGCTTTGGAAGAGCCCGGCGAGCAGCAAGCGAAGACGAGACGAGGCCAACAGCAGCGCCACCAAAGTCGTTGCCCCTGCCGCTGGCACCCCCGCTGCGGCTACTACGGCCGTTCGGAGAAGCGCCAGCGAGACCAAGCAGCTTATCGAGCTTTTCCTGTCGTACCTCAGCATCGAACCGCACGTGGAAGCGTACATCGCTGTGCTGGATGCCTATACGTACAAGATCGCGTTCGACCTCACGTTTGCCACCAGGTTTATCTACGAGCATCTGTGCGTCAAGGCGAGCAACTCGTTCAAGAAGAAGATGTTCGAAAGGTTCCTGACGCTGTTCGAGGATAAGGACGCGAGCCAGACGCTCAAGACGCAGGCACTGAGGGTGCTCATCAATCCGATGTTGTTGGCGTCGTATGGTCCGCCCCCGCCCGCCGCGGAGAGTGCACAGGCTACGGCCGCTCCAAAGTCATCGCCCGCTCCTGCTGCGTCGGATCGCGACGGCGATGTGGAGATGAACGACGCTGCCAAGGAGGACAAGAAGTCTGAAGCTGCCAGCACGACGGTTGCTGCCACTGCCACTGCCACTGCCACTGCCACTGTCACTGCCACTACCGATGCTGCTGCTACAACGTCCGACGAGGCGAAGGATGCTTCGGCTCCTGCCGCCGACGACGTCGAAGTCATCGACGCCGAGCTCGTCACGCAGATCGTCAATCGCATGTGGAAGCCCTTCCAGAACCCCAAAGCCGCCAACGAACTCTGCTCCGACGACGCACTTCGCATCGAGCTCCTCCACATGTCCACCATGATTCTCGAGCACTGCTCCGACCATCTTGCACCGAACGGCCAGCTGAAGAAGGACACGATCAAGTTTGGCTGGGCCAACCTGACCGCCGAGGACGTCACGGTGAAGAACGTCGCCTACATCTTTATCGCGCGCTTCCTCGAGATGTTTGAGAGTCCGATCAAGATCGTCGGCCAGGTGTACTTCGGCTTGCTGCGTGCGCACCAGTCCGAAGGGAGGAGCATGGTCAAGAAGGCGTTGGATATTTTGGTGCCCGCATTGCCCAAGAGGGCTGGCGCTAGTGAGAATGGACAGCCGCCTCAGTGGGCCAAGTGGACCAAGCGTCAGCTGGTTGACGAAGGCCACAACGTCAGTCAGCTGTTCGCCATCCTCAGTTTGCTGGTGAGGCATGCCGATCTGTTCTACAGCAGCAGGGAGATGTTCATCCCGCACATCGTCAGCAGCCTGACCAAGTTGGGTTTGGTGGCCAACGTGAATGTCGAATCGAGGATGTTGGCGGTGGATCTCGTCGAATTGCTGCACAAGTGGGAGAAGAGGAGGCAGGAGCATGTCAGGTCGCAGCAGGCTCAAGCTGACGGTGCCAAGGAGGATGGCGCGGCCGTAGAGGAGGCCGCCACTGCTAAGCGTGGCCTGGATGGTACCGAGGAGCCTTCGGCGGTCAAGAAGGTTCGCATCGACGAGTCCGGTATCACAGCATCGGCCAAAAGCACTTCGCCTTCTGCACCCGCTTCGAGCACGGTTGCACCAGCAGCGATTTCTGCAAATTCCGAGGTCGACGCCGGTCTCACCGCAGCCGACCATGAGTACCTGATGCCCATGAATCTGCGTGAGATGACGGTCGGCTTCCTGGTGCGGTTCGTCTCGCTGTCCATGGAGCCCATCTCCAAGGCTGGCATCGTATCCAAGGCCGCCAACCTTCTTTCCGAGATTCTCAAGGCTCCGTACTGGTCCGATGTGCAGGTTCGACTTTCCATTTTCCAGCGCCCGCTCATCCATACCGAGATCAACGAGCAAAACACGCCCGTCATCTGCAACGCGCTGCGCACGCTTCAGATCGTCGTCGAGGACAAGACCGATGCCTACATTGCTCCGCACGTGCCGCAGCTTCAGAAGTTGCTCGAGAAGAGTGCCGCCACCGACGAGGACTCGCTCGTGGAGGCGCAGAAGCCTGTACTCGAGCGCATCTTCCGCGTCATTCCCGACCCACCTCCGGAGGAGGACGCGGATGGAGAGGCCGACATGGACGGTGCCGATGACAAGAAGGATGACGAGGACGCGTCTGCCAATAAGGATTCCAAGGATGAGGCAACGGATGAGCTGGCAGCGTTCCGCAACTTTGCCGACAACCTCATCGCCGACGGGTTGAAGCAGAGCCAGCATCTCTACAGCGTGTTCGGTATGCTCGATGCGTGGAGCCAGAGCAAGCCGGAAAAGATCGACGCCCACCTGCCGGCGCTGAGCAAGGCGCTCAGTAAGCTGACCAAGGAGCATCTGGCGGCTACTGCGCCCGTTCCGGCAAACGATCCCAATCTCAAGTTGCTCATGCTGGTGCTCGAGCTGCTCAAGCGGAGGATCTCGAATCTGGGTGACCAGCGACGTTGGTTGCTGTCCGCATTGGTGCAGCTCGTGGAACGCTCGAGTTCGCTGGAGTTGTGCCGCTTCTTGCTGTCGACCATGTCCAAGTGGATCTTGGAGCAGCGCGAGGCGTTCCCGACCGTCAAGGAGAAGGCGGGCATCTTGCTCAAGATGATGTCGTTCGAGTCGAGGGACAACGACCAGCTGCTGAGGGATTACTTGGATCTGATCCACGCGATCTACACCACCCCAGCGTTTGCCAGGACCGAGCTGACGGTGCGCCTCGAAAATGCGTTCTTGCTGGGTTGCAGGCACAAGGATGCACAGGTGAGGCAGAAGTTCATCGACATCTTTGATCGCACGCTGGTGCGTAGCGCTGCGGGCAGGCTGCAGTACTTGCTTGGTCATCAGAGCTGGGAGTATCTGGCTGAGCACTACTGGGTCAGCCAGGTGCTCGATCTGATGCTGGGCTCGGTCGATACAAACTGGCCGCTGCTGGCGCACACGAGCGTGCAGCTGGGCAAAGGTGGCAGCAGCTTTGTCGCGACGCTCAAGAGTCTGCAGGTGGGAGAGATGATTGGCTCGATCCGGGCGCTGCTGTACACGGATAAGGATCTTGCGCATCAGATCTGGGCCTCGTTCTTCCCAGCCGTGTGGCGTTCGATGACGAGGAAGGATCACGACGATATCACGCGTGCTCTGATCGGTGTCCTGACGCGCGAGTACAACCTGCGTCAGATCAGCAAACGACCCAACGTCGTCCAGACCCTGCTCGAGGGTGCACTCGCGTGCAAGCCCCAACTCGAGCTGCCCCCGCACGTCGTCAAGTATCTCGGTCGCAACTTCAATGCATGGCACACCTCGATCGAGCTTCTGCAGAACTTGCTTAGGTCGTTGCCGCGTCAGGACGATGCGATCCGCGAAGCTGGGCAAGACGCGCTCACCGAGTTGTACGCCGAGCTCTCGGAGGAAGACATGTTCTACGGTCTTTGGCGAAGACGATGCGTGTACGCCGAGACCAACAGTGCCATCTCGTTTGAGCAGATCGGGATGTGGAGCCAGGCGCAGGTGCAGTACGAGACCGCGCAGATCAAGGCGCGCTCCGGTGTGCTCAACTTCACCGAGGCCGAATACCATCTGTGGGAGGACCAGTGGGTGTTCTGTGCGCAGAAGCTGCAGCAGTGGGACATCCTCACGGACCTGGCCAAGATGGAGGGCGACAACGATTTGTTGCTCGAATGCGCTTGGCGGTTGTACGATTGGACGACGGAGCGCGAGACGCTCGAGCAGGCGTTGGAGAGCTTGTCGGCGAGCGCTACGCCGAGACGTCGCGTGTTCGAGGCGTACATGGCGTTGTTGAAGTCGCAGTCGGGTCAGGATAAGCCGGCGGAGTTCGGTAGGATCTGCGACGAGGCGATCCAGCTTACGCTCAAGAAGTGGCATTCGTTGCCGACCGCGGTGACCGTGGCGCATGTGCCGCTGTTGCAGATCTTCCAGCAGTTTGTCGAACTGCAAGAGGCGAGCACCATCTTTGCCAGCTTGGCGCACACCAACGCGACGAATCTGGATCAGAGGTCGGCCGAGCTCAAGGCGCAGATGCAAACGTGGCGCGAACGGTTGCCGAACTTGTGGGACGACATCAATGCTTGGTCGGATTTGGTGGCGTGGAGGCAGCACGTGTTTGGCGCGATCAACAAAGCGTACCTCCCGCTAGTGCCTGTGATCCAGCAGAGGGATGGCCAGAATGCTTCCACCAACTCGTACGCCTACCGAGGCTATCACGAGACCGCGTGGATCATCAATCGATTCGCGCATGTGGCGAGGAAGCATTACCTGAACGACGTGTGCATCTCGTCGCTCACCAAGATCTACACGCTGCCCAACATCGAGATCCAAGAGGCGTTCTTGAAGCTGCGCGAGCAGGCCAAGTGTCACTTCCAGAACCCGAACGAGTTGACGCAGGGTCTGGATGTGATCAACAACACCAACCTCATGTTCTTTGCCGCGCCGCAGAAGGCGGAGTTTTTCACGCTCAAGGGCATGTTTATGGCTCGACTGGGGCTCAACGACGAGGCGAACCATGCGTTTGCCACGGCCATCCAGATGGACCTCAACCTCGCCAAGGCTTGGACCGAGTGGGGCAGGTATAACGACCGACTGTTTCGCGATCGACCCAACGAACTCTCGGCCGCGGGCAATGCGGTCAGCTGCTATCTGCAGGCGGCCGGACTGTACAAGAACGCCAAGGTGCGCAAGGTGCTCATCCGTGTGCTGTGGTTGCTGTCGTGCGACGACAACAAGGGCACCGTCTGGCAGGCGTTCGAAGGGTTCAAGGGCGATGCGCCAATTTGGTATTGGATCACGTTCATCCCGCAGCTGCTGCAGAGCTTGAGCCACAAGGAGGCGAGGTTTGCTAGGAAGATGCTCATGTCGATTGCAAAGACGTTCCCACAGTCGCTGTACTTCTATCTGAGAACGACCAAGGAGGATTTTGTCGCCATGAAGAGGCAGAGTCTGATGGCTGCACAGCGGGCTGCACAGCAGCAGGCGAGACAGCAGCAGGCTGCTGCAGCTGCTGCTGCTGCGGCGGCGGCGGCAACGGCAAATGGAAAGCCTGCCAACGGTGCGGATGCCAACAAACCCGCTGGCGATGCAGCTGCGACGACCGCAAGCAGTCCCGCTAAGACGGATGGTGCCACGCCGGCTGCTGCTGCTGCTCCTTCGGCTACACCAGAGGCTGGGAAGGCAACGTCTGCTACGCCTGCTGTTGGTGCCGCTCCGGGTGGCGCAGCTCCTGCTCCAACTCCTGCTTCTGCTGCTGCTGCTGCTGCTGCTGCTGCGGCGGCTGCGGCTGCGGCTGCCAATGTGCCACGTCAACCTTGGGAGTATGTGGATGAGATCCTCAACATCCTCAAAACGGCGTTCCCGCTGCTGACGCTGACGATGGAAAACATTGCCGAGCAGATCCAGCAGCGATTCAAGCCTACGAACGAGGAAGACATCTACCGGCTGACGAATGCGTTGCTGAACGATGCGCTGCAGCAGTATATCCAGCGCGCGGTGTCTCCGACGGATTCGGGCGTGCTGCCGGCGTCGTCGCAAGCCAACGTGATCCGATTTGCCGACAACTTGCCGCCGGGCCCGCTCAAGACGTCGTTCGAGGAAGACTTTGTCAAGTCGAAGCCGACGCTGCGGGACTATGTTAGCAAGTTGCAGCGATGGCGCGATCGATACGAGACGAGTCTGGATCGAAGGCCGTCGAAGCAGCATTTGGAGCATTGCTCGCACTATCTGGTGGAGTTTCAGCATCAGAAGTTTGACGAGGTTGAGGTGCCAGGGCAATATCTTAAGTTGGAGGATAACAATTCGGACTTTGTCAAGATCGCTAGGTTCATGCCGGTTTTCGAGATGGTTCGGAGTTCGGGTATGTGTACTCGACGATTGACGATTTTGAGCAATAAGGGGACGATGCATAGTTTTGCTGTGCAGTTGCCGAGTGGACGGTATTGTCGTAGGGAGGAGAGGATGTTTCAGTTGTTGAGGTTTTTCAATCGGATTTTGGAGAGGAGGAAGGAGACGAGGAAGAGGGGGTTGGCATTTCATGTGGCGTTGGCGTTGCCGTTGGCGCCGCAGGTTAGGTTGATTGATCATGATGGTGGGTTTGTGAGTTTGCAGGATATTTACGAGAGGCATTGTGAGGAGATTGGGGTGGGGAAGGATGATCCTGTGATTGCGTGGGTGGAGAAGATGCGCAGTACTTGGGAGGGGGGAGGTGGGGGTAGGGGGAATGTGGACTTTACCAATTTGAGGATGGATTTGATGGAGGAGATATCGACCAAGTTTGTTCCGGATACTGTCTTGTCGCGGTATTTGACTAGGTCGATGGTTTCGTCGTCGGATTTGTATATGTTGCGAAAGCAGTTTACGCTTCAGACGGCGGCGGCGTCGTTTGTTACGTATTGTCTGTTTGTTAGCAACCGACTTCCCAATCGGATCCACATCTCGCGCACTTCGGGTCAAGTCGCAATGTCGGACGTCGTTCCCACCTTCAACCCAACCGCTCCCCAATTCAAATCCACCGATCCTACCCCATTCCGTCTCTCTCCCAACCTACAAAACTTTATCGGTCCCATCGGCATCGAAGGCGTCCTCACCTCTTCCCTAATGGCACTAGGTCGAACTTTGACCGAACCCGAACGAAACCTAGAGGAATACCTTGGAATCTTCATTCGTGACGAAATCAACTTGTGGTTACAAGGCATTCAACGCCAACAAACCGCCTCCTCCACCTCGACTTCGGCTTCGACAATGTTGACCGAGGCACCAAAGGAAGTCGTTTGGTCCAACTTGCTCGAAATCGTCAAACGCGCCAAACTCATCGCTTCAAAACACAACCTAGACAACAAACTCCTACCCCGCACCCCCACCCCCTCAGCTTCACAAACTACTACTTCTACATCCCCCACCACCACCACCACCACAACAACAACAACAACAACGCCCGTCAGCTCAGTCGTCCTAGACCTCATCAACTCCGCCAGCAACCCCAGCAAACTCGCCCTCCAAGATCCCACTTGGAGTCCCTGGCTCTAAGACAACCTTGACACCTTTTGTAGAGAGAACGCAATGATGGACGAATGCCAAAATTTTTTCCCCTTTCGAAGAAAACGTGTTTACAAAAAAAGACACCTTTAACTCAAACGTGATCCTAACCTGACTGTGATCCTTCGACGACGAGTGGTTGACTGCTCCTCCTCCTCCTCCTCCTCCTCCTCCTCCTTGTTCTTCTTATCCACCATCTCCTCATCGGTATCTGTGGACGGCTCGGTGTAGGTGAATACACCACTTCGGTTGCGCGTACTTGTTCTGCGTGTAGCTCGGGTGTTACGAGTCTGAACTTTCGACTGTGGCGCCACCACCTTCACCCGACGTTGACGCTTGGCTCGCGTCGACCTGGCATTCTCTTGCTGCTCTTCATCATCATCATCATCATCATCGTCGTCGTCGTCGTCATCGTCACCACCGTCATGACCAGAGGCGCGCGTCGATGTGCAGGCGAGCTGAGCCAGCGAGATGATCTTTCGCTTCACCGGCGTAGAGGATACGCGCGAGTCTTGCATCGCCACATCCCCATCCCCATCCCTGTACTCGACCTCGGCTTCCTCCTCTTCCGCTTCGGGCGCATACTCAACAACCACCTCGACCGCCGCTGAATCTGGCTCTTCTCCTTGTCGTTTTTCTTCCTCCTCTTCTTTTGGCTTGAAGAATCGGCTCGTCTCACCCTCACGCTCACCCTCTCTCGCCTCCACCTCCATCTCCTCTGTACCCCTTCCCTTCCCGGCCTTCCCCTTCTCCTTCGGCTCCACTTTCTGCATCTTGTCCCCGTACTGCTCCTTGACGCGCTTGACGATCTTGACAGCATTGATGAGCCTTCTCCAATTCTTCATGGCGCGTTCCATCCTCTTGGTCTGCTGCTTCAACGCATCCTCATGCTCCTGCTGCCAAAACGCTTCTTCCACCAGCTCGGCATTCGCTTTGGCCACCACAATACCCGTGATCTTGGGCATCCCGCGCTGCTTGCGAAACTCAAACCCAGTGATCGCCTCCGCAAATGGCACGCCGAGCTTCTTTGCCGTCTTGGCAATTCCCGAGTAAGGGAGATGCGTGGCATTCGCCGGAAGCATCGACGGCACAAACAGGTCGATGTTGCCAAAGCCGTTGGTAGGGATCACACCATCCTCTCCGACAGGAGGTGGGACGTAGAGTTGGGTTTGAAACTCGGCATAGAGACCTTCTTGCGCTGTTTCGCGGCCTTCGAGACGCGCCTGTTCCTCGGCTCGCTTGTTGGCGAGCGTGTACCCGCGAGCCTTGACAAACTTGAGTGCCACTTCACCCTCCTTCACCACTCGACCTTCGTTGTACCACTGACGTGAGGAACGCAGTGTCTGCACATCGGATTTGGAGAAGACGGGCGTACCTTGAAAGGTGGCAATCTGGCGTCGCGGGAAAACGACCTCGTCCCGCTTGAGAAACTTTTCGAGAAAGTAGATGGGATGGTCCTTGAACCCAGCCATGGACGATGGCATGGGCTCGCGCGAGCTGTTGTCGTGCAACTCTGCATCCTCCATGGCGTCCCGATCCAGCTTTTGCGGTCGATGGAAGGCACGAACGACCTTGCTCCACCAATCTTCTTCGCCTTTGGCACGCGTCGGCGGACGCAGACGAGATACACGCGAGTTGAGCGTCTTGGTGTAACGCGCTGTGACATCGCGAGCATAACCATCCTCCTCAAAGGCGACGACGTAGATGAGCTTGTTCTGACGATCAAAGCTGGGCGGCTCCATGTGGCGGTTACCGGACGGTCGAACTAGGGAGCGCACGGGATCCACAGTGATCCACCTTTGATATGGCTTGGAAAAGACCTCGACCCACATGGTCGGCGCAGCTTGGAGATCTACGGGGTCGGCAGTGGTATCATCGCCAGCGATCTCGGAATCCTTGAGCTGCTTAGGACGAAATGCTCTCAATTTGACCTTGTGGTCGACCTTGAGAGGTGCCTTGAGGTTCTTCCACTTTTCAGGGCGGTAGTCTTCGTCATCACTCTCTGAGGGTAGATTGAGATCTACAGGATCTGTCTGCTTAGCTTTGCCTTTGGTGCGAGCGGTCACGGTTGACTCGGATGCCTCCTTTTCCTTTCTGGGATCAGGCCGAGCAGAAGATGCATCAGACTGCGTATCGTCCACTGAGATTGGCCGCTCACGACCGCCCTGCCGCGACGCTCTGTCTCGACATACGCTTGCACCACTCTTGGCCGATCCAAGGAGAGCCTTCTTGGTGAGATCGGTGTCGTGTTTGGCGAGTCGACCTCGGGAAGCTGGACTGCGCTTGGGCTCGCTGACCTTGCTGGTGCTTGCTTCGTCGGCGGATGACAGGCTGCTTACGCTGATCGGCTTTTGCGGACGCTGACGATGCGACGTCGACGAAGTTGCTGAGGTGCTGAGATCTGCGTCTTCGTCCGAGGTGAATTCGTTGATTGGTTTGGATGTGAATTGGCGCGAGCTAGATCCTCGGGCTCGGGCTCGGAGCTGATTGGGCTTGTTCTCTGCCTGACTACCTGGTTGAGCGGTGTTGGCAAGCTTGCTAGCGCCTACGCTCCAAGCTAGCGGCTGAGGGCTGATGACGAGACGAGCTGGGATGCCGAGGGAGCGACAGAGAGCGCAGAAGAGCTGGACACTCGTCTCTCTGGAACCCGAACGCTCCGTAGCGCGCTGGATCAAGCCAGCAGGCGAGGTGATCTGCTCTGCTGCTGGAAGCAGACGCAGATAGATGGGGCGGATAGCAGAGCCTGGTGCAAAGATGGTAATCTCCATGGCCTTGTCTGGTGGCTTGAGCGAACTTGCGGCGGCGGCGGAGGACGAGGAGGAGGAGAAGGAGGTGTCGATAGCTTTCGCCTTTCCCTTGCCCTTGCTCCTGCTTGTGCTTTGGCCCTTCGCATTGGATTCGGCGGCATCTTTAGCATCTTTGTACCGTTGTTGCTCTCTTCGTTCTCGTCGATGGCGTTGCTCTCGCTCTGTAGCTGTTTCGACGATCCAGCCATCTATGCGCCTGCCGGCACTGGGAATGACGCCGGTGGCAATGTCGTGGTCAGGTTGGCGGAGAGCCGAGTTGGCGACCATGGCAGGATCGAGTCGGAAGCGTGAAGACCACCAGCGCACCAATTCGGAAAGGAAGCTCTCAAACATGCGTATCCTCTCGCGCTGCTCGGTGACCTTCTTTGGATGAATGGATCGCAGCTTGGTGATGAGGTAATCTGGGACGGAGTCTGCCAGCGTCTCGCGAAGGGCAGCGTCGTTGCACCACTTGTTGCGCACTTTGGTATGCGCCAGCATGGAAAGCACGAGGAGCTTGTGTGCGGTGATGCGATTCTGACGATCGCGTGGGGTGAGAAAGTTGTTAGATTTGGGCTTGACGTCGGCTTGCTTGGTCGAGCGGCTGCCTACGGAGATCTCGACGCCACGATGCTGTCCCTTGCCATCCTTGAAGATGGGTATTGACTTGTTTGTTGCTGTGTCGCCATCAGCTTGCTCCAAGACATCGTCGTCATCATGTTCATCTGCTTCGGCCGTGCCATCTCCGTACTTGGCTTGGACCTGGCGATAGGCGGCTGCGTACATGTCGTGTAGCTCTTGATCCTGGGCCGTGTGATCCGGGTCGAGCTCAACATCCTCCATGTCGAGATCTTGACTTGCCTCGCGCGTGCTCCCGGCTTGCGCTAGATCGTTGACATCGACATCCTCAAAGTCGGACAGATCCATGCCATCGTGAGGGTCGTCCGGCTGCCCCACAGATGCGTCGGTCGAGATTTCGATGACATCCTGAGGGGATGACTTGCGTGGTTGTGACCGCGATTTTGGCTTGGAAGAGGAGGAGGATGGAGGAGGATTGGCAGCAGGTTTGGTTCGTGATGGCATGTTGGAAGAGGACGAAAAAGACTCGTTATGCGTTGCGATGCTCTCGCTGCTGCTGTCCTCCGAGACGGAGTGAATGTCAAAGACCTGCTCGGGATCAGCTTGAGGAAGATCCAAGTCGTGGTAAAGCTTGTTGGGCCTTCGAGCATGGCCATGCGGCTTGTGCGGAGATCTCATCGACTGATGCCTTCGAGTGCAATCTTGTCGAGATGCATGGTAGCGCCAGAATCGCTCAAGGCGAAGATGACGAGATGGTGGTTATAAAACAAGACGAAGCTGTCCATGGCTGCGGTTTGGCAGAGAGACAGTTCAGGTCGGCTATGATTCCGAACATCTGAGCTGCATCGACTCAGCCTCTGCAGCGGAATAACCACATTTTTTTTTTTTTTTTTTGGGTTTTCGGAAGCTTGCCGCGTGCCATGAGTGTGTGAGTAAGAATAAAATGGCAGGTGGAGGTCCATCTCGGCTTGAGCCTGACTCAGCTGTGAGCCCGATATCGTTATTTCTGTGTTGTGATCATCAAGATCTAACAGCAACATCTTTTTCCGATCATCAGTGTTCATCGAGCACCCACCTTGCTCGATCTTGGTTTCTGTCCGCACAAGCAACTGTTGTTTGGACGATGGGGGTTCCTCTTCATGAGCCTACTGGCTGCGATGTATCCTTTGCATTGCATCCCTACACTGTGGGCTTGGATGTCCAATTGTGCCGTTGAGAGCTGTGGCCTGAGAATCACCGATGCGGCAGGATCTGCAGATCGTATTTGGCGTACCGTAGTGGGCTGATCTGCGACTTGGCGAGAGATGGACCCTGGGTCTGCAGATCGACAGGAGTGTGTCGCAAATTGACTGAGCTTTTCGATGACACTACGTCGATGTACATATTATATTTCTTTACAGTACAGTTTTTGACTCCGGCCTGTGAAGCTCCTGAGACTGACTGGCGCGGCCTGACGAGCTCGATCGGCCAAGTGGACCCCAAACCAAGCAAGCTTGAATTTTGTATTTGTTTTGTACAGTCTATCGCTTGCTATCTGTGGCCCAACCCCCAACGTTGGCTTGAGCACAGTGCGCGCGATTGGGTCATAAATCTCAATCGAAAATGGACACTACTGTGCACAAATGCACAAATGCGGCCAAATTTCCACCTCAATTTCCAAATTGCTCTGCAATAATGGGCTGTACTGTTTGTTCACTCCACCCCCTTTTTTCTTTTTCTTTTTTCTCGGCTGGGCTATCGCCGTACAGTTACTCTGACGCTCACTATCTCGCTCGCCGCTCTGCCCTCCACAGTAAAGCAGCGGTGCAGCGGTGCAGGCTTGCATCCCCAACTTGGCCTTTCGCTCTCGCCAAACCCTTACTCTACTCTACTACTTACGCCCAGTGTCTTGCTTGGCTGAATCCGCCCATCTATCCGTCCATGCGCGACTGAGCTTGTCAACCCCGCGCCTCTCACAGTCTCCCTTTGCATTGCTCCCTCTATTTCGCGCTCCCTCGCACTTGCTCACCTCCACCATCCCTCCATCCTCGCCTCAAGAAAGTCTTTTTCAGGATGAAGCTCAACCTCTCGCTCGCATTCGTCGCCGCTTTGGCCACCGCCTTCACCGGCGTCGAAGCCGGTGTCCACAAGGCCAAGCTGCAAAAGGTCCAGCCCTCCAAGGAGCTCACCCTCGAGGGTCTTGCTGCTCAGGCCGAGATCCTGCAGCTCAAGTACGGCAGCTCGTTCAAGAAGCAGGCTCCCTTCGCTGCCAACCCTGAGCACGACTTGTCCATCCAGCCCATCGCTTCCTCTGACTCGGCGGCTGCGTGGTACGCCGAGGCCAAGAAGGGTCACGGTGTTCCGCTCACCGACTTCCTCAACGCCCAGTACTTCTGCGACATCTCGCTCGGTACTCCCGCTCAGGACTTCAAGGTGATCCTCGACACCGGTTCGTCCAACTTGTGGGTTCCTTCCACCAAGTGCTCGTCCATCGCCTGCTTCCTCCACAAGAAGTACGACAGCTCCGCCTCGTCGACTTACAAGAAGAACGGCACCGAGTTCAAGATCCAGTACGGCTCCGGTTCCATGGAGGGTATCGTTTCCAACGATGTGCTCAAGATCGGCGACCTCACCATCAAGGGTCAGGACTTTGCCGAGGCCACCAGCGAGCCTGGTCTGGCTTTCGCCTTTGGCAAGTTCGACGGTATCCTGGGTCTTGCCTACGACACCATTTCGGTCAACGGCATCGTGCCTCCCATGTACCAGATGATCAACCAAGGTCTCCTTGACGCTCCTCAGGTTGCCTTCTACCTCGGTAGCTCCGAAGAAGACGGTGGCGAGGCCGTGTTTGGTGGGATCGATGAGAGCCACTACTCTGGCAAGATCCACTGGGCTCCCGTCAGGCGTAAGGGTTACTGGGAGGTGGCTCTGGACAAGCTTGCGCTCGGTGATGAGGAGCTCGAGCTGGACAACGGTTCGGCCGCTATTGACACGGGCACAAGTCTCATCGCCATGGCCACCGACACTGCCGAGATCCTCAATGCTCAGATCGGTGCCACCAAGTCGTGGAACGGCCAGTACTCGGTTGACTGTGACAAGGTCAAGGATCTTCCCGACCTCACCTTCTACATTGATGGCAAGCCATTCAAGCTCGAGGGCAAAGATTACGTGCTCGAGGTGCAGGGCTCGTGCATTTCGTCGTTCTCCGGCATCAACCTGCCCGGCCCCCTTGCTGACATGCTCATCGTTGGTGATGTGTTCCTGCGAAAGTACTACTCGATCTACGACCTGGGTAAGAATGCCGTTGGTCTTGCCACTGCCAAGTAAACCGGGTTCCTTTCCTTGCCTTTGCTATCCTTTCCATGCCCATCTCGACTCGATCATGGACCCGCAACACATTGTCGTGACGTTGGCCTTGGCATGATCCTTTTCCTTCCCTTACCTTGGCCTTTCCCATCTACATGTTTTGACATTTACACATGAACCGAATGCAAGAACACGCACGTCAAGCTAGCGGCCGGACTGCTCTGAACAGGCCTTTCCACTTGTGCTTGCTTGGCATCCTCTTCTTTCATACCGCTGAACACTTTTGATCAACGATCCTCAGCTCTCTTGCTCCCTGCCTCTTGCCTTGTCCCTAGTCTCGGATGCAATCTGCTCTCGTACTGCAATCACAATTTCATAGTTTAGCTCGATGCTGATTGGACTTGTATCGTTTGTTGATTTGCCGTGTCAGTGTAAATGTGAGAGAGGTTGAGGGTTCTAGGGTCAAGGTGGAGGAGGGTTGCGGCTTGATTAAAATTTACGCGAGCTGCAAGCGCGACAGGGATTGAAATAATGCGCGTCAAGAAAAGTGTTGCTTTGCCGCCAAAGAGAAAGCGGGGACGGCCAACACGAATTTCACACCTTTTGTGCGAGACTTTTTCGACTTGTTAACCACCATCTCGCCTCACCCACACACACACATACATATTCGATCTTGGCACGACGGTGGAGGATGTTTGGAGATCAAGCGCTCAAGCTGGTGACAGAAGCCAAGGCGTGTTTGAATCTGGACAGTCTCAAGCCTTACAAGTGAGTTTCTCGCTCTATCATCCAAGACCTTCTTCTCGCCCTACTGACCTTGTCTCCGCATCAACCCATTACCAGTGACGAGTTGATACGCTCTTTGATCCTGGAAACGAAGCAACTTCATACACATCTGCGTACGCTATTATCGACGCTCGAATCGCAATCCGCCTACCTCGCCCCCACCGAGATCTCCGGACTCCAATCACAACTCCTCATGCTTCATCTCATCGTACAATACAACAAACGAGCCCTACTCATCTACCACAACGTCCGTCTCGATCTACTCACCACCCACTCAGCCCAACATTCCTTCTCCCTCCCAATCCTCATCGCTAAACATCCACACCTCACCACATCGCTCTCCCCAAACGAACACGACTACCTCAAACGCTACATCGACACCATCCACTCGACCAAAGTCGATTGGCTCAACCTCTCCCCCTCGTTGAAACTCGATATCGCAGATGGTCAGGTGTACGAAAAATTACCCACCCAATTGCTTGTGACGGTCAAGGTGAATCGCGATTTGGAGCAGGTTTGGTTGAGTAGTGCACAGACAGCGCCTACCACGTTAAGGAAGGACCAGACAGTGACCATCAGTAGGGCAGATGTAAGAGGGCTTATCAGTAGGGGGTGGGTTAGTGTCATCGATGATAATTAACATTGAACAAGGTAGAATTGTAGATATGGTACGGGACCGAGGGGAGGGGGGGGGGGGATAAGGATAATGAATTAGATAACGTTAAAAGCATTAATTAGGGAGCTCCAGTGTTGCGACTCGATCAAGCATCACTCTGGTCGTTTTGATGGTGCGATTGAGCCTCGCCTTCGCCTCCACCCCTACTGGAGCCCGTGGGCGAGGCGCAAGACTCAGCAGGGTGGATGGTGATCTTGACTTGATCGCCTCGATCGTGGGATGGAGTGGCTGGCCGTTTCGTTTCGACCGTGCAAGTCGAATGATGCGCCGGAGTTTGCCACGAGTTGGCACCATGCGTGGTGGGACGGTAAGTGTTGGAGCGCGCACGACCCTGGCCGATATCATCATCGTCGTCATCGTCGTGTTTTGACTCGTAGTCTTCGTCATCATCACGTCCAGCGTTGGTCGTGGCGCTGAGAGGGTGGAGCTCGGAACGACTACCAAACGAAGTACGGTAGGTCAGGGTGGTACCTGAGAACACATCTTCTTCCAGGGTGGTCATACGCGTCGTTGCAGCTTCCATCGACGGAGCCAAGTGCGTTACAGATAATCGCCCCACTTCCTCCCGACGACTACCACCAACCTCGACCTCATTCGTTCGGCCCTCACCACCCTGACGTGCAGCATCGACCGGTGTGGAGAAGCGTCGCGAGAGCGAAAGCGTCTCATTGCCACCCACACCGCTATCGTCAATAGCCTCATGCTGGTCATACAAAATGCGGTTCACCTCGCCCGTCGAAGTCGCCATCCCACCACTACCACCACCACCACCATGTGCTCCATCGTTAGCGTTACCGCTATGCGCGTAGTTGGGGTACTCACTGCGCTCACGCTCGATCGTCGGCTGCATCGGGTGGATACCAAAACTCGCATCAACGCTGTGGCCATGCATCGCTTGACAAGACGACGGACCACTCTGAACCATCCCCGGTGCAGAAAACGAGTACTGCGCCTCAACCTGCTGCTGCTGCGTCGTGTCGAGGCCATACGCCAAGCGACCATCCCACGCTTCGAACGACGACGACGCTGCCGGCGCTTGACGGCTAGCAGCATAAAACCCTCCATCGTGACTGTTGAGCAGAGGTAGGTTGGATTGCGCAACGCCAAAATTCGTCGCATCGATGCGCAGGGAGCCAAGATCAACCGAACTCCCCAATCCGCTGCGGGGACTGGCTTCGATGGACGAGGGCATTCCGTAGGGGCTCAAGTGATGACGTTGGTTACTGTCCAGCGAGGCTTCCGAGAGGTTGGTCGAGACCGACGCGGGACTGTCGAATTCGCCTAAGCCGACCTCACCGGTTCGAAGCGGGTTGCGAAACGTCTGCCAGGCCGAAGACTTGTGCAAGCTCGATGAATTCGACATCCCCGCAGCGGACTGCATAGGCATCGGCAACTGCATCACCCCCCCGCCAACCCCAGCATACCCATCTGCGGTCGTCGTCATCGCTGCCGCCGTATCCATCGTCGATGCAAACGCACCCTCGGCACCTCGAATCCCCATACCATTCATCAATCCGAAGTTGTCCGCACCCATACCAGAGTTCGTGGCGGCGGCGGTGGAGGTGGTGGTGGAGATGGCCCGAGCCGCACGCAGGTCTGCATCGCGGAAGACGATGAGACGTTGGAGGACGGTGTTGCATCTTGCGAGCGCTTGGATTGCAGAGCGGAGTTCTTCGTACGGACCGTTGAGGATGTGTCTGCTGACGTTGGTCGCTTGGTGGTCTTCGGTGAAGTCCTCGCACTGACGCCAGCTGACTTTATGCTGTTCCGACGTGCCATTCTTGAGCGGGACAGGCGCAGAGCGGAAGACCTCCATGAAGAACGTCGGTGGACGGTGGAGGTCGATGACGAAATGGCCTAGCGACACTCGAACGCCCTCGGCTCTCTCTGCAATCGATGGGCTGAATGGTCCGTCAAAGTAGGCGGTGCGGATCGACGTCCACGGCACTTCGAGTTTGAAGCCGATCGATTCGCTGGTGAGATACCAGGTCATGGATTGGAGCCGACGCGAGAAAAAGCAGATGAGTGGCGATACGCGTCGCCACGTGCCTATGCACAGTGCAGAGGTGGGAATCGCCGTGACCGAAGGCGTCGGATCGGTAACATCGCGAGAACGACCATCGACGCCCGTGGATCGGTAAACGTCCTTGTCATTCAGTCGGAGACTGCAACTCTTCTTGCGCGCCACTTCGGGATCGGGATCGCCTCTACGCTCGATCGTCTTGACCTTGGCGCGACGGTTCTGGAACCACACTTGGACACTGCGTTCGGGCATTCGCAGTTTGCGCGAAAGCTCCAATCGAATCCGACCAGTCGGGTTGCGATTCTTCTCAAAAAACGCTTCCAGACTACGCAGTTGGTCCGGCGTACACTTGTTGCGCTTCTTGCGACCACGAGGACGAAACGCCGCCGACAGCTTCTTCTTCTCCGGTGGAAGATCCGAATCGGTACTGTCTTCGTACGAATCGTTGTCGGCACTCGAACCAGCTTGGAATGGTAGACTGTCAAGTAGAGCCATGCTTTCGGACGAATCCAACGGCTTTTCATTTTGATGCATGCTGTCGCCAAGATCAAGTTCGCCATTGAGTCCCACGTGCAAACCAGCATCTTGTTTCAGACCGAGTGAGTTTTCTTGAGTACCGTAGCCGTAGTGAAGGTCGAAAGCGTTGGCGTTGTTGGTCTGATCGTGGTATGCGAGTGCGTGCTGCTCAGGGATCGAGTCCGGCCAGAATGGCTGTTGGTAGTAGCTAGCCGCTGTACCCATGACGGCAGAGTCGTCTTGAGTGGACCAGTTGATCGGGTAGCCGTTGGGATCGTAGGCTACATTGGGATCATCACGTTCGACCATGAAAGCGCTACTGCTGCTGCTGCTGCTGCTTGAAGCCATGATGGAATCGTGTCGACGCAGATCGTGATGACTGGATCTCTGCATGACGACGTCCATGGACGGAGAGCCTGCGGAATCCAAGTCGCGCTCCTCGTCCTTGACGTGCGGCGATGTGATGGTCTTGTTCGAGGTTTGAGAGTCGCTGCGTCGACGAGATGCCAGAGCAGCTGCGTTGGCCTTGTTGGCTTGAACCGCTGCAGCTCGTTGCGGTCGCTGCGACATGATGAGAAACAGAGACCCTCGCGCAACGCGTCGCGACGAGATGAAAAGGAAAGAAAACCCAACAGAGGCAAGGTGCAACGTGGGAGTACGCAACAGATGAAAAGAAGCCGACCGAGAGGATGATGGAGAAGGAAGTAGGTAGGTATATATGAAGGAAGGTATGAGAAAGCAAGAAAATTTGACAAGGATGAATGAGGAGATGTGCAAAGGCGAGGTGGATAGGACAAGATCAAAAAGTGGGAGGAGGTTTGGGTTGGTCAGTACCAGGCTTGGTTTTTCAACCACGTTTCGGACCGCTGCCAGACCAAGCTAGAAGGCTTTGAACCGAATCCGAATCGGCTGCCTGGAACTAACTCTAGTGAGCCGGAATTGAGCCACAAGCTAGCCTAGTACAAGCGACTGTGTAGAGGAGAGGAGCGCAAGCTCGCGCACGGCCTTTGCACAGCGGTCAAAAGAGAGGGGAGGGAGAAAGAAAAAACAGGGTTGCGGCCGTTCAGTGCTCACTGTGGGAAAGTCGGGATCCACAGCCGGTGGCGTGTTTCCCGTTTCCGGAACGAAGACCAGCGCTCCGTAAGCAGATGGAGCAGCTTGCAAAGCGTTGCCAAGAGCATGCATGCACGCTTTGAACTCGAGCCCACCCAACCGCGACCTTGTAGCCAAGCTGCAGTTAAACGCGTAGCACAAAGAGGGCTGACGAGAAAGAGAGAGAGAGAGAGAGCCAAGGATGGAAGCTGCACAAGATGACGGTCCGGTCCAGGCTCGGTGGTAGGGCAGGGCAAGCTACAGTATGACATGCCAATTTTTCTCCCTTTTTCCACCGAAAGCCAGAGCTTATGTTGGACAGGACAAGGTTGGTTGCGCATTTTAGCTCTTTGTGACGCCAGGCACCGAGTGTATGCCCGCATCTCCGTCCCAACCGAGGCTCGAGGCTGTTGGGGCGTGGGACAGGCATGGCTGTTGTGGCAGATTCAGTTAAGTAGCTGAGAATAGGAGGCTTGAGGTCAACGCCCTCTGATGCAGAAGCAGCTGACACTGGAGATGCGCGTTGCAGTGCAAGGTTTGACAATTTCCCTTGAGTCCCCACCACCGGTCTACAATGTGCAAACGGCCAAGGCTGTTGTGCTCGAAACAAGAGATGAAATCCAGAAAAAGGGAAAGGTGCATGTGGGCAAGCATGCACCGCTATTGCTGCGGATGCGGATTCCAGCAGCAGGTCGACACTCTGGTGGGAACGCATGTCGATAATTTGGCAACTCATGATCGAGTCCAAGTGTTTTTTTTTTTTGGCACGTGATCTTGGTCTGGCGTTGATCTTAGCTGGAACTTACCTGTTGAGCAATCGTCGAATTTGGCGATTCGACGTTTGCTGCTGGTGCGATCGGATGTAGGTTACGGAACAAGTTTGTGGGGAGTCAAAGTCACGAGACAGAAGCGGAGATGAGATGACAAGGAAGCGAAGGCGATCTCGCTGGGGACGGAGTCTCGGTCTTTATCTATTTGGTTGGAGCAGTAGACGTGTTTTGGCAATAGGCTGTGCTGCGACAGTATCAGATGGCTAGACTGCTTGTTGGTTGCAGACAAGGTGCTAGCATCACACAAGGCTCAAACAAGATGGCACGGAATGGCGCTTTGTTGGGGAGCGACTGTTGTACACTTGGGCCACGGCGGAAAGTTACGAGAGCGATATGGCCGTTGTCAGAAGCGTAATGGGCGAGTGTGCACTCAGGAGGAGAACCTCTAGCGGGGTATTACTAGAGGGTCATGCGCGATGTGGGCTGAATGAATTCAAGGGCATGAAGGCACGAACGAATTTTGGTTCATCGACGACGAGGAAAGCTCGAGCCTCTGTTTGATATGTTAGTTGGGGTGGGTCGAGGGGCATCGTCGGGTGAAGGTGGGTAAACTAAAACGCTACTTGAGAGGACTTTGAGCGATGCGGTAGCGATGTACTGGAGATAGGCAGGATGATTGGTTGGAGCTAAGAGGGTGGTGGTTCGAGTCGCCAAGCATCGCAGAAACAATGACGAGCTCGGCTGCACAGTTGGACACAAAAACGCGCGACGCGATCTACGCTTGACAGGAGAGCTCGGAGCTAGTGGACTGTCAAGGTCAGTGCACCTGGCGCAGCTTGACGGAGCGACCACCACAGCAAATGCCGAACGCACATGAAACCAAAATGGATTGCTACAGAGATTGAAGCGTTGCTGGGTTGAAGGAGCAGAGCTGCAAGATATCAGCGGTGGACTGCAATGGAGAGCTCAAAGTGGATGCGCGTCAAAGGGAGCGCGGCCTGTTTCATGAAGCAGCATGCTGCGCCATGGAGGCCTGAACGCAATCAGATGATGGGGGTCTGTGTGCAGAGGGCTGGCGGGTCCAAGATGCAGGTAAAACACCAAAAAAGGGGATAGCAGATATGTGCCGAACCCGACGTACAGTATCGTAGAGTGTGAGCCGAGTTGGATTTGATTTTGGCGCTTGTGACTGGATTGGAGCATTAGTGGCTGCAGCACGTAGCGTGTGATGGCAAGGGTAGCTCTACACCTGAAGGCAGCTGACCACGCCCTAGCAAGGACCCTGCGTCAGGAATAGCATGAAGCGGCGGTCTACTGTATTGGCAAAATCCGATGGATCAAGTCGATTTAGTCTGGTTTGCGGGCCTTTTGATTGTGGACGGTGGCACGGCAAGAAAGAGGTTGGCAGTCGTGGACACAAGTAAATCTCAAGCATTGCAGTATCCGATAGCATTTGCTCGTGACGCTCATCAAGAGGCTGCAGCAAGCGAGCGTCGATTCACTACACTGTACCGTACTGTACCGGTAGTATGTGGAAGAAGAGCTTCAGAGAGAGAGAGAGAGAGGACGAAAAAGATTGCCGGTGAGTGCGTTGTTGGAAGAAACGCGTGTTGGAGAGGCCAAGTGTAGTTATAATAGTTAGAGTGAATTTCTTTTTGGGTGTGGGAGGGACCGGTCCGCATCTCCGCGTCTCTTAAGTAGAGTGGCCACAAGTGTGTTGCGTGATTGCGATGCAAGAGGCTGCACATGTTCAAAGCGGCTTTGGATTGTGGATTCGGTAGGTTCAAGTTGCAAGTCGACTGCCGAAACACTCGGAGCTCGAGCTAGGCTTTTTTTTGGTTTTTTTTTTTTTTTTTTTTTTTTTTTTTTTTTTTGGTAGAGAATGGACTGACTGCCCTGGAGCGGTCCGAGGACGGCCAGGAAGGAGGAGGTAAGGTGAGATTGCCGTTCATGTGGATGCTATTGTGCTCGGCAGTCTTTGTCTTAGGCTTGCTTTCTTTGCTTTCTTGTCATCAGGCGATCATGGTCAGATTCATTTGATAGATGAACAAGCCTTGACCAAGCCTCGAGTGGGTTTGGTCTCAGCGAACCAGCTTCAATATCGGGCGCAGATCTTTGTAGCCAACGATGTTGTTCTGCTCCGCTCTGACATGCGGTGAATTTGTTGCAGTGCAGCAGCCCGAAAAGCGTGTTTCGGTCTAAAACCGAAAAAAAAAAAAAAAAAAAGAAAAGAAAAGAAATCGAAACACAAGAGTGAAAGATTTGGGGCAGCCAAGCCAAAGTGGAGGCAAAGAATTGGTTGCCGATGCGATCCTTATCACAATCCATCGATGGCAAGAAACAGCTGCACACTCACTCCACCTTTGCTCCTTTGCTTGCCTTTCCTCAATTCATCGTTGAGTCAAGACTCTTTCAAAGCCAAGCAGATTTCAAACATGCAGGCTGGGTCGTCGTAAGAAACAGAAAAGAGTGTCTGGATCCAGCATTGATACAAGGGGTAGCCGTAGGTGTGCCAACAAACAGTATGTAAGAGAGTATAAGAGGAGTATGTGTGTGGTGACGACAAACGCTGATCTGATCTCGGCCTGAGCCTGAGCCTGTGCCACATTTAAAAAAAAAAGGGTAGAAATCTGAAAACGTCACCGCCGAAATGATTCAACGCCCAACTGTTGTTGTGTGTAATTTTGCGTCCGTGCTCACTGTGACTCTGCTGCCTCGTTTTATTTTGACCTGCACGGCTGTCAGCACCGGACCTAAGCCGGACAGAGAGGCATCAGAGGCATCGGCACTCACTCACGCACCCACGCTAAGCTCTGTTTGGCATGCGTTGTCGGTGCGTAGCCGCCGTGCCACTTTGCTTTGACTCGAAACACTGACAGTAGTATAATAGCTTACCGGTCCAGTTCAGTCAGTGCACTCAGCAATTGTAGACTTGGCTTTTGGCAAATCTTCTCGTGGCCTGCCTCAGCACCCACCGTCTGCTTGCCTACCTCCACTGACTGCTTTCGCCACGGCTTCCAATCCTTTTCTTACTTGCACGCTTCCATCATTCCCCCCCTCAAAGCGGTCGTCAACACCTAACCTTTCATTCTCTCACTCACTCTCTCCCCCACTCTAATCAACCTCTCTTGCAAAGTTGTCCATCCAGCCATCCTCGCTTTCATCCGACTCAAAACTCTTTTCCCGCTTATCCTGGCTTCACCCACTTCGATCTAGGAGCTAGTTTCCTCTTTGAATTCTTGCCACCACCTTTCATCATCGGATCATCTTCATCTTGACTACTCAACCATGCCTGCTTCCAACGCTCCCGCTTTTGACAATGACACCATCATTGTAGTCCTCGGTGCTTCCGGCGATCTGGCCAAGAAGAAGACCTTCCCTGCCCTCTTCAACCTTTTCCGCCTCGGTCTTCTCCCCCACACCACACACATCATCGGCTATGCACGAACAAAGATGGACAGAGACACCTTTGCCGAAAAGATCACGGGCCATCTCAAGAACGTCGATGACGACCAGGGCAAGCGCGACGTCAACAACTTTCTCGACATCTGCCAGTACATCTCGGGTCAGTACGACCAAGATGAATCGTTCCAGAACCTCAACAACGAGATGGAACGCATCGAGGCTGAGATGAAGCACGACCACCCCAGTCGCCTCTTCTACATGGCTTTGCCTCCCAACGTCTTTACCGTCGTCGCAAAGGGTCTCAAGAAGAACTGCTACTCTGCCAAGGGTCACAACCGCATCGTCATCGAGAAGCCTTTTGGTAAGGACCTCGACAGCAGCCGAGAGATGATGGGTGCACTCAAGGACCTCTGGAAGGAGGACGAAACCTTCCGTATCGACCACTACCTCGGAAAGGAGATGGTCAAGAACCTCCTCATCATGCGTTTCGGCAACCCCTTCCTCGACGCCAGTCTCAACAACAAGCTCGTCGACAATGTCCAGATCACTTTCAAGGAGCCTTTCGGTACCGAGGGACGTGGCGGTTACTTTGACGAGTTTGGCATCATCCGTGATATTCAGCAGAACCACTTGTCCCAGGTGCTCTCGCTGCTGGCCATGGAGCGACCCAAGTCCTTCTCCGCAGAGGACATCCGAGACGAAAAGGTCAAGGTTCTCAAGGCTGTCCCCGCCATCCAAGACAAAGACGTTCTGATCGGCCAGTACACTGCTGCCAACGGTAAGCCAGGCTACAAGGACGACGACACGGTGCCCAAGGACAGCAACTGCCCCACTTTTGCCGCCATGGCCTTGTTCGTCAACAACGAGCGCTGGCAAGGCGTGCCCTTCATCCTCAAGGCAGGCAAGGCGCTCGATGAGGCCAAGGTGGTGATCCGCATTCAGTTCAAGGATGCGCCCAACGGTCTGTTCAAGGACATCCCTCGTTGTGAGCTTGTGATCCGTATTCAGCCCAACGAGGCGGTTTACCTCAAGATGAACGCCAAGAAGCCCGGTCTGGAGATGGCTACTCTGCCCACGGATCTCGACCTTACGTACAAGGAGCGCTTCTCGGATGTGCGCATCCCCGAGGCGTACGAAGCGCTCATCCTGGACGCCCTCAACGGCGATCACTCCAACTTTGTGCGCGATGATGAGCTCGATGTGTCGTGGAAGATCTTTACGCCATTGCTGCATGCCATCGATGCGGGCAAGATCAAGAACGAGCCGTACGAGTATGGCACGCGAGGGCCAGCGTCACTCAACAAATTCATTGCGCGTTACGGTTACCAGCGCACGCCTGACACTTATGAGTGGCCCACCACCAATGTCAAGAAGGTTCAGGGTAAGATGTAGTAGCTTAAGCCCCCCCCCAACCCCTGCCTTTTTGATGATGATGATGATGATTAATTTAAATTGTAAAATAATGATTGCAAATTGTGGGTTGGGATTTTTTTTATTTAGTTTTGAGTGGTTGTGAGTTGGGATTTCTTCTTGGCTCGACGCGATTCGTATTCGTGCCATTCGCCTTGGAGTGCCGAGAGAGGTGTAGAGGGGAGTTGGGGGGTGGGTGATTCGGTGAAGTAATTGGAGGAGAGGGTTTGTTGGGCATTCCAACGGTGAAGTGGGTTGTAGGTCAAGAGGCCTCGAACGATGGACAAGGCTGAAGATGGGAGGTGGGATGAAAAGTGAGTTTGAATATAGTCTTTTTCCAGGTTGAGCGACCAACAAGGTGGATCATCCGCTTGGGTTGTCTCCTGTTTCGCGTTGACATCAGCAACAGGTTGGGTTTGGTCGTGCGATGGAGACGGTTTGACCAATTCGTACCAAGCGAGTCTATCGACGCCTGGCCAGTTGTTCTGTGTGATCGGACCGAGGATTTGTGTAATCGCCGAAATCTGCCCAATCTCAGTCTCGCTAGTAAACACTGGCCTCTTGAGAAACAGCTCCAAAAAAATACATCCAGCTCCCCACATATCCACCTCACTCCCATACCTTGTCTCACCAAACAACAACTCGGGCGGCCTATACCACAACGTAACGACGCGATTCGTATAATCGCCGCCCTGCCTCATGCGCTTGCGCTTAGCATAAAACCTAGCCAACCCAAAATCGGCCAACTTCAACCTCCCGCGATTATCCAACAGAATATTCGAACCCTTCAGATCCCGATGCAGCACCGCCTTGCGATGCAGATACTCGAGGCCCGAAAACAGTTGGTGCGCTAGCGACTTGATATGCGCCGGTGTAAAGTGGATGTGTGGGTGCGACAGGATACCGTTCAGATCGTGCTCCATGTATTCGAACACCATGTAGATCGATCCGCGCGTCACCATGATCTCGTGCAGACGCACAATGTTTTCGTGACGCAGGGCTTGCAGCAGCCGGATCTCGCGCATCGCCGTGACCGGGAAGCCGTCCTTCTCGCTGTCCATGCGGATTTTTTTTAAGGCGACCAAGGCGCCCGTGCGTTCAGATCGCGCTTTGAACACTTGCCCGTACGTGCCCTCGCCCACTTGGTGGATGCTTTCGTACGCTTCGCCCGGCTCGGCTCGAGGCGGTTCTACAGGCACTGCTGCTGCTGCTGCTGTTGTCGTTGCTGTGTCGTCAGGTTTGGTTCGACAAGAGTCGGATTCGTTCGGTTTGCTTCCATTGCGCGATGATGTGGCTCCATCGCCCGTGGAAGGCTTGGTGGAGTTCGGTTCAGATCGAGACCCAGCACGTACCGTCTGCCATCCACCGCCGCGAACACTTCGCTGATTGGCCGCATCGTCCTGTCGCCGAGGACCGGTGGGCGGCTGCTGCGTACCGTCGACGTTGGACTTGCGCGAGAGCACGTGGCCTCGATCCACTTGATCGTCGGTTCGACGAGGTGGAGTTCTTGCGCCGCGATCGTCTCGAGTAGATCCACTTCGACGATCGTCCTTGCTGAAGCGGTCTGGATCGGCACCCCTATCCCTATGCCTCCGGGCGCGCGTACCGTCGGAATCCTTATCCTTGTTCCTGTCATCGAGTCGCCAACGAGCAGGGCGGTCTCGAGCGGACGCATCGTCGTCGTTTTCGTCGTGCCACCGCCTAGCTGTACGTCGTGGGGTGTCGTGGATACCATCTCTGTGGCGTGGCTTGGTTGAAGTATCCGACCTGGATGGTGAGGGTGAGCGAATCCTCCGGCTAGTTGCAGTGCCGTCGTCTCTGGCACGCGAAGAGCGAACACTGTCGTCGTGCTCGTCCCGATCCGCTCTGGAATCCCACCTCGCTGAGCGTGCTGAGCCGCGACTGTCGGGTGCGTATCGGTGGGAGCCTCGAAGCGGTGATCTGGGTCGCTCATATCGGTCGTATCTGTCAGAGGCTCGATCTCGGTCGCCGCGATCCCGATAGGTTGGGCTAGGTGATCGATTTGAGGCGCGAGTATGGTCGGTTCGTTGATCTCTTTCAACGTCATCAGCTCGGTACCGTCTTGGACCACCGACAGGGGATATGGAGCGGTCCCGGGCTGAGCGAGAGTCTGCGCCACGTTTGCGGGGCGAGGTGGGTGGATCGTCGCGAGGTTTCGCGGCGGTACGTCGGTCGTCACTGTTGCTAGGCCCCTCATCGACACGTCGTCCGTCTTGATCGTACTTGCCCCTTGGTGCAAGTTTAGTGGTGGAGCGTCGTGGTGGGTGCGATGTATCTGCTCGACTAGACTCGGCCTCGAGGCGTGAGCGAAGGGAACCCTCTGTGCGAGGACGGCTAGAGGCTTGAGCGTCGTCTCTTCGACGAGCGATTCGATCAAACAGGTCTGGACTGCGAGCCTTGCTGTCGCTTGACTCGCTCTGTTTTGCCGTTTCTCTGGAGGGTGATGAGGCGCGGTGGTTGGAAGCAATGCCACGAATTGTTAGCGCGGGCATGGCGCTGTCTGTTCGTCGAGGTGCTGATGGTGTGGAAGTAGCACTCTCGGTGCGAATATGGGCTCTGTCATCGAGTCGACGAGACTTGTTGGGAAACTCGGAACGGTCGTCGTCTCTGTCCCTTGCTGAAGCTTTGGAAGACTCGGGTTGCCTTTCACGGTCGGCATCGTCGCGCCGACGTTGCCATCGATCCGGAGGCATTTTGAGGCTAGATGCTGTAATCCAGGTAGGATCAAAACCTGGGCTGATCTCCAACAGCGTGAGTGTGATGATGATGGGTTTGAGCTGATGATGAGGGAGAAAGCATTATTATTTATTTATTTATTTATTTATTTATTGCGTCTGTGCAGTTGAATATTGCCAGCTGAGCTTTCGTTTGGCTTGTTCTCTGAACGCGACTCTCACATTTTTTTTTTTCCTTTTTTTTTTTTTTTTTTAGGCTTTCTCTCCACACTTTTTTGTCCCGCTTCCGCCCATCCGAAGCCAGGAGTCTACAGCATCGCTTGGCACTGTTTCGTCCTCCTCCTCCTCCTCCTCCTCATCATCATCATCTTTGCTCGCGAAGGAGAAAAGGCTCAGGTTGTGTTGAGACGGATCCCTGCTCCTTGGCAAATTGAGTCGGAGCTTAGATATTTTGTTCCACTTCCGTGCTGCAATGAAGAGGCATGCATGGATAAATCATTTCGGCCCCTGCGTAGCCTAGATTACAACCGCCGTTGCTGCAAAAGGCAAGACGATCGTCGTCGAGAGAAACATGCCCCGCACATACGGCCTTGCTTGTTGTTGTTGTTGTTGTTGTTTCAAGTTCAAATTGCCTATCTAACCAACGAACGACAAGTGGAATGGTTTTGTTTAAATCAACATGCTGATTAACGGTCGACCTCACCAAACACAAGATCGAGCGTGCCAATGATGGCAACCATATCGGGAATGTAGTGGTGGCGTGCCATAAAGTCAGCACCTGCCAAGTGAGCGAAACCGGGAGCGCGGATCTTGCATCGGTAAGGACGGTTGGTACCATCCGAGACGAGGTAGACACCCATCTCACCCTTGGGAGCCTCGATGGCCGAGTAGGTCTCACCGGGTGGAACGGCGTAACCCTCCGAGAAGAGCTTGAAGTGGTGGATGAGCGACTCCATGCTCTCCTTCATCGAGGCACGAGGTGGTGGCACGAGCTTGTGGTCATCCACCTTGATCTGACCGGCAGGCATCTTGTTCAAGCACTGCTCAATGATACGCAAAGACTGGCGGAACTCCTCGACACGGCACAGGTATCGGTCGTAGCAGTCACCATTCTTACCAACGGGCACGTCGAATTCGACCTGGTCGTATGCATCGTAAGGCGCAACCTTACGGATATCCCACGGAATACCCGAGCCACGCAGCATGACGCCGGAGAAACCGTAATCGAGCGCCTCCTGGGCGGTAACCTTGCCAATGCCGATGGTACGTGCCTTCCAGATACGGTTGCCGGTCACGACCTCTTCGATCTCGTCCACGCGCGAGCTGAACTGAGTGGCCCACTTGTAGATGTCGTCGAGCAAACCAGGAGGCAGATCGTAGGCAACACCACCGGGTCGAACGTAGGCGGCGTGAAGACGAGCACCCGAGACGCGTTCGTAGAACTCCATGAGCTTCTCGCGCTCCTCAAACGCCCACAAGAAGGGAGTGAGACCACCGACATCCATGACGTGCGACAGAACGGCCATACAGTGGTTGAGGATACGCGTGATCTCACCAAACATGGTTCGGATCCACTTGGCACGCTCGGGAACTTGGATGTTGAGGAGCTTCTCGACGGCTCGCGAGTAGCAGAGCTCGTTGGTCATCATGGAAACGTAGTCGAGACGGTCAAAGTAGGGGAGCGCTTGGGTGTAGGTCTTGTACTCGATCAGCTTCTCGGTACCTCGGTGCAAGAGACCGACGTGAGGCTATCCATTGCGATAACAAGTCAAAGTAGAAAAGCAAGAACAAAAAGGTTAGCTTCTCGCTTCGCTTGGCTTGCCAGAGGGGCAACAGTCGAGATTCAACGACGATTTTGTAGCAAGTACTTGGGGAAAACTCACGTCAGTTCGAAGGATCTCCTCGCCGTTGAGCTCGAGAATCAAACGCAACACACCGTGTGCGGCGGGATGTTGGGGACCAAAGTTGACGGTAAAGTGACGAAGCGAGCGCTCCTTCCTGGAACCAGTTTCACTAAGAATCTCGTGTGCGCTCATGTCGTGAAGCTCCTCGACGGTGTAAGCTGAGGTGGCGGGCGAAGTGCGAACAGCTTTAGGCTGCGGACGAGCATCCTGAGCTTCGGTGGCAAGCGAGCGGCGGGCGGTGGTCGAAAGAAGTCGGGATGAAGTGCAAGGTGCGCTGGAACGGTACAGCTGCGTGGCCGGACGAACGGCGCGGAAGAGTGAGGGAGCCATGGTGGAGGCTAGAATGAATCCAAAAAGTTATGCCTGGTGCTGGGAACGAATGCTGACGACAAAGATAACCTGATGCGTCCACAGAGGGCGACAAGGTGGAGTAGCGGGGGCTTGTTTCGTACTAGTACTAGGTGAAAGCGTACACCACACCGTCGAGGTAGAGAAGCGTGGGTGCAAGAGTAATAGACGCTATCAACGTTGAGACGATGGTTTCGAGTGGCATTGGCTATTGCACAAAGCAGCGACCAAGCGACCACGAGCGCAGCCCAGCCCAGCCCAGCCAGCCAGCCACTTTCCGATCAATTCCAAGTACAGTAATCCAAACTGCTTGACACAATACAAAATCACATCCTCGCCAATTTCAACTCTCGCCAATCCTCTAATCAATTTCTAACACACAGTCTGCGCTCTGTTTTTCAGCATTGGAGCGCGCCAGCTTGCCTTGGCTAAGCATTTCGCAGCCTTTCTTCTTTCTCTCTCTGTCTCTTTTTCTTTTTTTTTTTTTTTTTCTCGTACGAAACAATCCACCTTCCCCGCTCAATGATAGGAGCATGGTGAGGTCATTCATAGTGGTGTCCATTAATGCATGCCTGTCAAAAGTGTTGGCTTGCATCGTGTCTCAGTGATACAGTCGCCGAGTTGTTTACTCTCCATGACAGCATCGACAGCAACCCGCCGGCAAGCATGGGACGACCATGATGCCATGTCCCTCGGTGTTACACACAAAAGTCCGGCCAAATCAGATATATAACCTCGAATGACCAGCCGTGAGAACATTGCCCCCGCCCGTGCACCATCGTCTACCCCTCTCCAATTGAGCTTACACTGATACACTATGCCAGCACATCCTCATTTGTGTTATCTCAACCCTGGTAAGTCGTTTGCCGACTAGCCAACTATAGCTTGAAAAGACAGCCCGCTGACGTTTCGTGCACCATTCTCGCCGGTGGTCGTTATGCAGTCGTGGGCCACGACTTTCCTGATCCTGGTGTGTTCTACGACAAAAAGACGCAGACTTGGTATGCTTTTGGCACAAATGGCAATGGCAAAAACATTCAGTGCTCCTACAGTACCGACTTTTGCACCTGGCACCATCACCAACATGACTGCCTTCCTGGGCCCTTTGCCTCCTATCAGTCTGGTGCTCCCGTAAGTATTGCAAGTCCATTCATTTAGTTCATAGCTTGCAGCCACGACGCTCACAAACCGTTGCTGCATCTATTTACAGGGCTTCTTTTGGGCTCCCGAAGTGATCGATGCGCCTCAAGGCCGAGGCGGTTACCTCATGTACGTCTCTTGCCAAGATGCCATTCACAACAAGCAATGCATCGGCGTCGCATACTCTGACAACGACGTCAAGGGTCCTTACCGCTGGATCACCGACCGACCTATCATCTCGCGAGTAAGTACCCCCCCCCCCCATATCCATCTCTCGCATCCGCTATGCTGTCCTGATCTGACGCTGGTATTCTTGCTCTACACAGGGTGAAGTAGAGGGTACCATCGATCCACAGCCATTTGAGGATCCGGTCAGCGGCAAGCGCTATCTCGTCTACAAGTCCGACTGGGACAAGATGTACACTCAACATCCTCAGATCTGGCTCTCCGAACTTGCCCCGGACGGACTCTCGCTCGTTGGCGATATGCACCCCCTCCAAGCCCCCAAGCATGAGTACCAGCACGGTTTGGTGGAAGCACCCTATCTCGTCTTCCACGCGCCTTCCCAGGCCTACATCCTCTTCTTCTCCTCCGGCACTTTCACCAAGGGCGCTTACGCTACCTCCTACGCCATCTCTCGTAACGGTCTTTTTGGTCCTTACGAATGTCCCGGTAAACCGCTGTTGGAAACAGACACGGTACGGAGCATCATCGGACCCGGTGGAGCCTGCGTCGTAAAAGGTGTGGAGAACGAGTACTTTATTGTGTTCCATGCGCTCGAAAGGGAGGATGGACCTCGTCGTATGTGTGTCCATCGTCTGTGCTTCCAAAACGACGGAACCCCTTGCCTAGCCTCTCTACCCAACTGCGGTCAGAGACTCCGTCTAGGCGCAGAACAGGAAGACGATATGCAATACTTTGCAAACCAGCCCCCGCAGGGTAGCTCCATCCACGATCACGCCAATGGAAAGTCCGCAAAACTCTCCGGCTTCCTCAACAAGGTCAAGAACAAGCTCGACAACTAGATTCGATATTGCCAGATTTATCAGACGCCCACGCTCGATCTACTGTATCATTTCTACATTACCAACTTTGAACATCCATGTGGGAGGGTAACCATTTTGGCCTCAATTTGTTGTATCACAAGTGGGGGTGAGAGTGTAAGTTGTACAGTAGGCCTCATCAGACGGTTCCCTTTCCCCGCACTTGCACTTAAGTTCTTTTCAAATTCCACCGTCAAAGCGTAATTCATGAGACCCACCTTTGCCAAGCACCTGCCAGTCGACCCCATCCGTACAGTAAGCCCCAAATACCTGTCGCGGACAGGATCGGGAGTGAGAGGTTGTCATCCACTCCTCCGAGCTCGAGCCCCTCGGCGACGCCTGCAACGACACCACAGCCGAGCGTTAGGAGCCACCAGGGCATACCTGGCACGTCGTTGTAAACAGGGAGGGCATCGGTGCCGAGCTTACCCTTGGCTATGCTGTCGGCACCAAGGTATTGTGCTGACAAGCCAGAAGCTCCAGGCAGGAGGCCGATGCCGCTCTGAGCTTTCAAGCCGCGGGCGAAACCTGTCCAACCTGTACCCGTGGCACCGGCAACGCGATCAGTGCCGAAGATGGCCGGGTGGGCATAACCCGATCCGGACCACGAGATGCCGTTGGTTCGAATGCCTGAAGAGGCAATCGACGTGCACCAGAAGAGGTACGATGTCAGTGCGCCACTGATGATGGCCGCCAAGAACCCAGCGGTGGATTTGCGTCGGGCGAAAGGCGGGCTGGGAAGCGGCGGAGTGTATCTTCCGAAAGCCCTACCGAAAGTGGAAGCTGCAGTGTCGCACCACGAAAGAGTCATGATCGAAACACATGCAATGTCCTCCGGGAAGAAGTGGAGGGAAGTAATGACTCCGACCAGGTACCATACCACGCCGTTGACCTTGTCCTTCTCGGACTCACGCATGAGGAAGCCAAGCACCTTTTCGTACAGCTTCTCGAAATCATCGTTGTTGAGGCGGATGACGTCAGCAGTGACCACGATACCGAGGAAGTACGAGAGGTTGCGGACGATGACAGCAAGGTCGCTTCCGGATAGGTACAGGTGAAGCACCATGAAGCCGATGGAACTGTGGAAGATCTTTCGAGGAATCTCCCAGCTCTTCTTGCTTGCCGGTTTCACGGGACCAACGTGTTTGGAAACGTTAGTGATCGAGGTGCGCTTGTCCGACTGCTTTCTTTGTCGGAGGTGGCCAGCATCAGACGCAACACCGGCCTTGCTAGAACCATTCGAAGCGGTGGTATCGGTGAGATCAAGCCTATCTTGCACCGGTGTGGTCAAACTAGCTGGATCTGTCTGAAGTACCGAGCTCCTATCGAGCATCTCTCTGTCAAAGTCGGACTCCGCTCTTGACATTGCTCTCAATACGGCTGCACCCTTCTGCAACGACGACGATCGCCTTCGTGTAACTGCCTTGCGTGTCGTCGGTGGAGGAGCGTCGCCATTTTGCGATGTGGGAGGTGGGGATGAAGATGGCGGAGATTCGACAAGCCCCATTGTTGAAGGTTTCGAAGGCATCTTGACGGATGGATGTAATCCAGAGAGAAGACCAAGAGAAGATCTGTGAGAGGATCAAGACACGCTGGTTTGAGCAGCCAGTGGAGCTGATGCCGGTCAGTCAGTACTCAGTCGGTCGGTCGGTCATCGTGACAATTGCCGACCGATGCACGCACGCTCGCACGCTCGCACGCATGCACGCACACGCATTCCACCAGCCAATTTTGCCATTATCCCCCATATTTGCCATTTGCCATTTGCAAATCTACAAATCTACAAATCTGCAATCTGCAATCTGCAAATCTGCGCCTTCTAGTCACTCACATGCTCTTTCTTCAGTCGATCCATTTCGCCCTTTTCAACCTGTGCCGCAAAATCACCCTTTCTGAAAGTTGAAACGCGTCGTCTGAATGATGATGGGGTAGGACAAAAACGCAAACGTATTCATGTATACAATCTTCCTCTCTTTCAACATCAAACAGCTTCTTAGCGCAGTAGGTAGCGCGTTGGGCTCATAAAGTAACCCTTATGTCATCCTTTCCGCTTTCGAGCGGTGTTACCCAAAGGTCGTCGGATCGAAACCGACAGAAGCTACTTTTTTTTGCTTCTTTCTTTCTTTCTTTCTTTCTTTCTTTTCGAAGAAATGAGGCTAGTGGATTGCCTCCTTTTGGACAACGCTGATAACACTTTGTGTGGCGCTTTGATATCATCTTTGATCCCTTCATTAGCTCTGCTGCGTATGATCGATCAGGATTGAATGACAACGGCAACTGTATTGGATTTGCAAAACGGAAACGCGAAACAAATGAGCCGAGGTGGGCTCTGTGGAAGTAAGCAAAGTACAGTGGTAGTATCTTAACATTCTACGACAGATAGCCTTTAGCTAGGGCGATTTCGGCATTCATGACCGAGCTTGTAGCCGCACCGATCATGACGTTGTTGGAGAGAACGACAAACTTGATGTCGAACACAGGGCATTCCCTAACCCTGCCTACGTTGACACCGGCACCGTTCTGCCAGTCTCGATCCAATCTGGGCTGCGGACGGTCCTTTTCCTGATGCAACGTGATCGCCTGGGCTGGAGCCGAGTGGACACCGATCTTCTGTGCTTCGGTGGAGAACTCTTCAAAGCACTTCTTCACTTGCTCCACCGAGGGGGCAGGGCGGTTTTTAAACGAAACCGACACGCACTCCATATGACCATCGATGACGGGCACACGGTTGCAGTGCGCCGAGACTTTGAGTGGATCTTGCTCGTGGTAGTCGAACGCGGTCTTGTCCGACTTGATGCCACCGAGGATCTTGGCGGTTTCCCATTCGATCTTCTCTTCCTCGCCGCTGATGAACGGAACAACGTTGTCCACGATGTCTAGCGACGAGACTCCAGGGTAGCCGCCTCCCGAGATGGCCTGCATGGTGTTGACCAACACCTTGTCGAGCGGACCGAACTTTTCCTCCAATGCTTTGAGGGGTACGACGATTCCGGTGGTCGAACAGTTGGCGTTGGTAACGATGAATCCCGTCTTGGTGCCCACCTGCTTCTTCTGATACTCCAAGATCTCCATATGTCCCGGATTGACCAAAGGCACCACCAACGGACACAGTGGATCAGTGCGGTGGTTCTTGGCATTCGAGAACACTCTCAGTTCCGCCTTTCGGAACGCTTCCTCAACGGGTCCGGCTGGTCCCGAGTCCAATCCGGAGAAAACCACCTGGCATTGCGCAAAGTGCTCCGGCTTGCACTCGTACACCTGCATACCAGCTACATTGCCAGGAACCCGTCTGATCTGCTTCCACCTCCCCTCCACCGCCTGAGCATAGGTCTTGCCAGCCGACGAAGAACTCGCTCCCAACGCAGCAAGTTCAAATTGAGGATGGTCGGCAAGCTGAAGAATGAACCTCTGTCCCACAGTGCCCGTAGCACCGAGCACGCCGACTTTGAGCTTCGATGAGGATGCTGACGACATCGTTGTTGCGTGGTGGATGTGTTGTGTGTTGATGGCAACAAGGCAAGGGACAACCGAGCAATGAGGCCCAAAGAATCACTCGGTGTCTTGCTCTGCTCTGTCGGTGCAGTTCGGCAGTGTCGAGTATTAAACTGCACAGCGATGCAAGTCAAGTGTGCAATTTCGGTTTCTTCTCATCCGTGCACATCCAAGTCGAGTCACTTGGCGCCGCAAAGGCAGATAAATATGCACAAAATGCAACAATGTCAATTAAACAGAAATCTAACATCTCATCGCTTCCGGCACCTGCTCCATCTCAAGAGCCGTTCTCAGCACGCAGTCCTCCTTGTCAGTCCAATTCAAGCATGGCGGTACAAGTACATTTTCGATGATGACAACTGATCAAGCAGGTCAGTTTTACCCCTACAGCTGATGCTGATGATGCCAGACACCGTTGGCTCGGACTAACACTTCATGTTGGCGAGGATCTCTTGGTAGGGTTGTACTAGTGAGGTGAGGTTGCGTGGTCGCGCCAGGATCTGCAGCACTTGGCTGCACAGCTGCCTCTTTTCGAATCCGAGTATCGTCGATTCCCAATGCTGATCCTGCTCCTTGTCTGGCTTGTAGTAGATAGGCCCGATCAGGGATTTGATCAAGTCCTCAGCCTGGTTTTTGATCCCCTCCTCCGCGAGCCGCTTGGTATACTGCACCAAGTAGTTTTTGTACTCGTTGGCGCTGTCCAAGATCGTCGCTGCCAGCATCCTTGCTTCGAGATGGCGAAGGGTGACCGCAATAACAAAGTCCGACTTCTTGTCTTCAGGGACGCTCATCTCGACGGGGGGTGTCTCGTCGTCATCCGACACCTCCTGCGCTCCCACCTGGTTATCGCCGTGAACACGGCGTACATACATGGTATTGATCTCGGCCTCGATCGCGCGCACAGGATCGCGACTCGAAGCCTCGCTTCCACGACTGCGTGTGCGGCCATCCCAGGCTTCAGAATGTTCCGCCCACCATCCGTCGCTGATGCACACCCAACCTAGCTTGTTGTCGTCGAAGGTGTACGCCTTTTCGCTGTGAAGGATCACGACAGGGGCACCGTTGGTGTGAACTGACATCGAAAAGAGGTTCTCGGGGTCACCAAGCAAGTTGAGGACCGAGACGGGGCGATGAATCTCGCGATCGGTACGGATGTTCCAGCGGTGCATGAGTCCAGACACCGTGACTGCCATCAGCACAACGCCGTTGCTCTCAAGTCGGTAGCAAGCCGAGTCTAGCAGCAGATTGCCGATCCTTCGACCTCGCGCTGAATAGATCAGAATGGTTGAGTCTTCGAGCGCCACAGCAGTGAAGAACGAGGTTGCGGTGGCTAGAGTGGCGCTCGTTGGGCTAAAGTCGATCCAAAAGACGCGGTCCTTGTCCGTGGGATCTAGTCGCGCTATCTCAGTAGGTCTGGCCTCGTCGAAATTGCGGATCTCGATCGTCATATTGTCCTCGTCCCGGCGATAGATGCTCGCAACTTCGGGCACAAGCAGATGCACGCCCGAGCGCACTCCGTTCTCCACGATGCCACTCGCACCAGTGAGCGCTTCTCGTAGCACCTTTTTGGGGCCAGGTGGGTCACGCTGCGTCTCGCCTCCAAGGGTGCGTCCGATGTCAGCGCGGGTTTTGCCCTTCTGCAGCTTTCCAATGGGTTCAATATCCCCCGAATCAGCGTCGACCGCTTCTTCTTTTCGCTTCTTGCCTCTCATGAAGCGCTGTTGGAACTCGGTCCAGAACTGCATCATGTCCTCGGGCCTGGCACCTTCGGGCATGATGCCGAATGGTAGACCGACGGGCACGTAGGGCATCATCGAGACCGGCATCATCCCAGCACCAGCGCTGACCGATGCACCTGGAATGCTTCCATTCGCTTTGCCGACATGCGCACCGTTGGCACATGAAGCAGCTCCAAATCCGTCTGTGGTCGTTCCGCCAACAGCTTCCCGCATGGCTGGGAGCTGATGCTTCTGAAAGGTAGACATGGACGAATGATTCGTGGTGGGTTCAGGTGCATAGTGAGCGGCAGGCGCTGGTGCTGGTGCCAGATCGTCGCCGATCAGCGTAGGTCGGATGCGTCGCTTGCCATCCTTGGTGATGGTGATGGTCTGCTGTAGTCGTTCGGTCTTGCTGGCTGCCGGCCTGACGCGCGCTACACTACCAGCGACGGGTACAGGTGCTGCCGACATGCGTGCAGCCTGCGGCTGACCCGCTTTGCGTGGTTGCAGGACGTTGGGTCGGTCGGCAGTTCCGACGGTCGAAGCAGCGCCCAAAGCCGTGCTGGCACTTCGAACTTTCTTGACGCCATGTTTGGCTCGCGATTGCTCGAGTCTCTCGTTGCTTAATGCATCTGAGATGATCTCCGGTGTCAAGTTGAATACGGCGACAGTTCCGTCCGAAGAGCAAGCATACAGTGTATAGCCATCTGCTGACCAGGATAGATCCATGACTTGACGCTCGAAGACGTCTCTCGCTACCAGTACGGGCTGCTCGAGACCGGTTACCCAGATAGAGACCGACTGATCCAACGAGCCCAGCGCCACAACACAAGAATGCGTGCCGCCATCAAAGCCCACGAAGATTTTGGGGCTGAAAGCCGTGACGACGACGGCGTTCTCGTGACCGACGAAGTAAATGTCACTGCTCCAGTTGGACCTCTTGACGACGCTTGCTACAAAGACGGGGCCACTCATTGCGTTGGCGCAAAGAAGCAAGCTGCCATCGGGTGACCAACTTGGACGTCGGAAAAAGGCGGTCGAAGGACTCGTCAGGAAAGGGTCCGTGATGGAACGCTCGAGGCTCCAATCGGATGTGCGCCAGACTTTGACCGTCTTATCATCGGAAGCGGTGGCGAGGTACTGCCCCAATGGATCAAAGACGACACCTTTGACGAAACCCTGATGGCCATCGATGGTGCGCAAGCGATCAAAAGTGGTGCCTGACCAGATCAAGACTTTGGAGTCGAGACCGACAGTTGCAATGAACTCGTCATCTTCAGCCCATGCCAAATCTACCACGTCAGATTCGTGTCCTGCCAGACGTCGATAAGGCCTCCAGCTTTCGATGTTGACCTCGCTGGAGCCGAAGCTACCGCCACCCATTCCACTAGGATCGAGATCCCAGATGAGTGCTACTGTGTCGTCTGAGCCGGAGGCAAGGAATCGGCCCGAGTTAGCCCATCGCACCACGAGGACACTGCCGGTGTGTCTTGAAAGTGTGGAGAGGAGTCGATGAGCGTTGGCATCCTTTTCGTCGGCTTCGGAGAGAATGCTTGCTGTGGACCAAATGCGGATCTTGGTGTCGAGACCAGCGGTGGCTAGACGGCTTGAATCGGGATGAACGGCAACACTGAAGATGGTCGAGCGCTTCGCCTTCTTGTCATCATTGTAGTGAGCCACCCATTCGGGCAGAACAAGAGACATGGTCGTGTATGAATCGGCAGCTCGACAGCTGGCGGTCGAGGTGGGCCTAGTACTTCTTTTGCGTTACGTTGCGGCCGACCGACAAATGCACGAGATAGGGTGCAACGTGGATGCTAGAGTGAAGTAATACGCATACGATGGGATTGCAGGGCGAATACGGGGCGAGCCGGAGCGCAAGCAAGCAGCAAAAGTGCTTGGCCGCAAGTGCCGGTCTGATATGTGAGGTGGCTCCAACACAGATGGTTCTTCGTGGAGGAACTGGGTATCGAATTATGTCGAAAGATGTGAAGAACGCACAATGGCAGTGATGATGTTGAGCGGCGGATATGTAATGAATGCTGTGAGCAGAGGACCGTTGCGATCTCGCTGATGTTGATATCAACCATTTCGATCATCGCATACTCACTGGCCATGCTCGTTCGCTTTTACGCCGTCGAATTGGGGCGATTTTCGCATTTATCCGCAGAGGCGAGACTGCTCCAACGACTTGTCGGTCGCATGTTACCGGTGGTGCTTGTTGGTCTGAGCTGCACCTCAAAAAGTGTCAGCGACACGTCCATTCAGCACTTGTACGCGCCTCTTTTTCGTTGGCCATCGATTTCGTTCAACACCGCCGCCCAACGAGAGCTTCTCATCCGCTCAGCATCCGCTTCGGGGAGCTTGACGGGGCGCAACTTGCTTCTGGCAGTAAGTCTTTAGCGGTCAGTTGGCCTGTTCGCCGACATGTCTCCTTGAAAGATTGCATGGCGAATTCTGTCAGGACACCGCTTTAGGGAGGGGTGGGTGGATTTCTTCCTCAGGGTCCTCGGCCAAATCGCGGACCTGTGGAGAGGGCGTGCGGCATCATTTGACGATGTTAGGCCTGCGAATTTTCAATCTGGATTTTCCTCGGTCAGGAAGGAGGGTCTTGGAGGGGTCCAGCGCGTCCTTGCCTGGGAATTCACAAGCACATCGGAAATCATTGCCTGCGTAGACGAAGACGCAGACACAGGCGGATGTTCCGAGAGCTGGAGCAACGCTGCTTCGTATCGCCTTGGCGAACAGACAGGCCATTTTCACAGCCGCGTCTCATCCGACTGCCAAGTCCAAAACGTTGGGATCCGTTCGTTCAATCATCCGGTTCAGCGATTGCCCTCTCCTCTTGCAATCAATTCCTTCCCCACAGCCATCACAACTTCATCCCCTTAATCATTTAGGCTCAAAGTTGCTACGCAAGTTGGACCAGCATCTGGTATCATCGTTGATTGGAGCATCTTGGAACACCACCGCATACTTTAAGAGCTTCATCAAAAGAGCTCACTTCGTCTCTGACACACACACCTTCGCTCCAAGCATTTATTGCTCTCGAGGCACCGCACAGCATGAACCAGCATAAGTAGAGCCCCAACCTCATTACGACGTTCGGGCACATCCGACTTTGACCTGCACGCACCGACATCGCCTACGGCAGATCCGATCCATACGCCAAAAGCCAAGGAATGCAGTCGCAGGACTACCGCAACAATGCGGAGGGATCCCGATCACAAGCATCCAGCTTGCCGTCCCCGTTGCTCGATCCGCTAATGTCACCTTCGCCGTCACCATCACCTGCGCTATCTGCATATTCGTACTCGTCCGCGTCCAGTGCCGACGAGTTTTCCGATCAGGACCCAGACCTCAACGCCTTGTCACTGGAAGCCATCGAGGAACCTCAGTATCGTCTTCCCCCATCGCATCCCTTCCTCGACATTCAAGATGCCCAGGCACACCGTCTCGCATACTCGGACGCCGACCCTCGCCAGTCCAATCTTGCCAGCGGCGCCGCTACACCCGTAGCTTCCCAGTCTTCGACGTCGCTACGGTTCATCGACCCCTCCCGAACCACGTCACCTTCGCCCACAGGCGCTGCATTTTCAGGGTTTTCAGCGTTGTACCGAGATCAGTCGCCGCGCTATGGTTCAGAAGATTTGGCCATCTCATCCAATGCCTCGTCTATCGATGCGAAATTTCAGCTCGACTCGGAACGTCAGCATTCACCCCCAGATTCCGAGGAAGAAAGGACTGATCGTGACATTCAAGTGGATGGTTTCGACGCGCTCGATGTCGACGAAGAAGACATGCATGCGGATGGCATTCCTGCTGCCCGACGTTGGAGGCTCGATGCTCGTCAGGCCGACACGCGCGCTTTCCGTGCCAAGGTGCTGCAGCTCTTTAGCCGAGAGCTTCGACTCCAAGGCTGGTCCCAAGAGACTGTGGCTACCTCTCTGTGGCCCTTACAGCCAGACCATCTCCGGCTCAAGCGCATCAGTGGTGCCTTCACCAACGCCGTCTTCTTCGCCAGCTATGAGCTTGACACCTCGGCACTGACCACTAGCCAGATCCCTTGTCCACCTACTGTGCTACTTCGCGTCTACGGGGCCAGTTCGGAAGCTCTCTTGTCCCGACGTGCCGAGCTCCTCATCCTGCACACGCTGTCAAGTCTGTACGAGATCGGTCCCCACATTCTCGGCACTTTTGCCAATGGTCGTGTCGAAGAGTTCTACGATTGCGATCCGATCAAGAAGGAAGGTATGAGGGACTTTGGTGATCGGGAGGCCTACATGCTGCCAGGAGGCAGCCTCGTCGTCAAAGGCCGCGAAGGTCGCGCACATTGGGTAGCAAGGCGCATGAGCGAGTTGCATTCGGTGCCGCTTGAAGTGATGCGCACCGTGCTCGAGCAGGGCAACCTTCGAGGTCCCAGCGAGAAGGGCTTCGGTCGAGGAATCGAGGATCATATCATGGCCAGCTCGCATCGTCCACGACGCAAGACCCGACAGCGTCAGTCGTCTGCTTTGCCGGACAAGGATGTCGCCTCAATTCACATCCTCGGTCCTGACATGCGCGGTCTCATGCGCGCTAGTCCAGCACCCATGGCACCGGGTGAGCCCTCGCCGACGGGAGCCATGGACATTCACGGAGGTCACGCCTTTGCGCACCGCAACATTTCGGCTGTTTCTCTGGATTCGTTGGCAACCAGCTACAACTCGCAGTCGAGCTTTTTTGGAGATAGTCCGTCCTTGACAGGCGCCACCAGCCCAACCCTGTCTACTTTGCCCGCTACTGATGCGCCAAACCCTTACTTCGCTTCTGCCGTTCAAAGGCCTCTGAGCCCATTCGCATTGGCTCCCCAGGCCAGGGCCACAGCGAAGCCACAGTCGGTGCGTGGGCCATACCCAGGCGTGTGGCGCAGGCTCAAACGATGGTCGCGTGAAGCGGCCAAAGTGGTAGAGTTGGTCGACAGCTTCGCAAAGACGGAAAGTGGTGCCAAAGCGATTGCCATGTGCTTCTCCGGCCATCCCTCTATTCGTCAAGAGCTTCAAGCCGGTTCGGAAGGACTCAGTACAGCCACGATTGGGCCAACGCCAGGCAATCTGCGCAATTCGCTTCGTGCCATTCGCGCCATCGATCTAGTTTCACTGTACAACGAAGTGGAAGAGTTCAAACGCTTCGTCAGAAGGTGGGAACGCCGTGAGGGCCCTTCGCGACGTGTTTTCGCCCACAATGACGCCCAATATGGCAATCTGCTCGCGATCAAGCAGTCCCATAGTGTCTCGAGCACAAGGGCGACAGAGCAGGCGCAAAAGCTGCGCGATGCGAAGCCTTTGTCGGCTGAGACGCCTTCCATTCCGGCCGGAATGCCACGTCTGACACCTAACGACAATCGCCGCGACAGCACGACATCAGCAGCGGAATCGCAAAGTCCAGCTTCGGCCAGGTCCAAGAGCCGTAGTCGAACGAACTTGAAGAAGACGGCGCCACTGCACCATCGTATCGTCGTCATTGACTTCGAGTACGCCAGCCCAAATCCACGTGGCTACGACATCGCCAACCATTTCCAGGAATGGCGTGCCGATTACCACCATCCAACGCTGTCGTGGTCTTTGACGCATCACGGCAGCTACCCCGATGAACAGCAAAGACGCAAATGGCTTCGTGCCTATGTCGAGCAAGGTCGACTGCTGCGATTGGGTGGACGCGCGACAAAGGGCGGGCCTGCCGCTCTGGATGTCCCGAGCGATATGACGCTGCCTCCAGCTGTTACTTCCATCCAATTTGCAGCATCGGGAAACGCTATCAAAGGACCCATCACCGTAGAAAAGACCAGCGCACCCGTCACACCGGGCACAGGAGCTGCACAGGTTGCGGCATTGGAAAAGTCTTCAGGCGAACGCAACCGTCCGCCACTTTCCCAGAGCAATTCGAACTCGTCGGCAACGCCGGCAAATACGCCGGGAGGCTCCCTCTCAGGTTTTCCGATAAACAGGGAAGACGGAATGGCCAGGCAGCTGGGTCGACGAAGCAGCAACGAATCCATCTCGTCCTCTTCATGGCAAGCGCCGCCTTCGGGCCCGTTGCGCGCTGTCAATTCCTCCGCTCCGAGCACCCCAGCAAGCTGCCTGGGGCTAACATCTCCGTCTCTGGAAGGCTCGGCTTCGCCTCAAGTGCTGACACTGACGTCTCTGGATGCGAGCATCGAAAAGGAGATCGATCGGCTCGAACGCGAAGTGCGGCTGTGGAGTCCTGCAACGCACGCTGTGTGGGGCTTATGGGGGATTGTGTTTGCCAAAGAAGAGCTTGAATCCGTCTTTACCAAAGCCAAGGCCGAAGCCGAAGGTCATGCTATTGAAGAGAAGGTCCTCTGCGGGACGAGCACTGCAAGCGTTGCATCGGCAGCATGTGCCGAGACCTTTGATAATCTGCGCTACGCACTCGGCCGCATTGAACTTTTCCGCCGGGAGTTTCAACAGCTCAAGGAAATGGGTCTTGATGGCATCTGAGTGAAACTAGATTATGGAGTAATATGATCTTGCAATTGCATCGTTCTGTGTCTCAATCACATCCGTCCTTCCAGCATGTCGCAGTCCTCGAGGCAAAGCCCCATACCCAGCCTTGCACGGCTGACACTAGTGCCGTGGAAAGTACGCCGTACAACGGTGTGAAATTGACTTGTTTGCAGTAACGTACAGTTTTTCGGAATTCGGAAAAAAAGTGCCAAAGTGCGCAATGTCTGTGCATCCGACTCCACATTTGAGGTTGATCCTTTCCTGCTTGTACCTTGCCAACCTGTCGACATCTGCGCCACCATTGGAGCCCTCGTGGCTTCTGAACGCCATTGTTTGTGACGTATCGGTACTTCTCAGCAATCCTGCTCGTCCTGGTATCGTCCACGTGGTTCCACCATGGATACTGCAGCAGCTCAGAATCTGGCGATTCGAAATCTCTATGCCAAGGTCGAAAAGGTGGGCGAGGGTACCTATGCCTCGGTGTTCCTGGCTCGAAACATCAAGACGGGACAGAAGGTAGCTATCAAGAAGATCAAGATCGTTTCGAACGAAAATGGCATGGATGTTACGGCTATCAGGGAAGTCAAGTTTCTCAAGGAGCTCAATCATCCCAATGTGATCAAGATGGTGGATGTGTTCTCGTCCGGTTCGGCATCGCCGTCTCTCAACCTCGTGCTCGAGTTCTTGGATACCAATCTGGAGGCACTCATCAAGGATAAGGCTTTGATCTTCACCCAGGCGGACATCAAGAGCTGGATGGCGATGTTGTGCAGAGGCATGGAGTACTGTCATCGTAATTGGGTGCTTCATCGTGATTTGAAGCCGAACAACTTGTTGATTTCGCCCGAGGGGGAGCTCAAGATTGCCGATTTCGGTCTGGCACGAGAGCATGGCGATCCGGGGGCACGTATGACGCATCAGGTCGTCACAAGATGGTATAGACCGCCCGAACTGTTGCTTGGGTCGCGTGCCTATTCGTCGGCCGTGGATATGTGGAGTGTTGGTTGCATCTTTGCCGAGCTCATGCTACGTGTTCCCTACTTGCCTGGCGAATCGGATGCCGACCAACTCACGACCATCTTCAAGGCACTGGGAACACCGACGGACAAGGAATGGCCCAGTCACAAGTCGCTTCCGGACTACGTATCTTTTGAACAACATGCAAAGTCGAATTTGGCGGATCTGTTCTTAGCTGCTAGCCCGGAAGCACTCGATTTCCTGCAACGAACGCTTCTGTACGATCCACTTAAGCGGCTAAGTGCTAGCCAGGCCCTCCATCATGCGTATTTTAAACAGAGTCCATCACCGACGCCATTCAAACAGTTGCCACGGCACCCGACGAAAGCGCCCGATCCGGACGACCCAGCAGCACATCCACTGCTGTCCGACAGTAAGGAGAAGAACGAGGCACGTGCTAAACAGCAGTCGCAGAGTACCAGTGGTAAGAAGCGTCCGCTGGATTCAAACGAGATCGAGGAACGTAAACGCCTCGCTCGCAAACTTGCGTTTCAGTGAGCAGTTTAGGCTCAGAATCGTTAAGCGATCATGTAATGTACTTGTACCTTTAGATGGTTTCCGCACGTTGGTGGATCTTGGCCACATGCTAGGTTGGACGCATGTGTCTGTCTGGTTGTGGTGAACGTTGCGAGGCGGTTTGAGAACGGTGCTGATGGAAAATTTTCTCTTGGCGCTCGTGGGGGATGAGGGTTCACCGGTGGGCGGATGCAGATCATCGCCGGCGATTTTTACTTTTCGGTCAATTGTTGCGTCTGATGGCGACGACAGTCACGTGTGGATGGGCAGAGTCACAGCATGCATGCTCATTTGTCAGTCTGGATGGACAGCGGGTGGATCGGAAGCTTCTCTTGCAGCGCATTTAGAATCCGAGCTACGAGAGTAGTATGGCAAATGGGTAGAATTATTGATACAGTGAAAGCGGAAGCGGTTTGGGTGTTGTACAGGAGGAGCCCGGAAAAGCGAAGTCAGGTGGACTCGAGCGAGAACTGAATGCAGGAAGGATCGGTGGTGAATGGCAGCTCCGAGGGATAGCCATAGCTCGGCTGAACTGGACGCAGTGGCTCTTGCGGTGACGAGAGGAGAGATGGTGCTACGGAATGCGCTGAAAGGTTGAGCATATTCAACTGTGCTGTCGAGTCAGAAGTGATGCAAGAATCCTTAGACGGCATCGGATAGATCTTCAACCCCCCAGCGAAAGATTGGTATGAAGATGCAACAAGAGCACAGCCACCCTGATGTTGATGGTGAGGATGGATGCTGTTTGGGAAGTTGGCCGAAACCGGGGTGTTGATTGGTTCGACGCGAGAGGAATGACAGTCTGTTGAAGAGGAGTCGGAGAGTGTTGGTGAAGACATGGACGAGGAGAGAGCGGGGGTAGGAAGAGGTTCCAAGACGTGTGGTGCTGGAATCGAGTGTTTGTAGGAGCAAGTTGCTGTGATGTTTTGCAGCTGATACGAGCTGTTGGGTGGAGTGACTGAAGTCATGAAGGGGTTGAGATCTTTTTCCAACGGACTCGAGGTCGACGAGGTCGCTGAGAAAAAGGGAGATGCCAGCTCTCCCTGCTGAGCCATGTGGTGCGGATATGGGCTATACGCTGGAGTCATTGGAATCTGAGGCGAGTAGAATCCTACAGGATAGGGTGATACCGACTTGATGTGGTTGCGTGCGGGAGTGAAGGCGGGCGAGAACATCATGGGCTCTGGGTAGACTCTACTGTCCCAGTAGACTTGGGTTTGTTGTCGACGCTGGATGAGCTGGCGTTTGTACGAGCGTGCTTTGAGCTTTTCGTCATCAGATACAGCCTCGTATCGACATTTGAGCTCCTTTGTGGCGCAATGCTCGCAGCCATCAAGATTCCCGTTGCACTTGATTTTCCTGTTAAGGATGTCAAGAGGTTAGAACAGCAATTCCAAGTCAGCCTCGGGTCATGGCAGATATCGAGCGTGCAAAGGGGTCTGGCAAGCACTTACCTTCGGCGACAGGCGATGCAAGCTCGTTGAATGCGACTTCGTCGAGACATTGGCGAAGACATGTAATCATCAAACGATGGCATGGATGACTGCGACGGCGTTATTGGGCTGGCGTTCATTGTGTTGAAGTGAGTGCTGATGTTGTGCGATGGTAGGATAGGTCAAGGGAAGAGAGGTGAGAGGGGTGGTGTTATAATATCAAGGCTCGTCTTTGGGCAAGGGTAGATCGAAGCCTTGATCTCAAAGAATCTTAAACGAGCGGGGTTGGTGTAGGCGAGCGGATCTTGGTACACGTTGCTGGCAATGACTCAGTGAGCAACCGATACAGGACGCTACAGACAAACCCTGGGGATAAAATGCATTGAGAAAGTCCGATGCGGCCTTCGTGAGGCGCGGAAGAGACCTATTTGATATGTTCCAGGAACCTGGAGGATCCCGAGGATGGACCCTTGTGGCACAGGGATGTGACGTTGGTCACGCGAAAGACAGGAGACTGGTCAAGTTAGGGAAAGCTCAATCCACGTTCGATATGGATCGACATTTCACAGAACAGGGCACCGCGGAACACGTGCATCTCAGAAAGCACCACTACTGCACGTCTGTGGATTGCCCGATAGACTGAGAAGACCCAAGGGGCGTCAGGGGACGCCACGCGGCTGGTATGGAGACATTTGACTGGCTGGCAGAAAGGGCAAAGGGAATGGGAGTTGTCGGCAGGACACAGGAAATGGTTGCGCTGGGCCTGCTTTTGGTTGGCCGTAATGGACGTGAACGCGGCACAAACGGCGGGAACGTACAGGCGGCAGACGCGGAAACTCCAGCCGTCGGCGCTCACAAACAAACGAGTGTGACACCTCTGTAGGTGTACAAGAGTTAGTCCGAGAACAGTCGTTGTGCATGAATTCCTGATGCGATCTTTGCATCAAGTCTCTTTACTGCCCGTTACTCCGCTTTCTTCTGAACAACTCCTACTTACTATTAGCACAGCAGACCTCACGATCTTCCCAGCTGCTTCCAGGGGGATAGACAGTTCTACGTGACTTGATCATTCTCATAGATTGTCGAAACAAGTCGGAAATATAGAACGTGCGTGCTCAAAGAGGTGGTCGAACTGATCGCGTTCAGGGTTCTCTGCAACACTGCTGACTTTCCCGTGCAAGCCGTCCTCGACCCAAGGGGGGCCTTACCTCCGCTTTACCGAACGAAGGACGGATCCGAAGATCTGCACTTGGCAACCGTGCACGCCCGCAGCGATCATTTAGCTGTCAAAAGTGCAAATGAGCCTCTGTGGCGTCGACTGTCACCAACACTATACTTGACATCCTTGTTGGGTTCAAGATGGCTTTCGTGGTTCTCGAATCTGGCTCAAGCTGCGTGAGCAATCTCCCCCCGGATCGTCATGATTTGATACGTGGTTAAGGATTGAATGGGCCTGACCAAATCCTGGTGAGATTTTGGTGTGTCTACCACCGCTTCGCTTAGGGCAGTCGATCTTGTCTGACGGGCTGCAGATCATCATTCCAAGAGCGAGCTTCCTTGTCTGTTGCACATCGAGCAGATTCTCTGCAGACATTCGACAGCAAGGCAGCAATTGTGGCGTGGAAAGTGGAAAATCCGCTGCAACAAAAAATGAAAATTCAACGCTAAAACTTTAAGAAATGCAACTACTGCGTATAATAACTGATGCGTCACCTTGGCTGCAGATTCGATGATCGCCACTGTCACCATGTTGACTTTTCGGGTCCGCCAGAGTTGGGTTTGGATTCGGGGACTGCATGGCATTCTTTCAAGGTCATTCAGTGACATAGGCTCCTGTTGTACTGTTATGGGGTTCCATTCTGAGGCAACGATTGATCGCCAGAAAGGAGCTGACCGACTGCATGCATGCTGTGGACCTGCATTGTGAGAGCCTCGAAACGTGACTTAGCCTGGCAGAGTCAAACAATTACGAAGCTGACTTGACGCCGTGCTTACACAGCCTGTTGAAAGCATGACATAGCAGTTATACGTAGCTTGATCCCTTGTTCCCATGGAAGTGGTGTCGCTCAGCGTTCGCAATCGCATTTCGCATCCTCACCAGGGGAAGAAGGAGCTACAAGCCAAAAGCATCGTCATTGTTTGATGTCTGCGAGTCTTCCTCTCCTACTTGGATTGCATCTCACAAGGGGAGGTGGACAAACCTGAAATCGGAAGCTGGTAGGCCGTGCCTATCAGTCAGCAATCAGCCTGGCGCGCACAAACTGAAGAATGAGCACCAGTGTGGGGACTCGCACAAGCGGCAATTGGTCTGCTGTTTGGCGAGTGTAGTGCTGGAGCGTGACTCTCGAAAAACGTTGTCAGAATCTTCGACACGCTGGCGAACCCACGGGGACTGATTGGGAGTTGAGTAGCGTCCTGGATTGTGCAACAAAGGAAGCTTTTTTTTTTTTAGATTTGCCCCAGACGCTAGATGACTGGTCAGAACCGGCGGCCCATTTTGCCCGAAAAAAAAAAAAAAAAAAAAAAAAAGCCATACAGTTGCGTCCATATTTGTCCCATAAAATTGCAATCCGGCATTGAATTTCCAAACTTTTATGGCTCCACACCAGTACCTCATCTTAAAACCACCCAACTTCACCAGATTGAACAGCACCATAATATCAAAGTTGTGCTAGAGCTGTTCTGAAATCTGGTATTGATAGCTGTGATACCCAGCTACAGCTTTCTCAGCAAGTATATGGGGCAAAGAATTTTGTGGACCTGTCTGTATTGGATCAAAGATGCCTTATATTTTGAGCTGTCAAATTCGAATTTTTTAACTGCACAGCACAGTCTTGTGTTTTTGACCCCCCCCCCCCCCCCCCTGTGCTTGAATGGCCAATGCCTTATAACAAATGTTCCTCTCTGCTTTTGAAATTTGGTGATTGACTAGCGCCTATGTATAGCTACAACTTTGTCACCAAGCATGGTGCAGTTCAAGCATCAAGGAAGCTATCGCGAGTAAGTTCTGACGGAGGCCGCGATCCGAAGCAGCTGCGGCGGGATTCACATGGACGGGACCGGCGGAGCTTTGATGTAGCCAGCGCATGCAAGTGGGCATGACTGTCACAGCTCCGTTAACGTGTTCTAGTACCAGATTTCGAGTTGACTTTGTCACGGAGACCCGTGTTCCCCGGCAATGCGTATCGACAAAAGATGCAGTAAGGCCAACCGGCACCCTTTGTCCCAAAACAGCATGCCGTCGTCGTCTTGAATCAAACAATGACAGGAGCTGAACAGCGGCCGTGCTTGTTTCGAGCAGATTTGCCTGGTCACAGCAATTGATGCGCTGGATTGTGTCGTGGATCGACCGTGCTTGATCGTCAGGCGAACAGCGAGCTACTGCACTGTACTGCCAGAAACCACCTCTCTATCCAGTTAAGGCGGGTTGAGGACAAAACAGTACTACTAGACTATAATGCTTAATCGAGCGGAGCCTGAAAGTACGTGGGAATTTGCTCTGTGGAACATTCGAAGCTGATCAGTCGAGCTACAGTGCGCCACCCATTCGTTGCTGGTCAAAGGTGGAATGTGAGGGTCGTTGTTCGATGCAGCTCAAAAATGTCGGCTCTGCAACCGCCGGTCAAGCGGACGAGCATGTCCTGTTACGCCGATGCGTAACCTCTCGCGCGAGCCAATTCACATGTCTTAGGCATGTAGAACGCATGTAGTTATGCGCAGCTGGCCTGTATATAGACCCTCATCGTCGTTCACTCCTTCTTGGCAATCCATCATCTTGTTATCGTATGCCACCGAGTGTGTGTACGTGTAACATGTCCGCATGTTCCCGTTGCATGTTTCTCATGCAATCCATTCCCCATCATCGCTGCGCGCGCCAAACACTCAACCCTGTATGGCTCACAGAGTTCTTCTCAACTGATAAAGCGACACACTTTCGTGCAGCCCACTTGCATTGCTAGCCTGACAGACATCCGTCCGTACCTTGATGAAAATGAGAAGGTTCCTGAAGGCCAACGTGAACTGAAACATAACATTTGATCCAGAGGCGCATGACAGCTGGCAAGTTACGCACCATCCAATCGCAGAGATGACCGATCCAAGGTCCCAGGAGCAATGCGGTCTCCTTGTATGTAAAGAAGCAAAACCCACAAATACTGTGACACGTGGGAGCTCGCACAGCATCATCGTGCCAATCCACAGTGATTCAACAAACGAATGTGTTGGCATTGTTGCGAAAACCGCCATACAGTATGAGTACTGCCACGTGGGCAGAGACAACCGTGGGAGGTGGACATCTCTAAAACGTCATTGTGGTAGCGACAGTGAAAGCAATTATAGCAAGCAATTATAGCAAGCAATTATAGCAAGCAAAAGTATACGAAGCGAGAAATTAGGAGGATAGGATGCACAAATACCCTGGAGGGCCCCCAAGCAGACGAGAGGGCCCCATCCGAGAGACTTATGACACACTCAGTGCAGAAACTTAGTTGTTTCCACTGCCAACGTCGTTGCCAATGTCGTGACCGATGTTGTTGCTCGAGTTGTCGTTGCCCGAGTCGGTACCCACGTTGGCGTCACCAACCTTGTTGCCGATCTTGGAACCAAAGTTGTTGATAGTGTTGTTGTTGCCCAAGTTGTCGCCCTGGTTGAGCTCACCAACAGCGTTGCCGATGTTGTGGCCGAAGTTGGCGTTCGAGTCGAAGTCGCCGCTCGAATTTCCCTCGTTCTGGTCACCAACATAGTTGGCGCTGTTGCTAGCATAATTGCCGTTCGAGTCGTCATCGCCATCGTTGTCGCCCTTGTTGGTATTACCAACGTTCGAAGCCGTAGTCTTGTGGTGACGGTTCAAGGCGACGTTGCCGTTCGAATCACCGCTACCATCGGTTTTACCGTCGTTGTCGCTACCAACCTCGTTTCCGATACCAACACCCACGTTCTGGTTCGAGTCAAAGTTGCCGTTGAAAGCACCGTGGTTCAAGATGCCAACCTCGTTACCAATGTTGATTCCTTCGTTCTCGTTGGAGTTGCCAATACCGTTGAACAGGCCATAGTTGTCCGAGCCGACAAGGTTTCCGAGGTTATGTCCCACGTTGTTGTTGGAGTTGTAGTTACCTTGGTCGTAGCCAGTGTTGGCGAAACCTACGTCGTTTCCGATGTCGAAGCCGTGGTTGTTCATCGAGTTTCCGTTGCCCTCAAACAGTCCACTGATCAGAGGCGAGGGAACAGGAGCAGCCGAAACGGCAATGGCAAGGGCAACGGCGACGATAGCGATCGAAAACTTCATCTTGACAAAGGATGTAATGGGTGGGAAGACAAGCTACTAGAGGATGGTGAGAAGGATGGGGAGATGTGGGAGACTATCCTTGCACCTTTTATGCTTTGCCGTCTGAGGTAGGAAGCATAGAATGGTAGCTGTTTGGTCCTCGTTTGCAGAGGCCGGTCAGTGAGCAGAAAGTCTTGTATCAACAAGTGCCGTAGCGACGCTCTTCACCTAGACATTGCGCCCTTGGATAGCCTGATTGAACAGCTTAGGGCCCCATTCTTGGCACTTCGTGCCGCCGCAACGGTTGGAGTGGAAAGCTACAGAGGAACAAGGGGGCTCAGAACGGAAGTTCCAAGTCCCACACTGCGGAAGCAGGGCAAGCTTGTGCTACATAGCCAACGTTGCTTCCCGTCGCATCGGGATTCAGGACGCCGCAAGACAAAATGTACATTCTGAAGGAACATGTCTGATCTCAGTCGGCAAGGCGTTCGAGAGAGGGTGATACTGTCACTTGGACGCAGCAATGCAGATTTATGGTGGTCGTGATGATGGCAAAGAGGAAAGCACTTTTCCAGTACCTGTTGTAACGTGGATAGGTTCTGCATAATTGAGCACGTTGCCGGGATCGCCGACCTGCATTGGGTTTGGTGAGTCTTGTGCATCATGCATCAGAAGTACGGCCATGACGTTGGAAATGAGGCTCGGATCTTCCTGGGCCCAAACACTCGATTACCGTCTTGGTGTTTGGCACTGTAGATCACAGCGCAGCTCAGACAGCAGGGGATCAAGCCGATCAGCTGAAGGGATGTGGGCGAGATGTTGCAAAACGTGGGCAGATCCTGCAGGAATACCAATGCGAAAAGAATTGTGCAGGGACTGTTACCTTGGTGCACTGCCGCCGATAATCTTTTGAGCGATGCTATCGCGGTTCGTGACATAACGAGAAGAGTCTCGTCCAGACGGTTAACTGAACCCGTTGTAAATGACTTAGAATCGCCTTGGGCTCATCTCTTGACAGGAAAGCCCAAGGGTTTGGTAATCTGCCGAGCGGCATGCAGAGACTGGACGTGGGGACAAGGTTGGGATCTGGAAAGGCGGCAGGAAGCTATTGCACTTTGTGACACTCGTCCAAAGAAGATGGATCCAGCATTACCAACATCAAGAGCCGAACGAAGCGATCTGCAGAACCGGACCGAAAGGCTCGCTTCTCAAGCGGCATACGTAGACTACTAGGGATCTGCGCCTTCTTCTGGACAAGATCGATGCAGTAGGGTCAAAGTGTGCATTAGGGCTTGGAGTACATGCGAGTGCTTGTTTGTTGTACCCTTCTGGTGGTGCAGGGACATTTCGGCTTGCAACATGCAGGTAGCGAGGAAACGTCTATTGTTCTCACCTTTGTTTCATCAAACGTACTCTAGCCTCCCCATTGCATTGACTAGGCGCATATTACAGGGAAGCGTACGTCCACCACGTCGTCCGGATGCTCAAACTGAAGCCTAACCGTGCTTATGGACCTTCTCGGATTCACTTGCTTCTTCTTCTCTATTCCCTTTTGTTTGCGCTTGTACCAACGAGTTCAATACCAAAGGTAGTGCCCACCATCTGTCGCTATCGGTCCTGTTAGTTACTTGTGGATGTTGGCTAGAATGAACTGACGATGCTACATTACAGCTTACTACCTGGTAGTGAAGGCTTGGTTCCAGCCCTCAGCCTTGTCTTGACCGCGCTGGTCCTCGTCCACGCTCTCCAAGCGCCCGACAACAGACCAAATGGTGGCACCAGCCACTGCAACAGCCATCTCAAGCTGCCCATGCCACTATAGCTGTCCACCCACCTTGCAACCATTCTGTCCACTTGCACTCTCAACGCCAGTGACGTCTTCTTGTCCAAATTCTTTGTCCATTCCGGTGCCTGCAGAGAGTCGTCATCTTGGATGCTTTCGTTCAGGCTTTCCGAGTTGTCGAGGATCGTGTCGGCATAGACCAGCTTGTCATCCAAGGGTAGCTGTGCCTCTAATCTCTGTTTGGCATCCGACTCGGTCAATCCTTTGCTCTCGCCATCCCTCTTCAACATCCTCTTCAACTGGTCCTCGCGTCTGCAATACACCAGCACGAGCTCTCCGCAGAACTTCCACAGCCCCGCCTCCACCAGCAACGGCGTATCAACCACCACCACCTTCTTTCCGTGCACCCAATATCCAAGCAGCTTCCACACCATCCGCCTTCGAATCGCACCATGAGTGATCTTGTTCAGAAGTTTTGTCTTCTCCGGGGTTGCAAAGGCAAGCCTGCCTAGCTCGGCACGGTTCAATGTTCCATCTTGATTGATGACTGTGGGTCCAAAAGTCGAGCGCAGCGCAGAGAGTGCTGGTTGGCCGGGAGCTACCACTTCGCGAGCGAGAACGTCGAGGTCGATGATAGGAATACCAGCGGGATGACAGGAGATGAGATACGAAGCTGTGGATTTGCCCGAAGCGATTCCACCTGTCAAGCCGACGACGAGCATGGTTACGAGGCCACGAACGAGGCAAGGGCTGAGCAGGGAAGGTGACGGTGATATGGTAAAGTGAAGGTATTGAGTGGCCAGTGCGCCTTGGCTTGCGAAACGCGCGCCGGTTGTCCCGGCGACTGTCTGCTTCTGTCAGGCGTCTACGCCTGACTGCTGCTTAAGTAAGCGCTTGCCTCACGTGTTTCACATGCAGGTCAGGTGCAGGTGCATACACGGCCACCTGACCTGTATATAACTATGCTCCGCTCCGGATTGTTCCTCTTCTTGAATATCATCTCAGTTTCACGCTAAATCCGCATACATTCGTGCGAAAGCGTGACAGCTTCCGAGAATTTTTCGGAATTCTCTTCCCTCTTCCACCCAAATGGCCAACCTGTACCCGCACAGTTCTATTGAGGCGCACTATTCATCATGGCGGATAACATTGGTCGATACCGTATGAGACTTGAATGAGTGAAACAAGACTGGATTGCAAGAGACAAAATGCAGCTCAATCATTACTGAGCCGAGGCTTCGAGCGCAGCGTTGGGCACAAGGCCGAGCTCTCGAAGGGTCTTGCCTGCATCGCTGGCGTCAAAGAACTTGCGGGGGAAAGTCGTCGAGAACTGTCAATGACAAGATCAGTGGTACAATGCAAGCTCCTTCGTCAGTATCTGCTATGAGTTAGTATTGTATTGGTAGCTATGTGTGCTTACCTTGAGCTGTGCAGCGCCGCCGTCCTTGCCTTCGACCCTGATCTTGTCTTCCACCTCTTTAAGCGTCGCATCGGCGGGTAACGTGCCCATCCACATGCCTCCCGGCGCGCGCACTCTGAGTCTTGCTTCGTTCGCCGAGCTTTGACTTGCCTGAGGTCCCCTACTAGCCGCCAATGCAGCGGCACTGGGCCCAGCTGGCACCGCTGCAGTCGGAACTGCCTTGCCCTCCCTTGCTGCCTTCTCCGCCGCTGCTTTGGCCTGCCTCTCCTTCTTGTCAGCTTCGATCTGTGCCTTGATCTTGGCCTTGAACGCAGCATCGTCGGCCTTTTCCTTCCTCTTCCTCTCCGCCTCCTTGATCTGTTCCTTTCTCTCCATCTCTTGTTTCACTTCCGTCAAATCCTGACCCGCTTTGCGACGGATCTTTTCGTTCGCCTTGGACTCTTCTGCATCGATCTTGCTTTGAGCCGCACGCTTGGCAGCAAGTTTAGCGCGAAGCTCCTCGAGTTTGGCTTTCTTTTCTTCTTCCGTAAGAGGCTTGATCTCTTCTGTGGACTCTTCGAAAGAGGTGTGACCGGATTTCTCGGCATGGAACGAAGCAAAGGCAGGAGATTTAAAGGTTTTGCCGCACTCGGAGCATTTGATCGACTGTTCGGCACCTAGCACATTGTCAATGTCACGAACTTTAGAAATGGGTTTTCCAGCGCTGTGTGAACTTACCTTGGCCTCGCCTACGCTGTTGATGGCATCGTCAGCTGCTTGTTGGCCCTTCTTCGAGACAAGGTCGGCAAGTGCAGCTTCGTCTTCCTCGTCGTACTGTCAAGGTTGAGATTTGGAAGATTGAAACAGTTGGTTTTGCTCAGCCCCAATGGCTCACAAGAAGAGTGTTGCAGGAACGCAGAATACTTACATCATGACCAGCGCCAGCGGAGGACGATGCACCAGTGCCAGCAGCAGACTTGTAGTCGGCAGGAACAGGGTGGTCCTGATTGGCTTCAAGATGATCAAGCGCGGGTTGGAGACCGGCATTCTTAGTCACGTAGAGCGCCCAATCAACTCGCTCGGGGGCGAAACCCATGTCAAGGACTAGGACCAACACCAAAGAAGCATATAAACACAAGGTCAATTTGTTGTCGGTGGCGCAGAAGGCTCACAGCTTTATCTGTGCTTACGCATCGCACGGTCTCCCATCCTCTATATAATGTAGTTGGTGTAGTTCGTTGAATCGGTGGTAAGGAAACAAGGTCGGAGGTAAGGTTGGAAGGAAGCAAGCAAACAAGGCGACTTGATTTGGCGCAGCACACGCACGACATCTGCCTGTGGGTCCGTCCGCCTCCACATCGGCACGGTCTCACAATTCCAAGACAATGTTAAGTCTAGGTCGTGCAGAGACGTGCATGCTCATCCCGAAATCCGAACCAAATTTTGTGAGAAGCTCTTCCTCTTCTTGCCCAAGACTGTCCACACTCTGCTCTTCATCCAACACCAGGGCAGACTCGGTCGACCTGTTCGGAGCTTGCAATCATGTCGCATAAAGAGATCATATACCTCTCATTCGGATCCTTCTCCAACCACATTTCCACGCATTTCTGGAATCAGCAGCAGTCCTACTTTACCTACGACAATTCAGACCCCACCGCAGTACCTTCAGGGTCTACCACCCGCGACCAGGATGTCCACGCAGACGACGAAACCCTCATTGATCACGATACTTCTTTCCGAGTTGGTCAGACGTTGAATGGACAAGACACCTATAGTCCACGAGCCATCATCTTCGAGAGCGAACAAGAGTTTGGCGCGCTTCGCAAGCTCAACGCACTCTACGACTCTTTTCCCGAATCCGAGCAAGGGCGAAATGTGGCATTGGACAGTCTGCAGAGTTGGGGTCGGGAAGCGCACGTAGTTGCGGCAGAGAAAGTCAGGAAGAGTAGCTACCAACGCCGTCTAGACCTTGAAGATCAGGGTCTCGATCCAGGCTCTTCTGATGATGATGATGATGACGAAGATGATGATGTCGATAATGGTTTGGATAAAACGTCTTGCGAGCGATCTGCCGTCTCCATGGCGAACAACACATCTGCGATGCATAGGATGAGGAAAACGAAACGTCCATACAGGTTCTGGTCGGATTATTCGCGCAACTACTTTCATTCGAAATCGCTCGTATCGGTGGGCGGCCAACTCACCGCTCCTATGCCTGGATCTTACAACGCCACCTCCGCAGCCGGCGAATCGAGCGGCCGTGTCCAATTCCAGACCTTTTCTCAGGGTGCAGCGCAATTCGACGAGCTCGAAGCACAGCAAGAGGTGCTCGACACCAACATACGCTGGTTCGCCGAGGATGCTGACCTGCTTCAGGGCTTCCAGTATTCGATCGATACTTCGGACGCTTTCGGTGGTCTCGGCGCAGCTTACCTCGAGAGTCTGGTGGACGAGTTCCCCAAGGCGACGCATCTCGTGTTCGGTGCGGGATGGGGCAATACCGCGGTGGTCAAGGAGGAGGATGGAGGCGACACGGTTGCGACCGAGAACCGTCTGGCGAGGATCAGGAGGATGAACAATCTGTTATCGCTCGTCGGGTTTATGGAATTTTCAACAGTGGTTGCGCCAGTTCAGGTACCTCAATGGGAAGGTGATGCACAAGTTGGTGGTCAGTGGAAGAAATACCTTGGAAGAGTCGATCTTGGCGACATGCACCATGCCGCAGCGCTTATTTCAGCCCACCTCGAGACAGCAACGTTAGGTACACGCTTGCGATCGCACAACGAGACCCTTTCCTCGCTCACATCCCGGCTGAATTGGCGCAGGGATACCAAGCTTGTTCATCTTGGAGGCGTTCTCCCCCTCCCATACCCAGTAACGCTCTCGTCCGCATCGTTGGGCTATTCGTCGACGATGGACCCAGTGGATGCTCTGCTTCAATCCTATGGTTACGGAGGTCAGGATCCTCGCGCGCGACAGCGTGGCGCTCCGTTGGAATCCGAAGCAGATCTTGCGGCTCGAGGAGCCAACCTCGTGCTCGCTTCCTGGCTTGATTTCTCGCTCCCGTCTTCGTCCATGAGTGGAAAGAGGAGGAAGAAACTGCTGTACAATCTCTCACGCCCGTTCTCGAACACAGTGGTGCTTCGCAGCACCAATTTCGACGATGCCAGACTCGGCTTGGGCATGCTCGACAATCTGCTCTCGGCCATCCGCGAACCTTTCGGTCAAGGTGTCTACATCCCGCAATCGTACAACATCCCTTCGTCATTCCCGAACTTCTTCACGAACCTCGACAACGACTCAAGAGCCATCACAGTGCCGTCGCATACTTGGAGCAATGCCAAAGTGATTAGGCCTAAGGAAGTGCCCGTGCTTTCGTCGCTCGCAGCAACGCCGAACAGCGTGTACTTGTTGAAGGAGGCAAGGAAGACGGTAAGCGAGGCGTTGAACGGTCATAAGTCGTTGGGAGAGTTCGGGTTGGAGAACGGTACCGAAGCGAGAGACGGGTTAAAGGAGGTGAGGGAGAAGATCGAGGAATGGATCGATGCGTATAGTGTCAACAACAACGGTGGGAGTGATTCGGGGGGCAGTGATGGGATGGGAACAGATGAAGAGTACGATGTAGACCAGAAAGTGGACGACGCCCTGGATTGGGACTTGTAGGCCTTAGGGCTTGGGTTCTATGGTGGTCTAGCATTTCGTCTTGATAGATTCTCTCTCCACTCAAACTTATCCTTGGCATGTAGCGACACACTCAATCGACCCACATCCTCACGTTTACCACAGTCGCCCATACCCCACGTGTGTCACAAATACTACATTGACCGCAATGACACCATCGACAAGTGGCTGAAAGCTAGACGCCGTATGCCAGAACTCTTGAGAAATGAAATGGACGACTATGCTTTTGAGGCAACGGCAACACCTCTCCATTGGTCAAGTTGACGCTGTAATATTCCAACAGATCCAATTTGTTCCACCTACCCCTTGTTGTGCTCCTCAAACCAAACACCATCCTAAACGCATACTTTTGCATGCTCTTATCCCTCAAATCCTCGACCACCACCTTTGGCCCTCTGGGTCTACCCTCGTCTTCATCGTCCTCTAGACCTTGTTCGAAGAGTTCCCACCGACCCTTGGAGAAGCCCTTGGCTTTGAGGCTTGGTTCCAACTTTCGCACGGTCTCCGAGGGTGTATCGGTCGTAAGGAGCGACAAGGCTGTTCCATCAGGGAGGAAGCGGATGGAGCGGTAGAATTCGACGACATGGATGACACGCACCCATGCATCCTCGCTGAGACCAGGGCGTGCGTAGTGGCAGGCAGCAATATAGCAGCCATTAAGACGGACGCGTGGCTGGTTGATGAACACTGTACGCCAGTCCGAGTGATGACGTGCGTAGAGGTCGGCAAGCGTCAAGGAGGCGTCGAGGATGGGTGGATAGTAAGTCTCACGTACGATCTCGCGCCATAGAGAAGGTGAGCGAGTGAGAAGGCGGAACTTCCAGCATGTGCGTCCGAGTATCTCGAGTGTTTGCCAATCGGTACCTCCAAGAACCACACCAATACCGAGAGGCTGCTTGCGTGTGACGATGGAGCCCTCGTGAGCTTTGTCCTTCTCCGGCTCTTCTTTGCCTGGATTGTCTGTGGTGGCTGCTGCGGCTCCAGCCACTGGCTTGACGGTACGATTGTTGTCCGTGAGTGCACCGTTCTGCATTGCGCCAGTGGGCTTGACCGCGTTTTCTTTACCTACTGATGGCTTGGAAGTACCCTTTCCGGTCAGAGCAGCAGTTGCAGCCTCCATAGCTGCCTGCTCCTCCGGTGTAGGCTTCGGCTTGACCACTTTGGCGCCCCTTCTTCCTCTTGGCTGGATGACCATCCTCAAAATATGCAATAGAATTTCATCAGGTAGCTTAGCGATGGGCATGCTCTTTTCCTCGTCTTCGGGTGCAAAGGTTATTGCGCCAAAGTCTCTCTCGCCGCCAGCTTGGATGGAAAGGCTCTCGAAAAGCTTGGTCAACTCGTCCGGACGAGACTCGGTCGATTTATATTGTTTGTCTGCTGTTTGCGCTGCGGCGGATGATGCTGACTGTGCTTCTAGAATAGTCTTTTCTTCCTCGGCATGGTAGACTTGGCCTCTTGCGAGCGCTTCGGCTTGCTTTGCTTGATGCTCTTTGATAGCGACATAGCGATGGTCATCGAAATCCAATGCTTTGCGTATCTTTTCTGCGATTGCTGGGCTGGAGAGCAGTGCGTCGTTCTGCTGGGTCGAAGCGTTAGCCAGTGCTGGATCGGTCAGCAAGAGGTGTGCTCTGTGATATAATCTGTCTGCATCCGAATTGAGCTTGAAGGCTCTCCTATAGGACGCAAGCGCTTGATCTAGTTGACCACTTCGTTCCATCTCAACCGCGTGCGCGTAGGCCTCGACGGCGCTACGCAAGCCAGCCTGTATCGCGGCGCTGGCGTTTGCTGGTGCATTGGGGGTGGCGAGAATGCGTGGCGCGCTTCTCGTTGCTGGCGTGGTGGAGCTGGATGGTTGAGCTGAGGCGGTGGGGGGAGGGGAGGTTGCCGAGGCTCTGATACGTTCGCGAAGAGCGTGAGAGACGCCATTGGCGACCGAATGTGAGCTTGCTGGTTCCGAAGGCCTCACAGCAGGGTGATACTCGGTAGGGATGATGGGTGCTGGCAGATCTTGAGCAGGGTGCTTGGCGGAGGTTCGAGGGATCTTGTGCGCGCCCTTGGAGTACTTGAGCGCGGCAGGTGCGTAGATCTCAGCTTCGGGGAACGGGAGTGGCGCGGTTCCATTCTGTTCCGACAGATCTTGGTGCTCTACGTTGAAGGCGTATGGGTGCGAACTTGTATCAGCCGAATTGATGGGGTCAGCGCTTGGCTGAACTGGCTGGTTGGACCGAGAGAGATGGGCAGTGGACGTGCTCGCAGATTGCAGAGACGGTTGACTGTTGGAAGTGGAGCTGGAGGCTGGAGGTTGCGTATATGACAGATGACCTCTAGCTTGGACCTCCTTCTTCCAGTCGGACCTAAATTTCTCGAGCTCATCAATGACAGGGGATGGCGGCGCGGTAGGCTGCGCATCGTTGGTCACTCGTACTGGCGTGTGAGCGCCACTCTGGCCAGCGAGCGGCGTGGAAGGGACGGAATCGTCTTGAAAGGCACCGTCGTCCTCTGCTAAATGTATCGAAGGTGCTGTATTTTGGTCGTCCATCATGATGGTATGGTGTGCGGAAGTGGGTGCGAGGCGATGTCGAAGGAAGAAGGAAGAAGGAATGCGGGAGAATGTGGTGTTTCGGTGTCAACGGACCCTGTCTGTCACTCACTCACTTTGGCCTCCACATCACACAAAGTCGCCGAAAAAAAGCCGCTGAGCTGAGCTGAGCAATAACACTGTGGAATATGACGCTGTAACATTTTCCCACACTGGTAGGCCATCATCTTGCATCTTGTCTGCACTGCGTACCCATCCATGCTATAGTCAATCAACAATGGCCGAGGCAAGTTGATGCTTGTTGCTGCACACATGAGCTGTTCTTCGGATCGACTACAAGGACAAGGGAAAGGAAAAGCAAATATAATAATACAGTAGTAGCAAGCACACTTGTCAAGATGTGCAAAAGATTTCAGGATTAAATCTTCGGCGATCTACCAACGTCAATGATCGCTGCTGAAACTACTGTGCCGCCAAACCTGGAGGATGATGGATGGGTCCATCACATGCTCGACTTGATCCAAGCGACCAGCAAGGCCACACCTTATCTTTTTGCGTCCTTGGCTTGCTACGTGTTTCTCCCCATCCTAATATTCTAATATTCTACCTGCCTCCTCTTCAGCATGGCACCGCTTGCATACTGATCCGCACTTGTCCTTTGCGAAACGCAGCATGGCTTCCACATCACGCAACGTTGCCACTCCGCCCTCCCCATCTCGCTCCCACGGCCAACTTGCACACCAATCTGCGCAACAAACAATGAGCGCCGCCATCGACCAAGCGCATATTCAGCTCATACAGCAAGTCCAACATGAGCTCCGTACTCCTGTGCACGGTCTGCTCGGCCTCATCGACGACCTCAGGTCCGAGCTCAGGGCAACGTCCATCCAGGATCAAGCTGCAAGAAGATCTCTTTTGATCAAGATGGACTCCTTGGCCGGATTGAGCGAGAGGCTGCAGAACGTCTTGGATGACTTTCGAGATTTCGCAGCCGAAACGGTTCATGCCACGGATGATCAACATCAGCAGGACGTATTCCCTGAGCAGGCGGTCGATCTGGGCGAGTTGTTGGACACGGTTGCCGCCGAAGCATGGAACGCACAAGTCAGGCAGATCAGAGCAGAGGATGGTGAAGATGCACGCCTGCCTCCACCACCAGAGCTGATTCTCCAAACAGATACCAGTCTAAGAGGATGGAAGACGGTGGTCTCGACAAAGTTGATCAAGAAGCTCGCACACAAGTTGATATCCAACGCACTTCGCTTCACCACCGAAGGATACGTCGAAGTCTCGCTCTCCCCCTCGGTCGTTACCTCTCCCGCCGATGAACAAGATCTTTCCTTGCAACCATCTACCATACCAGGTCTTTCCGCCAGCCGGCACTTTGTCGACCTTGTCGTTGAAGACTCGGGCGAAGGCATGACAGAACACTTTCTCTCCCATCGTCTCTTTGAGCCTTTTGTCAAAGCCGACAATTTCAAAGCTGGTGCGGGTCTTTCCGTGTCTCTCTGTTCAGCCATCGTACGCCGGATGGGAGGCGCTATGCATGTCTCCAGTGACAAAGGTCGAGGGACCATCGTCACGGTCAAAATTCCCGTCCAGAGCTTACCGGAACGAACCATCACCCCGGCGCCGCCCTCGCAATCCGACCAGCTCATCTACCTGTACGGTTTCGAAGGACCGGGACTGCAGCGTCTTGCACAAGTCATCTCTGCTCAACTGGCAACTTTCGGCAACCTCTACTGCACCAGCCACATTCAGGACGCCGACTTTCTGCTTCTTCCGGAAGAAGTATGCTTTCAAGTGCAAGGCGGCATCCAAGAGATTCTGGCGCAGGCTAAGCCCGCGGTCAAGATCGGCGTGCTGCAGGCGCATGAAGATGCAGGTATCGAATACGCTGCATTCAAGAATGGGAGCAGGAGGCCAACGTTTGTCACCAGGAAACCGTTCGGCCCGCGATGCTTCGCCAACCTGCTCAGGCTAGCACAGCAGCAGGGTGAAGAGGACACTAGGACAGCAACCGAGACAAAGAGGCGGGTTCATGGCCATTTAGGCTATACCGCCCCTTCCAACCCAGATAAACCGGATGAAATCCTTCCCGAAGGATCTGATGTTCCGGCTACAGCACGTGCTCAATTGGGTGAACCTTCGTCCGAATCGGAGAAGGTGGAGGAAAACAAAGACCTTACGCCGCGAAGGATGTCGCTCGTGGGTGAGCAGGAGAAACAGAATCGTGATGCGGGATCGAGTCTGCCGTCCGGTGAAAAGCTGGCCGACCTTGTGGTGAGTCCGGATGCCATGGACGAGGTTCTGCGCGCACCTCATCGGAAGCCGAGTATTCAACCGCCGCCTACGCCGCCTGCTGCCATCTCTCCATCCCTGGCTGCGGCTGATAACGACCCAACTTCACCGACGGCGGCCAAGATGCTGCCCAAACCCAAGTTCTCGGTACTTTGCTGTGAGGACAATCCGCTCAACATGCGCATCTTGATCACCATGTTGCGGCAAGCAAATATTCCGTTTCACGAAGCGGTGGATGGAGTGGAAGCCGTAGCTCAGTTTAAAAGGCATCTGCCTGCGGTGACGTTGCTGGATATCAACATGCCGCGCATGATGGGGTTTGAGGCGTGCGAGCTGATGCGCAGACATGTCAGCGACGAGCTCGGGGAGGATGAAGCAAGGAAGAGGATGTTCAAGATCGTAGCTGTGACTGCTTTGAGCGACAGGTACCATCAGGAAAGGGGGGCGAAATGTGGCATGGATGCTTGGTTCACCAAACCATTGCAAATGAGGCAGTTGAAGATGGATCTGGCTGATTGGCGTAAGTCTTTTGAAGACAAGTTGGCAGGCGAGAAGTAGAGCCATTGCAAGGCTTGACTCAAGAACAACACATACTGTATTGTATTCATACTGTACCGATCTATTACATAGTCACCATATACCAAGTATTCTACCACCCCTGAAGAGAGAGAGGGCGACTCGTGCCGATCGACGATCGAGTTTTTCCCGATTGGTATCTCTGATCTCTAACGGTCACTTATACCTTTTTTCGCTTCAAACCGTGGTTAATGGCAAAGTCATCGTGATTGCTCCTAATGTCTTCGTGACAATGTTAAGAGATCCTAGCTGATGTGATCGTGAGTCTCAATTGGCTGTCTTCGGGAGAGGTCTGTGTTGATTGTGATTAGTCAGCAACGTGCGTGATCCTTGCTTGTCCAAAGTGCTGAGCTTCTCCTTGTTCTTGCCGAGGGGCTGAGTTCTGTCTTGACACCATTGCATCGCATCGCCAACAACACCATACAGTCCAGACCAAGAAGCAGAGCTCAGTTCCTGATTTGATCCGAGGGAAGATTGTTGACATGGTATCCTTGGTCATGTAGTCTGGTTCACAACTGAGAATGCGATTTGGTTCACACAGCATGATCCCTATACATTTGGCAGATCTTGATACATTGTTTGACTCCCAAAGACAGCCAATCAAGACTCACGATCACATCAGCTAAGATCTTGAACATGTATCACAAAGACATTAGGAGCAATCACGATGACATTGCCGTTAACCACGATGTGAAGCGAAAAAAGGTATAAAATGGCGTAATCCCAGCTCCTACTTACGCGGCCGAGAAAGGGGATAAACAGTGAATAGCATAAGTGAATTGCGGGTCAGCGACGAAGTCTGCTGGCTCAAAGGCTCCCAGCCCGCCGTAGGGGCCGGTCGAGCGCAGAGAAGAGCGGTACATACAGGCGGAAACGCAAGGGAGGGATCGGGTGGGTGAAAAATAGGCGAGTGCGTGCTACTCACGACGCTCGCCAAAAGAAGATGGTGGTGAGACCGAAGGAGTGAGAGTGAGAGACAAGAAGAATAACGGCGCGCAGCTGAGCTCAGATGAACACGCCTATCACGTGATGCATCCCAGCTCCTACTTACGCGGCCGAGAAAGGGGATAAACAGTGAATAGCATAAGTGAATTGCGGGTCAGCGACGAAGTCTGCTGGCTCAAAGGCTCCCAGCCCGCCAATCGAGCGTCGAGGCGCCTGCACAGCAGGTAGCGGTCTCGACGGGGCTGGGTCCCAGGGCGAGACTCTAGGGCGCGCCGACATCGCGCCAGGAGGAGCTGTCCGGCACGAGCGGCCCGTCGCGGGCGGCGAAGAGAGCGGCTACAGAGAGGTCGCGGCGCTCGCCGGCCGAGCGGTCGATGTACCGCCTGAAACAATCGGAGTTCCAGCGGCCAAGACACTGGATGACGTCAGGGCTGGTCCCGAGGCGGGCTGCCCAGGTGGCTGCGCCGCGCCGAAAGGAGTGGCCGGCATAGGCCGCCGGTGCCAGTCCTGCCTGCCCGATGGCGCGCCTGAGGGTGGCCACGAAGACGGTGCGGGTGAGGGGATCGCGGCCGGATGGGCCAAGGCCAAAGAGAGGGGCGGAGGGAGGGCGGTTGGAGGTGAGGAGGCGCAGCCGGGCAACAGGACATTCCGGTCCACCCACGAGAGGGGCGACGACTTTGACTCCCAGTCGGAAGGGATCGGTCTTCGACGCTGGTAGGGTGACGATGGCGTGGTCCGCCGCCATTTCGACACTGGAGACCCGTAGGACAAGGCCTTGCTCGGTGGAGTGATCCCAGACAACCTCCCCCGACCGCAGGAAGCAGGCAAAGGAGAGGGTGAAAGCGGCACAGAAGACCGCGCGGTCCCAGGCGGAGAGGTCGGCGAAGGTGTCGACGGCGAGGACAACGCGTCGAAGTAGAGGGAGGGTGATGGGGAGCTTGGCTCCGGTGCGCCGCGCCCCGTGGATCTTCTTGTAGCCCCGGAGAGCTCGTTCGAGGCGTCCGCAACTAAAACCGTCGAGGGGAAGGCCGAGGTCAACGTGGTGAGAGCGGAGGCTGCCAAGCTCGTGTTTGGCGGAGTGGTAAGAGCGGCCGGCGGCGGAGAGGCTGCCGAGCCATTCGAGCAGCTGGAGACCTGAAGCTGGGAGGCAGGGGACGGTGGAGCCAAAGTGGAAGTGGCAGAAGGTGCGGTAGGCTGAGACGGAACTGCCAGCGCGGTCTCGAGTGCTGGCCGCCAGGCCGTTCCAGAGCAGCGCGGCCGCCGCCGCAGAGACGCCCAAGCTGGGTGCGAAGGAGTGGGGAGGGCGTCCGGCTGTTCGGCGTGTTCCTGCTGGGAGAACAACAGCCTGTGCGCGGAAGGGAAAGAATGGCGAACGCGGGCAAACTGACGTCGAGAGAGGAGATCAGCGAGAACGTTGTCAGTGGATGAGACTCTGACTGGGTGGAGCGTGATGTTGTGAACGAAACAGAGCCCAAAGATCTCCCGGATGAGACGCTGCGTCAAAGGGTCCCGAGAGCTGCCCGACCGGAGTCCAAACTCCACGTTCTCGTTGTCCACGTGGACCACCACCGTGGTGGGGGAGGTCCAGAGGGGCAGGAAACGGCGGAGGGCCTCCAGGACCGCCAGGGCCTCCAAGAAGCGTATGTTCTTCCCCCGGTGGCGGCGAGGCACCTCTTTCGAGAAGGCGGCAACCGGGCTTGCGGCGAGACCAAGGTGAGCGCCGTACCCCCTGAGACAGGCGTCGGTCCAGACGTGAGCGACGCGAAGGGGGGACGGGGCAAGGATGCGGGTGCCCTGCCAAGTGTCTAGCACGGTAGTCCACCAAGCTAGCTCAGCTAAGGCCGGGCGAGGGATGCGGCGACGGCCAGGCGGACCACGGCGGCGGGTGCAGTTGTATAAGCGCCGGAGGAAAGCCTTGCCGCAGGGAAAAACCTGGGCCACGAATTGCAGGAGGCCCGCGATGCGCTGCATGTCCAGCAGGTCGGCTGAACCCCGCGTGAGTAGCGAGCGGCATTGAGCGAGGATGTGCGCTCGACGCTCAGGCGTGATGCCTACCGTCTGCGCGATCGAGTCGATTTCGATACCCAGGACCTCCAGTCGCGTGAGGTTGGCGAAGGTCTTCTTGGCCGAGAGGCGGAGGCCGAGTGCGGCAGCAGCGAGAGCAAGGACACGGACAGGTAGCAAGGCCTGATGCGAAACTTCCGCGGGGACTGCTCCGAACGTGTCATCGAGGTAGTGGTTGATAGGCCAGCTTGGTGGCAGACAGGAAGCCACCACCCAATGCAGGAACTCGGCAACCAGATTGAAAAGAAAAGGCGAGCTGCTACCTCCGAAGGTGAGGGCATTCTCGCGGTACCGGGTGCCATCGTATTGAAAACCAAGCAGGAAAGCGTCGGATTCGGCCGTGACTACGTGTCGGAAGGCGTCCTCGAGGTCTCCTTTCCAGAGGCGGCAGCCGGGATTCGTGCGCACGAAGTCCACCAGCCTGCTGATGGATTCGTACTGGATGCGCACTGTCGCAGGGTCGATGCCGCTGTTGACGGAAGGCAGGGTGGCCCCGGACGGATGGCGCGGGTGAGAAAGGTGGTGAATTGTGCGAAGCTTAGAGGAGCGAGGCTTCGGCACAACACCAATTGGGGATTCGACGAGAGGCTGAGTAGGGCTTACGACGGTGAGGCGCCCCTCCTTCAGGCGCGCAGATATCTCACGCCGCAAGTGAGCGTGCCCTGTGTCGTTGATGGGCAAGTTGGACGCCAAACGGTTGCTGTTGCGTAGGGGCCCATTGTAGCCGAGCAGACAGCCATGCTGGATCATGCCAGCCATCTGGTGGCGGAAGCGTTCGTCGGGGTAGTCCAAGAGTAGGCGACGCCATGCAGGCAACTGCGCCTGCATGGAGCCCATGCGAGCTGGGACTGATGCTGGGTCGAAGACGTCGAGCGCCAGCGTGGTGTTAGGACGAGGGGGGGGGAGATGCTGGCGAAGAGCCAGAAGGAGTGAGAGGCACCGGTCAGCGGAAGGAACGTCGAGAGCTGCCGGGACCGAGGTGAGGAGCCGGGCCTGAGTCTGCCGCGGAGACGAAGAGGTTGGGGAGCCAGAGGGACGGTGCTGAGCCTGAGTCTGCTGCAGAGACGGGGGGAGAGGAGGGCCAACGAGGCCGAGCTGAGCCTGAGTCTGCTGCAGAGACGATGGTGACGATGACCGGGCTTGAGTCTGCCGCGGAGACGAACCCACATGGTCGAGTGGGTGGGAGGACCGAAGGTTAGAACTCACCATGACGTCTAGGACGACTTCTTAATGGCAGGTGGTTCAGGACACGATTGAACAGTGTGATCGCTCTTGCAGCGGATGCACACGTGCGGGCGGGTGCACTTGGGGTCGGAGCAGCCGCCGGAGTTGAACCTGAAGCAGACCTGGCCGGAGGTGTCGTCCCGTTGGCGTTTCTGGCCGGAGGGCTGGGCGGGATTTTTGGAGGATGAGGCCTTTTGATTGGTGGTTGGCCGACGTGGCACGCCGCCGATGTCCTTCTGCCACGCGGCGATGTCTTGTTCGACCCAGTCACCAGCTGATGCGTGCCCAAAACGACGCTGGCAGACGGTGAGGACGTACTCTGCCACGGTGGACCAGTAGTACTGGGTGTCCAGGTCGATGATATGCACGAGGAAGGCGTTGAGGCTCGCAGCGAGGTGAGGGTTGTTCTCGCTGGTGCAGCGGAGAGCAGCGTAGACCGCCCAGGCTTGCGCAAAACTTCGCACGTCTGGGACCAAGCGCAGGAAGGAGCGGGAGGAAGCGTCGGAGGAGGAGGGTTCTGGTACTCCAACGCGCACGCCGTTGACGATGACCCCAAGCTCGCGTTCGGGCTCGCTGTTGGCGGTGTTGTGGGCAGGGTTGCGAAGCTTACCAAGCTCGTGCGGCGGGAGTCGATCGTCGTAAACCTGTTGGGCAAGTTCGCGGGAGATCCAGGGAAAGAGACGGCGGAGTTGCGACTCACCAGGGGAAGGAATCGAGGCGGGGGCGGTGGGGACCAGGGAGGAGACCGTGGGCTGGACCTGGTCTTGACGTAAGGCCAGGACTAGTTGACGGATCTCCGCCACCGACTCCGCAAGCTGGGAAAGGGTGTCGGCTTGCTCGTCAAGGCGTGAGTGAGCCGTGGCGTCGACAGTGTTTTGGGGAGGGAGAGCGATGGTGTCGTCGAGGAGCTGGGTGGACGAGGCAGGCGCGGTAGGAGTGGACGGCGGTGGGGCTGTGGTGAGAGCGGGTAGGGCTTCAGATGTCGGTGACTCTCTAGGAGCTAGAGCTGCTGGAGCGGGGGTTGCGATCGAGAGCAGGGGCACCGGGACGGTTTTTCGGCAGGCTGCGCAGCGGGTACAACGGCGGCCGCCTACGCCAACGTAGTGGTTTCGAGGGAAAGAGCGAGCACAGGCAGAGCAGGTTTGCTCAACGGTCATGTCGACTAGGAATCCGGTAACGATAATGATAAAAATAGGCGAGTGCGTGCTACTCACGACGCTCGCCAAAAGAAGATGGTGGTGAGACCGAAGGAGTGAGAGTGAGAGACAAGAAGAATAACGGCGCGCAGCTGAGCTCAGATGAACACGCCTATCACGTGATGCAATTGATTTTATTTTGTTCGCAAAAATCAAAGCGACATTGGTGCGCATTTCTGTACGATTTGCAACCGAACCGGAAGAACAAAGGCCAATCTCTCATCGACATCTTTCCCTTTCAACACCATCTTTTTCGCTTTGCATATCATCACAGCGCACATTTCGTCATCATGAGCGACTGGGGTAGGTCCAATAATTTGCACGTTTGCCAGTGGTGTTGTTTGCAGCTTTTCTGATCAGGGGTTATGGACTGGTTTTGGGTTTGGCTTTTTCGCTTTAATTCATGGTGTAGAAAACGACGACGAGCCGCAACAGGTTACGCCTCCTCCCAAGCTCTCGGCTGCTGGAAGGAAGAAGTTTGATGATGAGGATGTAGAGGACGAGGTCAAGGTATGTCAGCTTTCCCTTTGGGTTCTGCCCTCAAATTAGCGTCAGAAGGCGGACTTTGCTGACTTTGATCGCTCTTGCTTTCGACTCGATTGGTGTAGGACGATTGGGAGGAGGACGACTCGGAACCGGAAGCTGCTAAACCCGCTGCAGTGGTGCCACCACGTAAGAAGAAGTCGGTCAGGCAGAAAATCGCCGAAAAGGAGGAAGAAGAGCGAAGACGAAAGGAGCTCGGCCTGGACGAGGAGGATGAGAGCCAAGGCGAGTGGGATGAGGACCCGATAGCTAAGAAGAGGATGGAGAGGGAGGCTCAGTTGAAGTCGGATGTTGAGAATGCAGCCAATCTTTTGGGTACCGCCAAGTTGGGCGATGGTAAGTTCCTCCACCGAACCCGACCTGAAAGCTCAAGACCATCGCTTCTCACACCACACCTATGGGGATGGTTCCATGTTGGGGGGGTTTTTTTTTTTGACCCGATTACAGACTCGCTGAGCAAGCTGAAATCGGCCAATCCTTCGAGCAAGGAGGACTGGGAAGCGCTGTCCGAGTCGATCTTCACCGAGCTTATCAAGAAGCAATCGTCCAAACCTGGATTCGAGAAGCACTTTGCGCCGCATCTCTTCAAACTCATCGCCTCGACCATGCGCGATGTTGACATCCGCAAAGCATCCACCATGCTCAAAACCTACGCCGAGGAAAAAGTCAAGGCGGAAAAGGAGGCCAAGAAAACCGGTGGACAGAAGAAAACCGCCGCAGCTAAGCCAAAGACCGTCGGTACAGCTAGTGCCAAAAACGTCATTGATACTCGTGCTTGTAAGTTCCCCCCAAATGGTGGTGCACCTTGGAAACCAACGTCAACTATTCAGCAAAGCAACTGACCAATCTTCTCATTCTTCACATTTGCCCCCCTTCAGACGGTGACGAAGCCCTCGATGACGACCTCGACTTCATGTAAAATTGACCAACCCCCAACCCCCAACCCCTCTCTTTGCCTAGCTCTGTAGCCAGCTTCTCCTAAAATTTCACTCGAGATCCCAATCCCAACCTTCTCTACCATCTCCCATCCTGATCTCACTACCGAACCCATCAAGTGAAACCTATACCCTCCAAGAGCGCCTGCACAGACAACACTTCCCTCGCCGAATCCGACACGCCTGACATACTTTTATCACGACATCTCTTGGCCAAAATGAGTGGAGAATGGGAAACATGAATTAATACGACCAACTGATGCAATGAGGGGACAACAAATGAACATATCGAGCTCTATAGGATTCGGGAAAAGCGAATGATTGACCAAATCGCGCGTGGGTGTGTGTGCCTGTGTGCGGGTGTGGGTGCGCAATCCACAAGGTTAGGCGGATGACATTCTCACTTCGGGCGCCTGCTGAGAGTCCTCACTGTGCATCCTCTTCATCGGCGGAGGAAGCACCATACTGATGGGACTCGTCTCGCGGCTCAGCGCCTGCCCAAGGCTGGGCAACGTTGTGCTATGGTCCCTCTGCGCCGAATGGATCGGAGTCAGGCCAAACATGGGCGTCTTCTTGCCTCTACTCGCGCTCGGATATGGTCCGATTCCGCCCGCGGGCGAGTTGGTGGCACTGTGCGACAGCTGCGAAAAAGCGTTGGTGGGACTGCTCTCGGTGCTAGCAAGACCATTGCCGAAGCTGTTTCCGATCGAGTTCTGGCGCGAATGAGAAGACCTCAAGGCAGCAGGAAGCGATGGCAAGGCGTGGTGCAAGACAGGCGAGCCATGCGGTGAGCCAGATCGACTGGCAGGGGCCGATCGCGAGCTGCTGCGATGGATGCTCTTCTTGTGGTCGCCATAAGGATGGTAGTTGTACGCATGTGTGTGGTGATGTCCGGGAAGAGGGTGGTGACTTCCATCCCGATGCGAGACACTTGCCGGGAACGGGGGAGGCAACGTCCTCGAGGAAGGATCGGCCACCTGATGCGAGTAAGAAGCTCTGGACGAGGCAGGCTTCAAACTTCCAAGACCTCCGTCCAGAATGTCTTCGATCTTGGTGCGACGAGCGCCTCTGTCGTGGTCAGCTGTAGTTGGTTGCGCAGAGGTCAAATGGTAAGCCGAGAGGCTGTTGGTGGGATTGAGCGAAGGAATGCCTCTGCTACGTGAACCGAAGCTGTGACTCCTGGAAAGCTTGGGAGGCATGTTGGAAGGCTGAGCCGGCGAAGTGGACGCCGAGGTAGATGCAGATCCGCTCGCATGCGAATCGAGCTCAGCAGCAGTGCTTCGCTCGCCGGATGTGCTGGGAGGCATAACGTGAGGCTGAACAGGAGCCATTCCGAGAGAGGTGAGGTGGTGATGCGAGCGCGAACGAGTCGAGGACTCCATGTAAGGATGCGAACGGTGTCGGTGCGAACCGTGATGACCGAGGCCCGACTGGTGAGCGGGGCCTTCGTGATGATAGTGGGGCGGCGAGTGGGCGTGAGCGTGGGCATGTCGGTGCACAGGCGAGCCAGGGCGCGAAGTATATGGGCTGTTGGGTACCGTGTTGCCACCGAGCAAGCTCATGTTGCGCAGGGGCCCAAGTACGGGACTGCCGCTAGGAGTCCAGTGGGCGGGGTTGTGCGTCGAGTGAGGAGCAGCTGCGTGGGCAGCGTAAGGCATTCGTGGCTTGACATCGTCCTGGAGCGAAGCGGTATGCTCGGACTCGGAATTGTAGTCGTCTCCGTGCAAGTGGTCATCGGGCGAGAAGCGTGGCGAATGCTCGACGCTGCTAGGGACGCTCGAGGAGGTGGAAGCGCGGCCACCGGCGGTATGGTGTGAGCCATGCTGGTAGTAGCGGTAGAGGCTGGGAGGAGGGTGGCTGCCATTGTATCCACCATGCGAAGGACGCGAGTAGCTACAGTCGGGCGCGTAACGATTGGAAGAGGGACGAGCGAGAATGGCGGATGCGATGCGGTCGTTGTACTTGCGGTGGCAATCTTCGTGAGAGCATCCAGGGGGAGTGTGTTCGGTGGACGCAGCGGAAGGCGGTGGAGGATAAGCGTAGCTGGTGGAAGCGTGCGACTGATATCGATCAGCGTACGGATCGGGTGCATAGTGTGAGTGGTGAGCATGCGAGGGATGGGGACCGGATCGGCGGCTTTCGCGCTCGGCACGTTGGAGCTCGTGAAGCTCATCACTGGCGAGCATGGCAAGAGTGGAGATTTCTCCGTTCCGAGCTGGACGGGTTGGAGGACGGCTAAGCTCGCGATCCGAGCCGCTGTCTTCGGCCTCGTCATCGCCGACCTGCCATCGCAGTTGCCTGTTGTGGATTTGCTGAGAAGGTTTGGTGGAAGCTGAAGCGATGGCAGGAGCAGCGGCATGGGTGGAAGCGCTGCCAGTCGACTTACGAGCCGACGATTTCTTATCGTCAGAGTGAGCGCCACCTTTCTTGGGGTTGGCGTGGATGCGAACGTGGCGAGTCAATTCATCGCTTCGGCTAAAACGCTTTTCGCATCCTGGATGTGTGCAGACGTGGGGTTTTTCGCCAGTATGTGTGCGGATGTGTCGGGTCTGATGTTCGAGACGGTAGAAAGCGCGGGAACAGAGCGGACACTTGTACGGTCGAGGGATCTGAGACTTGTCGACAGTGTAGTTGCTAGCGGAGAGAGCAGCAGCATCGGAAGCGCCGGGATTGGCCACATTGGTGGCAGTGGACTGGGCCATTATGAGAGCGCTTTCTACTGTTGCCGAAGCGCTTCAGGGCTGCGCAAGGCGAAAAGCAGGGGGAGAGTGTTGGTAGTGCCAATATGTGTGCCGATGATAACCGTGTGCCGAAGACGTGGGTCAGTATGTTTTGCGTGATGCAAGTAAGCAAAGAAAAAGGATATCGAGAAGTGATGATGTTGGCAATGGTGGTGAACAGACACAACGATACAGAAGAAGAAGTGGTGGGAGACGGTGGGGTAAGGGATGAAACGTAGGCGTCGAGTGTGTGAATGAAGTGGATGGACGCGGGACAGGGACAGCGGTGGGAATGGGGATGGGGTTGGTTACAGGGACGAGCAGTGTCAAGTCATCGATAAGAGGTGGGGACGGCGGTCCGGAGCCATTTTTTTCGGGAAGCAGAGCGAAGAAGGTGAAAAATCGCGGAGAGAGGGAGAAAGGGGGGGAGAAAAGAGAGAGAGAGAGTCAGCCAGCCAGCCAGAAGTCGAGTTCAAGACGAGTTAAGGGGTTACGGAGGCCAAGCAGAACAACAACAAAAAAAAAAGAAAGAAAAAAAATGCGAAAAGGGCGCGGACTCGGCCAGGCGATTCCCGGCTTGTTTCCATCCTGCAGATTTCAACCCACTTGCAACGTGAATGCAGTCCAACTGCGGAAACGGTGAGGAAGAGAGAAATGAAACGCACTTGAACCTGATACAGCAAAAAAAAAAAAAAAAAAAAAAAAAAAAAAAAATCCGACAAAGGCACAATGCGGAGCTCGGTTTGCTTGGGGGATCTGGGCGTGGCAGGAGAGTCGCGGTCGGTGGAAAATTGACCAAATCACCGGAATGGGGAAAACACACTGCGGGGTACCCGATGAGGATGACAGGAAAGCACAGCACAGCTCAGCACAGCACAGCTCAGCTCAGCACATTATAGGTCACGCAGGTGCAAAGTTTCGTCCGAGACGGAATGTTTCAAGACGTACGCAAGCCGAAATTTTCATGCACTTCTCCCACACCAAACGGTTGCGTCCGATACGGTGCTAACACTGCTAGTCGATCGACTTAAAAGTTTTCCGCGCATCCGCTCCAGATCGCACAATTAATATATTGGATTTCGCAAAAGTTTTTCGTCAACCTGACATTCAGCCGCGAGCCAATGGCTGCGACGCAACTAAATTCAAAACATCGACGCGCAAACTTCGATGGTCTGAAATCGGACCTGTTCTCACTTTGAAAACAGTTTTAGGATTCCAAATTAGGCTGATTGGAGCGCACTACAACTTCCTCTATCTATCTTTCATATTGCTTGCTTGCCTGTTCGCTTGACCGGCTAATCGGTTAATGGCCAACCTATCACAACCTTGTTAGCGCGCTCCATCTCGGTGATTTTCTTCGGTCGAGATGCACGCATATTGGCTCATCCAAGACGTGACCGTTCATGCATTGCATTCCAGTTGGCTTTTGTTTTTATCATCATTGTTTGGTCATATTTGACTTCTTTTTTTTCATGATCATCGCCTATCCACCATGACGCCAAGCCCCGCAATGATTGGTGAATGCAGCCTTCAGCCTTCACCACCCGGTTTTCCTTGCCAAGCAAACTAGCATCTTGATGAGTCGGCCAGATTCGCGAATTCGTTCTTGCCTCGCATTCGATTTCATCCGCGGCCCATCCCCCATCCCCCGAAACTGCATTCATGTCCAGCAACGTGACCATCTTGCAGGTCATCATACAGTATGTCATCCACGTCAGTTGACCTCGTGGATTGTATAGAACTGTTTCTGCATCAACTCGGTCACAAATCGTCAGCCTCTCTCTATCTCCGAGTTGGTGCCACAGCCAACCGCCGTCAAGCTGACATTTCGCATTCTGCCGTGTGCCGCAGCTAGATTTTTCGCCTTCGCTTTTCTTCTTCCCTGACGCCTTCTGCTCATAACTTGGCTTAAACGGACTGGCCCGATGGGCGAATCTGAAGCCAGATCGGTCAATGAGCACGTTCGGTGCGAGCTCGGTCCGCTTCCCCCCTCCTTCTTCTTCTTCTTGGCGGGAGGCTGTGGCCAGGTACCTTCCAACACGCAGCTCAATCAACAAGGCCATCTATCCTTCCTCCTCTCACACCTCCTCTCAACACCAGCAGCCATTAAGAGACTTTGACAATCGCCTGTGAAAAGGTTCGATGTCTGATCAAACATTGTTCTGACACAAGGTCATTTGCGCGCTTATGATATATGCAAGCCAAGTACAAATATGCAAATTAGGTTGTATGGAGTAGTGGTCAACTTAGGAGATTTTGATAATGCCGCCATTTGGCGGCAACGCCAGATTTCTCTTGCCCCGGGTTCGAATCCCGGTACGACCTATTTTTTGATGCGAAAATGCCAAACTTTTGACACCTGTGTATGTGGAACTTGGTGGGGAACACGCTCACGAAATTTCGAGCAAAATTAATCAGAAGATGACCGGGTAATGGTGATTTGAAACATCTTGGAGTTGGCAAAGGCGCCGGTGACGTTGTTGATAAAGATCCGGCCTTTGAGCTGCAATGTTGTCTTTGGCTTCTTGGCTCCGCTGGCTGTGGCGCCCTTTTGCTTGAGCAAGTTCTTGCTGTTCTTCCGCCGCGAGACGGGCGCAATCTCCTTGCAGCGAAGCAGGATCTTGGCAAAGAGGTAGACGTGATATTCTTTGGGGATGATGGTTTCGGACAGCCATTTTTATTTTATTTTTACCCACCGCCATCTGCGGAACAGTACAGTACCTGTCCAAAAGTTTCCGCACGGTTCAATAATTTAATTAAATTTTCGCTCCTCCTCGTCGTCATGTGTGATAGCGTCTAGCTCAATAATGTAATGACATTGCAATGATGCTGTATAGCAAACATGGTCCGTAGCAAAGAACTATCGATCACTGAACAAGCCCAGGTGGTAGTACTCCATAATGAGGGGTATTCGCTTGGGAAAATCAGTGAGAGTTTAAGCATTCCAAAGAGCACAGTCTCTGACACCGTCCGGAAGTTCAGAGCACGTGGACATGTCAACACTGCTATGAGGTCAGGCCGGCCTCTGAAGTATAACGATCGCGACGAGCGGACTGCTATTCGTGAGGTGCTCAGAACACCGTTCTCGTCCTGGAAGCAGCTATCCTCGGCGATTGGAGGTGTATCTGTTACACAGCTTCGCAGAATAGCTTACAAGCATGGAATTAACCGTCGCATTGCTCTCAGGAAGCCATGGTTGTCAAGTAAGCACATGCAGGATCGTGTACACTGGGCTCAAAGCAATCGTAATACAAACTGGAGGAAGGTGTTGTTTACGGACAAGAGCAACATCGAAGTTGGAGAGAGACCAGGCCGATCTTGGGTATCCCGGCGGCTCGGCGAACGAACTGAGCTACGGCATTTGGTCCCGACGTTCCACAGTGGCCGGCAATCGATCATGGTTTGGGCAGGCATTGCCCGTAACTTTAAAACACCTCTTGTCGTCATTCCGCTGGAGCCGAGACATCATATTAATGGAGCATGGACCAAAGCAGAAACTCTAACTGGAAGAAAGTACGCTGAGCTCATTGTGGACGGACCGCTCAAGGACGCTGTTGCAGGAAAAGACATGTCAGTTGTCGAGGATGGCGCTCCAGTACACAAGTCCAGGATCGCGCAGAATGCTCGCCGTTGACATCACATTGTAACACAACACCATCCCAGCATGTCACCGGATCTTAATCCTATTGAAAACATATGGTGGATACTAAAAAACAAGCTCAGCAAGCGGAGACCGATGCCACGGACCCGACAGCAATTAGCAATCGCCGCTCAAGAAGTTTGGAGAGACGACGTCACCATGGATCACGTCAACGCTGTTATCTCCTCAATGCCGGAACGGGTCAGGATGATCTTGCGCAAGAACGGAGCTCCACTCAAGTACTAGTTCTTAGCTCCTCACGATCAAATGTACTTAGCATAGCCACTAACATCATCTCAATGCAAGTTCTAATCAGCATTGTCATACCATTGCGAAGTATACACGATCACAAGAACATGTTACCGTACGTGTGTTATGTAATTAAAAAAATCGTGCGGAAACTTTTGGACACGTACTGTACGTTCATTTGAGCAAGGCTCGGGGAGTTCCTTGCTGAGTGTCTCCACTGCATCTGATCTGGCGAACTCCGATGTTGCTACGTTGCTATGCCATGGTTACACTGTGAGGACTTGTGGCATGGACTAACGAGCTTGTCTGTGCTCTGTTGTGCTCGAAGCTTTCAGTCTGGTTCTCGTGTTTACCGGGGTAGTACGCATTGACAAAAGATTGCAGGAATGTTTCAAGTCGATTGGAGAATCGCTGCTTGATGGGAGCTGTGAAGTGATGAGGTTCAGGGTTACGCTTCAACGACGGAGTCTGGGTTGGGAGCAGTGGGTGGTGGCCGACTCGAGTGAGGGAAGAATACATGCTGAAGCTCTTTGTTCCATGAAATTTTGGCCGTCTGGGCCAAATACTTCTCCAAGCATCTACCACACCCACTGAAGAATTGCGAGGCCAGTGACCACGCGATACAAGGGCTGACAGAACGTACAGCTCTTGGCTGGGCTTTTCTCAGTCTCTGCCAGAATGTGAGATGGTGAGACCCAGACGCTGCAGCCAGGAATCAATTAAGTGTGGCTTTGTTCTTGCCTGTCGCCTTGAAACCCTCTTCCACTATGTATTCATCCGTCTCTTCAGATTGACGTCGCCATGAATGCGCAAATATGACTCTACCTTAATGCAACAGCGGCCTGAGTTGTACAGAGCCTGAGCATTGTCAGGTTGCAATCACAAGCAGACGAAATCCGTCCAGGAAAGATGTGAATCAGCTGTAATGACTCGTAATCGGTACAATTGCGATACGCCATGCTCTCTTCCAAAGAAAGCATCCGCAACAGGCAGGCAGAACCAATTTGCTTCGACTTGGAACTCGTGCCGACATTCTGCAAGTCCATCGCTTTGAGTCACTTCTTTTCGGCTTTGAACGCTCCGCTCAGTAGAGCTGCACCGCAAATCCCCGACTCGCATCAAATCGCTCACTATTCTCTCTTTCTTCACAATCAGACAGACAAACACAGTGAATGGAAAATGCTAAGTGACTCTTCAGCGAAGAAGCTACTTTTCGAAATCGCATGACATTTTGGTCGGGGTATGCATGAAAGTCGCCAAAATGACTGACTCCCTAATGGTATCTTCACAAAGATATTACAGAATGTAACTACTGTCCGTTTTTTTTCACAGCACGGAAATCCTACATGATCTCCGACTTGTGGTAGCTGGGCAAGGCGTCAAACTGGTGCGCACCGCCATGGCTGCGGCTGTAGCTGTACGACTCCTTCTCCACCTCGCGCAGTGACTCGAGAGACAAAGTGCAGTTGCAGGGAGTAGCTGAAGGGTCAGCCTGGTGATCGTAAGCTGGCGCCGTGGTCTCGGCCTGCTTTCGCTCGAGGCTGCAGAAGGGCAAAGGATCCTCGCAGGCGTACGTCGGCAGGTTCAGAGAGGCTGGACGACATGCGCACGAGTTGAGGAAGACAGGGATGGACAGGTGGAATCGCTTCATCTTCTGTCCGTCGATGTAGATCATCTCTTCGTCCTCCTTCTTGTCTTTGGCATAGTCGCCATCGATAAAGTCGATCTCGAAATCAATGTAGTTTTTGATGCGAATCATGGCATCGTTACCTTCCACGGTGGAAGGTCGAATCCTGCTGTCATCCGGCAAGCGCGAAACGATCTCGAGAGAAGGGAAGCGTTCGCCGTTGACACCAACGCCTTCACCGCCCCCAGCGAGCTCGCCAGCCTTGAAAAGCTCTGCGACTTCACTTCGGTTCAGATTGAGGAATCGCACTTTCTTGGGAGCCAGAGTCTCTTTGTAGTCTGGCCTCAACCTGCGAGATGCCAGCGTGGTTCGCTGTTCTACCGCTGCCCTGATCGCGACAATGTTGACGCCTTCGAGCGAGCTGAGCATGTCAAAGTTGGTCTTGAGATATCCACCGACGGTGAAAACGTCAGACCTGTTCCTCAAGCTGAAAGGACCAATGCCTTCAGCATGAGTTCGAACATCTTTGTCCCAGGTGATCATCTCATTGCCCTCCTCGTTTTGGCAATCAACAAAGTAGACCTTCTTCTGCGCGGTCATCGACCTGGAAAAGAACGCGTTGAACGTCGCCTTGGCGACGATTCTCTGGCTGTTGACGCCCCAAGAGCTCTTCTGGAAAGGTGCGGCGGTGTGGTCGATGAGGAAAGCTCGCTCGAAGCGGTAGGTGCGCCCAGGCTCAAAGTATTCGATGTCAAGAGCCTCTTCGATCACCTTTTCGTCCAAATGCGTCTCGTGTGCCTCGAGTCCTCCGCGAGGGAACGAGACACTTTCGTGAGACATGAGGGTGAGGGTGAGCGACTTTAAGCGATTACGAATGGTCTTGGAAGTGGATGGAGCCGAGCTGGACAGCGGGATGTGAATGTCGACGTAAGCGTAGAGAACTGCTTGTTCGTCGTTCGACATCTTTGAAGAGAAGATGGTGGCATCCTCCTCTTGACTGTATGCCGGGATTTGATTGTCGTACGGTGGCAACATCGAGGATGCCGAAGATAGTCGGCGCGATGATGTTGACTGACGAGAGGAGGACGAAGAAGACGAGGATGAGGAATCGGAAGAGGAAATCGAGGCGGTGCTCGATGAACGCTGGCAAGGTTGCCTTTTGGAAGGGAAGAGGAAGACGTCGGTCGAGTGGACGTTAACCGAAAGCTTCATGGTTAAGTTTTCTAATGCAGAGGTGGTGATATTGATAGCAGAGGGATCAGCTGGCGATGAAAGAACGAGAGTGAGTTGGCGATTCAGATGTGCCCAGAGTATCGCAGTTGTAGATGCGGCAATGAATGTGCCTGGGACTCCCGTGTTGATGAAGGGAAGGGCAGGCAAGAAAGTAGACAGAGTTGATGTTGGGGAAAGATCATTGGGCAGTGGCGTTGCAAGATCAGAATCGACCATGATTATATAGCGACGTCTGATCAGGGTTGGCACTGAGTTGAGACAGCGTTGCTGTTTAAGACTGGACTGGTTAGGGGACAAGGGTCCAACGCCGTGGAAACAGCCGACACTGCTGCGCAGCTCATTGCTGCATGGCAAGGTTGTCAGGTGGACTGCGGAAATGAATGGAAGAGATTGGAACGTGGCGCAGGCGGTGGCTCTGGAAGAGATGTGAGAGTGAGGATGGGTCCGCATTCGCAATGTAGCATGACTCGCTAGACCCTGAGGGCATTTGGCATAGGTTGCAATTCAAGTCCCGACGTGGACGGTTGGAAAGCTCAAGTATGCCTCGGAAAATGGCAGCCTGAATCGTTTTCGGAGAAAAGTGGAACATATGGAAGAGTCAAGAAGACGCCGGTCCATGTGCCGCAGCGCGTATGAGCATGTCCAGGTTCGAAACGCGGACGTGTCTCAATGTGTCGTGTTGTCTCCAATGATGGCCGCGACCCGAACGCGTTCGGAAGAAAGGCAACAGGTAGGATATGAGTTATCCCAACGGAGACGGAGATATGCTGTGCACGGAGGTGTGGCAGGCCAAGGCCATGATGCATGAAAGCGACGCGAGAGTCGGTGGCTGTAACAAACAGAGTGGTGCACGATCGTGGCAAGAAAGGTGGCAGGTGTTCGGCTAGATCCAAGGGTGGGGCGACTGTACAGTACAGTACATTACTCTGGCGACAACTGTCACGGTGCCTTGACCGGTCTTGGCATCACGCATGATGCACAACCGAGCGCTGCAGCTGAATGACTCGGTTTCGACGTGCGCTCTGTGCCTGTGACAGATGCGGCTGCAGATGGTGACGTGTTTTCTCCGTGGAGAAAGTGGTACAGTAGTGTACAATTCTGATTTTTCGTGGTCCTCTTTGTCAGGCAGTAGGCTCCCTCGACCTCGATATCATCTCGTACCGTTCGACTCGATTCACCACTCCTTCCTCCTTCTCGCTCATACGAACAGGCTGCAATGATTTTCTGTCATACTTTGACATGGCCAATACAGTACTCGACAATGTTGTCTGAACTCCGGTTGCAGTCAAATTTGTCCAACATCAAGTCAACCCGGCGAAAAGAGCGAAAATGTGACGGCTGTGTAGAAACGCACGTGTCTCAGATTGGGTTCTGGGCGCATGTGCCTGGCTCAGCTACTGTACTGTACTCTACTCTACTGTACTCTACCGTAACCTGTTGCATCTTTTTTTTTTTTCTTCCTCTTTCTACAGAACGTTTCCCGCCCCGCGTCGCTGCTTTGGAGCGAATCGCGCACTGCCTTGGAACCAATCTGTTCTACCTCGAAGTAGGAGAGCCTAGAGCAGTTTCGATCCAGCTCGTCGTCGCTGGCATTTGTCAGTGCACGCAATTCCTTGGAGTTCTTGACCATGTCGGAGCCCTTGACGAAACTTGATCAAGGACTCCAGTGTCACAAGTGTCGACGATGTGGCGTCGACGGACGGACTGGTTCAGCACTCTATTCCATCTGCGGCGAGGTGCACGTCCCATTCGTATGAACCGCGGTCTCGGTGGAACATGGCAGACTGACAGAGGTTTGACAGCATGTACCGGTTCTATACAGAAAGGCTGGCTTCCGCGTCACAATTCGAATCTCTTTGTGTGTGCATGCATGTTCTTGGCATACTGTATCGCACCTCCTTGTCACCATTATATTGCAGTAGTGACTGCTCACCTCGAGTCAATCACGACTCTGCGTATGCTGGCAGCTACGCGTTTTGGATCGTGCTGCTTGTTCGCATATGCTTTCGTTCGGTTACCTACATCCGTTCAGGAGTTGCTGGCTTTGACGGGTGTGAACCAAGCACGTTGGAATCTGTGTCAATGTCGAGTCACCTCTCCAAAACTCATCACAATGATGCCGTCACTACTGCTTGAGACCTGACATGGGTCGCCATGGTCCATCACTGTGCTGAGCGCATGCGACACGTGCTGGATGGGGTTTGTTGCGAAGCATGACAGTAACTGACGGATCCTGAACCCGTCGACAGGGTAACTGGAGCGGAAAGAAAAAACAAAAAATGGCTTGGTCGTCTCGCGCGTGGCATGCCACAAACATTCAGTGTGACACGGGCTTGTGCTTTCGGCTCGTATCATAGCGTATCCCGTCGACGGAAATGCATATGAGCACGCCGTTGTCAGAAATGAGCCTCGCTCGAGAGCATTGATCTGGTCTCGACCGCTTTTCGAGACGTTTGCGGAAGTACGCGACGTTACGCGGGTCGGGACGGTGGTTGAGTTGTTTCACAATGTGGTGCGGATTGTTAAGGCCGAGGTACGAGCTCGGGTGCGCTTCCGTTGGCGAAAGGAGCGCGGCAATAAGGCGCTTCGAGTGCACTGTATGTGTGGTCGAGCCCAGCTCTGCGCCTCTTGCAGCGGAACGTGAGACTGCTTAATCGAGAGATCGAGCTTAATTATTGCCCAAATATTATAAAATGTGTGAAAAGCGACTCAGCCGAATCTGTCGTCGTGGCATTGCATGCGGACAAGAACTTCGTCGGGTTCGTTTTCTCTTTCGTGAGTAATTAGATACTGTACTCGGTCATAAAATGGCTGCTAAATTGGGGCATCGAAAAAGTACATCGGTGGGAAACACCAACAAGTCACGACTGATCGGCGATGTACGATACCTCTAAAAACACAGCTGGCACTGGCAGGACAAGCCGATTGTCTTCAATCCAAGGGCCGAATACATGTTCAAATATCACGCAATCGTCGATACATACTCTATGTTAAGACCCAAGACTAAGCCCAGCGCTGTGACCATGGCCGTGCTCAATTGGCATAGAAGCCAATTGCTCATTAGGTCTATCTATGCGATCCTGTCGACGAAATCCCGATGGAGATCTCGTGAGGGCATTCTCCCAACTGCAGGATGCGGATCGCTTATAATAACTGAGTGCAGAAATGAAAGGGCTCGGCGACAGGATGCATGATTTCCCACGCGCTCGGAACTGTCCTCCGCCGTCGGGCTCGATTGACGTCTCGGCTTGCCCCTCGAGCTTCGACATACTGTACAGGTCAGCACACAACAGCACAGAACAGCGCAGTACATAACTGCTGCTAATCAAATGCATGTGTCGCAGCACGACAAGCAAATGCGCTACGTCTTGCCTGTCGCGTTGGCTCAAGTCACTGTGACCAACACCAGCGTACAAGCACCGACCCTGTTCACCACGGCTCGCCTGGTTGGCTGTCCTAACGCGTCTCGACCGCATGCCAGATGCACCTTGGCTCCCATTCCGAAGCAATCGCAATGCCGCCCGCCCGCTACTTACACTCTAGTAGCCTGTCCTCACCCAAGACTGGCAGCCTGCACACTCTTCAACCCGTAGCACTCAAATCTCTGCGATCGCCGGCAGGCATAAGTCGAGACTTCGCGACGCCTCCTCCCCCTGCTCCGGTTTCGCTGCATCGTCTGCGTCCGAAACTAACCGCCGGACAAAGCTTCTATGCGGCTGCTGGGCGAAAAGCGCCACCTCACGCCAAAGTTGAACGAGGTACCCATTCGGAACAGCAACGCCATGGGCAGCCCCCGCTCCGCGAGATGAGCCAACGCGAGTATCGCAGCGTCCGCACTTGATGCTGCGTCTAGCCTTCCTTTCACCCCTCTCGCCATCTCTCGCCCTTCTTTCTCATCCACGACCACCACCTTCTCCCCTCTCCATTCGACACTTCCACCTTATCGTCTCCAAACACCATGTCGAATCCCACAGTCTCCCTCTTCGCCCCTGGCGTCAATCAGATGATCAGCGGCATCGAAAAGCAAGTCGCCAATCAGGCTGGTGACATCTCGGTACATTTCTCGCCAGTGCCTGTCGCCACCACCACTGCCCCTGACGGCGCCGCCGCAACTGTCTGGAATGTTCGTGCTGACGGATACGCCTCGTTCGGTGGCCACACCACCACCGTCACCCAGAACCAAGAATTCCTCGAGTCGCACAACTACTATTCCGCCCAGGATAGCTCGGGCGCTCACATCGAATGCCATTTTGATCACATGGATGCGCCTGCCACCTGCATCAAGCGTCAACCCAAGCATCACCATACGTTCACAACCACCTACCAACATGCCAAAGCGTTTGCAACCGCCTACCACAAACATATCGCTGCCAAGGCTTCCGCCGCAACATCTGGCGCATCCCAAGCAACAACAACGTCAGCTTCACCCGCAGCGGCAACGGCAACGGCAAGTGCAAGTGCGGCATCAGCTCCGCAACAACCTGCGAGCGTTTCAGTTTCGGGCAGCGGCAGCAGTGGCAGCAGCGGCGGAGAGCAGATCGGCGGCCCCAGCGGCTCGAACAGTACCACCAGTACGACGTTATCAAGTACCAAGGTGGCTTCGAGCTCGAAAGCGATCAAGATCAAGTCGTTGCCCGTGCTCATGGTCACTGCGAGTGCGCTGGTCTCGGCATTGCTTGCTTGCCAGCTCTGAAGGCAAGACCAGAGTTGAGGAACTCGGTCGGTCTTCGCTCGTGTTGACCACTTCCTCTCTGATCCACTATATCCTTTTGTAATCCATCATATGCTTGGACTACCTACCACTCATGGTAATCTCGCTTTCATACATGGACCCTTTGCATTTGTTTCCGTTCTGGACTTTCACTGGCCCTCTTCCGACAAGCTCGGGCTGGAATGGTGTTAATATCACTTCATTCAGCATCTACTAAGCTCGTCGTGTGTTTCGCTTGCGAAGCAGTAGCGATCGTGGCTGGATCTGGCTCTGCTTTTCGGGGTACCTCTTGCGAGTCTTGTTGGGCCGAAGGATTTGCCGTTTTAGCTGCAGGTCCACGCTGCTTGAGCTTTCTTCTTGGCAACGCCATCTCTAACGCCTTGACCCAATCCCTTGTCTGCGTCCATGCCGTCAGAATCTCGACGACCTGATTGACTGTCAACACTCTTCTTCCTACGAAGCCTTTGCCATGATTGTCTTGGCCTTCTTCTGTAATCGATTCGCCCTGTGCGCGAACATTGCGTTCCACCGCATGCATCATTTCTTGCGACAGCGGAAGCTTGGCGGCTCGGATGCCAAGGCGATCTGCTTTGGCACGACAAAGTCCCTTGTAGCGGTTTTTGTCGACAATGCCGCCAATGATATACGTTTTGCCTGGTTCGAGTCGTTCAAGTGTGTCATCGGTATCAGCCGTCAAATAGATGGCGTCCGAAACGGGGATCCGATGTAATGCCTGGCGAGCTTGTTCGGGAGCAAAGTGTCTTGCGTTTGAGCTAGCTGTGCGCTCGGATCCACTTGGCTCGCTCGATGTGGAAAGGAGCGACTCGATTCCGCCCGGCTTATAGATTGTGACTCTCTTCCATCGTCTCCATACGCCCCTCAATTTACCATCCATTGCCTTGCCGATCCTGTTGTGCTCTATTCCTACCGTCCCGGTCCCGACATCGCTCGCGTCCGACTCTGCAACCGCACCTGACTCGAGCGCATCAGCGGGGATAAGCGGGACGTAGTCGGCGGCAACGTCCTGGAGACAGTCGTTGTGCCGCTCGTGTCCCGTCAAAATCACCTCGGTGAATGGCACCTTGGCATTACGGTTGGCAGAATACAGATACATCAACTGCTGCGTCATACTGGATGCTTCGCTTTCTGTCATGAGCTCATCGAAGCCACAGTCGATCACGAGTCGTGCATCAAAGTACTCCTTCAGGCCGTCGGTCTTTTGTCGCTTGCGTGGCTCTGTCTCGATGCTCCCTGCCGAGACTCTGCGCATCGACCAAGGCTCAGTTTCGGCAGCTTGAGAGATAGTGTGAGCGGCGAGGTAGCGTGCCTTTCGGTTTTCCTTCTTCTTGAGTCGCTCAGCTGCACGTCGTTGGTGCTTGGTGGCTTCCATCTTTTGCTTTCGAGCAAGCTTTTTGGCGGCATTCTTGGACATGCCGGGCGGAACTTGGATGGATGGTCCTGCATGCTTTGTGCTTGAAGAGCCTTGAGGGGATGCTGCTGCGCAATCGTCCTCCATGTTGGCGATCTGGCGTGTGTCAATGCTGGGGTGGGGCAGTCAGACAATTCGAGGTGTCATGCATCGCAGCTTGAGAAAGCCAAAAGCAATGCTTCTTTCCGAGTTCCGAACGGCGCATCACCTCCACTCAAAACTTTTAAAAAAAAGGGAAAAATGCCCTCCTATGTAATCAAACATCTTTTTATCTTTTGCGGTTGCGCACGCTGAGATGCTTTACGCGACGCGTGATTTCGCGCTTTGGGCTCGCACACAGTAGTAGTAGAGTGTTGGTCTCGCTCGGCCAAAGGCGCATCCTTCCACCTTGTCAACGACGACCATCCAACACGCACACGCACACGCACACGCACAATGGCCGATACAGCATCATCGTCATCAACATCGATAGAGCTTTGCTCAGTACCGCTGCCCCTTCCGCAGTACCATCTGCTCGAGATTCCAAACGAGCTGCTGCATCTCTTCGACCCCAACACCAAGCCATCTTCAGAACCAGCAGCCAAGAAGCGCAAGACCGACCACACAAGACTCACCATCAAGGGGAGATACGATGATCAGGCCGTGCTTGTAACGGATACTCAAACTCTAGCGCTTAGAGCCGTATCGCAATCAAACTCTCTGCTCCTGTGCAACATCGATGCAGCACCATCGAATGGCACTCAGCCAAGCAAACCCGCCCTCTACCTTAAAAGCAACGTTACCGACACCCTCGAGCTGACACCTGTGGTCCCTCGCCTAGAACGTCTGCTTGGTCTGCTCAGAGCGTCACAGTACGATGGCTCAGAGGATGAAGCTCGCAAATCGGCACCAAGCGCAAGACCCGTTCGAAAATACACCCTCAAACAACTCACGTCTATTGTGCAAGCCAGCCCTGCTGAACTCACTTCCGGCCTCATTCACCACCACATCATCGAAATAGATGGCTACATGCGTCACATCTCCCCCACGTACATGGTCTCCGCTCTCCAAAGTTTGATCTCCCATCTTGACCTTCATGCGCTTCTGCCGGACTCTGTTCCACTCGCAGAGACCGTCGACGCTCTCCATACAGTGCACGCGCTTCGTCCACAAGTCGTGACCGCCATCATCACACAATTCTTCGGAACCATCACTTCGCCTCCCGAGGCCGTCTCAAACGCGGTCACGGTCAAGCTCGACGCCAAAGCCATTGTCCACTTCCTTGGAATCCAGACGCTCAAATCCCTCGCTCGCATCGCGGTTCCTTTGGCGGACTTTGCTCACTCTTGGCACTCCTGTTGCCTCTCGCCCGACTTCCGCTCCCTAGCATCTCTTGATCTTCTTTCGGGCTACTATCTGCTCCACCCTGCACCTTCATCTTCCGTGTCCCTCTATCCCTCCTCCTCCTCGATCAAAATTCAGTTCTACTCGCACCACGAACTTCCCACCGACCCTGCCGCACGATTCCAGGATCTCTTCCTCACAAGACCATCGTGGATCGCAGAGGATCTGCTCCCATTCATCCAGCATCTGGCCTTGAATCGCAAAAAGATGGATGGGCTATTGTTAAAATTCACCAGAGCGAGCAAGGCAAAGGTGCTGGATTGGCAGTTGACCGATGCCGAAAAGAAGCAGTGGAATAAGGAAAAGAAGGTGACAGGTGAGGATGGGAAGAATAAGCCCGTATGGAGGGAGGTGACCATGTACTCTGCTAGAGTCAAGTACTAGCCAGCAATCGAGCTGGCTGGCGTAGCAATCTCAATCCACCATCAATGCCTTTTCACCGCTTTCAATCTGCCAACCTAGCTGCGAAGGTCGTATGAGCTTCAGCCGTCAGATGAATGTTGGATTACTATCAGCAACAAGGATCCGCATGAGCTCCCATAGCAAGTCAGAGTCCCTCTTATTCAAATAACGAGATTCTGCTATTTCTCTCATCATCATCATCATCAACATCATCATGGTGTGGCCGGCAGATGCTGTAGCAAAAAGTCTACAGAACCACAATTTTTCTAAAATATTGATTTTTTTTTTCCCTCCCTGGCGTAGTGTTGGCAGAAGCACCTGAGAAGTGTCACGTCAACCTCGTTCCTCCGCAAAAACCCAAGATATGTCACTTGCATCTGTCACCACAGCTGTGTTTGCAACCTCACTCCCTTGCTCGTAACGAGCCAGACCGCTGTACATACACACAGCCATGCATTCTTCTCAATGCAAAGAGTCATATCTACCTTTGAATGCGCGCAAAGCTGCAGTCTGGCCGTTGATTGAGGCGTCCGATCCAATCGAGCTTCCGTCGACATTCCGTCCTTGCCGACGCTCGGAACATAGGTGTTTGAATGGTAAAGAAAAGATCAACACTCGCTTCGACCTGATCGACCTCGCAGGCGACATCCGACGCCACTAATGATCGAGCTTCGATTCGGGCGAACCCTCGCCTTGTCTTTCTTTGATCTGAGTGCTAACCTCTTCCAGAGTGCCTCCATTTCGTGCCCATGGTCATGTTGTATAAGGCAGTCATCTTTTTGATATAAGCTTCGTGTCTTTGCTGGCTGCTTCTCCCCCACCCTACCCTCATCCTCTGTACCTTCCCTCTCCAATTCCCCTCTACCACTTGTTCTGCACTCCTCTTGTTGGTCTTGCCTCCTTCACATCAGACAAAGCTCATCCCTCGCGCTGTTACAACACTCTATTTGCACTCTGCGCCTCACGGAACCCAAAATTGATTCAAGATGAAGCTTAGCATCGCCACCGCTGCAGTTGCTTTTGCGGCCATATGTTCATCCAGGATCAATGCTCTACCCCTCCAGATAGAATCCAGAGCGCCTGTTCCGGACGTTTACACCATCAATGTCAAGGACCTCTACCCGGAAGACACCATCTTTGACAGGGCACGCAACCTGTTCTACCAATCCAACCTCTGGAAAGGTCGTGTCTCAGTCTGGAACATTAACGACAGTACCCACTTCAATCTCAACATCCCGGGTGTCTCATCTGACGGTAATGGTGATCAGCAGATGGCGGGTCTTTCGATCAACGGAGCTGGTGACAAGCTGTTTGCTGTTGCCAAGAATTCCGCCGCGTTCCGGTTCGGACCTGACCAAAGCAAGGACGGGGCCGATTCGTTCCATCGTTTCGATCTGCCGGCCAAAGCTAACTCAGCACCTGCCTGGAGTATCAGTCTGAATCCAGTCCAGACCCAGTTCCTCCAACAACGCGGGACCATGCCGTTTGGACCTGTCGACTCGGCGCAGGATGGACAGGATAACTCGTACGTTGTGTTTGCACTCGGCATGCCAGCCATCGCCAAGGTCTCTTCGGATGGACGAACCGTGCAGCCCTGGTTCGCGGAAGCTTTCAACGGCTCTCAACGTCCAGGCTACACCGGTATCGCCTACATCCCCGAGGACAACATCCTCGTCGCCTTCGGAGGCCCTCGTCCACTAACTGCATTCGACCTCACCGCTCCCACCCCTACCCCCATCCCCATCCGCCTCACCGGTGATGACTTCGGCTCCCTCGACAGTACCGAAAAGCTCCATGCCATCAACGTCAATGGCAAGACCAACCTCTTCGGAGCCAAAGCACCATACGCTTACCGATTCCAGTCCAATGATCGATGGAGATCCGCAAGCATCAAGAGCTCCACCCGAGACGAGTTCAAATCCAACTCGCTTACCGTCGTCACCGAAGCCAACTTCAATGGTCAGCAACAGATCTACGGCGGAGGCGCCTACTTTGGCGAAGGCGCTCACGGCGGCAGAGCCCAATTCCCCCTTTATAGGATCTACGACCTAATCTAACGCCCCTACCATGCTCATACACTCTACAATGTGAACATGTCTGGCTTCAAGCATACCCGATACTCGTCTGACGTCCTTGCTTGAAGTTTAAAATTACATGATCACACAATCATCCTCGACTTGCCTCTCGGATCCATCCTCCGCATCGATTCCCAAAAATCGAGGATGTAGACGCCACAGAATACTAGCTGCTGGGCTAACGAAATCTCGGGACAGTTGTCGTTCGTTTCGATGAATGATCTCTTCCTTTTCCGCCATTCGGTCGCAAACCTTGAGCGACCGGACCACATCTTGCTTTTCCTTCCTATCCGCATTCCCCTGTTCCTCAGCAACGATGGGCGGGAAAGGAGTGATACTGACTGGCCCAAAGATCTTGATGGTGTCATCGATGCCCGAAACAGCAAACACTGGCAGATCAGGATGCATAGCCATGACATTGACCACACTCGAATCGCCATGCCATATTCCCTGAATCTCGCAAGTGTGCTTGTCCCACATGAACCAGTTGCCGTCATCAGAACCCGAGACGATGTACTCGTCAGCTCCTCCCGCAAAGCACACATCCTTGACGGTTTCCTTGTTGCAATGACCCTTGTAGCATGAGCGAGGGTAGACGGTGGGTACGTCGGGTGCCTGTGCCGAGTCTGAAAAGGAAGGAGCATCCTCGGCAACCAGCGTCATCATGTCTTCAACTGTGAACATGTCCTCATCGGCGTATTCTTCGTCTTCGCTTCCAGCTTCGTCATCGTCGTCATCATCGTCATCGTTTCGGTCATGGACACCCTGCTCTTCCTGTTCCTGTTCCTGCTCCTGCTGCCTCTCCTGCTGCCGCTCCTCATCATCGTCATCACCTTGTGGTGGCACCTGGACATCGCCTTCCGTTTGCTCTTCATCATCGATGGTGTGTTCACCGAGCTCAATGTCGACGTCATCGTGTGCTGCTTGATCTTCCTGGTGGTGGTCATCAGTGACGACAGCGCTTCGATGTTGCCTAAGTTGGCGGTTTTGATGCTGGTCCTTCGCGTCCTCGCAGTGCTCTTCTTCCGAAGCTCTGCCATGATCATGTCCATGCATACGACATTGAGAGGTATAAAGTAGTTGCGGGGACTCTGAACGTTGATCAACACGCGAGGATAAGCGTGCCTGGTCCAAGTTGGCGTGAGCGATACCAGGCTGCGCATAGATATCGAAGCGGTAAATGTGACCGGAGGAATACGAGAGCAAAAGATCTCGTCCATTCTGCTCGCTGATCTGACAGGCTGTGATGCTGGTGCGATTGCCCATGAGGAAGCGCCTAGGATCTGGCTGTGGTGTGTCGCTGAGCTGTGCTGTTCGACCGTCATCTTGAAGCCAAGGTGATTCGAAGCCGCCCGGTGGAATGCCAAAGCTACGGACACACATGGTGAGAGCATCTTGCTCGATGTTGGTGTTGAATGACATGCCCCAGTCTCGCTTGAGCAATCTGGGGATCATGCGTCTGTCATGGAGGTAAGCGAGAGAGGACTCTCCTGCTACAGCAAAGAGCCAGGGCTCCGATTTGCTGACGGATAGCGAGTACAGTATGGTTGAGTAATGGGCAAGTGGGGGTGGACAAGAGCCTTGGCTGGCGCGACTGCGGCAGGAGTGCGGTACTCTTAGATCCATCTGTCTTACGTCGCCGTCTTCGCCGCAAGTGAGGAAGACATCAGGAGAGACTTCGGTCGAGATGCGTTTGGCTCTGCCTGTATGACAGCGAAAGAGGCGAACGCAAGCGTCGCTGTGTTGGGGCCAGAAGCTGTACTCTGTATTGTCAGGGAGACGGCGCAACTCTCCATCTGCTCCTTGTCCAGAGCCCGAAAGGTAGTTGATGTCGAAGACACGGACGTGAGAGTCACCGGCACAAGTCAACAGACGGCGTTCGGAAGCGTTGGGAGCCCATTTGACAGAGAAGATATTGGCTCGATGGCCTGTTTCGATTTTGCCGAGCATGCCGAGGTCCATGGCTGGGAAAGAGCGTTGTGGCCATTTCTGGACGATATCGGCATCACATTCGATGTCATCATTCGGCAAAAGGTCATCTGTAGGATGAGCTTGGTGTGACTGGTTCCCTGTGCGTCGACGAGTGGCACCAATTCCAATGCCGTATCGAGATGGTGCTGTAGATGAGAAGCGAGACGAAGGACTACCATCAGCAGTAGGATTTGTCTGTGCCGAGCCTAACTTCCAGAGAATCACATGGCGGTCGTCGCTGCCGCTTGCGAGAAGCTGTCCGGACGGAGACCAAGCGAGGGCATTGACGCAGCCAGTGTGACCAATGGAGTGACCCGAGCTGTGCTCTCCACCCAACACTTCGGTGTTGTCGATACGTCGAATGAGCTGAGGGTCAAGCTGAGATCGTTGCCGATGTTGGATAGACCACGATACGGTGCGTCGTGGATACGGATCAAAGCGGGCGGTGTGTTGGAAAGCCATTGGGCCAGATTGTGCACGGCTCTGGAGCCGAGGTAGTCGGGATTCACGACATCAGACTAGGTGAAAACGCAGTGTGTGCGATACGTGGTGTGCGCACCGACAGTGACACCTGTTCGGGGCCGGAGACGAGGTTGCGGGACATCCGCGAAGATGGTTGTCACGTCGCTAGCGAGCCATACTGACCCAGCCATGGAAAGCTCGTGGAAAAATTCATCGAATCATCGCCGCTCGTTCGGAAATGGTCACGCTGACCAGTCATTTACCCATAATATTGCGATTCCCAAGCCACTCTTGTCTTTGTTCAAGCTCTTCTAGACACAGCGCTGTATGTACTGTACTGCGTCTGTACTGTTCCCGTCAGCTACGGTGCTCGTGCCGATGCTACACGTTACGGTAGGAAGTGGGTTTGCTCCAGAACTGCGCAAAGCTTGATTTATGCACCTCATGCATCCAAAGTCGCTTCCTCCACTTGGCAGCTTGGCATCCATCCGCACGAAAATTTGAAAGAGCAGGAGAAGCGCACAAACAGGGTTCCAACATGCCAGAGTGTGAGTGTGTGGTTTGTTGCTCCCGACGCGTCTAGTGACTGTGTGACTGAGTGACGGCGCGAGGCGGGTTTCGGACCAAATCCGACTTTTTGAGTCCAACAGTCACCCAAGCCAAACGCAGCCACTCTTGCCTTTGCGCCACCACCCATAGCCAGCAGAATCGCTGTGCTATTGCTTTCGCACTACCGACAACATGGCTTTGCTTCTTTAACAGATCACAGTGGATGCGCGGTCGTGGCTTAGACAGTCGCAGTCCGAGGGAAGCCTCGAGCGATGCCTCTCTCTGGCAAGACCTCGACGATCCGAACGGCACGTTTGCCCAGATCAGAACTCCTCTTCTAGTTCAAGGTTCAACCCTTTGCGAGAAAGACAGCATATCACAGAAGGGAAATGCCTCGAATCCGATCACCATCTTGGACAGCACTGATCCATCGCTGTGCAAAGGTTTGGAGCTGGAGCTCTTCCCTAGTGGCTGTAGTAAGGCGGGAACTTCCAGCTCGTCGACTCGTTTGCAGCATCCTCTGCCTCCTGCCTCGCTTGGCTTTGACGCAACCGTCATGAACGATCCCTGGAGCCAATCAAGTGTCAAAGATACGCAATTCCAACGAGATGAGTGGCTTATCTCAGTTGGTCAAAAGTTCCCAGAAGACATCGTAGAGGATCACGTCGTGTACGCAGCATCGCATCGCAAGCCAGCAAATCTTCTGCTGGCACCGTCACCATCCAGACGAGCTAGAGGAAGGAGCGCGTGTTCCAGCTTGCTCGATCAGCTCGACGAGATCTGCAGTCCTTCGTCCAGCCATTCTAGTATACGCACAAACCAAGCTGGACAGCAGAAGTCTAGCCAGGACAGCGCCATTGAAAGCGAACGCTCCGCAAGGCCTACGATTTCAGGCGCAGTGTTGCCATGCCAAGCCCAAATAACATCTCCAAACGGCACCGTTGAAGGCAATATGCTGTCCGAAACTCGTCGGGACTCAAGACTGCATTCAGACCACGGCCGTCATCCGTTCGGATCTGCCATTGGTTCGCGCGCGAATGCGAAAGCGCACTCGGTGTCAGCCAGCTTGGAAGAAGTCACGCCGGTCGAAGTGTTGAACATGTCTTGCTCACCGCCATCGCAGCCATTGCAGCGTATCACCATGATAGAGGATCTGCCGCTAGAAAAGCAGTCACTGTACCACCGTCTCGCATTCGGTACTCAGTCGCCGATGGGCGTGGTCAGGGTGGGTGCGACCGTACGGGGCAAGACTGGCAAGACATGGCAGACGACGTGGCAAGATGACACAGAAGAGGCAGAATTGGAGGGTAGCTACGGTGGAATGCGGGCTGCGAGTACATCAAGTGGTGGGCTTGACAGTCGATCGAATGGAACAAGAGGCACTGGGCGTGGAACGCGGGGGACGACGAATATCACCGGCGCTCGCAAAACTGGGACGCGGGCTGGCAAGAGTCGAGCAGCAAGCAAATCTAGCAGCAGCAGCGGTCGTGGTCGTAGCCGCTTTTTCGCCGCAAAGGCTGCCAAGAGCGCACGCCGAGGTAGAGGGCGAGGTCGTTGAACAGAGACTGCTTCGATCCTTGCAGTACAGACAACAGGTGACTCTTTTGGGTACGGTCTGTGGAACGAAGTGGTCCAGGTGCAAGATGATATGTAAGGTCGTACGCATGTACATGCGAAAGTTGGTACGTTATCGGGTATGCACCAACGTTTGTATGAGGTGGTCGTACTGTCAGTTAGTAGTGGCCCTCACCGTCTCGATACGGGTAAACTTGGTCAGCTCGCTGCCTGCAGCAGAGATAGCCAGACGTTAGCCCCACAAGCAGGCAAGATTTTAATTTTGGTAAACGGCACGGATCGGGAAGCCTATCTCGGAGCGGTGACGTTTTATTTTTTTTTTATATTTTTTTATATTTTTTTCTGATTGACGGCAAAGCCTCGTTTGGAGCCGCAGTGTGAGCCGCTCGCTTGACACTCTGAGACTGAGCTAGGTCGACGCACGCACCTTGTCATTCCAAAGGTAACAACATTTCAAACATGGCGTGTGTTGGCAGGCATCGCAAGGTCATGGGTAAGGTTGAGGAAGATGGAGGCCGGACGGGCACGTCGATGGCTTGACCAAAATGCAGCCATCGAGATTGACGTGGTGGCCGGCTGTTGAGCCGCACCGAGGCGAGTCAAAGTTGGGCGGATTGATGAACGCATCACGTTCCGAAGGATCGAAGGTGAAAAATCAAACGAATGGAAGCAACTCCGCTTTGACGACTCAAAGTGAAATGCATGTGCAACGCCACACTGCCAGATTGCCTTTGCAGACCGTGAATCGACGCCCGGAAATTTTGACAGCCTCCGACTGCGAGCCTCGATCTGGAGTTTGTATTCACGATCCTGGAAGACGCAATACAAATCCATACGCGACATTACAGCTTGCAATGATGTTCACTACAAATTTAGAGTGATGGTGCATCACAGTCTTCTGGTACCGAATGCAATGTAGCCACCGACCTGGTTCAACAGCTGATTTTCTGCCGTTTCTCAATGACCTCCACTCTCGTCGTTCCAATCCCCGAGACGAGACGAGACGAGACGAGACGAGACGAGACCGCACCACACCCAAATACCGTCCTGTTCACTGGACGCACTCCACTGTAACTGTACACTCAATATTCAACTCTCGCACCGAAACGATGATTAACCGTTTGACTGTTTGAAGCGGAACAAGTCATCTTGCTCAATATACTCCAGCTGCCGCGGGTGGTGACGAAACTGAAGAGCAAGCGGTGAAACAAGCGTGAACAGTCAGACAAAGGCGCATCCACACCACGGCTCACTACGTCCTTGCGAAGAAAGCAAAGTCTGTGTCCAAATGCCCTCTCTCTCTCCGGTTTTTTGTAAAGATGCTGTACCGATGTTGGCTCGGGTGTGTACTTTTGCTTGCTGCTCAACTGCGCCGCCGAGCATTCAATTCTTGATCGTGTCTTGAGCCCAACCTCTGCCACTTCCCCCATCTCTTCTCATCCTTGACTTGACTTGACTTCCTCCATCCTCCTACCAGACTCTGTGCCTTTCCACTCACCTCATCACAACACAGCACAACACAGCACAGCACAGCACAGTACGGCACGGCACGGCACGGCACAGCTCTCGCAGTTGGCATCACAACACTCGACCCCCCATTTCGCCGTCTTCCTCCCGAAATCACGCCTTACTGACACTGTCACACCTGCACCGACGCCAACACCTACCGCCTCAATTCTGCCGCTCTCGCTCTCTACTGAACACGGCTCCTCATCGAGTTCTCGCAACTATCCTCCCGACTTCCAGACCTTCTCCACCATCGTCTCTCCGCACCTTCACACTCTGTCTCCTCTCGACAATCTTTCTTAGTTTGATGTTATCGAGCGAGTGCACCTAGCTAGACATCAGCTACATCGAAAGACCAACAAGAGCTCGCTAGCTTGCTCACCTCTTTACCAGACTACAAGTTATACAGCAATACCATCAGCATCACTGCCCTCTTTCCCTCAACAGAAGATGGCCACCAACGCCTCGACTCAGGCCGCGAACAAGGCACACCCAGCTCGCGAACCTGCCGCCAAGCGCAAGCAATCCCTGTCAGATGATGAGTCCGACTCGGACTCCGACTCGCCTTCCAGCAGCCCCAACAAGAAATCTTCCACCTCCTCTACCGGCAAAATCTCCTCTAGCCAGCAGCTTGTCCCCGTTCCCGGCCAACCCGATGCCCCCCTTGTCACCAAGCGTACGCTTCAGAACCGTAAGGCGCAGCGTGAGTTCCGCAAGCGTCGCGAGGCTCGTGTCAGAGAGCTTGAAGAGCGATGTCGTCGCTTCGACCAGATGGGTCTAGAGGCCAACGCTGAGCTTCAACGCCTTGCCCGCAGGCTCAAGGATGAGAACGAAGCACTCAAGTCGCTCGTCGCTCGTCTAGGCTTTGCACACATGATCCCCGGCGTCCTCGAGTCGCTCAACGCTTCAAAGCCACACTCATCCCAACAGTTGCATCATCCACACAGCCGTCCGCCTCATGACATCCCCCAGACGTATGCTCCACTTGACATGGGTATGGATGCATGGGCACGTAGCTCGGCTCCCATCAACACAGCCGCATCCCACCAGTTCAATGCTCCCGCACCCTCTCGCACCAACATTGCAAACAACCAAAACTCTGCTTCTGTTGCTACCGACAAACCATCCAAGCCCAACAAAAGTTCGGCCTCAGCACCTTCCGCCCCGGCTCCTATCTCATCCCTCGCCCATATGCCTGGCCTGACCGAGCTGCTGCCCATCACTGTCGGCGGTGTCAACCCAACTTTGCTCAGCGATGGCACTGGCAACGCGCACAAGCGTTCGCCTACCTCTGCCGAGGCGAGGACCGCCGCCATCGCTGTGCCTGCCACCATCAAGTCTACCACAACAGCTCGTCCTCTCGAGGATACCACCAGCACTTTCGACAATGATTGGTTCGCTCAGCTCGCTCAATCTGGCCATGACAAGGATGAGCCCGATGTTGAAGCCACGCCAGCCACTGCTGTCAACACTACATCGCGAGACGAGCGCTCGTCCGTCAACCCTATCCTCTCGCTCAACCTTGGCAACACAGACACAAAGTCGCAGAACAAGTCGTCCGATGGCCTCAACCACCACTCAGCTCTCACTGGCTCAGCCATGCTCGGAGCGAATGTACGCGACTTCGGACTCGGCCTTGCCAGCGCTTTGGGTATAGCGCCTTCGACAGCCGGCAACAACATCTTCCCTATGCCGATGCCCACACAACAGAATGGCGCCCTTCTCAACCCCAACCCCATTCCGTTTGCTTTCAACCTCAGCGAGAACAAAGCGCCTGGTGATCAAAGCTGGTGGTCTCAAGTGGCGGGCAATGCCCTCGAAGGGGATGACAGCATTCTCGACGAAAAGGCCCAGGTTGTCGCCCAGGCCACCGCCGCCAACAACAACGCCCCTTCGCCCTTCGACCTGTCCGCTTTCCTCAACGGCGGTCTCACACCTGGAGGCGGCTTCACGTTTGGCAGTCAGCAGACGGATGGCGACAACGCCAACAGCCTACACAAGAGCAACGGCAAGAGCCCGAGTGCCGACGACAAGAAGCCCAACAACGGCAAGGCTGGCGAAACTCAAGAGCTGAGTCAGGCTGAGCACGCTCAGATGTTCCTTCGCTTGCTCGAGGCCAAGATGGCCAAGCGAAGCGCTAGCCCTTATGCCCAGCTTGGATTCCAGCCACCCACGCACCATCAGCAGTATGCAGCTTCGCAGGCCGGGCCTAGCTTCTCTGATGCTAGCTCGTCGTCGTCCTCTTCTTGTTCTTCTTCGCTCAACAATGCCGCTGCTATCAAGGTAGAGGATGACACGTCGCTGTCGCCCATCAATGTGTACTCGCGTCTGGCTCAGCATCCTGCCTTCCTCTCCACCAACGCCAGTGAGCTTGAGGAGTTGGTCGATTCCATCAGTTCGACTCAGCGACAGCAACAGCCTCTGTTCCAACCTCCATTCAACAAGCGCAAGAACAATTCGAGCAAGGTTGCGCCGGCACTGTACCCTGCCACGCCAACCGGTCTGACACCAAGCATCTATGGTCCCAGCGGCGCAGCTCAGCTGTCAAGCCGTTCACCATCGTCGGCCAGCTCGCACAGTGGCAAGGAACTCGAGGTGGACGAAAACGCCGTTACCAAGATGCTCGGTCTGCTTGATCGCAAGACATCTAGAGAAGCTGCGGCGGCTTCGGCTTCGGGTGGGCTTGCGTTCTAGATTTTGATGTGATCGTTTTCATGGTTGTTTGGTACCTTTTTGTCTCTGTCGCTTGTCGCATTCTCGCATAGTATAGCTCGTTTAAGGATCCCGCTTCACACCTCTCTTGTCTCATCTCTTTCGCTCTCTGTCTCTGTGTCTCTGTGTCTCTGTGTATGGTTCTGATGGCTATCTTATTGGGTTTTGTATCCGATTTGTAAAAGAATTTCAAGTAGTGGGAATTTCATTGGTTTGCATACACTATCGATGGATCGACTGTGGATGGGATGATGGGGTTGATTGCCACAAGTTTCAGTCCTGTGGGGGGCAAGGTCTTGATTGGATTACACACGATTCGTATGCGAGACAAAAGACATTGCTACAAAGCATTATCATCCTGTTGGCTAGCTGGCTGGCTTTCAGGAGACAGTTTAGAGGTTGGCGGTGAACTGGACACCCTTGTTGATGTTACCGTTGAGGTCGACGACGGCCTTCTTGATCAACTCGGATTCGTAGTCGTTCAACTTGCCAAGGGGAAGGATCTTCTCGACACCGCTGGGACCAAGCTGAAGTGGGACCGAGAAGAAGGGAGTGTCGTTACCGATGACTGCAGTGACCTCTTTGGCACCGGTGGCATCCGAGGTCAAGTCGACGTAAGCCATCTCTGGGTGAGCCAAAGCCTTACCAGCAGCAGCCTCCAGAACGGCAATAGCAAACCTCGCACCGGCGTAAGCCATGGACAGAGTGGCGGAACCAGCACCATCCTTGGCCTTAACAACCTCGTCACCACCAAACTGAATCCTGTTGGTCAACTGCTCGATCTTGTCCTGTGCCACCTGGATAGGAGGCTGAGACTGAGAGATCAAGGGGACAATGGTGACACCCGAGTGGCCACCAACCACGGGGATGCGGTAGCTGAGAGACTCGGTGGGCTTGCCAGCCGCCTCGGCGATGAAAGTGGAAGCACGAACAACATCGAGAGTGGTGACACCAAAGAGACGCTTGGGGTCGTAAACACCCTTCTTCTTGAGCACCTCGGCGACGATAGGCACGGTGGAGTTGACAGGGTTGGAGATCACCAGGACGAACGCCTTGGGCGAGTGCTCGGCGATGCCAACAGCAATGTCGCGAACGATGCCGGCGTTGATCTGTTTTCGAGAGTTCCAATTTGGAAGCGATTTTGGTATTTGTTGGGCATGCAGCAGGATTCAGCAAAGAGGATCCAATCGCATCGTGGTGTTGTCGATCGGGTTTGGAATATTCATGCGGAGGGGCCCAAAAGATCAAGGTGAGAAAGGAAATTTTGTCAGTTAATCAATTCAACAAGACCCGAGCAGAACAGCATCGCCCGCATCTTGCTAGCGGAATCAGATGCATCGGACCGAGCTCGTGCTAGCCATCAAGCATGTTGACGCTTGAGCAGCTTGGTGGATGGACTAGGAAGCTGCGGTCGAGCCCCGCCCAAGCGGGTCCCAGTCAGTCGACTAGGGGAAACGAGCAAACCAGATTTCCGACTTTTTGCGGCAGCCAGCGTGAGGCAAAGGCAAGCGCGTGTTGCGCATGGACCAACAACAAATTCAACCCGCCCCCAAAATCCAGAGGATTTCAGTGGAGCACAATTGCTGGTAAAAGCACTTTGCGAGTGTATCGATGGAGGTGTGTTGGGTTGCGATGCGAGTTGGATGCAAATCGGTGCTTCGAGCGCCAGAAACGTGCATGCATCCAACAGATACTCTCGGGGCTGTCGCTGCAGCTACGACAGGGATTGCTTGGGCTGCACATGGGTTGGTGCGATCAAGGAAAGCACAGGGGCCGAACCTGAGTGAAACTTACGTTGAAAAGGTCGTCACGAGTCATGCCAGGCTTGCGGGGGACACCGGCGGGGATGACGACAATGTCGGCGTTCTTGAGAGCCTTTCCGAGACCACCGTCAGCGGGAAGGTAGCCAGTGACAACAGAAGGGGTGTTGATGTGCGAAAGATCGGCAGCGACACCGGGGGCGTTGACGCTGTCGACGAGAGATTTAGAGTCAAGACATTGTACATCAAGTCGGAAATGGGGTAGAGGGTAAAGAAAGACAAAGACATCTTCACACAATGGTCAGCTTGCGTTCAAAGATGTATCGGCTTGATGGGATGGTCCGGGATGCGGAGAAACGGAAAGCGCAGCGTTGCTGATCGCCAAATAGAGTACTTACACATCGTAGAGGGCGAGGTCAGTGACGAGGGAAGACTGCTTAAGCAGCAGCGAGAGAGGCTGGCCGATACCACCAGCGGCGCCGATAACTGTAGCCTTGACCATTTTGAAGGATTTGTTTTGCGTGTGTGTGCGTGTGTATATGAGAGATGGAATGGGATGATGGAAGATAGATGTCAAGATGAGAGGTAAGGAAAGAAGGGTCAGTAGGAAGGATGTACTGTGCGTTGTGGCTCAAAAGCTCTTGGAAGACGTGCCTGTGCGCAGATGCACGAGTTGCAAGTCGGCTCTGGCTGCGCACTCCACACTCTCACTCTCACTCTCACTCTCACACGGAAATTGCGCGATTTCAAACAGCGAGCGAACCAAACGCAATTGGACTACAGTACTGCACCAAGGTCGATCCATGGAGAGATCCGCATTTCTCGCCATTCTGCTGCTCGAGACGCCTTGACACCGTCATATGCGGAGGGGGTACATACAGGACTCGACACCGTCGCTTCCGATTTCTGACAAGAGAGCTACAGTGCAGTGACAGCCGTCGTAGTGTTTCGGAGACAGCTTCAACCGGCCTCGACCGGATTCACGCGCTGCTTTCCGCAGCCCTTGAAAACTAACGGCGTTTTCCGGATCAAAGTCGACACGAAACCAATGTGTTAGAGTGATAGAACCCCACACTTTAGGATGCGTGAATTTGTTTATCAGAGCGGATGGACCGAGGGATTGCGGCCAGACGCTGGTAGGTTTGGAGTGTGCCCCACCGCTGCGTCGCTCAATGCGGTGCCGACGCGTTACAGTTTCTGGCCAAGGTCACACCACCACCAAATCAGAAATTTGGTCATCAAAACTATAATCACCATCACACCTAAAGCTGTAAACTTGTCACGGGACGAAAGCGCCTTCGGATCTGTTCCGAGGCTCGAGCTGACAGCTCTATCCCGCCATGACAGCGGCCACTGCGCCGTCTCCATCACCAGCACCAGCACCATCAGCTCCCCATCCACATCCATCCACCCCTACACGTCAGTCGTCGTCCGAGGCATCGACGCGTCGCCATGAGGCATCCTCCTCTTCGTCACCCGCCAAGGTGATATCCTCATCCGCAGTGGACAATGCCTCATCCACGCTAGGCACACTCGCCAAGCCCATCGATCTTGCCTCACCACCAGCGTCACCCAAACTCGCTGCCACCAACGCATCCACCACCGTCGCGATCGACTCGACGCGTCTTTCGCACCAGCCATCGCCGTCGCCTCTTGCTGCCTCGTCTCCACCAGCTGCAACAGCCTCAGCCAATGCCGCAACCGAAACAGCCCTTTCCCGTGCCAATGAACCGGCGTCGTCGTCTCCCTCCGCTTCGTCAAAAACGCCAGCGTATGCTAACGCCGCCCTGGCTCCGTCAAATCGATTGTTGCCGCCGACTCCATTGAGCAACGCGACCACCAGAAATGTTGCCACTTCGACCTCTACGGCTGGTTCGAGCGCGTCGAAGCCTGTCTCCCTGCCAACGCCATACAAAGCTCCAAGGTTAGCGCAGAGTGGAGCCTCTGAATCGTTTGCCACGGCCTATCCCACTCAAGAGACGCGTCAAAAGTATGCATCGCCCGCCAAGCCACTTCCTTCCGCTTCCGCCCCGTCTCTGTCTCACAAGCGCCCCTGGCTGCCATCTGGCTCGGTCGATCTCTCTAACAAGAAATTTCGCGCCACCGGTACTGCCGCCTCGTCACCTGCATCGACCTCCAGTACCCTCGCACCGTCCACGGCTCCTTCGACCTCCAGACCTGCCTCCGCTTCCGCTGGCGGCAACAGACCCGATATCACCGCCTCAACCTTGCCACATCCGCTTTCAGCCGTACCGGCGACAGGCACGACAGCCAACTCTTCGACCGGCATCACTGTCACCAATATACCCAAACCCGGCAGCGCTTTATCCAAACAGGCCGGCGCGGCGCCCATCGACGTGACTCCCGCTGTTTCGGGCACCGAGCTTCCCGCGTCCACTCGAGACGAGTACCTGTCGCTGCTCCAAAAATCCGAGCTGATCCATCTAGTCAAGCACCTCGAAAAGCAACTTCTCGACCTCATTGCAGCTCCGGCTGGCTCTTCACCCCTCTACGGACACGCCCGCATCTATCCCAATCACATTCACACGCAGATCGACAGGCTCAGAGCTCGTCAGTCCATCGACGCTGCCCGTCCAGCTTCCGCATCCGAATGGAGTCTCAAGGATATCTATTCGCTGCTCAACTCGAGCGCATCGACGTCGAACGCAACTCCCTTTGCGCGTACTACTGCAGCCTTGCCGCGTCCGATCATTGGTCGACCCGCCGTTCCATCCTCCCCACTGCCACGTCGACCGCACACATCGACTGCTGCTCAGAACACCCTTCCGCGCTCTGGATCTACTGCTGGGCAGAAAGCTGCAGCTGCAGATACGGCACAGAATGCATCGCTCAACAGCATCATCAACTCCATCAACGCCATGGTACGACAGCAAGCACAACCAGCCCGCGGTCCCAATGGAGCACCTTTGCCACCAGCACAGAAGCCCGCTCCCGCCGCCGTCGCAAGAGCCGCTTCTGCACCTTCTGGCAAGGCTCGTCCAGTGAGCGGCACGGCACCGACCATTTCGCCCGCCACACTGCGAAGCATTGTCGGAGATGGACCCATGCCTTCCAATGCGGCTCTCGCTGCTGCTATTGCAGCCCACTTTGGTGGCAAGCTTCCTGGCGATGCAACCGCAGCAGCACGTACCACACCTCCCACGCCAGCAGCTGAAGCTTCGGCTACAAGCTCACAGGCTGTGGCGGCCAACCGCGCACCCGCTCCTGCGCCGAGCAAGGAGATCTCGGACAAGATCGCCGCGATTCTCGGTTCATCTTCGTCCTCCAAACCGACCATGCTCGGCCCACAAGGATTGCCGCTGGCTCCCGCCGCCACCGCATCAAATGCGTCGGGTCCGTTACCCATCGGCAATGTGGCAGCAATGTTGTCCTCCTTTGTTGGTCAAGGCAGCCACTCCGATACTGCCGACAGCCCTGCTTCTAGAACTTCCACGCCAGCGATGGACGGTCAAGCCAGTGCTCTGTCAAGCCTGCTGCAACAGTTCGAGGAAGCCAAGAAGAGTTTGCCCACAGCCTCGGCCGGTACGGCAAGAACTTCATCCGGATCAGGTGCGCTTGCACTGCAAGATCCAGTTGCAATCTTGACAGGAGCCAGCGCCAATCCGGTGTTCACCCCGACCTATTCTGCCGCAGCAAGTGCTGCTACCTCCCCTCTGCTGGGCGGCACTCGCGATATGTCCTGGTCGCCGGATCCAGAGCCCGTCATCGTTCAAGGTCCACTCGGAACCAGCACGTTGCCATCGTACGAGGATATGATTGTCGAGGGTCTGCGTGTCATGGGTGAGGCCCCACCGCGTACGCTGTTCAACTGGATGCAGGACACGTATCCGCTGATGAAGAAGTTCCGCCCTTCGGCCCACCAAGCATTGCAAAAGGCCTTCAAGCGGGGCAGGTTGCTTAAGACTGGAAGTATGTACCGCATCAACCCCAATTGGTCCGAACCAGGCGATTCACGAAAGCCAACGCGTCGGCCTCAGGTGGGGCGCGATCATCCGATGGTCACGCCTGGACTCAACGGCGAAGTGCTTGCCGTCAGCCCCCTCAAAGATAGCCAAGCCTACCGCAATGTGGGCGATGCCGGTCTGCGCGCGCTCAACAAAGGAGCACGATTGGGTCCTCGACCTTACGGACAGCCAGGAGCAGCGCCGCTGGCCAATCCTGCCAGCAGTATCTTCCAGAATGGCTCGGCAGCATCCATCATTCTCGAGTATCAGAAGCGAACTGGCAAGAAGCTCGATGCAGACTCGGTCAAGCAACTGTATCCGCTTATTCGTTCCGGACCGAGCGACGGGCCTGCCGAAGAGATGTTGGCACACTTGCTCACGCAGACCGGCTACCACGACGAGGCTGCTACAGCGAGGGCTGCAGCTGCCGCCCAAACTGCTGCCGCGGCGATGTCGGCTTCCATGCCATCGTATGGCCAATCCATCCCATCCGTTCCCCAACCCGGCGCAGGTACCTCATTCCCATCGGCTATGCGCACTGGAGGTGCAGCTCGCAGCCGTGCACCAATCACCTCCGTGGCCAAGGGGCCCACATCTTTGCCACTTCCTACCACGAGCGAGCCTACTATGATGCAACAGCTGGCCAGCATGCTGAACGATCTAAGCTCGCCCATCAACCCCGTGTTGGCCAACTCGCTGCTTGGCCAATTAAGCAGCAATGCGGCAGCGGCTGCGGCGGCCAGGGCGGCCAACATGCCAGGAATGAGCACAGCTCCACAGCTGCCAGCTGCACCGGCACGCACGACGATGCCGGCAGCACCAACAGCAGCCAGTTCAGCCTCATCACAACTCGCGTCTGCCTTGTCCAGTCTTGCAAGGCAACCGCAGCAGGATTTGGACTCGGCCGTGTCCGAAACGCTCGCAGCTGCACTGCAGCAGATCGGAGCTGCTCCCTCTGCAGCGGCTGGTTCTGCGTCGGAAGACGCCAAAGCGCCGCCTTCCGCCCAGAAGACTGCTGCAACCAAGTCTGGCGAAGTGGGCCAAGAGCGCGCTGCTGTCGAAGAGGCTCCAGCGGCTGGCGAAACTGGCGATGCCGAAGAGGGTATCAATCTGGCAGAGTATGAAGACGCGATTCGAGCCCTTACTTCTGCGTTCGGAAACTCGGGAGAAACTGCGGACAACGACGATTCGGACGAGTCGGACGTCGAGGCGGATGAGCGTGCCATTGCAGCTGCCGAGGCAGAACCCGACTCTGTTATCGAAGAGCCAGCCGCCGGCTCAACATCTCACGATGAGGGCGGAGGCGAAGCAAAGGTAGGCGAGGCTGCGCAAGAGCAACAGCCCCGCAACGAAGCAGACGAAGGCGAAGAAGACGAAGACGACGATGAAGAGGCTGAGCAGATGGATCTGTCGGCTGTGCTACGCCAGCTCACCGCTTCGTTGCAAGCTCATCAGGAAAGCGAAGCGAATGCTCAGGAAGAAGAAAGCCAGGACCACCAAGAGACTTTATCAACGCAACCGGAGCAGCAGACCGGATTCGGCACCACCGAGGCTCGCGACGCTTCGAACAAGATGGATGTCGATCCACCATCAGGAGGGGAACCGCGTGACACAGTGGCCGAAATGGGTGAGGTTGGGGAGGTACAGCAGGTTGAAGCCGTTTCAGAGACTCAAGAGGCCAACCCGCCAGGAGCGGAAGAAGGAGGGGACGCAGCGTCGTTGCAGGCTCAGCTCGAGGCGCTGGTTGCAAGTCTGGCGGCGAATGCAGGCCATACGAATGATGATGAGGACGACGAAGAAGAAGACGACGACGACGACGACGACGACGTAGAAGAAGAAGAAGAGGAAGACGGCGGCGAAGATGGAAGCTGACCCATTGGAGACCGACATGCAGCGACGCGCTGATGCTGGGGCGATTGATGCGCTGAGCTTGTACTTGTACACACCTCTGCACTGTATTTGGATAACAAACAAGCCCCACTGTACTATCATGCATGGAATGCAAAGTGTAATTGTACCGACGCAGAGCCAACCGGGATGGAGAGCAAATCAGATGTGCGTGTTCGGATGCACAGCGAGCAGGAGATTTGGCGTGCGGTGTAGGCCGTCACGAAGGAACAGGCGGACGGGACTAGGTGATGGAGCGGAGCAAGTGTGCCACTCGGGGGCGAAGATTTCGGGGAGATGAATTGGATGGGTTCGGGAAGGCGGGTAAAGGGATTTGGGATGAAGACGAGAATTGGGTGACGTCACGCTATCGATGGCAAGGAACGGCAGCAACAACATGGTCGCAAGCGAGAACCCTCGTTCATCTGCACGATGCAAGGAAGTCGGCAGCGGGTGCAGGCAGATACATGAACGTTTTGGAACCGAAATGACCGTGGCGACAGCGGCTACCAGCCAAACTTGACCGACATTGAGATTGTTGCACGGAAGCGTCCTAGATTGAAGAATGCGGCATGGTCTGCGGCAGTCGTCTTGGTGAAAAGACACATGCTTACGCCTGTTTGATGCTGCGTCTGAGTTGCAATATGCATGTATTTTCGTATGCGCCTGAGATACGACAGGGATGGACATGGACTCGGGGGCTAACACGTTTGCCACTTTGCTGAGCTTGAATGCAAGAGTACAATATTCTCAAGCCCATTGTCAAGATTTGGTAGGCTGTGACAGGAATGACGGCATGATGGCTGCTGCTGTTCCCAACATCTGAAGTGGACATGGTGAATCGATGGGGATCAAATTTGTGAGATTAATGAACGGCTTGCGGTACGGGCCGGGCGAGAGAATGAGGAGGAAAATTTTCCGAGATGGCGGCTGTCAAGCAGCAATACTGTACGCGCGGTGATGGGATGCGACAGGGCACGAGCACACGAATTGGATGGTACGAGCGGCAAACAACAGTTTGAGCACATGAGCTGTGCGAATGGAGCGGTAGAATACAAACAAATGTAATACTGTACACAGATTTGGTGTCGATCGATGCGTGCCATTTCGAAATGGTGTAGTTCTGTACTTGACAAAGTTTGAATGCATCAGAAGCCGGATGCGATTTGCGATTTGCGATTTGCAACATTCAAATGATTTCAGAATTTTGGTGGCTGTTGATAGTAAACTGATGTACAATCTCGTCACTACTCTGCTGATCATGGCGGCACTGTTTGAAAGCGCTCTACTGAACCGCAGCAACCACCTCTTGTTTTTTGTTTTCTTGATTCTTCTTGGTGCTGTACTGTACATAAACCTGTATGCACAAACATGCGCGATCGATGCTCGATGACCGCGTCGTCCTTTTACGCTGATCCCACCTGTTTTCACCAGGACAAGCGTCAGTGACCGTTGGTGTTCTTCTGCACATTGTCAGGGTGCATTGGCGTAAAGCTGCATGCATCAACCGCTGTGCTGTCGTTGAAAAAAGTACAGTACAGTACAGTACCAGCACAGCATCTGTCTACGTGTGCGCACATGTGTCGTCGTTTATGTGTCGTCGTTTATGTGTCGTTCATTGGTTCGGCCTGGATGCTGGGATGTGGCCTAGCGCTCGAAACCAATCCCTTTCAATCGAACCACCCACAATCGGTAGAATTTCGTCGTTGCAATGTAGCGTTCCGAAGTGATGGATTTACCTCTGATGGTTTTGTCGTCTGACGCAGATGACCGCCGATGAGCTTGGCTGATAGCGTCGGAGAAGGTGATCAGATGCCCAATCCTCTGTGCGTGTGTGCGTGTGCGTGTGTGTTCTTGCCAAGCCTCTGCCAGATCGCCTCTCGTTTCAAAGCGTGTATGCGCAATGGCTACCTCTGCTCAAGTCCCGCCTTTCTCAGCTCCGCTACTCCAACCAACCTGCCTGAGAGTGGGTAAGCAACCTCATTTGGCACACTTCATTCCGCATACTACTTAAACCTCGTCAAGCTCGGCCGCAACCCTTTCTTCTAGTTCCCCCATCCTGTTCTCTTTCGTCTCTTTCCCCTTTCGCTTCTACCTCAACCACCCAAACTTGATACATCATGTCTTCCACCAAGGTTGCAGCCTCCGGCATCACCGCCGGAAACATTTCCACCCAGCGCGTTAAGCTCAACAACGGTGCTGAGATCCCCCAGGTCGCCCTTGGCGTTTACAAGGCCCCCAACGATGGCTCCACCGAGAATGCCTGCAAGTGGGCTTTCGACGCAGGCTACCGTCACATTGACTCTGGTACGTTTATGCTTCTGATTGTTCAGTCCTCTCATCCATCTTGACGATTGGATGCGCCATTGCTGACCACAACTTCCATTCAATGCAAACAGCTGCTCGTTACATGAACGAGGAATCCGTCGGTCGTGCCGTCGCCGAGTGGACCAAGGAGCACAACGTCCCCCGCTCCCAGATCTTCATCACCTCCAAGCTCTGGGACGCCGACCACGACAAGGCCGCAGCCGCCATCGACGAATCGCTCAAGAAGCTCAACATGGACTACATGGACATGTACCTCATGCACTCACCCGGTACCATGGGTCCCGAGAAGCGTCTCGAAGCCTGGAAGGCCCTCGAGGACGCCGTCGACGCCGGCAAGATCAAGACCATCGGTGTCTCCAACTTTGACGTCGAGGAGCTCGACCACCTCCTCGCCAACTGCCGCATCAAGCCCGCCGTCAACCAGATCGAGTCCCACCCCTTCTTCGCCCACGAGGAGCTCCGTGAGGCCTGTCTCCAGCGTGGCATCCACATCCAGGCTTACTCGCCCATGGCCCAGGGCCAGGCCCTCGACCGTCCCGAAATCAAGGCCATCGCCACCAAGCACGGCAAGACCCCCGCCCAGTAAGTCCACTCTCCACCTCTCTCACAGCTCCAAACTTGATTGGCACCATTTTCACGTTTTTTTTGGGCAGATCTCGCTAACCGCTACGCTTTCACGCCTCAAAATTGAACAGGATCCTCTTGCGATGGGGTCTCCAGCTTGGAAACATCATTTTGCCCAAAAGTCTTACCAAACATCGCATTGAGGCCAATGCCCAGCTCTTCGACTTTGAGCTTGACCAGGACGACATGGACGCTCTTGTAAGTTGCCGCACCCGTCGACTCGTGACCGCCAAGAGACAATCATCAAACTCACCCATCACATCAACTTTGCCTCCCCTCACTCTTGACTCCCTTTTCGCAACTGCTTCGGAAACGACTTATGTGCGCATTCTTTCCACTCGTAACCCAAACCGGCCTCGAAACGGTCAAAAATCGCTCGTTTCTGGTGCAAAAATGCAGGGGGGCATGGACGAAGGTATGAAGGTCGGAAAGTTGGGCCCCGCAGGCACATCTCAGCCCCCTTCGCCTGGAGGAACCCGCCCCGGCTCGCGTCGCTCTTCCGGCTCTGGTGGCCTGTCGGGCAACAAGCTTCAAATGTCGTCGTCTTGAGTTGTCGTCAAATCACTTGCTCGCAGTTCTCATATCTGCTTCCGCCAATGTCATTCTCAATGATGCCCACCTGCTAAACGCGTCACGCTTGACTTTAAAAAAAAGAAAACATCTTACTTGAGCGTTGGACACTTTGCCAGATTGATTCAAGTTGACACGCGAGAACATTGGAAAGATGTACACTACAGCGTGGACCACTAAAGAAACTTGCCCGTCTTTGAAGTGAATCCGAGTCCTTCGCGTACATGGTCATCGGCGGTATCCTTCAAACCGAGCCTTCTCCTTGAATTGTAGATGAGGCTGTCCAGGATGCCTGCCACGGTCAAGATTCCACCCACGATGGCGCATGTTGAAGTGAGGAAATGCGACAACGACTGACGGTATTCCGAGTGAATGGTTTTGAGCGGCGAGATTTCGTAGTTGAAGAATACGCCAGGTACGCCTGCAAAGCCGTGCGAGATTTGGGCGCCGGAGCCTTCCGCCGACATGCCCGCCAGTGCGGCTGCGTTGGCTCCGGGCGACAGGTCGCGCTCGTACGTGGTTACCGAGTACTGTTGAGTCTTGAGCGTCTCCCCCGAGAGCGGACGGAACTCGGTAGCAACCACTTTGACGAAATACTGAAACATGAACTGACTCTGCTGTGTATGAGCTCTCACGCCCTCTAGAGGATCCTTGACACCGAGGCGCTGCTTGACGGCTCTCTCCTTTGCGCTGGTCAAGCCGTGGTACTCCTGCTCGGATCCAAAGCTGAAGTCATGTATGATGTGGCCGAAATCGTGATGCTCGGCTCCTTCTCCGGACAAATACGGCACCAAGTCGTGAATGTGCATGGTGTTGCTCTGGAAAGCCTTGCCTGGGCTCAAGTGGAAGCTTCCTACCACCTTGTTGACGTGCAGCTTGCCGGCGATTCGGCAACCTTCCTTGTTCTGCTCTTTCATCTTGTCACTCCAGCCCTCGGCTACGCACTGGTCGACGTGATCCGGATCGGAAAAGCTCCAACCCTTGCGAATGTAGGCTTCCCTCACCTCGTCGCAGGTATTACAGCATCCGCTGGCTGGAGGCGTACCTCCGTAACAATCACCACAGTAATCCTTTTCGCGCGTGTTGGCAATCCTGGCGGCGTCACCTTTGAGGTTCTTCTTGCCCTGAGTAACCACTTTGCCATCGGGGGAGAGACGCGTGCGCTCGACGTCGTGGGTGATGTCGTTGACGTGCTCACCCGAGATGTCCATGACGTCGAGCGAGAGAAGGTAGCAGGGAACGCGCGGGAAAGTGATGTTCATGTTGACCGTCAGCTTCTCGCCACGAGATCGGTCGACTTCGAGGGATGGCTTGAGGTGCACTGTGCGGTAGTCGACGTATTCGCCAATGGTGAGGACCAGAATCAGAAGCGCAGATACCATGGTGATAAGTGCGCCCGCGTTGGTGCGAATACGCACATCGTCCATGGTCTAGCGTGTGCGGAGGAGGACAAACAACAATCGTGTCAGCATGCAGACATGGCTTCCGACAATTTTGAACTGGCAGACTTACCTTGGAGAAAGCATCGATGCCTCTCAACTGACCCAATACGCCGTTGCGACCCATGTTGGCGTAGTATGTACTTGACGAACCAAAATGCAAGCCAGATGATGGTGAAGCTTGAAAGTGCACCGCGACCAACACTGCGCTTGAAAAGATCCAGCGAGGCGAAACACGCTCTCGGCTTTCTTCCAGCGTGGAAAAAAGCATCCCAGAATGCGTGTGGGTGGGGGCGGCGGACGGCAGCTAGTGTATCCAGCGAGATCAAGACTCGACTGCAACACTCACACTGTACGACCACGGTTGCTGTACTCTACGTCTGCTTAGCTGGCGGTCTGTGCTGTGCTGTGCTGTGCTCTTGCACTGTCACGCGCACCAGCAAATTTGACCCATCTTGTCTCGATCTAACAGAATGCAGTAGCGTTCAACTTCAATTGGCTTCCTTCATCCTGCTTCGCATTCGCACGTCGCATCCCTACGTTCTTACACCACGGAAGCATTCGAAATCTGTCAATTATAATGAGTCATATGGCGTAACAAGGGAGAGCAGCAGCCAGATCTACAGGATAGGAGACGAAATGTAGCTAGAACTGACAAAAAGTTTATTCCTTCTTTCCTTCCGCCGCAGCCTTGGCCTCAGCCTCGGCCTCCTCTCGATCCTGCTTGATCTCTTCGATCTCGTCATCGATTCCAATCGCCTCGTCAAAGTCCTCCAGCTCGGCTGGCTGCCTCTCGATGAAAGGTCTGATCAATCTCTCAAAGTATGGGTGCTCCTTCAATTGCGGGTTGTTCCTCCTCACCATCCTGAAGTACTCTCTGTAGATATCACCGTCGTACCTTCCGATGGGCGAGTTGAGCACGTGATCCGAAATAGCAAAGCTGTCGATCAACGGGATCGCAAAGCTCCTCGTCTTACTGCAGTACTCGGTCACTTTCGCCGAAGCATAGTCGAGCTGGTCGGCAGTGAGCCATCCAGATCGCAGGAAGAACGCGGCCTTCTCCTCCATCTGCCAAAGTCCGTAGAACTTGGCCAGCAATTCCAGATGCTCCCGGACCCCATCGCTGCCCTTTTCCACCCTCTCGACAGCCGATCTGAACTGCCTGTAAATGTATCCACTCGTGTGAACACTGGCGGCGACGAATCGAACCTGCGAGCAGTCCTCGAACGCTTGCTCTCGACTACGTCCGGCTTTGAGACAGGCCTGGTAGTCCTCCGACGCCTTTTTTACGGCATGAGCAGCCACGGTGGCCCAACCACGGTCGATGCCATCCAGCGTGTCGAGATCTTGGTTGGACTTGCATTTGGCAGAGAGCACTTTGTCGAGATCGTTCATGTACATGGTACCCGTAGACACTTGCTTCTTGCCGTCCAGCGCATCTTGGTAGGCCGAGATGAGGAAGCGACCGGACTGGAGGGCGAGGATCGTGTTATCACCTTCCCAGGTACAATGTACGGCAAAGTCCGAGTACATGTTGGCGAAACCGTTATAAGAAGAGTAGCCGTGACCTCCGCAAGCCTGTCGCGACTTGTCGATCGTTTCGAGTGTGGCCCAAGTACAGAAGGCCTTCAAGCCGGCACTGGTGGAATGAGTCTCCTTGAGCTTTTCGATGGTAGCGTCAAGGTTGGGGTCACCCGGCTCGAGAGCCTCGAGTGCCTGCGAAGTCTCCTCGAACAGACGTTGGAGCTCGAGAGCCGTGTAACCGAAAGCGACAGCCTGGGCCAGCAGAGGCATGAGACGACGCTGGTGGATGGGGTAGTCGAGAATCTGAGTCTCGTACTGCGCCTTTGCATCCGACTTGAACTGACGACGAGCCGCAGCGTATCGCACAGAGACGGTCAAAGCCTTCTTGGCAGTGTTGGCAGCATCAGCCACCATGGCAGTACGACCTTGAAGAAGGGCTCCATAAGTAAGCTGCTGAAGAGGCGGTTCACGCACCTCGCCATCACGCGTGACCTGGGTGTGCTTCATGAGCATATAGGCACGAGGGATACGGACATTGGTAAACTGAATGTATCCGTTGTCGATGCCGTCGCGACCCATCTTCTTTCCGATATCGCCAATGTTGATGCCCGGAAGAAGCTGGAAGGACTTGGGATCACGCAGAGGTACAATAAAGGTTTTGGTTCCGTATCGCTTGCCCTTGACGATCAGCTGTGCGAAAACGGAGCAGTGGGTAGCTGTCTGAGCAGCTCCGCCGATCCACCACTTGGTGGCACCGAGGTTAGGCGTGTGGATGACAAACTCGTCAGTCTGAGCGTCGAAGATGGCGGTAGTCTCGAGACCGGCGACATTGGAGCCGTGAGCGAGCTCGGTCATACCGAAGCAACCAAACATGCCGTTGCAGCCAATGACACCCTTCTCCATCCAGTAAGAGAACTGGTTGGGAGTGGCACCGGAGCGAATGGCACCAAGGAAGAGACCATAGTGAACACCGAGACGGGTCCAAAGACCAGGATCAAGGAGGGACATGAGCTCCATACGCTTTTGGAAGTCATCGACCGACTCGCTAGTGACGTAGTGGGCGAGACGCTGGATGCGTTGCATGGTTCGCTCACGAATCTGCTCCTTGTCAAGATCATAGATGTCGGCAGAGTAGAAGACCGGGTCGCGACTGGCTTCGAGCATAAACTTTTCCTTCTTAACGAGGTCGGACTCGCTTCCATGATGCTCAATAGACATCTGTAGCATAAAGCGGAACGAACGCCGTCTTGTTAGTGGAACATGCGCAAACGATCCAGCGAGGGGAGAGAGCCACACCGAAGAGTACATACCTTGCGGACATCAAAAGGAGGATTGGCCCGCTCCTTAGCCATGGTGTCCATGGTCAAGTTGTCGGTCCAAGTCGACATGATGGCAAACTTTTCTCGTTGGGGTCGAGAAGGCCCAATGAGTGTGCAGTGTATCCGAAGGTGTTAGTGAGGTACTTGGGAGGTAGACCGAGGGAAAGAGTTGTGTACTGATGCGTGTTGGGGAGAGGCTGCAAAACACGATCAAGCGGATGAGCTGGTGGTGGGGGGACAAGAAAAGGTGGAGACCCGACGATTTCATCGACCTTAAACGAGAAGCGGGCGAGGTGAACGAGGTTTGAGCAGGAAATCAAGATACACAAGCGTGCGGGTGAGGCTGCGGGTGCGGGTGCGGGTGCGGTTGCGGGGTAGAGAACATAGGCGTACGCGTGGGGTTGAAACAGGCGAAACGATAGGGAAACGGATAGAGGGCAACGATCCAGAGCGAGAGCGGAGATTAAAGAACTCAAATGAATGTTGAAAGCCGTTGCACGCTGAAAGTGAATCAAGGAGCGATCAAGGAGCAATTAAGGAGCGTGATTGCTCAATCATGCAGCTTGGCCTAATCCGGTCATTATTGGGCGCAATCGCAATCGCAATCGAGCAGAGACACTCACACTTCCCTCGGTTTGGATTGTACAGTACTGTAAATCGTTAAAATCACCACCGGGCCCAGCCAAATACAATTTTCTGACGATCCCTGTGACCTGGATCCGCTTTGCTTAGCGGACAATTCAAGATTGCTCACCGCGATCAAAGGCGGCGACGGCGGCGGCGGCAGCGGCAGCGGCAGCATGCACTCGCCATCGTTGTATAATGATCCAATTTGAGCGCCTTTGCTGGGGAGCGCCCCAGATTCCAACTACAGCCACAATCTTGAAGCCTCAGCCTTGAGATGGCGGTGTTTGTGGTTACGCTAATGCTCGGCATGGTCCAAGATACGTTGAGGCTCAAAATACTGCAGTGTGAAAACCACAGAACAGCGCTGTCAAAGTCTAGTTGTCGATGACCGGCTATAGCCGCCAGCACAACGCCAATGGGCAGTGTCGTTGGCCGCAACTCCTTCTTCTTTCACGCTCGTTTTTCTCTTCCTTTCATCGAGTTGCTTATGCAGCAATTTGTAACCTCAATCGTTGTTAAGGCGTCACATCGCAACAGCCCGCTACAAACGAATTATACGTCCGTTCTATATCCTTTGTCGACCCCAGCTTCTGATCTATACATATCCCCTCATGCTGTCGAGTATAGCACAAGGTTGCCTGCTCGTCTGTTCACAGCTCCCTCTCCAGATGCTGAGGCTGTAAAAAAGTTTGTCGCCTTTCGAACGTAACTAGTGTCCAACATCAACGTGGATCGTCCAACAGCTTCGTCACCTTCACCCACATGGATTCATCTTGTCGAACATGATCGCAAAATCCATGTCACATGGCAAAAGGACTAGAATACAGAAGGGCTGCGCACCCAGAAAATTTCGGTCAACAGATTGAGTGTCATTATGACAACGTAAGCTGCGATCAGCGACGCGCCGATGGGCCTGGTCAGCTCAAAGTTGTTGAGCGGAACCGCGATGAACGTAGCAATGAGAATCAACAGCAAACCAAGCCCCGAAACAAGCAACGTGGGATTAAAGTCGATCGGATAGGTACCTGGAACACCATCTTGGCTCCATTTGTTATGCGGATCCGAAAGCAGCCAAGTCCCAGAGATGCCAATACCAAGCAGCAGATTCAGCATTGGCCCGGCAAAGCACGCACTGATGGCCATGACGGGATGGCCGAGTCTCGCAATGGTAACGTTGGCGACAAAGTCTCCCAGCGAGTTGCCCACTGCAAACACTGTGAGTCCAAGGATGGCATCAGACAGCCCGACGATCATGCCCACCGTTTGCAAGATCGAAACCACTTCGTCAACGATCGACATGATCCACATGATAGACACCACAAAACCCATCCAACATCGAAGCATGGCAACTGCGGAAAGGGTTCGATCCGAGTACCTCGCTTTGCCCGAGTCTCTGCGGCGCATTGACCAGAACGCCAAGCAAGCCAGCACAGCACCGCCACCAGCAGCCGTGCCAACTTTCAATCCCAGACGTGGCGCTCCCGATGACGACACAATAGTCCACGTCACAAAAGTTGGTGCGCAGATGGATTGGCACAGGACCAGGCAACGTCGGATCGAACGTCGCATCTCTTGATCCTCGGCCTCTTCTTCCAGGCAGCTTTCATCGTCGCTCGGGTAGCCTATCTCGTCTGAGCCTTCACCTTGCTGCGGCGCCTCTTGCTCCAACGGCATGGGCGATGCTGTGACTTGGTGCGACCCTGACGGCCGATTGCGACCGCTGCCGAACGAAAACGGCGAGCCTGCCTTGGAGGGAAGGTGGTGAAGCGCCGATGCTATATCTTGGTCTCGTCGAGTGTTGACATCTCGTTGCATATGCTCTGCCGCATCCGTCTCGTCTTGCGTGGTCCAACCCAAAGAAGGTCCTGCGCCTTGGACAGGACTTTCTTCGGCTGCGCCTTCCGCTCTCAGCTGCGTCTCCTCGCCATCCAAACGCACTGCGCCGAGCTCATCAGCTGCTGCTTTGGAGTGCTCACGCTCGGAGCGTTCTGCTTCATCATCCACTACGGGAAGCGTGAGGTTGAGCAGCAAGATCGCAGGTGAGGTCACAATGCTGACGGCAGCTCCGAGCCAGGACTTGGCGTGCAAATGGCGAAGAGCTGGGAAAAACGAATTGAAGGCTACATGCACCTTCCAGGCTACCATTTGCGAGACCGATCGGTCAGGACGAAGACGCTTTTGACTCGAGAAACTATCGAAGTGATCCTTGGCCACTGGAGTGACGTGCGTTTGCGTGATCGGCGGCTCGCGGCTAGGCTCTCGGATGGCAGCGGGTCGCTTTAGCTTTGATTGCTCGATACGTGAGGCTCTGGTGTCCCATTGCGGTATCTGCAGTCTTGGAAGTGTCTTTCGCAGCTCTGCCTGATGTAGTGGATCGTGCCGGGGAGCGGCTTCGATCGGCAGTGCAGGCGAGATGAGTGGCTCACAAGCATCACCGGGTAGATGCTCCCTCCAAGGATCTTCCACCGTACCAGCTTCGACGCTAGGTCCTGCGGTGCTCTCTGAAGCTCGAGTCTGGCTGCGTATCTCGGCAGAGGAATCTCGACTGTCCAAGTCACCAAAGGTCTTGAGCCTTGGGCCTGGCGTCATGGAGAAATTTCTGACGAATGCGGCGGCCGATGCGGGGCCCAAACTAGCCTTACGATTGTGTCCAGAACGACGGGTTAGTGGGCTGCCTGCAGCGCCCACGGTCTCTCGAGAGACCTTTCTCGAGAGGAGCGTGTGCGTATGGTGGTGATGGTGATGAGGAAGGAAACGCTCGGGATCCCATGTCTGGAAGATCTCCTGCGAGCGATCGGTGGTGGATTCGCGGCGCAGACTGTGCACGACGTCACGGAACTCGATCGCAGACAGAAGTGAGTGACGTGGTACCATGTTGGGGCGAACATTGAGCTGCTCTCGGATCGCAGCACGTGAGTCCGAAGATCCTGGTGTGTGAATGGACGCCGGACGGCTTGCTGGACCTGCAGGATCGGGCGTGGAAGCTCCGCTGTTGGAAGCCCTCGGACCTGCCCAGTTTTCTAAGGGATCAAAGTCCGGGTCATACTCTGATGGGCTCAGAAAACGATGTGGGTGCGCACTCGGGGGAGCAAGCAGATTCGGGGCGTCATCTCGAGCTGAAGCTCCGCTAGTGTGGCTGTGGACAGAGCGATTGTCGGCTTGATTGTTGAATTCCTGTCGTGCCGTTGCGAGCCTGAGTTGCTGCTTACGTCGACGCTCCTGCCACCATGATCCGACAATGACGGAAGTTGCGTAGAGAACGTAGACGCAGATGAGGGCAATGGTCTCGCTACGCTTGAGCTTACCATCGAAGAGGAATGTGAGAATCAAGGCCACCGCGACCGTAAAGAAGCCAACGTCGCGATAGAAAGGCCATGCATTGACCTTGAAAGGCTTGATGAGCATCATGGAGCCGCAGATGACCGAGACGATGAAAGACGCCGCTCCAAGAAGCTCGCCGATCGCCAGGGAGCCCGAGTCGGTCTTCATGGCGCCAAAAGTTGAAAACACATCGGGAGAGCCGTTTCCAAAGGCGAGAAAGGTGACGCCGGCGGTGCTCTCATTGAGACCAAGGCGAGAGGCGATGGTGCTGAGGTTGGGACAGAAAAAGTCGCTCGCAACGATACCAACCCAGCTGAACAGGAAGAGCATCCAAACAAGGATGACGACGAGAGCAAGGAAGCGCAACACCGAAACGCCGGGATGCCAAGGAGAAGGCTCGTTCGACGGAGGCTGGGAAGGCTCGCGATGCTTTTCAGCACTGCCTTGGACCCCGGCGCAGTAGTAGAAACGAAGATAGTCAAGGTGGCCCGACGCCTCGCAATTTTTGATGACATGGCGGCACACGTGGGCCGGAGATCGATGAAGGGGAACAGGTTGGCATTCGGTCTGCTTCGATTTGTCGTCGATGTGATCCTTGTTCCAAGGCTGGGTTGTTTGCAGTACCTGGGTCGAAGAAGAGCGATGGTTTTGTGATGAGAGGGATGGTGCGGTGTCAGAGGCAGCTGCGATCAAGGCATGCTCAACAAGCAAATCCACGGAATTAGGCTGAGATCGCTTGGACCATATTGTTCCGGCGGGCACAGAAGTGTGAGGTGCAAGACCCGCTCGCAGGCGTTGGGTGGCTCGAAGGCAAATGATCTGCACCACGATCAGAAAGGCGAACACGACCCAAGCGTCCTTGCGATGGCGGATGCCAGCCATGTCTGGCCTTGGTGCCGTCAACCAGACGAGCTGAATGCGGTGATGAAGGCGAAACTGAAAAAGGAGGAGAGAAAGCGACCAAACAGACGATGGCGCAGAAGGAAGCCGCAGCCGAAACGACCGTCAATCGTACACCGAAATTTTCCAAGCGCAGGAAATCCGCCAGAGTGACAGAGCAGCCGGAGCGTGCTGACATCGGCGCCTGCAGTTCATTAACTGTATTTTCTGATTTTCTTGGCAGCAACCGCTCATTCCACCCCTGACTGTGGAGGCACGCGCCAGGGAACGGCACACAGAGTGACTGCAGACCTGTCACGTTTTGATTCATCTAGTGGTCTAGTCTTTCGCCTCTTCCACAGATTCAACAAGCTCTTTTCATGCCTTGCTTGCGGTAACGGACCGGCATACACTTGTTATCTGGCAACTCGCAAGTAACAGAAAAAAAGCCGGACGGCATTGGCTGGTAAACTTGATGTGGAATTCTATTGCATAGTACAAGTGCAAAATGGCATGCTGATGGTATCGAACTGATGATTCTATAGTATGCGAAGGAATGCTGGGTTGAGACATGGTGAACCGCACGTGCTCGATTGGCATCAAAGAGGCCTGGATCTCGTTGATAATGTCTACGGTGTTTGTAGGCCTCATTTGCAGGCTTGCTTCTCGAGGTCGAGCGCAGCGTCATTTGCTTCCGCAAGGGAATTTTCAATAGCGACGTGGCACTCGACGGATGGCGAAGAGTTCGAAGAGGGTTCCGAGCTGACAGCATCCTTTCGACTCTTCTCGGCCGCATCGGATGCTATTGAGGAGGAAGTACCGCCGTGTGTTGCACCCCATCGGAAGTCACCAAAGCTGAGCAGCACGTAGATGAACGCGAGAGGTGAAATGAGCAGACCGATGGTTCGATTGATGAGCTCTCCGTAGGCCAGGTGGTGGAAGTTGTTACGATACCGACGATTGAAGGGAACGACGACGAGCAGAAACCATACCTGAGGCAGCAACGTGACCGCAAGCAGCGGTAAAATCGCGATAAACTTGAAATGTTGCGAGAGAGTGTAGAGGAAATGAGCAAAATTGCCGAGGCGGAAAAAGATGAGCCCGGTGCGAAGGACTTCGAGAAACATCCAGCCACGGGTGACTACGAGCTGTCTTGGTGTGAACAGCAGTACCAGAGCATTGAAAAAGGCGTTGGAGCCCCAACGACGACGCTGACTGAGGTAATGCTTGAGGCTCTGAGGCGGCATCGTGTAGCATGCTGCATTCCTCTCGAGGACGGTGCTGACCTGCTTTGACAGCGACAAGAGCGACCACGTAAGGCGTCGATCCGTTCCGAGGTACTGCACCTGGTGAAGGACCATGTTCGTTGAAGTGACAGGCTTTCTGTACAAGACAGAAGCGCGACCGAGATAGTCTCCTGTGCGAATCAATGTGATGGCACCGGGTAGGCACGTCACTCTGCCCCATGTAGATTCGGCACCTCTTCGCACCCATTGGCCATAAAGGTATTGAAATCCCTGGAAGTGGTCCCAGAACCTTGCGAGCCCGCAATCGCGCCACTTGTCGCTTTTGCGTGACCATTCGACTTCAACGAGACCGCATGCAGCGACTGTATCCACTGTTTCGTTCTCGAGGCGCTTGACCAGAGATGGCACCGATCCGGGCAAGATGATGGTGTCTGCATCTGTGGCAAAGATGTAATCGAAGATGGCGTCTTTCTGCATTCCATACTGTTCTCGAATGGTGTCCATGACTACCTGGCGAGCCAGGAGATTGGTTTCGGGAATGTTGCCGTGAAGCGAGTTGTTGAAGATGTCGAAAGACAATATGAGCGAATCCTTCTTTCCCGCATTTGCGGATTTTAGCAATGCAACCACTGGGTTGCCGTTGCGGTAGCCAAAGGCCATTGTAAAGCTTGATTCGACGCCTTTCCACGTCGTATATGAGACACCCGGTAGCTCTCCGAGTCGCGAAGTGAAGATGGCGTCTGTGTCGACGCCAAACCCGTCGGCCAGAATGCAGACGATGGAGGTTCCCTTGCGCTCAGCCAGATCATTGTCATCAACAATTGAGTCGATCGTCATGAGGATCTGTTCGGTGGTTTCCTTATACACAGGTACTGTGACAAGGAGGTTGACCTTGCGCGCATTGTCCACGGGCTTTGAAAAGAGATTGCGGACTCGACGATAGATCCAGTGAAGGCTCTGCCAGATGACAGAGAGAATGTCGCGCGTTTTGAAGATCGCGATGACAGCTAGTGATGCATTGACGGGAGCAGCGAACAGAAGAACAACCAGCAGTGCAGTGTTCAAGGTGATAATGGAGAGAAGTAGACCGTAGCGCCCAAGCAGTACCGTTCCTGTGGAAGGCAGATAAGCGGTCGAGCCCGAAGCCAACACTGGCAGCGGACAACAAGCCGACTTGATCTCGATTGATGTATGGTCCAAATCATCCCTTGATTCCGAGCTGTTCGATTTCGGACTCTCTGCAGAAGTGCTTTTCCTTGACAGATCTGGGCGGTTTGTGTCTGCTGCTCGGTTTAGACCATGAGATGGATCAGACTTCGAGAAGGGAGAGCGATCGAAGCTCACCTCTGGCAGAATGACTCCGCGTGATGGAGCCATTTGGTTTGCGACTGCCTTCATACCTTCCAGAAGATTGCGTCGACTGGAAAGGGGAAGCGGACGTACGGCTAAAGCCAAAGGAATTCGCTTAAAGAGGGCATACAGACCTACCAGGAAATCGCTGCAAGGTCTTTATAGTAACCAGTCTAAGATCGCAGCAGATGGAAGGATTGATGAGGCGATCGCCTTGACGAGCTTTGGTCCAGCGGACGTAGCATGTCGCACCAAAGGGGAAGAGCGGGACTGTGTTGTCTTAGAGTCTGTTTTTGGTCTGCATTTAGAAAGTACCGGCACGAATTATGGCTTTAGTGTGTCAGACCGGACCTGTTCGACCAGAAGAATCGCAGTCCGAGCGACGACCAACTGGTATGGATGCAAGTCGATACAGGCACGCAGATAGGCTACGTCCAGCTGGCACTGCCAAGGGCAGGGAACTGAGGTCCAGCAAATGCATTGCCGCGCCTTGTCCGACTTGTCTTGTCCGAGTTGTGAATCCATCAAGATCAAAGATACAGCTGTGATGATGTGGTGGCCTGGGTGTTGAAAGTTTGGGTTTTCGGGTGGGTTTGGCGGAGACATTTCATTCGGGACAAGACAAAAATGTTTTATTCGACACTGGCGGATGGCGGTGCATTGTTCTATCAGCCAGCATATCACAGTCAAAGGAAAGCTGACCGCTTAAGTTGCCGCTGGTATGCAAGCAGGCTCTCCGGCTAAAAGCTTGTGGACCACGGGACTGGACCGTAGCCAGCTGACACAAATTGGTATGCACATTGCTGTACAGCACAGCACAGCACAGCACAGTGCGATGCCCCGGATCTGCAGGCACCAAGAAATAAAAAATTGTGCACCAGTAAACAATACGTAGGAGTTCGAAACGGAATTTTCAGGGTCCAGCGGAGAGTACGTCGATGGAACAGATTGATTTCCGAGGCGGCCGTCGCCAACCGTTGGGACCTGCACATTCGGTCATCTGCGATTACGAATGCGCACTTGATCGATCTCCAGTGCTGTCTCAGAAAATGTCATTATGACCGCAAGAATGCCCAGTGTCTCGATGACCGTGGAGAAATCACTTCATTTGTTGCGTGCCTGAGGCAAACAGATGCACGCCTTGACGCCGCAACGCCAAGTTGGAAGTATGCGCCAGTCAGCCAAATCTTGCATCTTCTACAGTCTTGGCAGAACGCAGTCGATCAAGTTTGAGAGGTCAAATCTAGCCGAGCCTCTCACACCATGCAGAGAATGACGAGGCAGGTGGTGCTCACGATACGTACACGACGACTGATGCTGTCCACGACTTCTCAATCGCCCTCCGCCTCGAGTCCAGGCTCTTCTGAGTCGTTGCAAAGGCACAAAGGCTTAAACCTGCAGACATGGAGCTATGCAGTATCGAACATTCTTTCTCGAACCGTCGGCTGCGAATCTCATCAGAGTGAGACCTTTTCCCACGCATACCTTGCAGTATTTGCTGGAACAATTAACGTGAAGATTCCTGATCTTCGTTCTGTCGCACTTGATCCGTGGTCCGAACAAGGCGCATGTCGTGCCAAGCCGGGCCACTACAGCCAGAAAGCGGGCAGGCGAGCAAACAGAGCGTGTCTCTTCGAGGTGCTGGAACAATCACATCGGCTGTCTCGCCGGTCGCCTGTCCTTTGTTGACGGAACCGCATCGTTGGCACGGCAGTGTTGAGACCGAAACCGATTGTGCATCAAATTGGCTTGATCTTCCCAGTGCTATCCGAGCGGTAGGCGGAGTAACATTGACCATGCCGTCCTGATCTCTTCGTGGTTGTGCGATCCACAGGCCCACAGACACTCTCGACAATTGAAGTTCGTCCCCAGAATTCTCGTCTCAAGGACTGAAACATCTATCTTTTCGCAACTGAAGTACCTGTGCGTTGAAGTATTTTCTGCTGGTACGGGAGAAACATCTTCTGCCGCTTCAACCGTTGGTTGAGTGCAACTTTCCGCTGCATATGGTCTGGCTTCCACCGCTTGGGCTTTGGAACTCAGCCAGAAGGTCTTGCCAACTCCTTCTGTTGCAGAGGTACAGAGAAGGTGCCATTTCTCTCTTCGAGACAGCTTGACCAAACAGGGTTTTCGGCCGGTGGGTACCCCCCTCCCCCTCCCCCTCCCCCCCTCCCCAGTCTCCCTATCCCTTTTTCTGTCTCTGTTAAAAGAAATCATAGATACTTAAGAGGACCGACTCCCGCACATCCACTCGCCCACCCACAAGCATCATCCCACTTGGAATCCTTTTTCCCTTGCTCTCATCGGTTGGCCTCTCCAAGTGTACCTTACGGAACCCACACGATGTCGGGATCAATGTCACACCAGCACAGCATCGCCGACCCCAAGGTCGTACTACTTCCACCTTTTGACTTGGAGAAGAAGAGCGACACCAAAAACAAAGTAACCGAGGAGGTCGAGTGGAATTCGTACATTCCTCAGCTCTTGTACCAACAAGATGGCCAGCTCACCCCTGATTCTTGCGAATCTGGATCGAGCAGTGACAATGAGGCAGACGCTTCTGATGTGTTTGACCAGTCGATCTTCCAGCGCGTCAGTCGTCTACCATCCAGTGTCTACTCGAACGAGAGTATTGAGCCTCTAAGCTCGCCCAGAACCAGTGTCGAGCCAGACTCGCCTGCGCCAGCGAAGCGCGAGCGACACGGGACGGTTTTGGTGGTAGGCGTAGGCTACGTCGGTACCCACCTTATGGAGCGTTTTTCTTCCCAGTACGATGTGCTTGCCTTTGATGTCAGTGAGGCTCGCTGCGAGACACTCCGCAAGCAACACGCCGACAACGCCAACGTCACCTTTGTCTCGGACATCTCGGCTGACGGCCGCTCAGAGTCGTTTGACCTTGCCCTCATATCGGTTCCGACGCTTCTCAAGGACGATTTGACGGGCGTCGAGACACAGCATATCGAGACCGCAGTGCGCATGGTTGGTGAGCGTGCGCGACCTGGCTCCACCGTGGTGATCGAGTCGTCCGTCACTGTCGGTATGACACGCAAGTTGCTCGCACCTTTGCGTGAAAAGGGGGTTTTCGTAGGATTCAGCCCCGAGCGCGTCGACCCTGGTCGCGTGCTGCCTCGCTTCGAGGACATCCCCAAGGTGGTAGCTGGTCTTGACGCCGAGTCGCTTGCACACGTCGTCGAACTTTACCAGCGATGTTTCAGCACTGTAGTCCCTGTCTCACAGCTTGAGGTTGCCGAGATGACCAAGCTGTACGAAAATTGCCAGCGCCTGATCAACATTGCCTACATCAACGAAATTTCGGACGCTTGCCAGGAGCTCGGCATCGATGTGCACGAGGTGGTTCACGCTTCCTCAACAAAACCGTTCGGTTTCATGCCGTTCTCGCCTTCGCTCGGCGCTGGTGGACATTGCATTCCTGTCAACCCCTGGTACCTGCTTTCGAACTGCAACCTGCCTCTGCTTCGCCAAGCTGCATGCGCTAATAAGGAACGGCCCGTTCGCAAGGCTGAAGAAGTCAAGCGCTTGGCGCTCGACGCTGCCCAGGCGAGGACACAGCAAGAGGGCAGGGACAAGCCGTCAGTTGCGATTCTGGGGATGGGATTTAAGCGAGGAGAAGCTTCCCTCGCTTACGCGCCGACGGTTTCGCTTGCCGATAAGCTCGTGGAGCTTGGCGTTGACGTAGCCTACATCGACGACTTTGTCCATAGCAATCGCTGGACTCGCGTCGACAAGGACGTTCTGATGAGCGATCCACAAGAGATTCAGAAACGATTTGATGCCATCGTGGTTGCACAGCGACCAACACCGGACGAGCTTGCCGCGCTCGAGAAGCTTACAAGCACCAAAGTTGTTTACTTCTCCAAATAGAGCAGTTTCAGCGCCCACCGCCGTCAGCCCAGACGTCAAAGATTGCAAGCTGTTGCAATTTCGCCCTGTCGGAGGCCTTTATTTAATTTATGCAAAGTTTAATTTATGCGCTGTTATGCCCAAAATTCAATCGGAGATTCCCATCCTGGTTCAAGTTCAATTATTGTTCTTCTCACGCTTAATTATTATAATAAAATAATAATAAATACTGTATTTGTTTCTCATTCCTGGCGGAACCTTTCTTTCCGGAACTTCGACGGCCACGGTACTGTACTAGGTTCGGTCCAGTCCAGTACACATCACCCGCATGATCGCTCGTTTGATCCACATGGCATCCATCGACTTGGACTTGGTCTTCGAATCACCGTTACACAGGCTGTAATCCTACTGATGGGTACGCTTCCTCGGTCTCCTTTACCCTAGTTATCCTAGCCCGTGTACACCTTTTTCGCTCTCTCACTGGCATATGTAGTTTTGGCCTATGTAACATCAGACACGTCTAGCTAATAGCATTCACTTCGAAGGTCACCCTTGGCAAGCATGCAAAGATTCTCGAGGTTCTTGGTCTGAGTCTGGCACTGCATACAGTAATTGAGTGGCTGCAGGAGAAACCAGCAGCCTTGGAATGTCACGAGCGAGCTTTGCAGTGGAGCACTACCGGTGCGCCAACAGCTTTCGTCGAGGTTGAATATACCCATGCAAGCTTTCATAAGCAGACTGTGCAGCCCCGGGACACACACGACGTTGTGTGCTGGCAAACTGAAACAACTTTGTCGACGGAGTCAAGATGATAGATTTTACGTCGCCTCAGTGCTAATTGACTGCCGGCTATGCCAAAGTGTCCTGATGTAGTTGATCAGGTACTACAGGGTCTTGGTCTCGCAACACTGACGTCGGTCAAGAGGCACCATCATACTGCAACAATTCGTGTTTGTTCGGTGCGCAGCCAATTACGCCAAATCTTGTCTCGAATTTCAGGGTGCTGGTGTGACGGCGCCCGAGCTGAAGAAATGAGTGAAGAACATGAATCTGGGCTCATCGCGGTCGAAAATCAAAATTTTTTTCGCCCTATTGCACCTGTAATATACCAGTCCAGATTTCTTCCTTGTCTCAATCATGTCGTCATCACCGGTCTCCGATTTGCAACGAAATTCCAGCATCCTATCACATATGCTTCTCCAGGTGGAACCACTGAAAATTTCGGCCGGGCCAAGTCTGGACCTCTCTCCACACCGTACTGCACAACACAGTATTGCGCTACTACTGTACTTACTGCCTATCGTACTCCCTTTCTTAGTCCCGCTTCCCGTTCGCATTTTTTGTCTCAGTATAGCCGTTCATCCTGAATGCGCCAAAGTCGGTGATGACGGTCCCGTCCTGCACGCCCATAGCTTCTTGCACCTTCACCAATGGTCCGAGACGGCCTGCGTCGAATGTCCAACAGTCTCATGCCTTCTGTGTTCCATGGCGCGGATGCACTTGACTTCATGCGGTGAAGCAGTGGCCCAAACAAAAACCCCTCCCCACATACTTTCCTTTTGTTGGACATGTGTTCGTAAGTAACTGTACATGTTTGAAACCCAAACGCCCTCATCTCGCTCGGAAAAGCATGCGAGCACATCTTGAGCCAAACCGTGCCCAGATTCGTGGGCCTCCTTGCCGCCTTCCCTGCCCAGAACCTCGCCGGTGGAAGTTGGGTCACAAGCTTCCATTCGGTTCGATTTTCTGCAAAACATGGGTGTCGATCCCGTCTGCAACGTGGGAACCGTTGAGACAATGGGTGTTTCATGGTACCATGAAACCTTAAAGAAAGCCGAAGCCAAAATTGCGACCTCTCAGCTCTTTGCCTGTTCAACATAAGTATCGTCTGTTGCTCCCGGAAACGGTGATTCCCGGTCTTGTCAACAAATTGCGTGTGGCGGGAGTATAAGAAGGTCTGTTCTTCAGCAGAAGATGATAGCTTACTGGAATCTTGTCCTCTTCATCCATCTTCTCGTTCCGTCGCTGCAATCTGCTTATCCGTTGGTCTCCACGGACTGACAGTCGGCAGGACAGCGCATCCTCAAAGTAGCTGGATCCCAACGCGAGAATCTCGTCCAGCTACCCACACGCATCCTAGAGGGGCAGCAGCAAGTCGCGATGCGGACCACAATTGGTTGCGCATCTGCGCCGCTTTTGCTGGTACTGGTGATTGCGCTCGGCAACATATGCACGGCCGCCGTGCTTGACCGTGGCAACTTGATCTCGAGCTCAAATCGCATGGCATCGCCGCTGCAGAAAAGGCATGTCCCCATCAGAACCTCGGAGCCCGACGCTGCTCTGTTAGTGGACCCGCACGACCAGTGCACCAAATACAAGAACCAAATGACGATGGACTTGGAACCCCAGTATCCTGAAAGATGGAAGACGGCGAGGATCCTGCCCGATGACTTGCGAGCTCGAGCATTGTTCGAACAGATTAATGCGACAGCACCGAACATAGCGCCCAAAGGTAACAGAGAAGGCAACATTGACAATGTTACATACGATCCTTCGGACCCTGATTGCTGGCGCCGTTCCAAGCTGTGTGTCGCTCCTAAGTTGCCAAATCTAGTGACGGACACTTACACCTGCGACGAGCCGCACACGTATGGATTGACCTTTGATGACGGTCCCAATTGCTCTCACAACGCATTCTACGACTATCTCCTGGAGCGCAATCAAAAGGCAACCATGTTTTACATCGGATCCAACATAATGCGATGGCCACTTCAGGCTCAGCGTGGCATCGTTGAAGGTCACCACATCTGCGGTCACACATGGTCGCATCCACACATGGTAGCGCTCACCAACGAGGAGGTCTTTGCCGAGCTGTACTATACTGCACGAGCCGCACAGGACGTCATGCAGCTCACCATGACTTGCTGGCGTCCACCTTATGGTGATGTTGACGATCGCGTGCGCCATTTTTCCCAGGCACTTGGTCTCGAGACCATCGTATGGGATCGCGATACGAGGGACTTTGACGCCTCGGTCGATGAGCCAACGACTGTTGTGATTCAAAACTATCAGGCAATCCAAAACGACGCTCCTACCGTGTATCAGACGACGGGAAACATTGTGCTGGCCCACGAGCAATCCAACTTCACAATGTCCATCTTCGTGTCGCAGCTGGCCAACATCCAGAGCGCTTTCAAGTACGTGGTCCCTGTTTCTGTCTGCAACAACATCACAAGGCCCTACCTCGAGAACATCACGTATCCCAACTTTGCTGATTGGATTGCTGGCAACGGCTTAGCCCGCGGTCTGCCCAGCGGAGGCGAAATCCAAAGCTACAACTACTCGCTTGACGCCGCCAATCCTCGTGTCGAGGACATACCCGCATTTGTAGCTGCTCGCCAACCCGTACTGGCCGCTCAGACCAACATTTTCACCAACACTAGCTGGCCGACAGAGCCTTATGCGTTCGCGGGTAACCAAACGCGCCTTCCAGAACCTCCGGGGAAACGTCGAAAGAGGCGCAACTACCAAGTGGCAATCGCGGTTTCGATTGGGGGAGCCGCGGCCATCAGCTTCATCCTGGTCGGTCTCTCGTTGGTGCGCAGAGATGAGCGCAAGGCATCGATGGTCGAGAGTGTAGGCACTAACAGTAGTGATGACCGAGCCCGAACTTCTCCTCGGCCAACTGCATCTGCGATCCGAAAAGTTCCGGTTTTTGTTCCATATACCCGAATCATCTCGACCACTTCTTTGGACAAGCCAGCGACACCTCCAATTCCAAGTGGCAGCTCAACACCGACGGAAATGGTCCAGGCAGAGCAGCACACCGTCACGTATTGCCAGGACGAGCTACAGCCTTCGCACTCCGAATCGCTGCCTGACTTGCGCTGATCCGTAAGCTCAGTCCGCGTTGAGAACGTTCCAATCCCGTCCCCTATTTAGCACTGTACTATTCAGCATTGTACTATATCGTCACGCATGGCATTCTCACATTTTGGCTATGATCGTACAGTACCGTACAAAGGCAATTGTGTTTGACCAAGTTCGGCATGAGACACAGTATCGTTTATTCAATAAGTCCTGCTCGCTGATCGATCGCATGCACGTCTGGTCGCGTTCTTCAAGCTTGCTTGCATGCAAGTGCGTAGTCAGACAGATTTCCATGCATCATTTCCAGGCCTCTTCGAAGATACGGTTGAGTTTCACACTGTTGTGGACGTTCAAGTGCTTGGACTGTGACAGCAAGCTTGACAAGACGGACGAGAGGGACAGAGACGCGTCGTGACAGCAGCACTTACTGTACCAGTGCCGAACCAGCCAAGCAGAAAATAACAGCACAGATACCGTATTATAGTGCTCTCTAGCTGCAGCCGATCCGGCGAGTTTGACGTTTGGCTGTTGGCTTGCGCAGCTGGGTTCAAATATCACCGAGGGCTAGTCTGCTTCTTGCAGATCTCCGACGCCAGTACCATGGACCACGATCTCGGGACATCGATCGTGGCGAAGGGGTGAGAATGGGTGAAAATTAGTGCAGGTGGCGCAGACAGTATCACGGTCGCGATATAAATCCTCGAACGAAAAGCGATCTTCCCCCATGTTTTTGTATCCTCTTTAGTGTCCGGCCAAGACGAGGGCAATGAACTACGACGACTATCAGAGTTAGGCAGACGCGCAAGCGATCCGACCAAGTCATGTCCGTAAAGCACTGGGCGCTGCCTTGGTCGTACACAGACCTTTCGGCTTTTGGCAAGGTCCAAGTCTCTTCCGGAGCACCCTTCTGCTTCGTGGAACAACAAGGAAAGAATGGAAGCGTAATTCGCGTTGACTATACCCAAGGCTCTACGGGACCAGCTACGGCACCTCACGGTGGATGCAACTTCTATGCCGCGCCTCCGCTTGATTTGGAACGTGCCAAGGAGTTCTCTTTTGAATACCAGGTTTACTTTCCGGGTGACTTCGAGTTTGCACTGAGTGGCAAGCTACCTGGTATGGAGGGAGGTGGTGAGGGCTGCGGAGGAGGGAGCGATGCGCTTCACTGCTGGAGTTCACGAATGGCATGGAGAGGCACCGTGCCCACGATGCAACGTCGAGGCGCGGCCTCGAGTGAGGAGAGCGGCGCGGGTCCGCTGAATCACGAGCTCAACTCGAGAGACAAGTCATTGCATCACGTCAAGACACATCACAAGACATGGCACCGTAACAAGAAAGTGGAACACGCTTCGACACCAGCTTTGCACCATGATTCTTTGGCAAGTGATCGAAGCCAGGCGGAATCGAAGCAGACCGGAAAAGCAGTTGACTTGGCCACAGCAACTGCAGCCAAAGTAGCTGATCGTCATGAAAACGTGGGCGAACTATACATGTATCTGCCAAGGAAGCAGACGTTGGAAACGATATGCAAGGTCGCGCCTTATTCGTACTGCAATCCGGGCTACGGTATCTCGATGGGTCGAGGGGCGTTCAGCTATGCGCTTGACGATTGGACCACGGTGCGTCAGAACATCCGTATGTCAACTTCGCCGGGCACTCACGACGGCGGAATTGAGGTTGTGATCGACGGGAGATTGGTGATAAGGTCCGACGAAATCGCGTACCCGGTAACGACCGATTTGCTCGCCTTCTCTACCTTCTTTGGTGGAAGTGGGAGCGAATATGCATCGCCAAAGAATCAGAGCGCGTACTTCCGACGATTCTCGATCAACGTGACCGAATGGGGCAACGAGTCGTTTGGCGAGACAAAGAGGCACAATGATAGGAGAAGCATCTCGGCGGCTGCTGGACAAGGTGCAACGCGTATTCGAAGGATGATGGGCGTGCTTGCCATCGGCATATATTTGCCGATGCTGGTGCTGATGGTTGGCTAGATCACAAGCCAAGTGCTGTAGAGAGGGTGTTACACGTTCGGACGATTTGTCTGTGATAAGCTCCAAACATGCTATGGGTATATTATATTGTACAGAAGAAGGTTGCAGACGAGAATGCCGTCAAATGACCAACATCAAGTTCGAATGCCGCCGCCAAACATCGAAGAAAGATCGCATTTAAATGAGAGGCAGCACCAAGATGCAGAAAAGGCATGTGCTTTGGGTCACGCTCATCATCGAAGAGGAGCAAGCACACCACCGTCCTGGGAGAAGGTAGGTATACGGCAGCGAGCTAAACATCCGATGCGTGCCCGACCTGGTTGGGTAAAATGGCGTCTTGCGATACGATCGGTGTGTTCCTTACCGGCCGAACTGGTCATTATTATTCAGTGATTGGTTAGGGTGCTGTACGCGAGGCGCGTCGGGAACGGGAAAAGTTACATGTCAAGTTTGTTTTAAGGGTCTGTGGGACCGAAAGTCAGTTTTGCAGCACGCGAAGCCATACGCGTGTGTAGCGAGCGCTCTGTTGCAGTGGCCATGCAGTGACTGGTCCGACACGTCAAATGATATGAATCACGCACGGATGACCCTTGAGAAAAAAAGTGAAACGAGCCAAGTCCGAGTGAAGTGGGAGTTTGGTGCCTCGCCTAATCGCAATCTGACACCACTTGTGAGCAGCAACACAACAGAAATCCCCAAGAAATTGCATTTTGGTGTTAAAAAGAAAAAAAGAAAAAAAAAAGAAAAAAAAACGGCGACAGCAATGCTCAGTCGAGTCCTCCAGCAAAAGGACGTAGCTGCACGAGGCATGCAGAGTATTGCAGAAACCATGCAGCTCCAGACCTTTGTCGATTTGCTGCACTTAACAAGTGTGGAAAGCCCGATTTGCTCGGCGCCTCAAGCCTTCCCGAGCCTACCATCGCTTGATACAGTAGTGTTCGATAGAGCATCAGTTGGTCGGTCGGCTTGATCTGCCAATGGAGGTGCAGATTTCATCTTCGATTGCTCTCCACCAGCTCATTTCCCCAACTGGAAGCGACTCAATCTTGCACGTTCCGCTTCAACTTCATCTTCCTTCTCGCTCGATCCGCCACTTGCCATTCTAGCGACAGGCTTCGGTACACGCTCGCTCTGCCTAGGCTCAACCACCGTCCGAGCACAGCCATTTGCATCTAGGCGTTCGCACAGCTAGCATGCACGTCTGATCTGATGCTTTCGCACACCATATCGAGCACTTGCTTGTCGCTCCGTCATCCAATCCGCCAGTCCAAGCTTCTGCCGGCTCCCGTTCATGGTCGACGTACTTAGGAGAATGGCGCCATCGCATTCGGCATGGGCCGACGCTCCTTCTCAGCTAGTGTCTTCGAGACTCGAACATGGCGCAAGGCTAAGCTCGACTCCACCAAGTAGCCTAGATTCCACTCGCTCGTCTTACGCTCTCGAGCGAGCGGAGAGCCTATTAAGCACCACTTCCGCCACAATCACAAAGGCAAGCTCAACCACCATTCGCAAAGTCGAACGCACAAATGCTGCGCCAAGACCCATCCGCTTCACCAAGTCCAAAAAAGATCCCGATTCCATCACGCCTTCTTCCTCGCTCGAGCGCCTAAGTTCCAGCAACACGGGCGCTACCGATGTCCAAGCTTCTGCTGCACTTGATCCAGATTCAGCCCGAAGCACCGTCGTCACCAGCTTCGACACCACCCTTCCAACCTCCGCCAATTCGTCCCGAGTTTCAGCATCCAATCATTCGCGCACACCAGGCTCGACTTCACGCAATGCGACCTCTTCAAATCCAGTCGAATTCAAATACTTCTCGTCCGACTCGTTCTCTGCAGACGAGTTTCTCGCCTCCACCTCAGCATCCACTTCCCTTGTCCGCTCGCTCGATACGCCTGCCGTGCCAGCCGCAGAGAATACCACAAGACACAAAAACACGGAATTGCACCAACTCTCTTCCTCCCACCCAATCACGCTTTCTAGCACCTCCGATTCTGCCGAAACGATAGCTTCCGAAAATGCCACATCGCAAGCAACCCGGACTTCGACCGCTCCAAGGTACGGCCATGGCCTCGGAGTTCTCACGCGTGGCTCAGCATCCTCCGTGCAACAGCCTCCTGTATCGTCACCTAGCATACCCCGCTGTCTACCCGGTCATTCGCTCGCTATCGTACCCGAAGCACGCGAGTCACCATATCTGGGCAGTCACGCCAGTCTTGTGTCTGTTTCGCCAGACATGACTGCAACTTTGGCTTTGACCAACTCCACCTCCCTTCCGTCCAACCTCGAACCAGTCTGGGGTGAAAGCTTGTCGGTTCTGAATGACGGCGCTTCTGATCCTGCATTCGGCACCATGGCAACCTTTTCGTTCCCATTCCAAGCTCCATCTTCAGCAAGCTCCACTGACGCATCTGCAACGCCGGCTGCGTCCCTATCGACTAACTATACTCCTCCGTCCGGCAATGCAGTCCACTTCCCCCATCCCTCGAAGCAATCATCCGTCTCCAACCCGCATCTGCGACTTCCTAACGCTTCATCCAACGCCCACGATGCGCGTCTACTTGGTGCCTCACCCTGGAGCCACGCCCCTCCTTCCTCCTACGCTGGCTCTGTCGTTAGCTCCGTCGGCGCAGCATCGGTCCTGGGCGGCGCCACCCTCAATCCAACCAATCGCCAAGACATGCTTCATCGCCTCCTATTGGACCAGGCTCGAGTCGACTGTCAAGACTATGGCACCATGAGCCTCGAACAGGTTGCAGAGGCCAAGCGTGAGCTCAAACATGCCGAACGTAAAGTTCAGAGCCTGCGAACAAAGCTCAAGGTCGAGATCAAGATTCGTGATGCTGCGGTGGCCCTCCGCAAGGCCCACCGCAGAACGGCTGCCTCGGTCCATTCTCCTACTTCATCCGTTTCCCTTGCCGTATCACCCACCTCGACAACCTTTGCCGTTGCTCCAAAAACGCCAACCAGCCTTCCTTCCTCGTCGCCCTCGTCGTCGTCCTTTGCTGCACGAAGTCGCATCCTCAGCATCTCCTCGGGTGAGGCCAAAGCAGAGGAGGACGTTGCCACAGCCACAGCCAAGATCGACAGGGTCGCCAACGATCTTCTCAAGTGGACCGATCGCGCCAACTTGCTCCGACGCAGGATTCTCGAGCATCAGGCTGCCACGCTATCGGAACGAGTTCTCCACCTCGAGTCGGACCCGCACATTGCCCAAGACAAGCTTCCCTTCCTCACCACTTCCCCTTCATTCGAGTCGCTTGCACCTTCGGCGGCCGTCTCTGCGGTCGGTTTCGATCGATATCGCAGTGTTGGTCACGGTCACCAACAATTCGCTGATAAGCCTTATTTGCCCCGCGAACCTGAAGATCCGCTTCGCCACAACCGATTCGAGTCGGATCTCCGCGCCATCAGCGGCTTCAGCTTCTCCGACGTCTCAGCACCTGAAAAAGTGCGTCGACTCAACGACGATTTGGAACGAAAAGGTGACATGATTCGCAAGCTCGAGCTTGACCTGCAAGCAGCCGATCAAGCTGCTCGGCAACGCGAAGACGCTTCAACTCGCCTAACACAGCAGTTGGAAGAGCAGTCGCGGGAGCGGATCCGCGCTGTGGATGAGCTGATCAAGCTGCAAGAGCAGATGAACCAATTTGAGGAGAATGCGCGCCAGTCCCAGACGCAAGCAGTCCGGGTAGCCGTCGCAGAGGCCGAACAGAGGCTGCGGCAAGAACTCGATCAAAGTCGCACCCGCGGCCAGCAGAACGAAGAGGCCCTCATCGACGCCAAAGCACAAGTCATAGCAGGTCAGCGTGCGTTTGAGGAGCTACAAACCCGCCTCGATGCAAGCCTTGAAGAAGTCAGTCAGCTGCGGACTCGAGCTGAAGCAGCGGAGACGGCGTTCGAAGAGCACAAGAACAGCCTTGATGTTGCCCGGGCTGCGACAGCACGACAGCTCTCGCAAGATCTAGCCTCCCTTCAAGCAGAGCTTGGCACCATCAAAGCAAGCGAGACGGCTGCAAGCACGTTGGCCGCAGACCGCGCCGAGACTATCGCCGAGCTTGAAGCTGTGGTCACGCAAGTTCGGAGCGAGCTCATCGCCGAGAAGCAGGCTCGCGTACAAGCCGAACAGCAGCTTACGCAGACTCAGAAGCAAGTGACCCAGATCACTGAGCAACTGCACGCATCGAAACGGAGCCTCGAGCAGATGGAAGAGCAAGTCCGCTACGCGGATGAGCAACTGTCGCAGACAGGAGGCCAGCTCGCTCATACACAAGAACGACTTGCTGCCGCGCAGAGCCAAGTCACGGAGGCGCGAGCTCAGGCCGACCTCGAGGCCAGCAAACTGCGCGAGCTTGAGCTCGCAGTTGGTGCAGAACGTCGCATCATGGCTGAGCGTGACGAGCTTTTCCACGCCTTTGAGCGTCGTCTCGAAAGCGCAGAGCAACGTCTGCAGGAGCAGGACAAGAGGTGCGCAAGGATGCTGGGCAAACTCGAAGGTCGCGAAGAAATGGACGATCTGCTCGAGCGCATCAAAGCTGGGGCCTCGGGTGTCACAAAGAAGAAGAAGACGGCTGGTCAAGACATTGCTGGCTTGCTCACAAGTCTGGAAACTCATATTGGCGACCTCGAGTTGGAGCTAGCTCGAGCCAGCGTGGAACTGCCTAGCTCGTCTGGTGAGACTGCTGGCGGCCCTGATCCTTCTTCCCTCACCACCCACGATGCGGAGCTGCAGGCCAGCGTCGAGGAAACCCGGCGCTGGAAGGCCGAAGCAGAGCGACTTCAGACTATGCTCCAGGCACAGCCCGCAGACCAGTCTCGAGCTCGTGTCGAAGAGCAGACGAGCGTGCAAGACATGCAGGCCGAGCTGCGCCAAGTGTCGGAGAAACACCAAGAATCCAAACGTCAAGATTTGCAGAAAATTGCGCAGCTTGAAGGCGAGGTGGAAAACCTGACGATTCAGAGGAAGGAACTCGAGCTGGAGCTTGGACGGATAAAGCAGCTCGATTCCAAAGTGGAGCAGCTCGAGAGACGAAATCTCGAGCTTGAGAATCAGCTACGCACCTCGATCATTCCAACCTCGCCAGCAGGCTTCATCTCTGCGCTGCCTCCGCCAACAAGCCAAATCGTATCGCCTAGTTCCGCGACGTTCCCATCGCAGAACAAAGGTGTCGGAAATTTGATCGACAAATTTGGCGGAGGGCGAAAGGCACCAGCTGACCTTCGCGCTGACGACCCCGCTGCCATGTTGCAAGAATGCATGCGTTCCGCTGAAACTCTGCGAGCGATGTTGCCAGACCTCCCTGCAGCGGCCAAGAGCTCCGCCAACTTGCAGGCTTTACGCGACGCTTTCCAGACCCATACATCCGTGCCCGCAAGTCCGAAAACAGCCCGATCGCCAACATCAGCTCGAAGCCGGCTGGGCGCCTCCGATCTGCAGTTCGAGCTTGATGCTGTTGCCGAACGGCTTCGAAGCACACTGGCTGTCAGTCGCGCAGTCATCGACTTGGCGCTTGAATTTGAGGCCAACAAGGAGAACAATACTGGGCCTTCGGAGCTACTCAAGGACCATCACGCCATGCAGGCACGAACCGATGCTCTTACGTCTCAACAGCCTCTCATGACACGCATCACGTCGCTCACAGCCAAGGTCAAGGAGCAGGTCGCGAAAGAGAACCGTCTCAGGGCTGAATTGGCTGAGACCAAAGAGCAGCTTGATCGTGCGCGCACTTCCGACCGTGTTCCATCTTCGCCTGCCGGACTTGTGCCGGGAAGCGATTCGATGCTTGGCCTTTCCTCGTTTGCACCCAAGGCAGTCGAGCCGAGCGTTCTCTTCAGTCTTCCGACGACTTTCGGTCGCTCCAGCTCGAGCCGGTCATTGCGAATGTTGGGTGACAAGCCGACTGCCATCTCCACCGGATCCTGCACGACGGGCGCCGCCACGCTCGCCCCGCCAAGATCGCCTTCCAGGTACGACACGCTGCCTTCGCCCACTCGCTCCAACACCAGTGCGCACGCTTCGCCGTCCATTCGCTACATTTCCCCTTCCATCTCTCCTGGTTTCGACATACGATCTCAGCAGAGAGCGATCCCAGAATCGCGCAGCATGGTTTCTGATAGCGACACGGTCACCCTCCCTCTCTCGGAGAGCTCGCACAACATGGATGCGTCGGATTCCTTGTCGCTTCGATCCAGCATCAGCCCTAGTTCGACTCAGATAGGTTTGCCAACTTCTGCGACTAGCCTTGCCAACACTTCGCAGTCGTCCATATCGGCACCACGCGCTGGCGCTGGTGATGCATCTATGCCAAACAGCGTGATTAAGCGCACGATTACGCTGGGCATGGACGTGCCTCAACTTGTATCACGTGTCCGAGAGCTCGAGAAACAGCTTTCTCACACCGCCACGATCCGCCAGCGCGCAGAGAGGGTAGCTGAGCTAGAGATGCAGCTGCGCGAAGCTAATCAAGCCTATTCGAACTTGCTAGACAGGATGGATGCCGAGCGCAACATTGGAACGCATCAAAAGGTCGAAATGCTCAACGAGTTGAACGAGACACAGAGCAAGCTACAGACGACGAAAGCGCAGATGCAGAGAGCGCAGGCCGTCTCGCTTTTGGTCACGCCGCTCGAAGCGTCCCAGCCTCCGCCGCCTCCCAAGGATTAATCCGATTTGTGTAGCACCGACGCATCTGTAGTACCCAAGCGTATTGATACTGATTTCTGGGTCCGATGTCACTACTCGGCTGTGACAGCGATAAATGCCGTTTGCAATTGCAGTGAGCCGACGAAAGGAGTACACCAATGCATGTCAATCACGTTGGAGACTTCAATTTGACTTGGGAACTTGTTGCCTCAGGTACATGTCGTGATCCCCAGCGTGTCTCACTTTGTTTGGCTAATCGTTTGTATTGTTTGATCTAACATGTTTGAGCCTGGTGAGTCTACTTCAAGCTACGACCTTGAGGGCGTGTTCGTAATCACTAAGTAGTTGTTAATCTTCTTCGGCAGCAAAGCCTGCATGAGTGGGTTGAGAATAACAACGCTCGTTCTGGTGGGCGCTGTAGGCTAGGAAGCTTGGTAGTGTTGCGGGACGCGCATAAGGAGGAAAATTTTTGTAACCCAGCTAAATCACGGATATATAACCCGGCCGGGAAGGGCCAGGAAAATCCCCCAGAAATTCAACTTTCATACTTTCTTCATTGCGCACTTTCAGAAGCGCAACAGGTAGGTTACCACGTTGTCACCGGCCAGGCTCTAGTTCGATTCCTGGTTTCGTTATGTTTTCCTTTTCCCTTGTTGTATTCCGAGTTCCGTGATTTTTAGGCGCGCGATCGCGGTGGCAAAAAAAACTGAGCCATCGCTGTCGTCACCTAATCTCAATACCACCACTCTCCAAACCGAAATCTAAGCCTGTTGTTAGTGTTGGAACCCGGGGTTCCGAAAGTCATCTCGCACTCAGAGTATCTCGCTCAACAGCACCAAATACGCAAGCTTGCGTGTTTGGGTTCAACGACTCAAGATGAAAAACCCACAAGGTACGCGCGCGCACGTTAAGAAGGAACAAACTTAATTAATTTCCCAAATATCAAGGGGGTAGACCCTGGAAACACAACGATGCCGAACAGTCGAGCAAGCTGGTGACCATACACGCGAGCTCGCGTGTTTGACCGCAACACTCCCCTAGGTATCTCACCCATCACCACAGATTCGAGGTACACTGGAGGTCATCTTCCGTGACGATGATGGGTTGTGAAAGATAGCAAATGAGAAATGACGGCCTTACGGCAAAGCCAAGAATAAGTAGTTAATTATGGCTTTTAAGCGTGACTTACGGAAGTAGGCGTCGGGTGATCAATCCCGACGTCGGGTTCTGACGAACTGCGGGTTTGTTAGAATCCCGGAAGTCTTAGGATATCCGAACGTTATCTTTGTTGTTATTCCAAAGATCCGCGTCGGGTTTCGTACGCTCACGTCGTCTTCGCAGAGGTAGGAAGCTTGAACGATAAATACTATAAGTACTTTGATGACTACTCGACAAGTTGTCGGAGAGAAGGTATGGTAAGAGTAAATGGGGGAAAGATTCGATGTATTCCAAAGACATTAACGAAATCGCGACCAACGGGCGTTTATATACATGTTGTGTCCGTGATGGTGCTTCCCAACGCCTGCACTGATCGTTCCTTGGGGAATGTTACGATGCACATGGCGTGATCCTCTTACTCGAGTCGTCGGTACCTGTCTTTCGCTGTGGGGTCCGCCTTCTGATCGTATTGGGAGGATCCGTAGTTTCTTCCTGAGAACGCATCCGGAGTCATCAAACCCGACCGCGGGTTTTGAGACGAGGTTTCGAACCTCCTGTCTTGGACCGTATGTTTTGAGCGTGTGTGTGAGAATCTCCGTGATTTTATTTGACTCGCGTCGCAGCTTGCTGAATCCGGCGAAGTCCAACATCCCGCATGCGGATTGCCAAACCCGACGTCGGGTTTGTGGCTGAAGGGTGGAAATACTTGAAGCGCGAGACGTTTACGTGGAATTCCAAGTTCCAACAGCCCCCCACGTTGAGCACTTCACACACTTCAGTCACAGTCAATCATTATCGCATCGGGGCACCGGATTTCATGATGGGTCCTAATGACCCGAAGCGCCGGAACGAGAAGCTTGCGCGTACCTGTTACGAGGGCCCGGGGCCTCGCGTTTGTCGACGAGTTCTTCAGCCTGGCCGAGGAGTTTGATGAAGTAGGAAGGGTCCCACTTCTTCGGCGTTTGCTTGCCAGTCCTTGAGGCCACGATCGCATCGATGCAGATCTCTTTCGCTTCGTTTAGCTTGCTTCGTAGATCGTCGATGGTAGCCAGTTTCTTCGTCCTTTTCCCTCCGTATCCCAGCCCACGGCAGGGCTTCGAAATGATCATGCAATGATCGCAAGACCCGCGGGCGGGGTCTCGCTTCTTTCCCTGATGATTGATACCCGCGCCAAATGTACAGTGCACTCCGATGAGTTGGCACTCTTGGCAGCCCGGGTTGACGACCATAAGGTCGGGGTGAAGGGGTTCGCCCAGTGGAGTGAAGTGCCGCCGTGAGTTGAGCACCACTCCGGCTGGGACGACAAAGCGCTTCTGCTTTGATAATGGTACCCCCGGTGTGATGGCCCCCGACCATGCCAGGTGCGGGGGAAGGGGGTGTTCGGCTGTTCCGCCGGCGGGTTGGACTTCGTTGGCCTCGAGATTGGCCTCTGAGGCTGCAACGGCGGCGGCAGCAGCTCCTACGACCCGTGGACGGGTGATTGCCATGCTCGCTTCGACGAGCTCGATCGCTCGCGCCGGGTTGTTGTTGTTGTTGTTGGAGGAACGAGCTGGGACGCTGTACCTCTCGCTGCTGTCCATGTCTTCGTCCTCGTCGGCAAACGGGTCCACCTCGTAGTCTCCGTCGCGGAGAGAGTCGTCGGAGTTGAGGAGGAAGAGGCCTCTCTCTTCGGGGTGATTACCCGTTGTCGTTAGTGGTGCTGGTCTCAACGTGGCGAGGGGTCGGCTGCGGAGACGAAGGGAGTTGTTGATGATGATTCCGCCGGTCTGAGGAGACACGGCGACCCGTGGCGATGGAACGTCGTTGGCCTGCGACGGCACAGCGGTGGTATTGGTACTCGTTGCTCCAGTGTCGTGCGACGCCATGCCTTGGTTTGCAGCGGGCGGTAATGGTGGTTGGACGTCAACAGCCATGTCTTCTGCGACAGCGGGCCGAGTGCTTGAGGGAGAAGAATTCTCGTTCGCTGGAACTGAGTGTCCCTCGTCGAGATCCATGGCCTCTTCTTGACCCCGTGCTGGGGAGGCTTGGGTGTTGGTTGAGATTGGGGTTACGCCATCGTTTGTGTTGGCGGCGATGACTGAGGAGGAGGTGGTAGTGTCCGTTTCGTTGGCGGACTTCCTTCTCCTGGCCTCATTGGCCTTGGCGAGGGCGTTTTTCTTTGCTTGGGAAAGTCGTTTTCCCATCGTGTCCTGTAAAATGGTGTTTGTGGTGTTGGGGTTGGTGTCGGTAGGGGTGATCAGGTCGGTTCTTATAAGTAACGTAAGTGCTTTGTCTCTGTTTCGATCCGCTTCTTTGGTTCTTAGGGGTGTAAAGCTTTGTTCGGCATGCTCCGAGGGTGGCGCAGTGTGAGGTGAAGGCCCGACGTCGGGTCTTATGACCCGATAGAGAGTCTTGTCGGATGCGCCGCGTTTCATCTCGGTGGATGTGATTGCGCAATGTGACATATGGGTGGCTTGTAGTGTTAGTGGTGATTCATTGTAATTTTGTGAGTCGAGGGCTGAATCATGTGGATTTAGGCTGGAAGTGTAATCCCGACGTCGGGTTCTGTGATCCGAAGGGTGTTGCTGTATCTTGGGTCGCGTGTTCATGCAGGGTCCAGTTATTTTGTTGGCTTTTATTGTTATTTTCGGTGTTGGTCTTGTTCGGATATTTTGTGTTGTTTTTGATGTTTT